>CM041198.1:5770923-6370923 GCA_023078555.1 Ulva prolifera | reverse complement strand
AGACCGGCATCACCTACTGTGCCCGGTGACCCAGCATTGACATACAGGAAACGACCGTTTGCATCGCATATGGCCAATAATAGACTTGCTGGGCTTCCTTTGTAGCTCCAGAAAGCATCTGCATCGCCACCAGCCTGTGCACTGGATGGCTTGCGTTGGGGGATCAGACTACCATCAACTGCACCAATGGCCGGTAGATGCCATTTGCCCCTAAATTCTCGAACAAGCCGCCTTTGTTCAGCTGCTGTTCGGGGGAAACGAATTTGCTTGGTCTCTGGGATCTCTAGCAGAGCTATCTCAAGGGCGACAAGGACTGGCTTCACACAGATATCAGAGATGCTATTGTGTGGTACACCAAACAAGCGACTCATGCACCTCAACGTAGGGACATGAGCCAGAAAATAAAGTGCTACTATCAACTTTGCCCTTTTCGAATAGTGCCTGTGTGTGGGGACCACTGGAGTTGACTCTGGAATATAATCCACCACCATGTCATACAAGTCATCAAAAGCAGCAGGTGGCATACGGCACAAGTCCATCCAGCGACGCCTCCTCTCGTCAGGAGGAAGATTGTCCCAGTTCATGCCGGGAATTGGGTGATCGCCTTCGATGCACTGCAGCAAATTGCCGCTGTACATCCATGTGAATACTCTCCTCCCGACCCGGATTCGACGCAATTCCCGTATATACTCGAGATCCATTGGCTCAAGTTCATCTAGCCACTTGTTTTCACTGTTCATGTACTCGTGTATCATGAGATCGTCGTCACTATCAGACCAGGTGGCAACAGGACAGCGTACGCCGTCGCCATCATACACAGCCCTGAAATTCATCTCGATGCTCTCTAGAACAACACTACACATCAATATGTATTACATAGGGCGTGTTTAAGTGTTTTTAGCGTGCTTGTAGTTGTTTTTGCAATCGTGACGATATGCGTTCTCGTGACGCTATTCGCCACTGAACACGGCACGCAATGCGACCGGTCACATCACCCGCGTCCGCCCCATGCGTCCTAATTCAGGCGCACGCCACTGAACACGGCCTTATGCCACAATACGTTAACGAAGCCTTGTGCCACCTCTATGATGTTGTGTCTTTATACAAGGTCACTGAATTTATATTACCTATGTACACTTGTGAGGAACCCGTGGACAGTGTGATGCGTCGGCTCAGTCCATTTAACACAAAGTCACTTGCACAGTAGCACTGTCTTGCGAAGCAGCCTTGCTGCCATACTGTACAGCACCAAGCTACTGCTGAGGTGCCTCATAGAGGCGTAAATGGGCGTATGTGTTGCCTTGGCAGCTCTGTCACGAAACCATTCAGCATTACCTTTGTAGACATGCTGCACTGGGATGCGTTCGTAGACCTGATTGCTAACACCACTCGTGTGATGCTGGCAGGGCACTGATGTGTGCAACCCAGACCTTGCATGCGCTCCACTGTGCTGTGGCATGCCCCTTCTGTCACACATGGTGTGCAGTTACGTTTGTTGCCCGGTGCCTTTGACGCATTCAGCTGCACAAGGCCTGCACAAGGCCTCGAGATGATCCAGCTGCAATGATCAGCTCGGACTTCGCAAGGGCACATGCATATGTGATGACGGCGTTAGTAACGTCGAGGAGGCGAGTGGCAAGGGTGGCCAGTGTGGTGATGGCATGTGGCAGCGAGGTGAGAACCCGGAACGCGACTGCACCTATCTCGCCGCACACGCGACCGCTGAAGACGAAACTTATGCATACACCGTCTTACTATCTTATCTATTAATACATTGCTATTGCAGAGCATATGGATCAGTATGCTATGAGTTCGTTCTGCCACATGCCCGCGTGACCGGGATGTGTCGAGGCACCGCCGACTGCGTTGTCTGTGTGTTACAAAGGAAAAAGCCGGAGGGGCCGGTAGCACCGGCAGGACCAAAAGGGAGAGCACGAACAACGCAATGCGCACGCAGCAGGAGAGCAACAGCCAACGCCAAGGCAGAACAAGCACCCACACACCCCCACGTTCCCACACACTACCACACGAACCACACACTGAAACCCGACCCACGCACCCACGCACCCGCACGCGGCCCAGACCCAAACCCAAACACACACCCAAGCACCCACAAACCCACACGCCAACACGCCACACGACCCCGCCGCCCGCGCGGCTGCGGCAGCCCCATGCAGCGGCCCGGCCGGCGCCGGCCCCACACGGAAGCCGCCGGGGGCCTCCAGGACCCCCGCCCCAATGCCCCGATCAGGCCAGCCCCGAGCGCCGGGACAACACAAATGGGGGCGCCCCCATCCGCGAAACCCGGAACGGAGCACGGCCGAGGCGCGCCGTGTGCGGGGGCCGGGGCACGCGGGCGAGGCAGCACACGCCGCCCACCAGCGCGTCCGAGCCTCGGACGGCGCCCGGCCCGCGAGAGAGCGACGAGGACGCCGCGGGCGGCTCGCCGCTCAGGCCGGATGGCCAGTGAGCGGCGAGAGATCATCACATGGGACCGCAAGGCCCGTCAGTACCGCCTTGCCCGCGTGACGCGCCATCAGCGGGGCAGCGGCGTGAACCTGGCGTGCAACGGCGCGGCAGAGCGTCGTGCAGATGTCGCGCATCGCATTCTCCAGGAAGCGCCGCCGAGAGACTGCGCCTGCCCCTGTAGCCACATCGGCGAGCCTGTTCAGAAATGCGAACGCCGCCGGGCCCACGCGCCGGTATGTTTCATGCGACATGTCGCATGAAACATGTACAGCGGGACCAAGCTGAGCCCTCCGACTCCCGAGCGGCCGTACTTGTCGCGTTTCCGCCGGTCGGCGGCGTCCGCCGAGGCGCCGTCGCGCAGCGCAGCCGCGCGAACGTTGGAACCTGCAAGCGGGTGAGTGACACACACGTCGCCGATCACCGGCGAGCCCGGAAAGAACGCGAGTATGTCGCCCCGCTGGGCGCCCACGCGTGACCTGGGGAGGATGGCTGGCGGGGCGTCATGCGCGGGGCTCGCGTGCGGCTGTCCAACGCACGGCGTGCGGGCGGCTGCCGGCGCACAGGGGAGGTCCCCTGCGGCTGCTGCGGGGCCTGCTGGGGCCGGCGATGCCGGGGTTGGGCCGGTCATCTCGACGTCACCCGTCAACACGGCAGCAGCTGCGTAGGTGGTGGGAATGGGGACCTGGGCGCCAAGAGTGGTTGCGGGCGCGGCCGAGGCCAGGGAGGCTGAGGGATCGGGGGGGCTGCTGTGGAAGAGGTTGGATGCGGTGCCGCGGGGCACGCATCGGGGGACGCTGGGGGGTTCCGAGGGCTGAGGACGGCGGCGCTGAGCACAGCCGCGCCCAGCACGGCGGCGGCGTCATCGCGCGCGGGCGTGGCGGAGGTGTTGCTGCAGAGGGGTGGCCAAGCCTGGGCGCCAAGAGGGGCTGAGGGCGCGGCCGGGGCTTTGGCGGGCGGGGAGGTGGCAGAGGGCGACGCGGTGCCGGCCGTGGAGGGAGCTGCGAGACCTTGACCGAGGCCCTTTGGGAGCCTGCTCAGGTGCGGCTCCACCGCCGATGTGATGCCGCTGCGCGCGATGACGCGCCTCCACGTCTCGACGAGCAGGTTGTGACGTGCGACGACCGTTCCCCAGAGAGAAGCGCAGACCAGCGAGTGCGTGCCCGCCTCCCCGCTTCGCCCGCATGGGCAGTCTCCATCATCGGCGAGGCGTGGGAGGAGGGATTCCCAGAGCCGCAGCCGAGTGTACACGCCGAACTCCATGTCGGACAGACCCGTGACCGGTCCGGGAAACGCTGTGAGCCATGCCGACGCGAGGGCCCCCATGCAGCTGCGCAGGCGGGCCATGGCCGCGCGTGCTTCTGCTGCCAGATGGGGTGAAGGCCCGTCGGCGGCCGCGCCGAGCTCCGCAAAGACCTCGGCTTTGCGAGCGTCAGCCTCGGCGCGCGCGAGCAGGCTCTGCAGCTGTGTCAACCTCACCTTTGATGCGTTATCCTTCGCCCACGCCGCGACGCCGGCGGGGCACTCGGCTACGCCGGGGATGGCGGCGCCCCATGCCAGGCGCAGCCGGTCCAGCGTCAGTTGCATCTCGTCGGCCGCCTCGCCGCGGAACGGCTGGCCGCGCTCCACCCCCCCGGCCAGTGCGAGATGGGCCAGCGCTGCAGAGGACAGACGCGCCGCGTCTGCTGTGTCCTCACAGTAATGCCGGAGCCCCATCCCGCCGTGGCGGTGGGGCAGGGTCGCCTGTACGACTTGGGCAGGATTGAGGGCGGACACTCCCATGATGCTGCGGAGGCCGCGGAGCGTGGCACGCTCAACGGCAGGCAGGTGGTCTCGGATCGCACCCCACGGCGAGTTCCGGAGAAGATGCGCGTCCTGGTGCTGGAGGCAGTGGTGTAGGATTGACCACTGCGCCTGCGCCGGCAGCGGCAGCTCCATCAGCCTGTCGACCAGGTCCGCCGTGAGCTGGGTGCGCTGCTGCACAAATGTCCCGACGAACGCCGGCGTGCCAAGCGGGGTGCCGCACACGACGATCCCGTCCGCCGCAACTGTGGCCTACAGCTGCGTTGTCTGTGTGGAAACATTGCACGGGGGGGTGTCCGAGGGTGGTACGCAGCACGACTGGTGTAGCACCCACATGCACATACCCACCACCCACCACCACCACCGCCACCGACAGCGCCACATTTGTTAATGCTGCTAGTGAGTGATCACGAGATACATCAGTGATCTCGAGATACTTATAGCCGCTGAGCGGCTGAGGCATACATTGCTGCTCTTCTGATATTTATTGTGCTGCGTCAAGCTGACGTGACGTTCACATGCGGGCGTTTTGAGGTGCACTGCTCGTGTTATTCCTGATAGCTGATTCAAGCGGAGTTGGTGATAAACAATCACTTCTGCTAAATCGGCTATCGTGAGCACGAACTGACCAGTATCGACGTGCGTTCGGATCCGACCACGCGTACGGGCCCGTCAAAGTGTATGCCGCCGCAGCTGCTCTTGCAGGGACATCCTGTTAGCAAATACCGTTGCATGGATGTTGCACACCGCTGTGGATCCTTCGATGTGACCTAAGCAGAGCCGGAGTGAGAGATCAATTGAGTGACTTAAGTCACTATAGGGCAGGCTTGCACCAGAAGCGATAAGAATTTTGCATGCCTAATAATCAGGGGGTGCGGAGCATAATGCTCCGCGCCAGGCGCAAGGCCGTCAGCCAGCAGTACCGTAGTGGTGACCGCAGTGGCTACAGGCTGCAGAAGATTCCAGAACATTTTGTTCTAGCACGGAGCATTCTGTCCGTCAACACACACATGTATGTTTCGTGCACAGGTGGCGCTGCCAGCGTCTTACACAGAACGGCGGGGGTGGGCGTGGGAGTGTGCTTGTGGGTGTACAAAAGAGTGAACGGAAGAAGACAAACACCAAAACCGAGATTCATCTGAATCAACAGCCTGTTGATTCTGAGAAGCACATGTCGTGTGTTACAAGGACAAAGCAAGCGAGGCAGGTAGCACCGCAAGCAAGAAGCAGGGGAAACGCACACCACGCAGCAAGCCACACGAAGCGCACACCAAAACACCCACGCAACGGCGGCACCCGCGCCGGACACAGCGACACGGCCACACAACCACACACACGCCCATGCCCACACGCCCATCCCCACCCGAACCCCGCCCAACAGCAAGGCGCACGAGCCCCGGAAGCACAAGCAGCCAAGGCCGCCCAGCAAGCAAACAGCGAGACCGCAACAACCCCCAGCCCGGGGAGGCCCCCGCCTCCCCCAGCACAACCCCCAAACCCCAGCCCGCGCACACCACCCTGCCCGCCCGCGAACCCACACCCGCAACCCCCAGAGGCCAGCCCAGCCCGCCCAAACCACCCGGCAGCGCCCCAACGGCGGGCCACACACAGGCGCACGGGGAAGACACCAGCGAAACGCGGCACGCCCGAGCCGTCACCACAATAAAGCGGACAAGGCTGCGAGCGCACACGTAGCGGCAACTGCCCGCCACGCAGCCCGGGCGGGTGCGGAGCGCCGCTCAACACATGTCGTGTGTGACACACTTGCACACACGGTCACACCACGTCCGCGCCCACACCTCAGTCCGGCAGAATCACGCCCTCCAGGCCCACATCGTACCGCAACCCTTGCGCACGCGATATGACAATTGCTTAAGCCCCGACTTGCGATACATCTCTGCATGCCCCGCTGCAATGATCATAACACCGACACTTCTGTGGGGTATGGTCGGCCCATGGGGGCCTTCATGTTACAAGGACAAAGCGAGCGAGGTAGGTATACGCAGCATGTGGGCCACAACCAGAAGAATCGCACACCCACATATTCAGCAACACGCACCACACACCCATGCATCTACTCACAGCCCATGCCGCCTGAGCAGCGGGCCGCCCCTTGGGAGCGCCCCGGCAGCGCTCGCCGCGGTCGCCCGTTGGCCTGTGTCTATGGGCTGACGCTGGCACACGCATGCATGTGGGCTGGGGTGGGTGTGTGTAAAGTAAAGTAAATCTAAATTTACTGAGCCGTATCCTATTGGACATTGACAACTCCGAATTGACGGGACCACATATGTGTGTTACAGAGACAAAGCTGGAGTGGTCAGTAGCACCGCCAGGGCAACGAGCAAGCACGCCAACGGCCCAATGCACGCACGGCAGGAGAGTGTTGTCACCCACGTAGAATGCCGCACGCGAACACAATGCCCAATGACAGCATGGCAGAATTCTTTCAACCCACTCAACACGCACGAGGGTGGGTGTGTGCTTGGGGTCACCCCAAGGTGCTGTTGTGGTTTACACAACGACAGAGGTAGGTGTCTAGATCTGGCATGCGGTGACTGGTTAAGGGTAGCCGAGGATTAGCGTCTGGGGCAGGCTCATGCATGCACTCAGGCTTTGCCGTGCTTGTTCGCTGCTGTGGGCGGTGCGCCCAGCCACCCTCACCCACCCACAACAGCTAGCTAGCTATAGCCCACGGCTATAGCCCACGCGTACGGCTTTGTTAACGTTGGTGTGTATTACAAGGACAAAGCTGGAGTCACTCCGGTGACGGTGACCGGTAGCGCCTCCGGTCACTCCAGCTTTGTCCTTGTAATACACACCGACGAAGCCGTGGGCTACCTGTTGTGGGTGGGTGTGGGCCCACACTCCGGGGTCAAGGATATCGATGCTATGTAGTTATAAAGAAGAGAGGCCGGGTACCGGGCCGTTCCTAGGAATCCATCTGCAGACCCACACACGCATTCATGGCACAGCGCAGCACAAAGGATGCTGTATGTAGTTACAAAGGACAGAGGCCGGGCAGCGAGCCGTTGCCAGGAATACACACGCAAATCCACTCACGCAGTCATGGCACTAGGCCGGGTACGAGATCGTACCACAGCCCGGCCGGTGATGCCAGCCAAAGATTGAAGCCCCGCACGGAGCACAAGAGCATTCCCCTTGCACAACGCCACACTCAACCACCCATGCTGTATGTATGTGTGCATGTGGGGTGCCTTTTGGGTTACGGTGTGTGTGCATGTGGAGGTGCTGATGTCGGTTCCGGTCGTTGTGGCGCTGCAGGTTCTGCCTATGCTGGCTGTTGCTGTGGCGCGACTGCGTAGGGCAGGGTTGGCTACCGTGTTCTTGCGAATTGCAATTGGCTGCCAAGCATGCAGTATTATATGAAATAGTGTAATCTAGTGCATAGGTTCGTGACGCAGAATTCAGTGTCCTGAGTAAAGCTTACTTTCATCATCACGTCCACCAAAGTTGAGTATCTCACGGTGCTGCCTCGGGGCTTCTGTGCTTGTGACACAATTCTGCTCAGCGCACGGTGTGTATTGTGGCTGCATGCCCTGCCACAGTGTGTTGATCTTGGCGGGGGGGGGGGGGGGGGGGGGGGGGGCTGGGGCCGGAACGCCCCGCGCGGGGCGGCCCAACTGGGTGGTCTCGTGTGGGCCCGCAGCAGCCACCTCGGGCACGGCTGTGGCGCCACGTAGCCGTACTTCGCGGTGGGTGTGCAGGCAGGGTTTGAACGGGTGGCAAGGGCGTGGTGTGCTTGAGGGATCCCGGTGACTCCCAGCGCTCAGAGCTGAACACAACATAAGTGTACACTGCACGTTCACAGCGCTGGGCGCCATGAACAACTTGAAGCACCCCGTACTGGCTCTGTGGGGTCCAGTGTTGGGTCGCTTTGCAGCATTTTCAGGGCTGCCACCCAAAAAATAGAGCTGGATATTCGGAATTGTTCTACGTGATGGGGCCCGATAACCCAACACTGGTGGGGTCACAGGGCGAGAAACAACAGTCGTTGCAGGTACATGCGGCATTCAGTGGACGAGCATAATGACCGCACATGCATTGACTTCAATCACGACACATTGCCACTTGCGGCACCGAAGGGGCCCCACCACCGAAACAGGGCTTGCCTGCACCCCCACAGCCACACGCACGGCGGTGTAGTTGTCACGCTGGGGATGCACACTGTTGGCATGTAGACATGGAAGCAGCTGTGTTACAAGGACAAATCAGGCAAGGCGGGTGGCACCGCGAGCAACAACCAGAGGAACCCACACCACGCAACGAGCCAGACGCAACGAGCCACACGCAGCACACACCAACACACCCACGCAGCGGCAGCACCCGCGCCGGCCACAGCCACACAGCCACATGTACGTGTACATGTGCTTGTTCTGCCTTGGCGTTGGCTGTTGCTCTCGTGCTGCGTGCGCATTGCGTTGTTCATGCTCTCCCTTTTGGTCCTGGCGGTGCTACCGGCCCCTCCGGCTTTTTCCTTTGTAACACAGCCACATGTACGTGTACACAGCCACACAACCACAAACATCCCCAAACACACACAAGCCGCCCACCCCATACCCACAAGCACACCCACACGGCCACCCCCACCCAAACCCCGCGAACCAGCCAGGCGCAAGAGCCCCGACAGCACACGCAGCCAAGGCTCGGAACAGAGAAACAGCGAGACCCCGACAACAACCCCCCCCCCCAGGAGCCCCCCCCCCCCCCCCCCCCCCCCCCCCCCCAACACAACCCACCTCGCCCGGCCCCTGCACACCACCCAGCGCACCCGCAAACGCACACCCGCAACCCCCAACGCCCAGCCAGGCCCGCCCCAATCCCCCCGGTCGCGCCGCAGCGGCGGGCCACACGCAGACACATGAGGCAGACATGCCGCTGCAGCGGCGAAGCACGGCACGCCAGAGCCGCAACCACCACAAAGCGGGCGAGGCCGCGAGCGCACGCAGCGAAACCGCCAGTCAGCCTGGGCGGGCGGGCTGCGGCGCTCAGGCCGGGTGGCCCGTGAGCGGCGCAAGGTCATCGGACGGGACCGCCAGCCCCGTCAAAACTGCCCTGCCCGCGTGACGCGCCATCAGCGGGGCAGCGGCGTGCACCTGCCGAGCCCCCGCCCCGGGGAGCAGCTGTGCATCTTGAGATGTGATCACAACATGGACATCAACGCAGCACCACGGCTTAAGCCGCAGCCAGCTTTGCCCGCAGAACAAGCGAGCGCCTACCTCATCCATACCAAGCACACCATTTGCGTGGCGCCCCGCCCACGCAGCGCCCAGCTCGCCCACAGTGGCACACAAAGACACCCAGACCTGACACACTGACCTCCACGCACTTGCCACTCCACCTGCATACCCACCCACCAGCACAACCACGAGACGCCTAAGCCACGAGCGGGTATGCTTGTGGCCGCAATCACGGGTGTGGGGTAGGGGGGCCTGTGGGTGCATGGCTGCGGCCAGGCCGGGTGCTGCCGTGTGCGGTTGCATGCGTGTGTTGGTCTGTGCTGCGTGTTGCTGGATGCGTGGGTGGGCGGTTCCCCGGGTTGTTGCCCGCGGTGTTACCTGCCTCACTCGCTTTGGCCTTGTAGCACCAAAGCTGTGCCCGACTCGGCCCCACACGGGAAGGCCCCGCCGGGCCGCGAGGCTGGGAGGGGCCGCATCCCAGAACTCCTCCGCAGTCAACAGCAACGTTTTAGGGATGTACAGCCTCGGGTCGTGGACCTGATTGCCCGGAGAGGCTCTGCGGATGCGATCAGCACAGCATGTAAGTTCATGCGCATTGCGGATGCACTGTGCGCTCGTCCGGGATTACGTAGGTGGCGGCCCACATGGGCCCATGATGCAAGTCAGGCAGTCACTACTGTGACCCTCATATGATCAGCACGCGCCACCCCAGCCGCGTACCACCCCCCTCGTCGGGCACGTATAGTCAAATATTTATTCTTTTTAAATCCGGAGCGGGTGTGCAACTCATGATCACCCACCAGCCTGAGCCGCCTCCGCCCAGGTGAATGTGGAACACAACACCCGCATGGAATGTTCGCCCGCGCCGCAGGCGATGCGTTGGATCCCATGGGCACCCAAGCCGTGGCACCGGTTTTCAGCCAAACTCGGGGTGTTGGAATCTCGCATGGGGCGTGCGTCACGGGACACCACTCACCACACCGCCACGCCATGCACTCCACGAGATCAGTGTTGACAACTGGATTGCAGATTCGCGAAGCACGCAAAAAAGCTGCTGGTGAATGAATTCGATTTGTGAGACTGAGTGCACAGCAACTTTCAGCACCGAAAAATGGTGAAGCACACGCATGTCCGGGCTCGATAGCACACGCAGAATAGCTGTTGGAGCTGGTGTGCAAGGATTGAGGCTCAGATTCGAACAGGAGATCACTTGAGGTATATGTGAAGTGCTGATCGGGCGGATTTTGGTCGAGCTGCATGTTGGTTATTTGGCCTTGAGGCTGCGAATTTTCACAACACAACATCAGTGGTAATGCACTCTGGGGTGTCACAGTGGCCTGCCGCAAACATCCTTGCACTGAGAATTGAAAAACTCAGTTTTTGGGCATATTTGGAGGTGGACAGCACCACACATGGATCCCACCTGCCACATAATTTACATGTGCTACTCATACAAGTGCCAGGCAAGCCAGCAAGCTGCTGGAATTGGGGGCTGGCATGGCGGGCTCGCTCGGCCTCACTCTGCTGAGTCATGCCAAACCTGGATGTGAACACAACGAGTTTGGCAGAAAACCAGAGGTGGATGGCTACAGGTCGACTGGCCGCAAGAGGTGTACAGCTACGGAGCTTGGAAATTGCAACCGTGGCTGATGCACCTGGACTTGCTCAAGGTTCTACATTTGCTCGCGACGAAGCTGACCGGAGCATCTTTTTCCGAAAGTGGGCTCAATGTCGGCGCGCTCGAGGTCATGAAATGGCGGCGTGAACATGCATGGCAGACAGGTCAGCAAGCGCGAAGTTGCCCGTCGCGAAGGAATTGCGAGCATCTGAGGTCGCCAGGCTCGCCAACGCATACAGCAACACAGTACTTCGGGTGCCCAGCGCCGTTGACACTGCGAAGTTCGGTGCCCAGAGAGCATCATGTATGATCTTTTGAACACCAATCAGCGGGTGTGACTCATGTATCGACGCAACGTGATGCACGCTCGCATGGCGACAGCCGCTGCGGGGGAGCCCTCGCCGCCAGCTGTCGGTACATGCGACATGCAAGATGAAGCTTGTGAGATAAGTGACCTCAAAGTGGAGCGCTGGCCCGTCGATCGCAAGGCACGCTGGGACTGGGGTGCTGCAGCTGTGCAGAGTCGATGGAGTATGCTCCCGGGCCGCAACCTCCTTTCCTCATCTGATTATATGTACAATAACTCAACACATATAAGTTGAGCATCTGGTAGCAGCACATCTATGTACAAAAGTGTAATTGACCGGTCGCAACCACGGCTGCAAACGCTGCGGTAGGCACGTCACTGTCTGCCTCGCACGCTGCCAAATTGATAGGCAGTACACTCACATTGAGCTCTTGTAGGAGTGGCTTTCGTGTTGGGGAACCACGCACCAGCGTCTGCGTGCCAGCCGTATGCTGAAGTGACTGGCGCTCGGCTGCGAGCATCGACATCGGCTCCTCAAGGTGCAGGCCGCACCTTCCCAGCATATTCGATCGAGTAGTTGGAAAGCAGCTTGGCAGTGTCGGGACTGTGAGTGCATCTCTGCCAGCACAGAGCGCTGAGGTGGGACTCGCCCCGCCAACGTCGCGCACTGCAGCGCCGTTTGAGCCGGCTTGTAAGAGCTCATGAACGTTCAGCACGAACCGCGGCGCGGCAGCCAAGTCGTTAAGATCATACTGTTCTGTCGTACTTTTGCACGACTGCAATGATTTCAGTTGACAAGCCGGCTGCGGGGTAGGAGGACGTTGGGGCAAAGTCTGTGTAGCTAACATGTAGCAAATATAATTCACCTGTCTGCCAAACGACGAGATGCCGCGACATTCAGAGGGGTGCACTGTGCATGCGTAAACACGTCGTCGCGGCGATGATCCCTGTCGGGGTTCGTTACAATGGGTAAGGTGCCTAAGCCACGGAAAGTTGACCGCCAGTCATGCGCGACAGCACCATCTTCGCCGTCGACCCACGTACACAAGCAAAAGACATGCCGCCGTCGTTTTTCGCGTTCGCCTAAGCAAATGCTCACATCAATCTCGAGTCATTGAACCAAGTTCAAGCGACGTGGTATTGATGCTGCGCATGGTGCAGCCATCGCGACAGCACCTGATTACACCGCCATTGCAATCAATTGCAACTTGCGATTCCACTGTGCTTGGGCTGTCGCCCAGGCCTCTGCGCATGCTTGGCGTGGCTCCGCCGCGCCTGCATCGCCTTGCACAACAGTTTCGACCCCAAGCTTTCCGAATCTTGCACTCGATTGGCCTGGAATCATGTATCGGCTATAATGGTCGCGTAACGCCGTCGTAGCTGGTCAGCGCGCGCATGAAAAATCCAAAGGCGCTACTGCCCATTTCGGCATGTTTGATTTGGTTGGCTCGTGGTGGATTCCGTCCGCGCCGGCCAGATTGGCTGCACGAAGATGCAGCGATTACGCAATTCTACATATGCGTTGAATCGCGTCGTGGCTGGCGCCCGCCTCGATTGACCGTCGCCGATTAACGAGATGTCACCCTTCAACCTTACCCATTGTTTCATGCACCGACTGATCCAGTAGTGGCCAGCGGTGCTTCCGCGGTGGATGGCCGACAAATCCACTGCCCAGCGATGTGGAAACCCCATCAACGACTCTGGCAATCGTTACGCTCCGCAGTCTACTCATCCATAGAGATCTAGACGGCAAGTGTGCGCATGCTGCCGTCGCTGCCGGTGCTGCCAGCGCTGCACGCACGCCACGTACGTGATGCCAGGTGCATGTATAATACATGCATGGCGATGCCGTACATTCACAGTGATAGCATAACTGGCCGGCCATGTCAGTTGCTGGACACTTGCAACGGGTGCTGCAGCTGTGCATTTGTTGCCATTGCAATCAACTGCGGTCAAGACGCATCCTTTGAGGACGCACATGCCGGCTCGCAGCTGCAGAAACATGCCATGACTTGAAGTGAGTCTGACTGACCTGGTCCTGAGCATGCAGACAATCCAGAAGCCGGAGGCGAGGAGCTACGTCGGTACCCCCCCCCCCCCCCCCCCCCCCCCCTCCATCCGTTTTGCCTGATCGCCGGAGCCGCTCTCCGCAAGCCTAGGAAGAGTCCGCGACAACTGGGCGCCGATAGAAATGAGGGGGCACTCGCATGTCCGCATACCGGGCGGACGGCTACGAGACGGAGGAGTGAGCGTCAGCGCACTCCAGCGCCCGATTGCGGCCCTGTTGCTCGTTCTGTGGAGTGCCTTGATCGCGAGTGGCCCAGCTAGTGCTCAAGAGCCCGCAACTCCTGCGACCCTGGAGCCGATTCCTGGTGCGTGGTGTAAGCACGGCAACCTTGCAATGGCGCTCAGTTCAAGTAGCGGCTGGTTCCGGGTGCATGCATGCATAGCATAGAATAGTAGTACTGATTCTGGTGCAGGGCGAATTCTGCGAGTTAAGTCGCAGAATCGAGTGTCTCCAGCCCATGCAGGTCTCAGCTGCAGCGCTCAGATTTGTGGTGTCAGGGGCAGATCTGGGGCGGTGAGTGTGGCAGCTAGGAAGTACGGGACCGCGTATTGTGCCTTCATGTTTGCTGTAGAAGGCCTGCCAAGCACAGCTCACTGACCAACAGTACCCATATGGACTCGCTGTAGCTGTAGCCATGATGCGGAACAAGCTCGAGCTCGAGTCCGCATGCAGAGCATCTCAATGTTCCCTGCGCCTGCTTGCGCTGTCTCCTTTTTCAAAGGACAGGCGTCTAGCACGTGCTCTAGCACTGCCATGCATGCCCTCACGCTGCGCCTGTGCGCAGCCCGCACTCCTTGAGGAGTTTGCCTCAGGCCAAGGTATCAGCTGCCAGCGCTACAATTTGCATTTGAAATGTCACAGCACATTCGTGGTGTGGAACTGTGGAATGCTCTGCGTGCTGGCGGAGGAGGTGCCATACATGGCACTGAAACGCAGTATACTACTACCAGGTATAAAATTAAACGCTGCAGGCCTGCCGTGCGGGGGCCCTGGTCTGCGCTGCTGCGGAGAGGCGGACGCGGAGGACTTCGACTGCCTCGGCGACTACAGCACCTGCTCCTCGGGCGGCCTCTGCGCCGAGTGCGGCCGCCCCGGGCAGCGCTGCTGCCCCGACAACCGCTGCAACACCCGCGCCACCTGCACCCCCGGCGGCTTCTGCGAACTCACCTGCGGCCGCCGGGGCCTGCCGTGCTGCGACTTCGGCTGCGACTACTCCGACATCTGCTTCGACGGCGTGTGCTCGGGGTGCGGCGGCGCCGAGCAGCCGTGCTGCGACGGCGGCGAGTGCTTCGCCTTCAGCACGCCGGGCTTCCTGTGCAACGACGAGACGAACCGATGCCTGCCGGCCAACTGTGGGGAGGAGGGGCAGGCGTGCTGCGCGGAGGAGGACCGGCCCGGCCGCTCCTGCAACCTCGGCGTGGTGTGCGTTGACGGGACGTGCGACCGCTGCGGGTTTGACGGCCTCGCGTGCTGCGCTGAGGTGGAGCCGACCGGTCCGTGCAGGGGTGGCGGAGAGTGTGGCGGTGATAGCGTGTGCGTGGGGGGGGCGGATGTCCCTCCGCCCCCACCGCCTCCGCCTCGGTCAGAGGACGGTGCGTCTCCAGAGCCGCCCCGGCCGGGATCCACATGCATATGCAGGAGTCACTTGGTAGTAGTTTCTCCACGGCGGCGTGGCACGCCCTGGCTGCTTGTCCACGGCTGACAGCGGGCTTTGTTCAGATGCGTGTACAGCCATAGCTTCTTTAGGGCAGAGCCCTGTGCGTTTTTTAAGCAGTCTTTTCAGCCGCCGCTGGCGTGCTGGCCGGTTGCAATGGTCGGTTAGCAGTCTTTTCAGCCGCCGCTGGCGCGCTGGCCGGTTGCAATGGTCGGTTTGCAACCGCAGTTTCTCGGCGATCCCTAGCAGTGTCTCCAGGCCTGTGTAAGAGTGATCCGGGACTTGCTGAAGCTGAGGAACTGTCTGCTGTGTGCAGGCTGTGGCTTTAACCGGGAGCCGTGCTGCCGCGGCCGCTCGTGCGGGGCGCGCTTCCTCTGCATCGACAGCATCTGCGAGCCCTGCGGCGGTGACAGCGAGCCATGCTGCCTGGACGACTACTGCGCCGGAGACTACGTCTGCGGCCCGACGTCCAACCTCTGTCTTCCAGAAGACAGTGCGCCTCCGCCCCTCTGCGCACGTCCACTTCCTCAACCTTAGCGGTGTGCTGTGTCTGAGTAGAGCACATCTGAATCTCTGCGATCGTACTGTGGCTTTGGTGCCCAATTGCAAGGTGGCGTACAGGGTCCTCAACCCGACAATGGATGTGGCCATGTGACCATGCGCATCGCCTCTTTCTGCACTGCTAGATTCAATCTGGGCCTGTCGCACCAGCAAATGCCTGCAGTACGTGTGTTTGTCAGCGGACCTGACCTCAAATCATGCTTCTCAAGTCTTATCTGCCGGCCACAGCGCATGCATGGCAGAGGTGCATAAGTGAAGTACCGGAGCCGATGACCTGTCACTCACAGCCAGAACTGTCCTGATGCATACAGCATCTGCACAGTCGCATCATGAGTAATGCATGACGGGCATGCATTTGCACGCCGGTGCTGCCGCTGTGCAGGGGACCCCTGTGGCCAGCCCGGCCAGCGCTGCTGCACCGAAGCGGACGGCTTTGACGAGTGCAACGCCCGGGCGCGGTGCATCGACAACCTCTGCGTCTCCTGTGGCCCCCGCGGCGAGATCTGCTGCGAGGGCGATGTCTGCGTCGCCGGCGCCTCGTTGTGCACCCCTGAAGGCGTCTGCTCGGGGCGGTGCGGGTTCGACGGCCTGCAGTGCTGCGATGGCGGAGAGTGTGCGAGAGGCCGGGAGTGTGATACCGAGACCGACACATGCAGCTCGCTCGGCTGTGGGCTGGAGGGGCAGCCGTGCTGTACCCCGGCGATTCTCATGATGCGGGGGCCGCAGTGTGAGTTCGCGCGGGACTGCATTGACGGCATCTGCGGCGTCCGTGGCACCCCCCTGCCCCCGCCCACGGACCCTCCGGCGCCGATGCCCGCACCCCCTCCGGAACCGATGCCGGCGCCGCCTCCGGAGCCGATGCCGGCCCCTCCTCCCGAGCCCATGCCGGCCCCTCCTCCGGACCCGATGCCGGCCCCTCTTCCCGAGCCCATGCAAGCGCCTTCTCCTGATCCGATGCCGGCCCCTCCTCCAGACCCGATGCCGGCGCCGCCTCCAGAGCCAATGGCTCCCGCTCCAGGCAACCCCAAGTCTCCAGGGAAGCCACCATTCGCATTTCCGCCATTCCCGGAAACCAATTTCCCTCCGGTAGAGCTGCCACCACGCACTCCTGGCACCTCTCCCAAGGCCCCAAGGCGGCCCAGACCTGCTCCCAAATTCCGATGCCGAGGTGAAGACTGCAAAGGCCGTGGCTGGGAGTGGCTGCTGTGATGCTGTGCTGACGCGGCAGCGACGCGACGCCTGCATGGCCGCAGCATGCATGTCCACTTGTATACCTCTGCACATGCATTTCTTCCGACAAGCTGCATGCAACAAGGACGCAAATCTTCTGTAGCCCATCTAGATCTGCAGCCGCCCCCTTCCCCCAAAACCAACAGGTTTTGTGGGCTGCTTCAAGACCACTGGCATTTCTGGCGCCTGTGCTCTCGTCGTTTGAGCGGAGCAAGTTGTGAAGGTCTCTTGCGGGCAACCGGTACCGGCTGGTGCAGTCTGACTGTGGCCTGGCCTACTGTTATGTCGCGCGCAATTTTCCTGCCGGGCGAGGGCGGGTGTGCGTCTGCGTGTGTACCTTCTCTACCTTAAGGTAGAGCTTGGCATGGTGTGTGGGAGCTGATGAAGAAGCTCTTGTGTGGTGTTTGCCTGTACCCATTCTGCTTTGTGTAGTGTTTTCTTCCTCTCGCATACGATATCTGCAGGTGGCAGATCGTGGTAGAGCCCTTCGTAGTGGGATGTGATGTTCATCTTGTCATGATATCTAGATTCGCGGCGCTGCGGCACTGCCGACTCAGCAGGCGCAACAGGTCGGATACAGCGTGCAGCTGGTGGTGCCGAACGCATGTGCCGTCATCTGCTCACGTGCACGTGCTGAATATCGAGCTTACAAAAGAGTGAACGGGAGAAAGCAAACACTGAAGCCGAATCTCATCCGAATCAACTGCAACATACACTCACACACACACGAACACTACAACCGCACTCACAACTCAGTCCGGCAGGATCGCTTCCTCCAGGCCCGCATCATATCGCAACCCTTGCTCCCGAGAGACGACAAGCCCAGAATTCCGATACATATCCGCATTGCCGCGCTGCAATGACACCGACAACACCCGCAGCGCCCACTGGACAAACGCGCCTTTGGAGATGCGCCCACTGGCAGCGGCCACATCCCCCAACTGACCGACGAACCTCACGGCAGCCTTGCCCATGAAGCCACACGATTCGACCGCAAACGGAACAAACCGGAACGCGGCATGGTCAGGCACGTCCCGCCGGAAGCGGTCCCGCTTCCTGGCCTCCGCCCGCTCCGCCGTCGCACCCGTCTCCCGTGCCGCAGCGGCCACGTATGAGGCCGCCGGCGCATGCGTGACCACGACGTCCACGGCCGCCATCTCCAGGCGCGGCATGACCACGACGACGTCCCCGCGGCGGTTCAGCTCAACACCCGCGCCCCTCGCGAGGGCACGGTAGAGCGGCTTCAGGGCAGACTGCAGTCCGGCGTAAGAGGCGACTAGGCGCAAGGCACGAGCCAGGTTATCATGGCGCATCTGGGTCTCCTTTGCCACCTTCTTGCAGACCATGGCGTGGTCTGGTTCGGCGGCAACACCTGCACTGCATTTGCACGGAGGGGGGGGGACGTCCGTCGGGACGCGGAATCGCAGGCGGTGCCATACCGCCAGGACAAACATGTCGTCGCCCATGGTGAGAACGCCGCCCGGCAGAGCGGAGAGGAAGGCGCCTGCAGGCCCCCCCGAATATCGAGCTTGACTTTTGCACAAGCGCTGGCCACGATCTGTGCCACCACCCGCTGGGCCAGCGCCGCGCAGAGAACAGTACAAATGGAATTCTGCGTGTACAATACATGGCTGTCAGAAAATCGCTAAAGGGGCCATTCGCTGTAAACGACACTGTACGTAGCATCCAAGGTGGGCTAACCTTGCACAAGCGGCGCACCAGCACGCACGATGTGCATGTGCACGTATGCATGGGAGAGCAACGAGCGGAACGGCAGGCATCTGTAGTGCACGAGATCAGGCGTGGATGGCATAGTTGAGTAGAGGGCGTTTTTGTGAGTCTCACGATGCTCGCGCAGGTCATATGGTGCACTGTGCGGGCCGCCATGGCGGGTTGCCCTGAGAACAACCATCGTCGCGCAGCCTGCGGCGGGTCCGCTGTTCAGATCTCGGATCCATGATAGCAATATATATTATATGGTGCTGGATTAGTTTTCGAACGCCGTCGTGGACATGGCGCCTGTAGAGTGTCTGAAAGGCCACCAGGCTGGTATGGAGTCTCGTACCGGCGAGAGTTTGTGGAGACATAAGGCAGTGGGTGATCTGCTAGCGCTGTCTGTAAAAAGGTCAGAGATAAATCAGGCGATCTGTGTAGTTGGGGCTGATTGCGCTCTCAGTAGGCTTGGCTGCCACCCGGGTGCAGCACCGCACCCATAGACCGCTCTGACAACCCCGCCGCACGGGCCACAGCTGCGCAACAATCCTGTCCTTTGGATGCAAACAGCACCGTCTAGCAGCTGCTTTAGAGTCTATGGGGCTTGACTGCTGTGCATTCCGCCAGGCAGTCTGCGGGTGGCCCTGATATATATCGATGATTCACAGAGTTTAAACTCAATTGACTTCAATTGACTGGGGCCATTCGAATGCATTACAATGGCCCCATTAGTTATTTCTTGACAGATGGTACCCATCAGTGTCAAAGCAGCTACGTCCTCTGAGTCGCCACACGCATTTTAGGGTAATGTCTGTTCGCTACAAGTCCAATCAAATAAACGTCCACTGTCGCTACAGGGGTCAAGTCGGAGCTGGCCCAGCAACATGTCCTTTCTGCTCCTTAAAAGTACGATCAAATAACAGCTGCTACATATGCCACGTGTACAACATCATGTGCAGCAGATAAATTCATTGCGAGAGGTAATTATCCCAGTCATAAGCAGCATCACAGCTACAAAGGTACTGCCTGAACGAAGCATCATTGTGCAGACATGATACACATTGATTGCCTGAGTGGTGGGATGCCCCTCGGGGGCCCCGCCCGCTTGATGCGACCCACCGATGGCCTCTGACTCCAGCTGGGACGGGTCCTAGGCGTGCAGGATGCCTTCGTTGGCATGTGCAGGGACTGCGGCGGAGGCTTGGGCGCTGCAACGTCCTGCGTACGGTCCGGCATGGGCCGGCGGGGCTGCTTGGCGGTGTGCCGGGCTGGCGTGGCTCTGGGGGTGGGCTGGGGTTTTGGGCTGGGGCGGCCCCCGGCAATCGGGCGGCCGGGATGGGCAGCCTCGGGCACCGGTGTGTTGGGCGCGGCCCTTTCGTGCAGCTGCGGGCGTTGCGGTGTTGGGGGTTGTCACGGTGTTGTGCCGTGGGGTCTGTGCGTGCATGTGTGGGTGTGTGGGTGTGTGCTTGGCGGTCTGCGGGTCTGTGTCGTTTGCTGCGCGCGTGTTGGATTTTCTGGGCGTGGTGGGTGTTGCGTGCGTGGGTGTCTGGGTGTTTGCTTCGTCTGCTTGCTTCTTTCGCAGTGCTGCCGGCCTTGCTGCCTTTGTCCTTGTAACATATTGATTTCCAAAAGCCACACGTATGCGAGCGTGCGAAGTTCAAGTTGCGGACGCAGACTCTCGGACTTGGAGTTCGGACTTGGAGTTGCTGCTGCTTGCGGCGCATACACATCGCCCTCGCCACCGTGAATCAAACGCTGATGACATCGACGTGATCCATGATGCATTATCACAGCAACATCAAAACTGATTGAAATAACTTTACGTACTTGCTAGCGGACATGTGACCTGCTCGGGACCACATCTGCCGAAGGAGTAAACCACCTGGAAACCCCCCTCAGACGACCGTACGCAACTCACAGGGCCTGTCCTGTGCTGAGCGAGGACTTACAAAAGAGTGAACGGGAGAAAACAAACACTGAAACCGAATCTCATCCGAATCAACTGCAACATACACTCACACACACACGAACACTACAACCGCACTCACAACTCAGTCCGGCAGGATCGCGTCCTCCAGGCCCGCATCATATCGCAACCCTTGCTCCCGAGAGATGACAAGCCCAGACTTCCGATACATATCCGCATTGCCGCGCTGCAATGACACCGACAACACCCGCAGCGCCCACTGGACAAACGCGCCTTTGGAGATGCGCCCACTGGCAGCGGCCACAGCCAGGGCCTGTCCTGTGCTGAGCGAGGTGGTCACGTACGGCCTTTTCGATTCCCCAAAGCGCACGCAGACGCGACTTGTCGAAGACGCACATAGTCACACCCTGCGAACCTTCCACACGGCGGGCAGGCCATCACATCGTGGTCATGCATGATCAAGAGAGACCTTTGAATACACCAAGCTAGAGACGAATCCAAGGCAAGCTAGCCGCTTGTGCTTTCTGGAGGGCAGGGCCCGAGGCACCACAAGTGCAGTTGTGGCCACCCATGCACGATCATCACACCACGCAGCTTCTGAAAATCCGCACCCCTCGCCACACGGGCATCGGTCCTTGCACGGCCTAGTTACAAGTACAAAGGCAGCAAGTCGGTGTTGAGAATTGGTATATATCGATGTTACACGGAGACAGAGAAAGAGTAAACAACACCAGCGCAACCGCGCCTTTATATATGTTCCACACACCAGGCCTACTGCCTGTCTTGTGCTGTGCTCCAAAGCACACTTGTCTCACACAATGTATCTAGAGTCCTCTAGAGTATCCAGGCCTGTCTGGCCCCAACTGGATACTTCCAGTACACTCCAACACCATACGTAATCAGAAGCTTCTAGATGCTGACTCACTTTCAACACTCCTCCTGAATCAGTGTCTAGACTATTCAGCTTCTTCGCAAACATCAAACAAACCCAGCTTGGTCCTATGATATTCTAACTGCGGCTTTGGTAAAGCCTTGGTCATCATATCAGCATACATCTCCTTGGTTGGCACATAGTCAACCACCAGCTCTCCTCTGGCAACCCTCTCTTGGATGAAGTGATGACACACATCAATATGCTTGGCCCTCTGGTGGTGAACTGGATTCTTCATCAGAGCCAACGCTGCTTGATTGTCACAGTGCAGCTTTGTGCCCTGTATCTTTTCATCTCCTCCTCGGATTGTTGCCATCAGCTTCCTTGTCCACAAGGCTGTCTTGGCTGCAATAGCACCTGCCATGTATTCAGCCTCCATTGTGGATGTTGCTACTGTAGGAAGCAGCTTCGAGTTCCACTCGATGGCTCCACCAGCGAACAGGAAAACACAGCCCCCTGTGCTCCTCCGCTTGTCCGGATCAGCAGCAAAATCTGAGTCAGTATATCCCACAAACTCAAGCTGCTGCTGTCCCCCATACTTCAGTCCTAATGACAGAGTCTTCTTGAGATACTGGAGCAGCCACTTGACACACTGCCAATGCTCCTCCCGAGGCTTGGCCATAAATCGAGCCAGCAGCCCCACAGAATACGCCAGATCCGGGCGTGTGCATGTAGCTAAATACATTAGCTTGCCCACGATCGCTGCATAATCAGACGAATCTTCCATCTGATCATCACCCTTGCTGCTGAGCTTGAGATTCACTGCCAGCGGTATGGACTTGGGCTTAGCCTCGGCCATTCCCCCCCGCTGCAGTATCTCCGTAGCATACTTCTTCTGATGCAGTGTGATTGTGCGTGCGCCTCTGTCACGCTGTATCACCATCGACAGGAAGTAGGATGCTGCCCCCAACTTTCTGATGTCGAACTCGACAGCCAGAATGTCGATGATGTGATTGGTATCTGCCTTGCAGCCAATCACGAGGCCATCATCAACATATATCAGCAGGAACGAGCGCCTGCCATTCCTCTCAAACGCAAAGAGAGATGAATCAGCGTATGACACCTCAAAGCCATATCGCTTTAACACACGATTGAGCTCTTGATGCCATGCTCTGGCAGCCTGCTTCAGCCCATACAACGCTCGCTTGAGATGCAGCACCTTGTTCTTCCCGAAATCATACAGCTCCGGGATCTCCATGTAGATGTTTTCTTGCAGAGGCCCATTCAGAAAGGCTGTCTTCACATCTATCTGCTCGATCTCGAGGTCCTCCACTGCAGCCATAGCCAGCATTGCCCTCACTGTGGAATACTTGACTACCGAAGCAAACACCTCATCATAGTTGACTCCCTTCTGCTGCGTGAAGCCCTTGGCCACGAGGCGAGCCTTGTACCTCTCGATGTGACCTTCCTTGGTCCTCTTCCTCTTCAGAACCCACTTGCACTTCAAAGCTTTCGCAACAGCGTCCGGCTTGTCAATCACTTCAAATGCTTTCATCTGAATCAGAGATTGCATCTCCTCTTCAATAGCGATCTCCCACAGCGACCAGTCCGGTTGCTGCTGAGCCACATGAAGCTCCGGCTCATCAGGCAGCCCATCTTTTGCAAGCAGAGCATACGCATCTCTGAGTTTCTTGGACGGCTCTCTGGTTCGCGAAGGCAGCACCCTCTTCTGAGGCAACTGCACTTCCTCCTCTGCAACCTCCGGCTCTGCCGGATCATTATGAGCATCATCCTCAGAGATCTCAGCATCTTCATGATCATTGACCTCAGGGCCAGCTGCCATCTCAGAGTGATTGTCATCGGGCTGCATGCCTTCATTCGAGCATGCACCTTCGTTCGCAGATGCAGCAGCATGCTGATCAGCACGATCAGGTGCAGCAGCGTTGTGATCTGCATGATCCGCTGCGTGCTCCTCCTCCGCTGCTGCTTCTTCGACGAACTTCACATTCGCCCGAATGACGATCTTGCCATTGTCCAGCAAGACCTTCCAGCCCTTGGTACCCTCATCATATCCGAGGAAACGTCCCTCGTCACTCCAGGCAGTGAGCTTTTTGCAGTCTGACGGGTTTCGCTTGCAGAATACTTTACAGCCGAAAACCCGCAAGTGGCCGATGTCTGGCTTCAACCCCCAGAACAATTCATGCGGTGTCTTCGGTTGTGTCATCCGCGCAGACACATTGTACACCAGCACAGCCGTAGTGAATGCATCACCCCAATATTTCTTGGCAAATGCAGCATCAATCACCATTGCTCTGGCTTTCTGGGTCACAGTTCGATTGAACCGTTCAGCCCGGCCGTTCTGCTCCGGTGTATATGCAACAGACCGCTCACGCAGGATGCCTCGGGTGTCACACCAGCGATCGAATGACGCGTACTCGCCACCCCTGTCCGTCCGGACTCGCTTCACCTTCGCATTCAACTGCCGCTCCCACATCAGTAGGATCTCCTGCAACGCCTTGCCGGCGTCACTCTTCTGGCTAATCAGCTTCACCTGAGCGTACCCGCTGTAGTCGTCCACAGCCGTCAGGATGTATTGATTGCCTCCAGCGCTCGCTGGTCTCAGCGGCCCCATCAGATCAGAGTGCACCAACTGCAGTGGTGACGTCGCTCTGGTTTCCGATATCCCATGCGGCTCCGCCGCATGCTTGGCTTCCATGCAGATCTTGCACGCCGTGCCAATCTTGGCCTGCAGCCGCTTTGCCTGCACCGGCATTCCGGCGACTGCTCCATCCCGAGCCATCTTTGCGATGGCTGCGTAGCTCAAATGCCCCAACCTCCTGTGCCACAGCGCAGCCGAATCCCGGCTCGCGCACAGAGCTTGTTGCATCGTCTTGCCACCCGTCGGGACACCCATATGGGCATCGGCACCCTCCGGTGCTGCCCGATATGTAACCAGGATACTAAGTCCCTTGTCATCAGGCGTCGTGACACCCCACACATACCCGCCTGCGCGCTTCAGAACCCCTTTGCAGCTGCCGCCTTGGAGCTCAACATCATTGTTGCTCCGCGCCAGCGCTGGTCCCGACAGCAAATTATGCGGGGCTTGAGGCACCACCAGGATGTCTTTGAGATGCATCTTAAAGAATTTGTCTCCGACCCAGGTGGTCAGCTTCAGATCGCACTTGCCACGAGCCTTCACAGACTCCCCGTTTGCAATCATCACGTCGACATCACATGCGCGGACGTTGCTTGCAAACTGTGCATCCTTCAGCATATGCTGTGTGCAGCCGGTGTCCACGACCCATCGGATGACCTGACCCTTCTCATCCTTTTCATGCATACATGCAGCATGCATGGCCTCCTCTCGACTCCCCCCAGCCACGGCAATGTTTGCCATACTGCCACTAGCCTTCTTCTTTCCGTTGTGCCGTTTGCCTTGAGCTCCTTTCAGCGGACAATCCCTCTTGTAGTGACCGAACTTCTGGCAATTGTAGCACTTCACCTTTGACATATCCCGCCTGGGTGCCGCATTCAGCGCTACAACATCGTCTTCGATATCATCTAGCAGCTGCTGCTCTGCAGCCTGCAGCTGCGACGTCACCATATGCATCGGGATTTCCGGCATCAGCGTCAGGGTGTTCCGGATGTATGCATACTCCTTCGGGAGTCCTTGCAAGATTGCCATCCGGATCCGCTCCTCCGACACGGGGTGGATGTCACTGTGGAGCTGCGTCCTGATACGATCAGCACGAGCACAGTACTCAAGGATGTTCTCAGTCTTTTCCTTCTTCAAGGTAGACAACTCCCTTTCAAGGACCATCCTCCGAGCCGGCAGACCAGTATCGTTCATGGCCTTTAGCGCATCCCACGTGGCTTTCGCCGACTGGTGCCTGGTCACGATCGACAGAAGGTTCCGACTCACTTTACCCCATATCGCCGTCATCGCCTTGCGATCTCGGCGCCTCTGAGCTTCAGATGCGTTATCAGGAAGCTCCCGAAAGATGCAGTCCTCGATCTCCTTCTGACACAGATGACCTTGCATGAGAATCGCCCATTCCCAATAGTTGTCTGATGTCAACAGAGGAACATCAAACGAGTCGCCAGTACTGCCCATGACTACTCGAAAGGCAAACTTGGAAAGAGTGAACGGCTAGATTCCGGAATCAAGAATATTCTACGAAGTATCGCGCAGCGTATAACACGCTGGACCCATAACCTGTTGAGAATTGGTATATATCGATGTTACACGGAGACAGAGAAAGAGTAAACAACACCAGCGCAACCGCGCCTTTATATATGTTCCACACACCAGGCCTACTGCCTGTCTTGTGCTGTGCTCCAAAGCACACTTGTCTCTCACAATGTATCTAGAGTCCTCTAGAGTATCCAGGCCTGTCTGGCCCCAACTGGATACTTCCAGTACACTCCAACACCATACGTAATCAGAAGCTTCTAGATGCTGACTCACTTTCAACAGTCGGGCAGCACCGCGAAAGGAGCAAGCAGACGAAGCAAACACCAAGACACCCACGAACATCTCACCCATCACCGGCGCAGCAAGCGACACAGATCCGCAGACCGCCAAGCACACACCCACACACCAGCACACACACGCACAGACCCACACACCCACAAACCCAAACCCACAAACGCGCACGCACAAACCCCACGGCCTAGTTACTGACTCCAGTACTGCGCACTCGCGGATCCCCAAGAAACGCGCATTCTGCACAGCAGCACGTATGTTCATGAGTATACATGTCGGCTGGGGGCCAGCAACGTTACATTGCACGGCAGCGCAGCTGGGAAGTGCTGGTCCACCTTATATATATCCCCGTCTCGGCCGCGGCTCCTTGCAATTGATGGCCGAGGCTGGAAGCACACGCGCGCGCGAGTCCATCGACTGCAGTGAGAACAGAAGGTGTCTAGAATCAATTGGAGACGGTGCAGACGTGGAGCCAAGTTAGCCCAGCATTCTATGTCTAGATTTATGTGCACTGCACGTCGCTCGCTGTACGTTCCGTTACCCGTTCCCATTTCATGCACATACCGACACCACCAGCTGCCTGTGACTAGGCGTCGCCAGTGTGCACACGCGTGAGCGTACGCCAGGCTGCAGGCTCTAGCTGCACGAACGAGAGCTATCCCTTGAAGACTCATTGTGTCCGCTCAGGCCTGTTCACTCGTCGAAGGCAGCTGTAGCTAGCTAGCTATAGCGCCATCGGTATCAAGCAGATTGCAGCCACGGCGCACCTAACTGCGCGGCACATGGCCATCCACATCTCTGCACACTCCCTGAGTGACTTGATGTCATCGTTAGGTCAATAGAGGTGTGCGCTATCGCGCGCTCCAGGACAGGATGACCGGACCAGCCGTATCGCCAGAGTCCATCATCTACGCTGCTGCTGCCCACACGCATATACCAGGTGTGCATCAAGCAGACTCATGTAATATATTCGGCCTATGTATGCTATTGTGTCCTTTAAGCATTTGGAATGGTGCAAAGCTTTCGTGAGGGCGGCCGCATTGCTCGGCAGCGTTCATCGATTCCACTGGCCACGGCCTCGAACGTCCGCTGTTGACGAGCATCCACGAACTACATATAGTGATACGGTAGTGCTGAGTAGGTTTTTGAGATCTCCTCCCTGATGTAGGCGTGCGTGTGTCCATATCTACACGTGCATCGTTGATGTCGCATCGACGAGCGTAACGGCACCCTCTTGCGGTTACAGCTGTGGGCTGCTTGTATACAGTAGAGTTGGTTTCACGGCTTCTGCATCCAAATCGAAACTTGTAGGAAAGCGTAATGCGTAGCTATGCGAAGGGCATGTGCCGGGGTGCACATGCCTCGGCGCCTGCATGAGGCTAGCATATGTGCCTCTCTAGTGGCAGTGCTGATTCGGAAGCTTGAGGGAGTTTTGACGCAATAGTGATGTATTTTTGCAACCCCCACATGTACAGGCCCCCGTACCCCACACCAACACCCACACTTGCACGGCCACCCTGTCTCGCATCCCTGGTGCATGTGTCACAAAGTCACAGGAGAGGGATTTGCTGGAGGAGGCTGGGCCTCCCTGGGGGGTTGTTGTCGGTGTCTCTGGCCTTGTGTATGGCTCTGCGGCTACATGTGCTCGTGGGTGTGGGGTGTTGGGGCTTGGGTGTGGGGGCTTGGGTGTGGGGATCTGTGTGTGCTTGTGGCCCGGCCCCTCTGGCTTTGTCCCTGTAACACACAGGTGTGTGGCTGTGGCCAGCGTAGGTGCTGATGTTGCGTGGGTGTGCTGATGTGTGCTGCTTGGGGCTGGTTGCGTGGATGTGCGGTTACCCTGGTTGTTGCTCGTGGTGCTATCTGCCTTGCTTGCTCTGTCCTTGTTACACAAAGGCACAGCAATGCTCATATGCTCATATGTGTGGTGCACCACAGGACAGGAACAATGCACTCACCACTCACTGGCTGCCACCACTCCACGCAGTACATACGCATGACCAAGACACTGCTGTCCACCAAAACCACCCGCAATGCCGGCACCACCCCCGCACACACGCATATCCGCACACCTTCCTGGCACAAACATGTCGCCTGGTCGGCCATGCACAGCAAGAATTAGGAGCCTTTGGCCTCCAGCCCGCACTCTCATCTCCCCTGTTGCACTAGAAGGCATGATTTGTCCTTGCAACACACTAGAAGGCATGATTTACCCTGAAGGGCATATGCATGTGTTGTCATACACTAGAAGGCTAACCCCTAGCCCTTGAACCCTACCCTAACCCCGAACCCCTGCTTGTTGCCTGAAATGCTACCTGCCTTGCTTGCTTTCTCCTTGTGACACACACTAGAAGGCATGATTTCCCTTGAGGGGCATATGCATGTGTAACGCATACAACACACCCACACACATGCAGATGCGGCCGCTGTGCATCATGCCCCCACCCAGCACCCGATTCGCCAGGGCCCCTGCAGTCAGGGCCATGCAACACGGCACGCCGATGTAATGTGGTGATGTAATGTGGTGCTGGTACGCGTGAGAATCCGCAACCGGCCTTTTAGAGCAAGCTCACCGGTGCCTCACTAGATCAAGCATGGTTGTACTGGAGGTGCTGCTTATTTGCTTCACCTGTGCAACATGCTGGTCAATGCACGTATGTACCTATGCTGTAGATACAAAAACCAATGGGTTGAGGACGGATTAAAAGCTACCCCCTCTGTTTCAGGAGGTTGTGGGTTCGATTCTACGTGCGCTTTGGGGAATCGAAACGGCCGTATGTGACCACCTCGCTTAGCATAGGAGGAGGTCCTGTGAGTTGCGTACGGTCGTCTGAGGGGGGTTTCCAGGTGGTGTACCCCTTCGGCATGTGTGGTCCCGTTAACTCGGAGTTGTCAATGTCCAATAGGATACGGCTCAGTAAACTTAGATTTACTTTACTTTACAAAGGACAGAGCCCGGGCATGGAGCCGTTTCTCGGCCACCCGCAAATCCACTCACTCATTCATGGCACTAGGCCGGGCACGATCGCGTGCCACGGGCCGTACGCATGTGTGTGTATGTTCGTACGCTGCAGTGTCCGGTATCAGGAACAGACGGACCTGCAGGCAGCGCGACAACAGCCGCAGGCAACAGCCCCATGCAGCCTCTGTGCTCCTGACGCTGTGCCATCAATGCATGCATGCTCCGACACAGCGTGCGCGGCCGTGCAGTCGGGGAGGACCTTCAGCAGAGGCAGCAGTTCTCCGCTGATCAAGGCCTGCAGGCCCACGACATCACGCAGCTGCTGCCGAGCAACGGCGATGGGGCACGCTGCTTCAGCGCCGCCGCCAGCGGGCACGGCCTGGCGGTGCAGGTGAAGGTCATCCAGGCTGGGGCAGCGGTGTGGCTGCCTGCCCAGCAAGGACGTGATTGGCCTGTCAACATCTTGCTCGAGGTGTGCACCCGCCACGCCATTGCTATCTAGACTCCAGAGATCGTATCTCTGGGATCCTTGTCGAAGTACCATTATGCCAGCAAGGGCATGCCAGTGTACCAGTGAAGGGTCGTACAGTCTCGGGCCCGATCACACAGAACCGTTCCGAGTGTGGTGGTTGGATCGCTGAATGGCAGAGCAACTATTCAAAATCTGCAGGGCGATTCAACACTGCAGTGCATGAGTGACTCGAGCCACAGCGGCTGTAGCCTGCAAGGACGTGAGTTACGTCACCAATGGCACGTGTACAGGCTTGCATGCATGCGCGGTGGTGTGCATGTGGACCACTGGCAGATACGTGCATCCCGTTGGGGAGTCTCCGGCTCTACTATTAGTAAGGGATAGTTGTTAGGTCGGCCACTGCCTCACGTGCACTGGCAGTAGTACAAGCCGGCTCAGTAGTACAAGTGAAGTTAGACCATCTTCTCAGTAGTACTACTGAGAAGGACTAGCGCACGTGTAGACCTGATGTTGCCGTAGTATCTCCCGAGGCAGTTTCCCAGCCGTCGTCACGATGATGGTTGTCCGCTAGGTTGCCGCTTTCGACATCACACACGTCGACCTGATCATCGCAGTCCGTCCGTTAGCTGGCAATGGACTGCACTAACGCGGTGCTGCACCACAAGCCACAATCGCAGTACCTGATGTTGCTGTTAACGTTTCTCAAGGTAGCGCCTGCACCTCCGTGCACTCTCCATGCCATGGTGTACAGGCCCCTACAGCATCACGGTGACAGGCACCTCGGAGATTGTCGCGGCCAAATCAGAGCAATGGCCAAATCAAAGATACGTACATGGACTCCGGATTCCAAGGCAAACATACAAAGAGTCAGCAGAGTCGGACCTCGGCTGTTTGAGAGGGATTCTGGTGCTGCATGTGTCTCTTTACACCGATTCGCTTTCCTGTCGCAACACCTCTCCTCCGTCACAGTTGAGCCGGGCCTGATGAGCTTGAGGCTGCTGCAGGTTTCGGTGTTCTCGGCCGTGGCCCTCCCCGCCGGCGCAGACGTCACCGTCGTCGCGGACGCGGTGTCGGCCGCGCAGCGCGTCGTGCTCGCGCACGGCAGCCCCCTGCCGCTGCGGCTGCAGAGCGCCCTCGCGCCCAGCACGCAGCGCGCCGCGAAGGCCTCCACCACCGCCTTCACCGCGCCGCGGGGACGCCGCAGCGCGCACATTGAGGTGCCAAAGGTGCGTTCATGTGTCATGACAGGCAGGAGAATGCAGCATAGCAGAACGCCAGTATGCAGCAATGTGTAAGGCTCATGCATGTAGGTGGACATGCATGCATGCATTTGCGCCGCATGCAGAAGTGTCTGCATGACTGCAGCATGACTGCAGAAGATGTAGCTGCTACGTGCCTTGATGCGACATGTGCCGGTCTTTGTCAGTACTAGTGGTGCACCTGTAGAGACTGCATGGGCGCCATTCTGCTCAGCACAGCTACCAGGGTTGGTGCTCAGGTCGTTTTGAACAATTCTTGGCCATGGCTGATTCCTGGACGCTTTCAGCATCATCGTCTTGTACCCTTCTGAGAATACACTTGCGCGTGACAATGCCTGTTACCTTGCCCGCCATGTAACGCAATGTGACTTTCGTATTGTCGTCCGAGCAGCACTCCCAGGTGCTTCACCCCTGCAGCCTACCCGGTCTGTGGTCCCGTTTACCGGAGTTGTTAATGTCTAAAGAGGCTGGGCAAGGCAAGATTCACTGTACAATTTCCATCTGTAATCCAAGCAACTAGTCACATGCAAGTGAAGCACTTCCCTCGCCACTTGTCAACATCTGTTTCGCCAAATGACATGTCGCCAGCCTTGCACAGCTGTTCCGAGACGCACTCACGGCTGACTACAAGGGGGCGACAAGGTGCTAACAGGGCCTGTTGAGCCGTGCAGGCGGGTGTGTGGGTCAAGGAACACTTTGGTTTCCCATTACTGACATTCCAGAAGCACTCTGACTTGGTGCGCCTTCCCGGCTGACGCGGCCATGCATCAGCACCGTGGTGAGTGTATAGACGCCCTTGTAAGCCTCAACATGCTGTTGCCTGCTCCTGCTCCTGTTCATGTTTCTAGAATCCCTCGCGAGGTATACGTATGCACTGTATCTGACTGCACCTGCGTTGGCAGGCAGCGGCTGTGTGAGTGGCTTGCATGCGGATGCCAGCAGGCATGCAGTTGCATGTGCATGAAGTTGCTGTCAATGGCCAATCGCCATCGCTGTTGAGTCTAGCACATTTTCTTGTAGCGCGCCCAGTTAGCTATAGGCTGTCCAGGCTGTCTTATGCAAGAGTGCCGGCAATACAAGGCCACGGCAGGCCTGATGCAGCCTGATCACGCTTTCATGGCTAGATTGCATGCATTGGACGGCAGTCATTATGCTTGCAGTTCGTTTCGCCTTGGCAGCACATGCACATGCACTGGCAGCCGTGTCGTCACTCAAAGTGCTGCGTGTGCTCAGGCTACTGAATTGATTGTGACGACTCACTGTCTGCGGGCTCCGGACTTGCTTGGACTCAGCCGGCCAGGCATGCTTGTAGAATGTTGCGATAGGCCACTTGTCTCTCCACTCAGCATGCTGTCCCTCACCACAATGGCTGCAGCAGGAGCCTGCAATGCAGCTGCTTGGGACCATCGCCGCAAAACCGCCCTTGTAGATGTTGGCAGCTCCGCGATTTCAATCGGCCGACGCTCGATGCCGTGGAATCTCCTGCACGCACCGTGTTGCAAAGCTTTACAAAGCTTAAGCCTGCACACACCGGCCAGCAGTAATCACCAGCTGTGTGACTTTGTAGCAGTTTTGGGTCGCTTTGCAGAATTTCCAGGGCTGCCACCCCGTAATTCGACCTGAATTTGCGTGATTGTCACATATGATTGGGCCCGACAGCCAGAACTACTGGTAGTACTGCTGTGCAGTGTTGGGTCGCTTTGCAGAATTGTCAGGGCTACCCCCCAAGAATTAGATCTGGGATATTGGGAATTGTTCAATGTGATCGGGCCCGATGACCCAACACTGCTGCTGTGCAGCACCCACTGTCACTGATATTTGCGGCCTCAGTCAAGCCTACCGGCGGCGGCGCCGCAGCCGATGCCGGCAACGTGGCCGCGACGAGCCTCCTCCCCTGCACCGTCAGCATGCGCAGCACGGACGAGGTGGCTGCCGCGCTGCGCGTGCTGCGCCTGCCGCCCGACATTTTCGACCGCATCTCTGTCTGCCGCGACATGCTATCGCATGCAAGCGGTCGATTCACCCCTTGGGCCACTCCGGACCCGTTTACCGCCGGCTATACTCACAGTCAGCTTCCCAAATGTCTCAACCCCATCATGGCCGGCTCTGCGCAGCACGCACGAGAGATGTCACGCAAAACGTTCCTAGGCCTAGAGCTCCAGCATGAAGACGCGGAGATGACAATTGGAGACCAGGAGGCAATTGGAGACCAGGGGTGCACGGGGGCCTCGACCCCCCGTACATCGATGCGAAGTGTCCGTACCGACTGCGGAGGTGGGCACGTGCCTGTCAACTATGGCCACACCTCTGTGCAGGTGTCAGGGCTGCCACTGTGCGACTCCGAAGCAGTCGGCACCGGCTTTGATGGCGGCCCGGCACTCACGACCTCGACCTCCCAGCCGCCCCTCAGGAGTCTCCGGCGTGAACGCGAACGACAGCTCCACCGTGGTGGGCAAGTGCGAATGCATGCAGGCCTGGCTGGTCTCCTACCGAACGTGGCCATGGGGGCCCTAGGTGTGACCCTGCAATCAAAGCCATCGCCGCGTTGGCCAGGCATGCATGCTGCCCCTGTGCCACAAGCAGTGTGGCGATCGATTCTGAGGCTGCCAACCCTGGAGGCGTGTGAGGTGATGCTCTCTGAGCTGTTCTCAGAAGAGCACTAGCCTGGGAAGGTTGCGTAGGTGCATGTTCGTGCGCAGCTTCCGCCTGCATCGCTCGAAGCTGAAACAGAGATGGCTGCCGGGGGCACTAGATGCTGCCCCGACCTATAATTAAGCCCGGCTCAATCCCGTGGACGGCTGTGAAGATGTTTGCTTTCGCAAAGTCGATGATTTCCAAAATGGGTGCCGTGGGCGCTGAGCTGGTTTCTGCCGCTACGTCCGCGGCAGGCCGTGGGGACTGCTTTCGCGATTTCACTGATTTCTAAGATGGGTGCCGTGGGCGCTGAGCTGGTTTCTGCCGCTACGTCCGCGGCAGGCCGTGGGGACTGCTTTCGCGATTTCACTGATTTCTAAGATGGGTGCCGTGGGCGCTGAGCTGGTTTCTGCCGCTACGTCCGCGGCAGGCCGTGGGGACTGCTTTCGCGATTTCACTGATTTCGAAGATGGGTGCCGTGGGCGCTGAGCTGGTTTCTGCCGCTACATCCGTGGCAGGCCGTGGGGACTGCTTTCGCGATTTCACTGATTTCGAAGATGGGTGCCGTGGGCGCTGAGCTGGTTTCTGCCGCTACGTCCGCGGCAGGCCGTGGGGACTGCTTTCGCGATTTCACTAATTTCGAAGATGGGTGCCGTGGGCGCTGAGCTGGTTTCTGCCGCTACGTCCGCGGCAGGCCGTGGGGACTGCTTTCGCGATTTCACTGATTTCTAAGATGGGTGCTGTGGGCGCTGAGCTGGTTTCTGCCGCTACGTCCGCGGCAGGCCGTGGGGACTGCTTTCGCGATTTCACTGATTTCTAAGATGGGTACCGTGGGCGCTGAGCTGGTTTCTGCCGCTACGTCCGCGGCAGGCCGTGGGGACTGCTTTCGCGATTTCACTGATTTCTAAGATGGGTGCCGTGGGCGCTGAGCTGGTTTCTGCCGCTACGTCCGCGGCAGGCCGTGGGGACTGCTTTCGCGATTTCACTGATTTCGAAGATGGGTGCCGTGGGCGCTGAGCTGGTTTCTGCCGCTACATCCGCGGCAGGCCGTGGGGACTGCTTTCGCGATTTCACTGATTTCGAAGATGGGTGCCGTGGGCGCTGAGCTGGTTTCTGCCGCTACGTCCGCGGCAGGCCGTGGGGACTGCTTTCGCGATTTCACTAATTTCGAAGATGGGTGCCGTGGGCGCTGAGCTGGTTTCTGCCGCTACGTCCGCGGCAGGCCGTGGGGACTGCTTTCGCGATTTCACTGATTTCTAAGATGGGTGCTGTGGGCGCTGAGCTGGTTTCTGCCGCTACGTCCGCGGCAGGCCGTGGGGGCTGCTTTCGCGATTTCACTGATTTCTAAGATGGGTACCGTGGGCGCTGAGCTGGTTTCTGCCGCTATGTCCGCGGCAGGCCGTGGGGACTACTTTCGCAATTCCACTGATTTCTAAGATGGGTGCCGTGGGCGCTGAGCTGGTTGCTGCCGCTCCGTCCGCGGCAGGCCGTAGGGACTGCTTTCGCGATTTCACTGATTTCGAAGATGGGTGCCGTGGGCGCTGAGCTGGTTTCTGCCGCTACGTCCGCGGCAGGCCGTGGGGACTGCTTTCGCGAAGTCACTGATTCCAAGGAACTGAATGGACGCTGTAGCGTTGCTTGTCTGTAGCGTTGCTTGTTGAAGACGAGGCTCGTCAACGTGCCCAGATCATGCACATCCTACGAGCAGGCTGAGCCCGCAATGTCGCAGTAGCCCCTCTTCCTTTTCTGAAATATGAGCGAAGCAGGCATAAGCAACGTCCTTCATATTTGGTTTCGTGCGTTTTCTTGGTGGCGCTGCTTCCTGCTCTGCTGCCGGCTGCTTCAGCAGCCGGGCGCAGTTCCTGAGCACCTGCTCAGCAACTGCGGTCACAACACCAACTGTAGGTTGCGCAGCAGGTACTATATCCGCACCCACAGTATTATCTACATTTACTTTTACGACACCCACGGGGGCATGAGGACGTTTGGCAAACAGCTGGCATGTGGTCGCGCAGTCCTCGGGCAGCCTGCAGCTGGCTTTGTGCGGACGACCAGCCATTGCTAGCAACCACCCACCAATCCCGACTCCAACTAAGTAAAGTTCTAGGCGATGGTTGGCACGTTCATTTAAATTCGCGATCGTTTAACAAGCTATACGATAGTGCGTGAATTACCTTTTAATTTGCTTCACTCGCTCGCTATGACGGGGGGGTCGTAATTGCCATTTATAGCTCTATATATAGCTCAAGCTTATAAGCGATCTATCGCCGAATCCTTAAACACTGATTGTGACCCATGCTGGAAAAACTCCATGCACTGGGTAGGCTGCGCCGTTCCATGCGTGCTTGATCATCAGAGCAGATTCAAGTTGCTCTGGCTGGAGCCCAAGCGTGGACCGCCTGCTGAACCGTATGCATGCAGCACAGTCGACAGACGTTCGCTCAACAAGTTTTTGTGGAAACAATACCCATGAACACAGTCCTGCACCCCACACACCCATAAGTCCACGCATCATCGCCCACAGACGCACAGACACCCCCTCTCAAAAAACTCGAATCCTGCGCCCCTCCTGCGCAAAACCCCACACTTACCCACCAAATACCACCCTGGCTGTTGCTTTGGTGCTCTGTTGTGATGTTCTTGATCTCGTGCCATTAATTCTAAGAACACCTCACCGTCGAGGATTGAGTTCGCATCGAAGGAACAGAATATGAATTCACAGTGCAGGAAAAGACAAACATCTCACCCAAGCCGCAGCGAGCACCCACACGAAAGCGGCACCCGCCTGGCACCGCCGCCATGCAAGCCAGTTGTAAAGCAAAGCAAATCTAAATTTACTGAGCCGTATCCTGATCGTTTCGAACGGCACACACCCACCCAAGCACCCACACGTTCACGCTGTATAGCTAACCTAGGCTCCTAATTGTTTATTATAATGTAGCTAGAAGACTGCCCAGCCATCACCGACCTGCACCCTGCGGCGGCCTGCAGACCCTAAATGGCCACACTCCCCAAGCACATCGGCGGCTCATCGCTAGCTGAATACATGTAGCACACTCACCGACCCCAGTGCCCTCCCCAACAAGATCTGCACGTTGACATGTGCACACACATGTGCACACGCATGTGCTTTCAAAGCAAGCATGTGCTTTCAAGGCAAGTTGCCGTGAACTAATTATCAAGCCCTCACGGCGTTAGGGCAGTGCAGCCCTGACATATAGACATATAGATATATATGTATGTGGGTACATTGCAGTGCTACAGTGTGTGGGCTCCTCAGCAGGTGTGCAGTGCACCTTGGTTCCGGTGCGGGGTCGGGGAGGTGGAGAGATGCATTGTGCACGTACGTGCGCAATGTGTGCAGATTGCCCGGCTGGGACGCCTGCGCCGCGGCTGCAAGGCGGCGCCGCTGTGCTGCGCATCTTCCTCTGCACGCATGGGGGCATCCCGGGTCTCAGCGCTGCAGTCGCTGGTGCGATCCTGGGGGCGTGCGCGCCACTCGTCGCCACGCGGGTGACACCTGACATCCCCGGGGCCCATGCATGCACCGCCGCGTCCCGCATGCATATGTACACGTGTGGCAGTGTCAGTCATGACACGCATACACCCCCTCACCCTTCACCATGTACTCTTGCTGGCCATCTGGACGGCCATGACATGGCAAAGAGTGCTATTGGGCAGTGACTGTGGCATGGCATGTGCAGTACCCTCAGGATTGCGGTAGCACCCCTCATGAGCCCTACGGAGCTTGGGAGCACGTCCCTGACAAGGCAAATACAAGCCCAGCTGTGGCCGGTGTGGTAGGCAGGCGTGGTACCGCACAGCCACGGAATTCTTGAGAGCAGCCACGGGCTGGCATGTGCAGGATCATGAGGCCCTCACCTGCACATGCATGGCAGTGCCACGATCTGCTACAGGCGGCTAGGCTGGCAACCATATGCATGGGCTGTGGAACTGAACCCACTTATATGGCTGTTCCTTGATAGAAGATTTGGTGTGACAAAGAGCAAGCTGGAATGGCGGGCAGAAAACAGCCACCAACATTGATTGCAGGTGTGTACTACCTGGGGGTGACGACAGCGAGTGTGATCACGCATGTGCACATTCTGCATGTCCTAGTATGCACAGGACGCATGCATGGAGGTGGTGTGCTGACTAAGTCATGCATGTACCGCACACCAGCTGGAGCCTTCGGCTTGGAAGCATGCATCAGGGGTTCGCGTGCATGCATGCATGCAGTGCTGTGTGCAAACATGCATGAACACTTCCAGGTGCACAGAGAGCCTGAGCCAACTGCAGGACAAGCTGGTGAGTGGTTGACAGCTGAGGAGGCATAGCGTGTCATGACAGACGCACTTCACTGCCGTTTGCCTACAATGTGTATGCCGATTCTCTCAGCAACCCTGCGTCCTTAGCCCGGGGTCAGCTGATGATACACTCGAGTGATCAGTGGAGAGATGTGGGTACACTGCTTGTACACACTATTCCTCGTGATCAGTGTAAGGGGCTGTGGTAGAAGCTAGAAACCTCGGGCAGGAACTGGGAAGAGTCAAATCAAGTCCAGGAACCACCAATTGGCAGGGACATTCTGAACCTCTCAATTGATCAATGGTGAATCACTGGCAAGCTCACTGGCATGTGTCTCTGGAGCCCTGCGTATGACCAGCAACTGTAGTACAAAGTCACAAATGATTCGTCCATTCGTAGCATCGCAGCACTGAAGCATTTTGATCTGTCCCGTCGATGATGCCAGGCCACAGCTGCACTGCACTGGCAGTGCTCACTACTTGGCTCACTCCCATGGTGTTCTGGCCAGAACACTGTTGCTTGGAGGGCCAGGTAGGCGCTGAAGCGTACATGTATCTCTGAGATAGAGCTGGCAGGCAGGTGGGTACAGAACAGTTGAGAGCGGGGCAGCGGTGCACACACGCAACCAACACACCCACGCAACCAACACACCCATGCCACCGCACACGTCAGCACCCGCCCGGACCGCAGCCATTCATGTACACCCACAGGCCCCGTACCCCCCCCCCCCCCCCCCCCCCCCCCCCCCCCGCCCAAAGGCGCACGTCACCTAGGCTGCACAGCCAAACACACAGATACACCTTCAACAATCCCGGGGTGTCACACCTAGAGGCTCACACCTACAGACGATCCCCCCGCGCCAGGCATTCAAGTTGCCGCCTGCACCTCGGTCAATTGCAAGCGCCACACCGCTGGCGAACAGTCACTCGTACGATGTAACAACGATAAATTCGCGCGTAGCACGTGTGGTTCATCGACGGTTGCCGGACTGGCTGCAAGAGCACCTGAGCCGGGAGCCCCAGGCCCGAATGGGGTTGCCACAGCGGAGCGTCCGCGCCCGATGGATCCTCGAGGACCGCCACGTACGCCTGCACGCTGATCGCGAGCCCCACCCACAGCAGCGGCGGCACCACACACACACCCTGCCGTGGCGCGCACACCTGCCCCACAAAGCTTTGAGGCGGACATATGCACTACAAGAATATGCCCCACACACCTTCAAGTTCGCCACAATCCAGGCTGCACATGTGGCTTCCACGCTGTAGCTGGCCCTATAGTGCGGACAGGCGCATGCGGAGCGGCCTTCACGGCAGCTTGGGAGTCGTTATCACTCATGCACCAGCCGGTGTAGGTTGAGTTGTTTACCTAGCTGCTCGCCGGCAGCATCGATATATGTGACGAATACTCTGCGCCGGTGGAGTGTGGCTTTGTGCAAAGCGAATGCTTATGTGCTCCTTGCGGAGGTTCAATCCTTTGCTGGTATTACCGGCAGGGCGATGGTGCGCGCTCGTCCGCGGCCTAGTGCCATGACTGCGTGGATTTGCGAGTGGGTTCCTAGCAACGGCTCGATGCCCGGCCTCTGTCCGTTGTAACTATACATACACATACATACATATATATTGCAAGCGCCAGCGACCATATATATCATTGACACGGTGAAGGGGCGATGCGCACATCATGATGTACAGCGCGGAGGGGGTCTGCCCATGGCCAGAGGAGCGTCGGGCACACGCACAGGTGCTTCGGCTAGACGACGCATATCCATGATCACACTCAGTAGGCTAGAGATATATAGGCGCACCGGGCATGCACGGCACGGCGGGGCGGAACCCGGGGCTAGTGGTACCGGTGATATATAGTATACTATATAGTATACTGGTGTGCACCAGTGTGTACGTACCATCATTGCGATCGTGGCACAAATGGGCGGCGCAGCAGCAAGGTGCTGACATTGTTTCCATTAAGATGAGATGCATGTGACCAATGCAATGCACAGCCGGCGATACTACACATCTGCATCACGCGGGTGCCACCATGTTGCAACACAAAGCCCCCTCGAGATGTCAGGCCGCGAAGTGCAGATCTGTGCTGTGCCAGTATATATCGATATATCAATATATATTCTGCAAAACCTGTCATTTGGCAGGAGTGAACTTCCATCATGGGCCAGCATGCGCATGTACAAGCATGGACACCACTCTTGTATACATCGATTAATGCGAATGACATCAGATATTTGGTCACTGGCAGCCTGTGGCAATCCAGTGATATGGCCGCTATACCACTGGATTGCCACACAGCCGCAGCGTAAACGGCTGCGTGCAGCCATGGGGCTTGTGGAGAGGCCTGGCCGGTCACGTGAGCAGGGGTTGCGTTCAACCATATATGTTACATAAGTTGTGATGCGGGGCACATGGGGTTCAAAGTTTCTGTCTCGACGGACTGGGGCTTTCCGGGCTAATTATAGGGGGGGCTCTACATGTGAAAGGTGGCGAGGCGGGCAGCACCGCGAAAGCGGAAAACAGGCTTTTGCATGTTCACACATGTGCGTGTGCTGCAGGGCTGTGGCTAGCTGGAATTATAATAACACAATATATTGCGGTGATGCTCCTTGGTGAGAGAAATTTGAGCCAGGCCTATCCTAGGATTGCTGACTCAGAAGCATATATGGTCATGTGCCCAGCTATTCTTCTGTTCCACGTGCATCCGCATGGTGGGATGACAATGGTGCCCGGCCAATGGTGAAATAATCATGAGACTGATCGACATCAGCATTGCACACGAAGCTCACCAGCCGACGGGGTCCGGTTCGACAGGCCCCACCATGGTGCCCACTGAATTCAGCTGAATTCAGTATCCCTCAAGGTATCCACGTGATCGGCATTGTCATGCGGATCCAGAGGCTCTGCAACCTGCAGGCACATGTATGCTAGGGCTTAGGCACATTCATTTTGTTACGGAACTCCTCTTCGAAGAGTCTTGCCGTAGTGACGGTGTCGTATGTGTGACGCTGGCTGAGTATGCGGGAGCTCTTTCGAGAGATATTATGTTGTGAGATAGGTGCTTGTGCTGTGTCTACTCATACACTCTGCAAAAATCGTGTGACATCACAACAATCCGTTGGTGTTCCGCTTGTCGTCCTACCGTGACTCGCCACTGGCGCGATTGACACCGCTCGCCTCTCCAAAGGCGCGTTTGTCCAGTGGGCGCTGCGGGTGTTGTCGGTGTCATTGGGGGCGCATCTCCAAAGGCGCGTTTGTCCAGTGGGCGCTGCGGGTGTTGTCGGTGTCATTGCAGCGCGGCAATGCGGATATGTATCGGAAGTCTGGGCTTGTCATCTCTCGGGAGCAAGGGTTGCGATATGATGCGGGCCTGGAGGACGCGATCCTGCCGGACTGAGTTGTGAGTGCGGTTGTGGCGTTCGTGTGTGTGTGTGAGTGTATGTTGCAGTTGATTCGGGTGAGATTCGGTTTCAGTGTTTGTTTTCTCCCGTTCGCTCTTTTGTAAAGACCAACTGCGTCACAGCCACCCGAGTCACTAGATCCTGTGACTAGGTCTATCTATAGAGGAAGTGGATGAGATTCGGTTTCAGTGTTTGTTTTCTCCCGTTCACTCTTTTGTAATAAATATACACCGCTCGCCTTAAGCTTAAGCCGGGTGATTTGTTTTCCTCGGGCAGTACATTTGACAAAGAATCGAACGGATGTGACTCAACTAGTACAAAAGAACACTGAACCAATAGCATACTGCAATAGTGTAGAAGAGAACTGTAATAAAGCAGCTCCCGCACAAGAACAGGCACAGAGCAGCGCTGCAGCGCTAGCGCGAATGCAGCGAACATGTAGTCGATGTGCATTTTGACGGCACGCACGCACGCATGCTCGTCTCATCATGTGGGAGATTCATCGTGGGAGATTCCGGTGTTGCGTAAACTCGTGCCCGTTCCCGTCTGTGTCATCACATCTCGGCTCCGCGGCCGACAACTCGCGAACCGCGCGCGGAAACACCGCTGCATGCAGATCTAGAGCGGTCTACATTCGCGCGGGAGTGGGCGTGCGTTCTATCGCGATCGTCGTCGCTGCGCAACCGCAGTGCATGCGCAATGTCTTGAAAATACTGTGCAATCACCTCGAGCATCGTTGCGAGCTCGCGCCATTTGAATCTCTGCCACAAGTCGGCCACGGCCGGTGATGTACTACTATAGTATATCTCTGCCGTGTACTATAGTATCTGAGACACGCACAGCTGCGCATGCGGCATGTGACCACTTGCGAGCCCGCCCACATGCTCCTCTACATCTGTCGAGACCTTGACGACGAAGGCTAGTCAACTTGTAGCTTGTATTCGCTGGCTAAAAATCGAGACAGAAACACGGATTGTGCACTTTTGGCCCGCTCAAGCTTCTGTGGCAGCATTCAATTCGTATACGTACACACACGCTGGACTTCGACGCCCGTCAAGTTGACGTTGCAGTGGCTAACACGGCGATGGTCTGCAGCTGATTGAAAGGTAAGGCGTTTCTCAGCTGAACATGATGTTCTTAGAGGCTGCGTCGCTAGCTACAGTGCTCGGGGCAGCTGAGAACATGTGGAAACTGGCGAAGAGTAGTTGATGCATGGCCCAGCTCTGTTTTACACCCGCGCGAAAGTTCAGATACACACACATGTGCGCCAACATCCTCGCATTCACGAAATCTTACCGTTACTTGCAGCGCATGTGTGACTGCGGCCTGAATAATGCTCAGGACGACGGCACGAAGCCGTGGCGACTGGTGCCTGTATCTGTGAACACGTGCGCGTGCGCCCTAGCTATCGGTCATGACCAGCGCCCTGCAGCTGTGGACACTCCAGCCCAGCCGTCCACAAGCGCGGCCGGACTAAAACGAACACGAAGCAAGTCCTTCTATCAGCTGCAGCTGCGCGCGCGTGCAGGAGCGCTCGCCTGCACGCCACAGTGGCGCAGGCCACGCACGCACGCACCCAGCTGCAGCTGCAGTGACTGAGGTGTGGGTGTCGCTGTAGTGTGATCGTGTGTGTATGTGTTGCTGTTGATTTGGATGAGCTTCGGTTTTGGTGTTTGTCTTCTCCCGTTCAATCTTTTGTAGTGTCATAGTCTTTACAAAAGAGCGAACGGGAGAAAACAAACACTGAAACCGAATCTCACCCGAATCAACTGCAACATACACTGTCATAGTTGTTTCGGATGAGACGCGTACGTCGACTCGGTTTTGGTGTTTGTCTTCTTCCGATCACTCTTTTATAATCCAGTAGCTATAGCCGACTATTGCTACTGGATTACAAGAGTGATCGTACGTCCTGTGAGACAGTGTTGTGATTCAGCAGATGACCTGTGCAGTACATATTACAGCACTCATATGCTTAGATCTATCTATAGATCTATCTGAACCGATAGTGTATCTTCGATACACCACATACTTATTGTCAATTGCATGTCACAGTGCTCTGCATGGCTGCCGCATCAACTGCGCAGCCATCATCGCTAAACACTCATCAGACGTGTCATGCATGCAGTACACGCTATGCCTGACACCCCTCACGCCATGATTATTTATGCGTGCACATGTACCACGGCTGGTACATCACAACACTCCCCATGGAAGGCATTGCTTGAATTGAATGCATCCCATTGCTTATGCTGGTCTGTTGGTTAGTCCCATGTCCCGGATGTTCTCCCACAACTTAGCCATGGGCACTCCCTTGGTCATGCAGTCGGCCACCATATCATGAGTAGATATGTACTCTACTTGAAGCTCCCCACGTTCCACTCTGTCCTGAACAAATCGGTGGGCCACATCAATGTGCTTGGTGCGTTGATGCGCATGCGGGTGATGAATCAGCTTGAGAGCTCCCTGATTGTCACCAAACATCATCACTGGGTCAACGCGTCTTCTGAATTCTGCTTGAAGGTCGCGCAACCACAAAGCTTCCTTTGCTGCATGTGCCGCGGCTATGAATTCAGCCTCACACGTGGACTGTGCCACTGTGCTCTGCAATTTGGAGCTCCATGAAATAGCTCCCCCGGATCTAGTGAACACATATCCAGACGTGGACTTGCGTTTATCTAAATCCCCTGCATAGTCGGCATCACAATATCCCTTGATGCTGTTAGGGCTGGACCTTTTAAACGATAGCCCCAGCTCCTTGGTACCTGCAAGGTACCTGAGAACCTGCTTGCCAGCTTCCATGTGCTCCTGCGACGGATTTGACATGAAGCGTGCCAGCAAACCCACAGACTGCGCCAAGTCTGGCCTTGTGCAGTTTGCTAGATAGAGAAGACTTCCAATCAAACTCTGATAATGCTTCAGATCTTTCTGATTTGCAGTTCCATCAAACTTCTGCAAACTGAGTTTGACATCCAATGGAGTTTTTCTACCCTTTGCCTGAGTCATCCCAAACTTGCTGAGTAAATCAGATGCATGCTGACTCTGACCTAGCCACAGCGTTCCGGCGGCTCTGTCTCGAATGATTTCCATTCCCAAGAACAACTTTGCATCTCCTTTGTCAACGATTTCCAGCTGTTTCTTAAGAGACTCAATGATCCACTGAATTTTGTTTCTCTTCCCTGCAAGAATGAGGTCATCCACGTACACGAGCACATACGTGGGTTCCCTATCGTCACCATCAGCTCTGAAAATGTACAGGCTCTCATCTGCGTGAGCCACTGTCATCCCCAGATTGAGCAGGCATCTCTTGAGGTGCATAAACCATGCACGCCCTGCTTGCTTTAGACCATTCATGGCCTTGTTAAGCTTCCAAACCTTTCCTTTGATTGGATAGTCTGGCGGAGGTTTGACATAGACAGTTTCTTCGAGGTCACTGTGCATGAACGCTGCTGTGACATCTAGCTGCACCAGATCCAAGTCATTCTGCACTACCTCTGACATAAGCATCCTGGCCGTAGCATACTTGCTGACCGGTGCATAAACCTCAACGTAGTCAATGCCCTCCTTTTGCTCACATCCCATGGCCACGAATCGGGCTCTGAATCGCTCAATTCGGCCCAGTTCATCCTTTTTGAACTTAAACACATACTTTGTTGGAATTGCCTTGGTTCCCGGTGGCATATCGCTGCAATCAATGACATCATACATCCCGTTTTTGATCATGTCCTGATTTTCCTTTGCGATTGCCTCATACCATTGCTCCTTGTCCAGTCTGAACTTGATTTCATGGAATGTTCTGGGTTCCTCCTGCAAATCTGCATGATATGCCCTGTAATCTGCATATCTAGCTGGTGGCCCGGTGTTTCGCTTTGGCCTGCCAAATTGTGCTGGTGGCTCCCCAGCCTCTGGCTCATGTGCTATCTGATCCTGCATCACCTGCTCCCCAGGAGCATGATCGTCCAGTTCCTCTGGGTCCTGTAGATCTGATGCGACTGATGCATCTTCCAATTCTGGCATGTCTGCATCAATCATTCCCTGTTCCTGTGCAGCTACCGGCAGGTCCTGTGCAGCTGCCACCTGACCATCATTGTCATGTGCATTCAGCTCAGCCTCATCTAGATGTTCATGCGGTTCATGCACTTCATCTGCATCATCTATTTGCTGTCCTGCAACTTCTGGCTCATGCATAGGCATTTCATCTTGTTGCTGTACGTCTTGTTGCTGAACACCTGCACCTTCCTGCTGCTGGATACCTGCGGCTGCAGGGTGGAAATCCTGCTGCTGCAACATTCTCCCCATGTTCGGCATCAATACGTTGTCACTGAAATCGATGCCTTCGTCTGTGCAAGACTTGTCCGTCATCCATGGCCCAGGCGCATTTTCGTCGAATCTGACGTGTCTAGATTCTGTCACTTTGAACCTGTCACCATCCGGAATCAGGATCCGGTACGCCTTGGATGACTGTGAGTAACCAATCATGGTACCCACCACTGATCGCTCATCAAGCTTATTTCTCTTCTGTTCGGGTACTTGAACAAAAGCCTTGCACCCAAAAACTCTGAGTGCATCGCAGCTTGGTTTAATCCCCCAGAATAACTCATATGGAGTCTTCTTTCTGCGTGTGGAGGCTGTCATGTTGTACAGCTTCACAGCCGTATTCAAAGCCTCCTCCCACATGCATGCTGGTGCATGTGATTCGAACATCAAAGCCCGCAGTTTTTCCATAAGTGACCGATTTGATCTTTCAACTCTGCCATTCTGCTCTGGTGTGTAAACGCAGCTTTTCTGATGTTTGATGAATTGCGAGTCCAAAAACTTTCGAACTCTGGCATTTATGAACTCAGACCCGTAGTCTGACCTCATGAACAACATCTGCTGCCTGGACAAATGTTGCAGCTGCCCCAGCGCGAACGTCAATCGCTCCGGTATGTCAGCTTTTGATTTGACACATACCACTGCTATCATGCGAGAGTAGTCATCGATCATGACCACAGCATATCTTGCACCTGATATACTCGGCAGTGGGAATGGACCCATGGTGTCCACGTGAACCAGTGTCATTGGCTTGTCAGCGATTGACTCAGATTCATCGAAAGGCAACTTGGCTTGATGCGCTTTCATGCAAGACTCACAGACATGGCTTGGTGCACCTAGCTTCTCTGGCATGCATTTCAAACAATCATGTTTGCACATGTGTTTGATAACAGTGGGCGATGGATGCCCTAGTCGCTTGTGAAGCAAGTCATATGAGACATGAAAAACTTCCAGCGGTTCCGCCCATGACACAGTCTTGGGCTTCTCATAACTCTGCTGAGTTACAGATGTCTCATAGAATCCACCAGACAACTTGCCGATGATCACTTCTCTGCCACCCACTGTGGCGATGACATCATGCTCTCCAAAACTGAGTCTAGATTTTGAAGACTTGGCTGCTTTGCTAACTGAAATCAAGTTTGCTGTCACTGTTGGCACGTACAATGCCCCTGTGATCTGCAGCTTGAAACCTTCTTGCACTGCAATCTCGTAGTCCACGAGACCCAGCGCCCTGTGTTTCTCACCCCCACCCATCTGCACACTTCTGTTAGCTGTGCTGGCAAAAGGCGTGTAGCTCTTCACGGCTACACCTGACTTGAAATTCGCCACATGTACGTTTGTTCCTGAGTCAAACAAAACTCTTTGCAGCTTCCCCTGAATGTGCATTTCACCCGCTGCAGCGTGATTTGCGACATGATAAACAAAATCGTCATCTTCATGATGTAAATTAGGTACCCACGGAGTCATGAAGTCATGCTGTTGCATCAAGGCACGCGCATCCTTGGAAATTGTGGGCTGGGTAGTCCCGAGGAAAATGCTAACCAAATCCTTGTTTGATATTCCTGGATACTTCTCATGTATCATCATCATTGTTGGCAATACATTTCTGACAGTGTGGATGCTGATTCCAGTGCTGTTTTCCATGAGAACTTTGCATGCTTTTGCGCAGTTCATCAAATTGAAAACGTCTCCAGTGTCCACCACATGTTCCTCTACCTCATCAGCACTGGGGCTGTCTACAACTTCTGACACGTTGTATACAAGATAGTTGCACATAGCTGGCGGGTCTTTTTCTGCTCGACTGGCGTTTTGGTCAGTAGGAGTTTGCATTTTCAAAGCTGGACAATCCGGTTTACGATGTCCTTTCTTTCCACAGTTGAAACATTTCCCTGTAAAACGCTTCGATTTTGGTGGATCCTCTGCTTTTGGCTTATGCGATCTCCTAGGTGGCGGGGCTTTGGCTTGTCTGCCACCTGAATTCTGCACATGGAACGCTTGGAGCTCCGATTCCAATTGTTCCATCGAAGAGTCTGGCTGCTCCTCGAGCAGTCGATTGCAAAATTCATTTAGAGTCATGCTCTTGACGGTTTGAGACATGCATCTTTTGAAAATTGTATACTCCGGACCAAGCCCTCTCATGACCGCGTGAATGATTTCATCATCCGGGACACGAATTCCACAGCCATCTAACATTCTGCATTGCAGAGTCTTGGCTCTGCTAGCGAACTCAAATGCTGTTTCTTTTTCTTCCCGCCGCAACGCGTGCAGCTCATCCCTCATCCGATTCTTTGCACCGAGAGATTCAGTCGTGAATATGCTTTCCAGTGCTTCCCAAGCGTCCTTTGCTGAATTGGCACTGTCGATATGAATCCTCAGACCTGATGACGTGTTCATTCGTATCACTGCAAGGGCTTTTTGTGACATCTTAAGCTTCCCGGCAGCGTCGAGCGCCGCGTACTCTGCGTTCTGTTCCACAGCCGGCCAGAATCCACAGAGAATTAAAGCAGAATGAATGTCCCCTTTCCATCGGTGATAGTTTGTCATGGTCAATTGAGTGACTTTCATAAAGTCTGACATTCCCATCGTTGCGTCGATTTGACTTGTTGCGTCGATAGTCGAACCAAAAAAAAAACTTTGACCGACACACAACCTGCGTCACACTGCGTCAAACAGTATCTTATGCACTGCGCTCCCGCAGATTCAAATCTGTGCACAGCGGTGCTTCTCAGTCCTCAGCGACCAGTCGATGGCCGTTTGACCGAACCTGAAGCTCTACCTACCAGGCTTTCACCTACCGTAAGAAACCGGCATCACTATCGAGTCTCAAGACCTAGGAGCCTTTCTATAAACGGTACCGGCTAAGCAGTGGAAGGCGGCAGGCCCATAACCTGTTGTGATTCAGCAGATGACCTGTGCAGTACATATTACAGCACTCATATGCTTAGATCTATCTATAGATCTATCTGAACCGATAGTGTATCTTCGATACACCACATACTTATTGTCAATTGCATGTCACAGTGCTCTGCATGGCTGCCGCATCAACTGCGCAGCCATCATCGCTAAACACTCATCAGACGTGTCATGCATGCAGTACACGCTATGCCTGACACCCCTCACGCCATGATTATTTATGCGTGCACATGTACCACGGCTGGTACATCACAACAGACAGGCGAGGGGCCCAGGCCGCGGAATGACCGTCCCTGACAAGATACTCTGCAGAAAATGAGATTGTATGACAGAGCGTTTGTCAACCAGATCTTCGAGCCGTCGATGATACATCGGATTCGCTCCTCTTGTCAGCGCGAGGCAAGTACGAACAGAGCTCTGCAGAGCGTAGGACTTGTCCTCCGTAGGCAGATGCGTGTGAACCTCACATGACCCATGCACAGAGGTAAATTTTACATCCATGACATGCGCTTGCAGGCTCACACTCTCGAAGGCTGAGGATCCTGTGGGGCGGCGACTGCAGTGGGGAGAAGCTCTCAGGGCAGCTGCAAGTTTGTGCTGCGCCAGCTGTGTTGACACCGAACATCAGCGGAGGCTGCGGACCGCGAAGCAAGTAGATTTCCTTCTTATCACGGCGAGGACTTCACCATGTCGATTGTGTCCGCGGCGGCTATATTCCAGGCAGCAGCAAGCCAGCAGGCTGTGCCAGGTTCGCCTCGATATCCATGCGCCCCAAGAGCGTCCACACTCCCAGCGCGTCGCGCTGCCCGAGAGCCCCGAGCTGACCCTGTGTACAGCGTGGCCACGCGTGGTCGGCTCTGCCGGAGTTGCTGCTAGCTGTCATTCCAAGATACGCACGCGATAAGCGAACGTGCCGTGAGATATGCAGGCGACCGGCGCGGCGAGCACCTTTACTGTAGTCGTAGCATAGCGATAAGATCCTGTGAGTGTGGCTACAAGAATTGTTATCACTCAAATCTCCGAGATGTACACCCACGCATGCGCAGATGTTTGGCGATACCACCGACCACCATGGCGCATTTCTGCAAGTGAGAATTCTCCCTAGACCGGTCTACCACGTACCCAGTGACACCGAGAGTCGTGAAAAAGAGTTAACGAACACAACAGAATGAAACTTTACACACCGAGAATCATGCACTTGCTGACAGACGAATTTCAGCTTGGCTGTCAGTGACTGACTGGCAGTGAATGGCGGTCCTGTAAATTTGCCGCAGCTGCAGGTTGGATCGCTGCGATGCAGTCGCGTGTACACATCGCGCGTGCCTTGCTGGAATCTTGTTTCTGCGCGCTTATTGTGATGTGTCTACGTTGCTTCCTGCCTCTCAGGCTTTGTTCCTGTGCCACCGCGCTATGACGCAGGTGTGTCGCAATCATGCATATTAGTTTGAATGTGTTGCATGCATGGGTGGTCATACATGGCACTGGTGCCGTGATGTGATGTGATGTGGGTCCGGCCAGATCCGGGCGATGCGTACGTACTGCGCGTCATGACGCCTTAGCGGTGTGCATACCTTTCACAGGTACACAGGCTGCTTCACGTCATGACGCGAGACTGCACATGTTCATTGTTCATAATACGTACGTGCCAGTGCTGGCCGTGCGTACGGGCGTGAACTCAGTAGAGGCTTCGCGTTCACGGTGTTGACGAGTGACTCCTGGGACACCTCCGTACATGCTGCACAGTCTTTGATCACGGCGTGACTGGCTAAATGTACACTGCTGCGAACCGGGGCCCATCACGAAGTACTCGATGGCGCCGACCACATGAACATTGTGCCCTGAGCCGTCGGGAAGTGCATTCTTCGCGCAACATCACGCGTGTATCTATTGTCCTCGCAGGCTGCAAGCACGCATTTTCACGTATAGACAGAACATGAACGCGCTCAGGTATAGTCCATGCAGCTATGAAAAGACTCGTATGTACTCCGAGCAAAGACTCGTGTTCCGCCATGGCGCGCCATGCCTGGTGCCAGCGGACTTGGGCGCAATGGCATCGAAGGAAGTTCAGGAGCCGGTTGCATATGAAATGGTAAATTAGAAATGCTCGCGAAGCAGCTTCCACATCCGCATGAACCTTGTCCGGCCCGGCAGGTTGACTCCAACCCGCGGGCGCACTGGTAACTTTGCTTTGCCCAGTACCGCTCATGATTGTTGTTGCAACATACTCTGACTTGCTGAGACACGGACGAGGCCGTGTGGGGAGTGGTCACACCTCGGTCAACGCCGCTGCTTCTGCACCTGTGCAGCATCAGTAGTTGAGCCGAAGCGCCGCGCCACCACTGCATACTTACGGCTGGAACGGCATTGTCTGCACAACGAAAGTCACTTTATTACAAGGATAGACGCAGTGAGGCGGGCAGCACCACGAATGCAAGTGTGTATCGGTGAAGCGCAGACTAGCACATGTACAGCTGCACACAGCTGTGTGCAGCAACGTGCCAGTGGCAGACTGATCATCAGGCTGACACCGTTGTGCATCCTTATCCAGCATCTCAAAAGATATGAAGGGATGAGGATGCTGGAAGTCTAGCTTGTCCTGAACATGCTTCTGAGAAAGCAGCAATCCAGCAATCCAAAATGATTCTGCACACAGCTGCACACAGAGACGGGCCTGGCAGTGTGCAGTTGGGGAGGACATGCAGCAGAGGCAGTACTTCTGCAGTGACAAGGGCTTCCAGGCTCAGGATATTGCCAAGGCTGGGGCACCATGCTTGAGCCAGGCCGCCAAGGAGGACGGCCTGGCGGTGCAGGTGAAGGTCATCCAGGCTGGGGCAGCGGTGTGGCTGCCTGCCCAGCAAGGCTGTGACTGGCCTGTCAATGTCATGCTCGAGGTGCGTGCCCCAATGCCACCTGCGCTGCCAGTGGCTCCCACTCACCCACACCCATTGATGCGCATCATGTGGGTAGGCACTTGGGCCTGACACGTGATGATGCAACGGTTCGTTGATTCGGATGACATTCGGTTCCAGTGTTTGTGTTCTCCCGTTCACTCTTTTGTAATTGTGACGGATCGTTGACATGGCCTGATCTGCTGAGCCTGGTTCAGGACAGATGTCAGCATTGTGTGCGACTGTCACAAATGGTCACTGTGACCATCTGCTCTTCCTTAAGGTGTCAATTGACACGAGAGATATCTGTTGCAGCCAGAGTGTACGGGAGCACACACCACACACCTAGGTCCTTGCTGTGACACGAGAGATATCTGTCGCAGTCAGAGCGGACGTGAGCACACACCTAGGTCCTTGCTGTGACACGCACGACTCGGCATCACCATGCATGCTCCCCGTGTATGCAGGTGTCGCTGTTCTCGGCCCGCGCGCTTCCGGAGGGCGTGGACGTCAAGATCGTCGCAGACGCCGTCACTGACGCGCAGAAGGTGGTCCTCTCCCACAGGGGTCCCCTGCCCCTGCGGCTGCAGCGGCTGCTGGCACCCGGCGCGAAGCCCACCGGCGTGCGGGGGGGCACCATGTTTGCAGCGCCACAAGACCGGCGCTTAGCACACGTCGCCGTTCCTGAGGTGCGCCCACCCACATCGGGCGCCGTGTTTCGGTTCGACGTGGGCGTACATCTCCTGCTGTGCATGCATTGTGGCGTCGTTGCCCTGGCGGTGCCACCGGCCACTCCGACTGCGTCCTACCGGCCACTCCGACGTCGCCCATGGCCAAAACACACACAGTCGCGGGAACACCCAAGTCACAGACGCAGGTTCATGCGACTCATGCATGTACCCCCTTCTGAGCCGCGATGCCGCTGAACGACGGTGGCTGTTGAGGCATCGCAGCTGCCTGCAGCCTCACGATTTGGATGTTGCCGCACACAAACTGAGCATTCACTCCTGAGGCATCCGTGGCCAGAGGCCTGCGCTGCCTGCAGCAGTTTACTTGAATTCGGGCGAGCAGCCATCGTGGGTGGTTGTGGCACTGCGTACCCAAGATACATATGATGGCCATATGGCGACGTGTTGCGCGCTGCAGCCTTTCCACACAGGCCTCTGCACAGCACTTGTTGCACCAGCCGACTCTCGATCAGTCGACATCCGCGGGAGGCGTCCCGAGGCCGTGAGCCTCAAGCACAGTGCATGCATGCACTTTGTCCACATCGGCCCACGTGCCTGATTCCACTCTGGCACAGATCTCGTGGTGTTGAGCAGGCAAACCTCACATGAGCATACACGAGCACTGTATGGCACAACACCGCAACACGCTTCGGAAGTCATGCACAGACATGCGCGATCCAATGGTCCACCAACAGACATGAGCCGCAGGCACGTGGCCAGCGCTTGTGACACCGTCGTGTGGCTGCAGGGTGGCTCCTGGATTCGTGAGCACTTTATATTCCCCGTCCTGTCCTTCCAGAAGCACTCCGGGATGGTGCGACTGCCCCCTTCCTGCTCATGACGGACAAAATCCTCATTGCTCCCGCTCGGGCCTGGAGGACGCGATCCTGCCGGACTGAGTTGTGAGTGCGGTTGTGGTGTTCGTGTGTGTGTGAGTGTATGTTGCTGTTGATTCGGATGAGATTCGGTTTCAGTGTTTGTTTTCTCCCGTTCACTCTTTTGTAACCATTGCTCCTGCTCCGAGCGTTTCTGCATGCATCTGCATTGCGCGCAGTCCGGGGCTCACGCCGCGCTCATGCATGTGCAGCAGCCGCTATCACTGATGTTCTGCGTGACCGCGACGCCCGGTGGCCGCGGCGGCGCGGAAACCACCCCCGACGTCGCCGCGACCGTCCTCCGGCCGCGCACCATCAGCGTCCAGAACCTGGACGAGGCCCACGCAGCCCTCAAGGTCCTCAACCTCCGCGCCAACGTCTGTGGCCGCTCGATCTCCATCCAACGCGGTGGCCGCCCGGACGCGGCTCCTGCGGGCGGGGCCGCCCACCGCGGCCTCACAACTACCCCCGTCGCCGCCGCCGCGCCGCGCGGATGCGCCCCCGCTGCACCTGATGTTGCCCCACCGGGAGACCTCGAGGCGTCGCCGAGCGCGCCCTCGCTGTCCGCATGCATGGCGAGCCTGCACGGATTGGCGACAGCGCCGCGCGGCCGCTGCGGCGGCCCGCCGCGCATCGCAGGCGTCGCGGCGCAGCCGCCGCGTGAGCTTTCCCCGTCTTCGCACGTGTCTCGTGAGACGCTGGAATTCTGCGCTGAAGGCACGCGCCGGCTGCATGCGAGTGTCGACCTGGACTGCTCTAGCAAGCGGGTGCGAGAGGAGGCGTGGCCGGGGGCCGTCGCAGAGGAGCCGCCGAATAAGCTGCCCAGCCTGGACACATGCGTGTACATGCTCGCAGAGCTCCTTGGCGGAAATGTGGTCTAGTCATGCATGCATGCGTGTGCGCATGCATGCATGTGCCGAGAGGTTCATAGAGGCCGCAGGCGGGAAGTGCTCTTCCTCGAGACTGCATGCACATCCATGCTCGCACGCTGCGCTGCGGCCGTGCCGCGCCCGTGGCACAACCGATCCAAAGCCCTCTGCGGCTGCGGTGTGAAGGCGGAGCCGGCTCTCAGTGGTCCTTGGAGCGTGCCTGCCGCCCCTGTGCAGCATGGGCTGCGATGCCCATGAAGTGCATCTGCTGAATGTAGTTCTCGCAGCCGACAGCGCGGCGAGCTTGCAGGCCAACTCCCGCAGGCCACACCGCTGCCCCACATCATTGCGCAATAGCGCCAGGGTGCATTGTGACAGTAAAATTTTTGCGATGTCGGCACGGCCGCCGGTGTAGCTGGGGGGGGGGGGGGGGGGGGGGGGGGGGGGGGCGGGGGCGCTGCGGCGACGTAACATTGAAGCATTCTGTGGCTTGTTACGAAGCAGAAGGAGTCTAGCAATGGGGCCACCGTGCGGTCGCATGCTGCCTGCGGCGGGCGGGAGGGCCGGGTCTGCGTGTGCTTGGAGCTTGCGTGCATCTGCGGCCGTGGCGCAGCGCGTGCGCGTACTTCGCACGGCCTGCACTGAGCACATGGAATCAGTCGTTGGACTGCCAGTGCCAGTGAGGCGGTGCTGCCAGCATGCGGGGCTCGGAGACTCCTGTGGGGCCTCAGCAGGTAGAGATGATGCAGCGGAGAGCGCTGGTGTGTGTACAAACTTATGCGCCAGATGATGCAGCGGAAACTGATGTCCGAATAGGGAACGCCGATGGTGTTCTCTAGGTCCGACTAAGGTGTATACTACTGTCTTTTGAGCTTGTTGGTTTGGACTGGTTCATAGTGGTGTGGACTGGTTGGTGGACAGGGAGCGTGACTTTGCAGTCTCGGAGGTCGGGAGGCGACAGGTTCGAGCTCCGCTGGGTGGCGTTGCGGATTTCTGTCCGAGCCCTAGTTGTGAGGCCCTGCGCCCCCGTGCAGCTCTGACTCTGTGCTGCAATGCGCATGAATGAGGTGTCCGGGGCTTGTGCGGCGCCTTCAGAGCAGGCTCGTGCGCTGCGTTGTGGCAGGCGTGCTGTGTGAGATGCGGTGGACGGTAGGCCCCAGCTGCTGTGCCACACCTCAGTGCATGCGGACATTTTCAAGATTATAACGTGTATACGCAGGGCTCAGCCAGTCCTGTGGAGTGGCCGAGTCCCGCGGGTTTGCCGTGCGATGACGATCGCGCTACAAGGGCGGAGTTCTCGCGGAGTTGCGTGCCGGCATAATGCTGCAGATGTATGATCGGTATGGCGCGTGCCGTGATTCGTCTCTTTCGTGGCATCAGGCACCTCTGCGGCGTCGTCTAGCCGCAGGGTGTGTGTCTTTGAAGCAATGGTGTGTGGTGATGTAATAATCATAGATACACCTTGGAGCAGTTGTATATGCCGCGGGATAGTTTACCGCGCAAACTATCTTGCCGCGGTTCTGGGAGCATAGTAGTGAACACTACCGTGTGTATGCAGTAGCGGACACATCTATGGATTGCCGAGCCCCGACAATGCCACATCTCGTGCTTCAAATGCTCAATGCGGACTGTGTGGTCCAATCTCCAAGCCCCGGTCTGTGTTTTTCCTCGACGTGAATCCAAGACAACTTACTGGTGTCACCTGTTCACGTGCTACATACGCCACGCCCAGAGAAACAGAGCCTTGTTGGAACAGGAGCAGATGGCCCTGCATGATACGGTGCACCACCTGGCGCCATGCCACCAGCCACAAAAGGTGCATGACATTTGTCTCGAACTAGAGCACAACTAGAGCATCCTCCGGGCCCGGAGGATGCTCTAGTTGCCATCGACGGTGTATGCACAGGCCCGGGCCTGTGCATACACCGTCGATGGCGAACTGTGCCATTTGGAAAATGACAAGGCAATTGTCACGACCAGGCAGCCTACAGCCACAACGCCTCACTGCCATTTCGAGTCCATTGCAATGTATTGCAGTTTAGAACTGCTAGCTCAGTTTAAGCCGTTAATTGTGTCTAGAGACACCCTGGTTGTCAGATACACTGAGATACACTGGGGTGTGGCCCTGTTGTTCGGCGGCGGGTTTTGTGGTGTTAGCGGTTGTGTTGTGTGTGGGCCGTGGGGTCTGTGCGCGCGCGTATGGGTGTGTGGTGTGTGCTTGGCGGTCTGCGGATCTGTGCCGTTTGCTGCGCCGGTGATGGGTTTTCTGGTCGTGGTGGGTGTTGCGTGCGTGGGTGTCTGGGTGTGTGCTTGCTCTGCTTGCTTCTTTCGCGGTGCTGCCCGCCTGACTGCCTTTGTCCTTGTAACACTGAGATACACTCGTTGACAGGTGCACTGCCAAGTAGTGCAGCAGGGGCTGAGGCGGGGGCCCAGATATGTTGATACGTGTACGCGGTTCCTGTTCCCTATCTTGGCGTGCAGGGTCCCTGGAGTGCAAAGGAGATTGCAGCCGGGAGGGCTTCCAGCTGCCCGAAATGAGCTGCAGTGTACAGCCAGGAATTGCATGCACAAGCAGGGGGTCATCCACTCCCGCTAAAAGGTGGTCCCCCCCCGGGCGCGCAAAATCCGCTGCGAAACAGCCAAATTGGGGAAGGTTTCCACTATGGTCTATGTTAATTGGGAACTCGTAGTGTACGATCTCAGTCTTGGGGAAAGTCCCCAAGCAGAGTGCCCTTTTCGGCGAAATGTCGCCGTTTTCCCCAATATCGCGGGAACGATGCGAGATCATCCCCAATCAACCGCCATTGCTTCCAGACCGAGGAACACAACGAAAATGAGCTATAATTTGTTGCACTGTTGTTACATGACATGTTTGTGACTCTCGATGCCTGATCGGTAGAAGTTCGAGAGTACTACATTTGTCGGCTGTGTTGTGTCCATCAGACAATGGTGTCTCGCGCGAGACCGGCGCAACAGGAGTTAGATGATGCTGTCGAAAACGTTTCTGCTTGTTATTACATCAATCGCAAGCCTGTGACGGCGAGGCAGCTACAAGACGCTGTGTTGCCCGCCATTGCACGAGCTAGGCTCGTGCCAAATGAGATCAGGGACGCCGAAATATTCCAGTTTTGTTTCAAGTTAGCTGACCTCGAGTCTACGAAAGGCAGTGGTGGTAACAGCTATGTGGAACTCATGCTCGACAGTGGCGCTAGGGAGTGGCTGGCGCATTATGCACAGTCACGTAGCTGGCGGGTACGCTTTCTTTCCAACTTTGTGATCTTACATGTGAAGGCATGGCGTGGCATTGTACTTCAGCATATGCACTTGTAGGATTCACCAGCTGGGGCCCGCCAGAGAGACCCCTCACCGTGCCATTTGCAAGATCCCCTCCCCTCGATTACACCGTCATCCATGCCAGACGAAGCCCCAACAGGGCTTGGTTCAGACGAGCGGTCGTCGGTTGTAAACACTCAATGTACTGTGATAGAGATGCTCTCTCGGGCATCTGTGTCGAAGTCTGCGCGCAATTCCACGAAGGCCAGTACGGATCACGGAATAGAAGCTGCCACAGTACAACCAGTAGACAGTCGAGTATTGTGCAGGGAAGCCCTAGACGACCTTTTGGCCAATGTCATGCCTATGCCCGCTGAGTGGGTGTCAGACGCATTGATCGCTGATTTCTTGGCACGGGTGACAGAGCTTCACACAGCGGTGCGCAGTCATCCTAATGTAGTTTAGGCATCATGTACTTGCAAAATTCATCAGTAATGGACTGAGCACTTATTTGTGTCATGTAGGCGATTGAATGGCAGGCTGGTGAAGTCAAGTATAAGCAACATGCCCTTGATTGTGACAAGTACTTGCGGTTCATGTTTCCGGACGGGGCTAGCACTGAAGACATCGCTGGCATGTACTGTGAGGTCTTAGACCGTATGGACACTCGGATCGACGAGGACGCAAGTCTGCGATCTAACAAGACCCCGGTTTTTGATGATGTGGCAGGTTCGCAATCTTGCGTACTGTTGCTGGTGAATGCTCGTGTGTCTGTGCCTGTCTGTGTCTGTGTCTACATTTGCACGCAGTCGTGTGATATCTTATCGCATTATTGTCCGTGTGTGTCTGCATACGCTAAGTATGAGTGCGTGTGAGTGAATGTGTACCAGCATGTGCATGTTTCCATTGTAGCCCAGCCTTAAGCCTTAATGGTATGTGCGTGCAGGAGACTTTAAGCACAGCAGGGGCGGCGTTTACTTTCATTGTTGCAATGCCTTTCTGCCACTGATGACGGGGGGCGATCCATTTGTTTGTGCCCGTGCCTTCATTGAAGACAATGCGCTGTGTTTGTTAAATTTTCTGCTCCTATCGGCCGCTAGCTATACAGCCTTATATCGAGCTGCGGAGCTGGAATTCGCTGCAAGCAAGATAAAGAAACCGTCCGAGACTGATTGCAATATTTCGGAAGAACATGCTGCCTTGCTAGCGGCTATTCGAGCAGGCGATATCAAGCCATTCCGAGTACGCTGCGTAATCAACCCATTGAGCTGGTAGCTTGTGATGTAAATTGGGGTGCAACCGTGATTTGTTGGATTTGTAGGTTGAAGCAATGTCTGCTCTTGAAGCAACAGTGCAGGCCCCTGGCGATGCTCTCCCTGTGATATCCTATCTTTCGGAAGATTGCAATAACAGCGTTCGTGGTCAGTTGAGACAGCGCTGGTGGTACGCCAATACTGGTCCTTAAGCTTGTCAATGGATAACTGCATTACGAACATCACTCAGTGTGCTTATCTAATCTGATGGTGTCTGTACAAAATGCCCGTGGGACTTCACTCAATCGATGTGTAGGGCGAGCAAGAATTCCTTATACAGTAAGGTCACTGCTAGATTACGTTTTCTGACTTCTCGTAGCCGGCTACGAGCTCTGCCCAAGCCGCAATTTCGACCTCGGGAGGCTTTGGAGTATGTTTACCAAGGCACAATTCAACCAAAAGGGATGCTGACTCACGGTCTTCTGCGTGGGAGTGGTAAAAAGATTGAAGATGCATCATCCTTTGCAGCAGCCATCAAGAAATCAGAAATTCAGGAAATGGCTTCCGTGACGGTTCTTCGTCAAAAACATGATGGCGTTTTAGTCATGGAATCTCCCCAGAAGACGGAGCAGGAACCAGAAATTTCAGCTGATACCGAGGACGATGACATCGTTGCTCAGGTCACTGAGCAATCCGCAGAGGCTGTGGTGGAGAAACGAGGCAGATCGGCTATGCAGGGCGATATTACCACCTCCCCACTGCGTCCCCTCCCCATTCCACACGTCAGTATCGCCTCACATCCAACAATTGAAGTCGATGACAGTAATTCAGACAGCCTACTTTGGAATGCATTGCAACGAGCATACAAGGACCACCCGCTAATTATCAGTAAACAGTATTCCACTTTCAAAGATGTCAACTGTTCACCAGAGGTTGCAGCCAGCATTATTGACGTGAGTTGTTCCTTCATCGTCATGGTGTGATGATGTTGGTCGGAAGCCTGTTGAACTCATGATGTTGGCGTGATCCGGTGCCTGTCATTAGTAGCATGCTGTTTGTAGGGGATTCAGGCCCAGAACTTGTTCGCAACGTACAAGGAGGCGTGGAATGACTGCGTAGCTAAACTCATCCCAATTGCCCCTGATGAATACGAGATTGCCGATGCAATTGACCATGGGATCCCTGGAATGGAAGAGGCGATGGCTGCATTGAAGTTGAAGTCGCATGGGGCTCGGCTTATGCATGCAATTGAAAACTTTCATTCAGGCAGGAGGGCGGATTCGATTAATGCTGCAGGGACCTCGCGTGCCGCGGGAAACGTCTAGGGGGGCATGCTGGTGGAGACGAGTTGCATGACCCCGTGACAGATTCCCCCAATCTCGTCCTTGATCCTATACTGCCTTTGTGCCCATGTGCCGGTTTGCCGACAGCCCGCCCGGAATTACTTGAATGGTACTCAGATGCATCAGCATCTAAGTCTGCAGCTGCGATGTCTGTAAAGGTGACCTTTCGAAAGGGGGCCCGTGTGTTACGGTCCATCCACTGCACTGATTCTACAACTCATCCATCCGGCATGTGCCCCAACTGCGTCAGTCTTTGGTTACACAAGTCTCAGAAGGGACGGGTGTACAATTCTTTCATGCATTGGCTCTCCAGAAGATCCAACGACAAGAGTGGGCAGGCACGTTTCAAGTTCTCTCAAAAGGTCGTTCGTAAGCAGAGGACTCGCAGATTGAAACGTGATGTTGAGTCAGCAGTGAAGATCTTCGAAGAGCGTGTCAAACCTCAACCCAGTCGTGAAACAATTTGTGAGGAAGGCGCAGAAGTTAGTAGTTGAAGGTAAACTGACGGAGGATGACCTGTCATTACAACTCCTGCAGCTCAATAATGTATGGCGGAAAGGTAAATCTGTTCATGGACGCCGCTACCCTGGTCTTGCCGGGCAGCGGCTGCTGGCGGCCAGTGCCTTTACAGAGCGGAGACAAGCCACCTGGGTTCAAGGCTTGCTTGCTGCCAATGCCATGTATACAATGCCTGGCAAATTGACAATCAAGAGGCGTAATTCGACCCTATCCACACCCACCTTCTCCTTGCAGCCTCCAGAGGCTTTCTCCTGCCTGACTAATTGGACATCCCAGCACATGCTTGATGTGTGTACACATATGTAGCCATCTACCATGTCATGATTGAGTGGCTGAACAGTGTCGCTTGTTTGTATGTTGAGTCCTGAGATATGATCGGGCACAGATATAAAATTGTACAGTGTATATAGTCTGGACTAATCCCCGGCGACAAAGCTTGTGCGACAATACCGTCAATTACGTGGTCTGCACGAAATGCATCAAATAAATGACCGGAGCAAGAGGCAATGGCCGCCATCATAGAGGTTTTCGAAAGGCTAGGACACCTGACGAAATACCCGCATTTCACATTCACATAGCGCAATGCACAAAACATAGCAGAAATACTTTGCTGCCTAGCAGTACACTTGCAGGTGACTGAATACCAAGCATGGACTCTGTTGCACAGAGAAGCAGCAGGCAGATATATAGCAGGTTTGAACCAGCATGGGCAAGCTGCAGTCGTTACACTGTAGCATCAGGCCACTAAGGCGACAACAACAGAATGCGGAGATCAAGTACTAGTTAGCAATGGATTATAGGTCGTGACACAACCGTCCCCCAGCTGTAGCACGTCCTCAGGAGGTGATTCGGAGCAGTAGCAAGTCAATTGCCACAAAAGGACGTCACCGGGCTACGGAACAATCCGGCGCGGCCGTCCATAGGCAACCGAAGACACCTATTAACTTGAAAGATGCAATTTGGGAAAGATTGGGGAAGGAATTGAGTGATTGGGCAGCTTTGGGCAGCGTTGGGAAGCCACAGACAGTTCTCCCCAACCAGACCGGCCATTTCGGCGAATATGGCCAACTCTCCCCAAGACTCCGAACTAAAACACTAGAATTGTTCATTCAACATAGACCATAGTGGAAACCTTCCCCAATTTGGCTGTTTCGCAGCGGATTTTGCGCGCCCGGGGGGGGACCACCTTTTAGCGGGAGTGGATGACCCCCTGCACAAGCCTTGATCCCATTATGCATGCGGCTAACATTGACTCACGGTTGAGTCAGTTGTGATTTATCCCCTGCGAAAGGTGCGCCTGTGATCGGAAGGTGGCGCCTTTGTTCGGACTGGATCGATGCTGTGCAGCATGTGATAAGTAGCGAGTGCGATTGCGCACGCAGCGCCCTTGGTAGCTCGGTTCAGGATTGTCTTTGTGGATATCTCATCTCATCAACAAGCTGCTCGAGCATGGCAGAGCTGCTTCCGTATGAATGCGCTGTGCGTGTTGGCCGTGTTGGCCGTGCCATCTCGTGATGCCGCAGCGAGTTCCATTTGCATGCCAGCACCGACGCAAGGACTACACTCGTAAATTTTTTGGAAAGTTGGCCGTTTCACGTCCTGTGAATCGTCCTACCGCGTTCCACTTACAATCTTTGGCAAGCCCGTGCACTTCATGTTGCGTATCGGTAGGGGGTCATGCACTCCCGCTACGAAGTGTTCCCAGTGAGGGCGCGCGAAATCGACAACGAATCTGATAGATTGGGGAACACTTTCAGCATTATTTAGGTGACATGAACAGAATGGCTGATTAATCTCGGAGGTTTGGGGAGAATCGCCCAAAGTCGGCTGTATCGGTATCACTGTAGCTGCTAGCCCTGGGCGTACGGAGCCTAGGCGCAAGCCATGTATCCCGCACTATGAACGACATCCATTAAGGACCGCAAACCAATTCGGGCGCGATTTTGCGTTATTGGCGAGCGCCGTGCTTGTGTGTCTACGTGGTGACTCGCAGGTGCTCAATCGGCCAGTTCCATGTTAAGAATCCTTGGCCCCAAAGAATTCAAAAAGTGATGCCTACAAGCATGTAGTGATAATGGGCCGCTGCTCTTTGAATTGTCGGCTGTCATCAGCGACCACGGTCGTGAGAACGCAGCACTTGAGCTCGATGGCGCATATGTATGTAGCAATCCTCCGCAGTGTTTGAACTTCCTCTTCAATAGTTCCAATCCCACAATAGGTCTGCTTTGAGCTGTTTGGAGACGTATCAGAAGGCTTTGTGGATCTCGAGCTCACATCGCTCAACATGGCAAAGGCAAGTCCCGCTCTCAGCGAGCCTTCACATTTGATTTACTGTTCAAAGTTTTAACTGGCAAATTATCAAGCAAGGATGGCGCAGCGAGTGTGTGTCCACGGCGTCGGTTGCACCTGAGCTGTTCGTGCTGCGTGCTGCCAAATCAAGCTGGAGCTAGGCGCTCCATCCCTCCGCGTCGCTCTTTCTGAGTCACAGACACCTAGCACTTTGACTTATCCTCGTACGTGTCTTGCCAGTGTTTTTTCGAGGATCGAAAACGGTGTCCTCGAGTCTCGCGTTCCTTGCGCACAGCACAGTCCCCGATGACAGCTTTCGACATCTAATGCACGTACCATGATCGCTACTAGTAGCCTATAGCGCATGGTGACGCCAGCACTTCAGAAGATTCTCTATGTGACACGACCCCCTGACCTAAAGTTGACCGACACGGAGGTGTTGCCTGTGCAGACTTGGTGTGAACAACGACCCCATTGATCACTGGTCAACATGCCGATACGCCAGTCGCTTTGCATGTATCGCCAAGCATCGAAAAATACATGCCACACCTTGCACCCGGTGCCGTGAACCATGCTGCACTGGCCTCACTCCTCAGCCATGCAGACCACAGGCACGACGCATGCCCCCGTGCGCAGCACCACGCCGCCGTGCACCCACGCAAGGGCTCATGGCATCACCCACGCCACACAGCCTCAGTTCTTTGCAGGATCCGCGGTCACGGTGACCAGTACATCTACAGCGCACCGACACCCTCGGCCCTCCTGTGCCACACCGCCCCCGCACGGCCCCCGCCCCGCGCTCCGCCTCTCCCGCCGCAGCGATGAAGGCCGTCAAAGCCGAGAGAAAACCCAAGGTCAAGCCCGAGCCGCACACGGGTGACCCGTACCTGCAGGAGATCGAGAAGGCGCTGCTATCCGGACAGAGCAAGGCCCGCGCGACACCCGCACCACGCTCCAAGGCTGCTAAGCTCGCCGTCGCCAAGGCAACGCCGACAAAATCACCCAAGGCGACACCATCACATGCAAAGTCATCCAAGAAGACCGCGAAGACCACGGCGCCCAAGGCACCCACTCCGAAGGCTGCCGCTACGCCAAAGGCTGCAGGCGAAACCCTCTACACGCTGCCTGGATTTCCAATGAATTCACTGCAAGCGGAGTGGCTGTCAGACACTCTACAGCTTCCGGAAGTGATGCGCCTCGGCCTGTTCAGAGAGCCGGCCGCATCATCCGCCCCTAAACCGCAGAAAATGGCGTCTCCGAGCAAGGTGCCGAAGGCACGCGTGCGGAAGGGGGGGGTGGCCAAGGTGGCGCCGCCACCGAAGGCCTCAGCAAAGACGCCCAAGGCATCTACAAAGGCCGGGGCGGTGAAGCGGGAGGGGGCTGGCGGAGGGTCCGCCGCGACTGCGCCGCAGGCCGCGGCGGAGGAGGCGGTGCGGCAGGCCAAGGCCATACAGGCTGCCTCGCAGGCGGCTCTGCAGCTGGAGAAGCAGAAGCTCGCGGCGCTGAAGGCCGAGGCCGCGAACGCTAAGGCCAAGGCGGCGCTGAAGGCCGCGAAGGAGACGGTCAAGGCGGCGAAGGACGCGGCGGCAGTGGCCAAGGCGGCGTCGGCGCGGGACAAGGCGGCGGAGCGGCTGCGGGCAGCTGAGGAGAAGCTGCAGAAGGCCGTTCTGAAGAAGAAGGGGTTCGCTGCTGCTGCTGCTGTTGCCGCTGCTGCTGCTCTGGACACTGGCGCAGTGAGTAAGCAGTTGTATGAAACATGCGCTGGTTGCTGTGGTCTTGGGTCTTCCAGTGTAGCCCGGGGGGTGCTCGCACTGCGTGTGCCTGACAAGCCAGCACTGCCGCTGTGTTGGCATGATCACCAGCTCGAGCTGTGTATTGTAGGGTCTCCAAGGGATCGCCTTTGCACAGTGGACTGTGAGGTGAAGGGGCGGCTGTGGCGCTGGGTCTGGTACAGCTTTGCCTGCTGTCCTGCAGGCTGTCTGAGCTGTAGTTGCTGGTGTGCAGGAAGTGAGGTTTGCCCCCAAACGCCACAGACGTGGCGAGTCCTTCTGGGACCATGCTGTGCCATGGTAGATGTGGTGCTTGCTGCCTAGAGCCTGTGACCGGTGGCCATGAATGGCCTGGGCTCGCTAGCATTTCGTGGCTGTGACGGGAGCGTGAAAGAAGAAGATGCGTCGCAAGATGTGATGAAAACTTAAGGCCGTTGCCTGATGTGATGTGTACAACCTTTGTTCCGGCTGATTCGCTCAAGCGCGTCAGGGAAGAGCAATATGTGTGTGTGTGTGTGTTTGGTCTGGCAATCACCGATGGCGGTGCACAGGCCTGTCGACCAATCTGCGCACCAATTCACAGCCTCTGAGTTGAAGTTGCGGGAGCTGCCGAAGATGGCCTGCAACGTGTGTCTTTGCTTATGCTTGAAGGAAACGATGTATGCAATTGCTAGGAGCAGATCTGTGTACAGTGACCACACCAACTGCAGCACCTCAAAACCCCGAGCATCCAAACGAACGCCCCATACGTAAAACTCCCCTTATACTTATGCAAGTGAAAAGCAAAGACTGTTGAAAGTGCCATTCGTTGGTGCTGAAGCCTTGTACCCCTATGCCATAATATGTGCCTTGCGGAATCGATATTTGTGTCGACTCCGAACAACATGTTTGCGATGAGAGGAATAGCACGTTTGACACTGCGGACGATCTGTGATAGTGCAGAGTCTGCCAACGTAAAATATGCGCAGCGCTAGTTGTAACCATGTGCCTGCATGCGCCCCTTCACGCCAAGTCTGGGTTAGCATGTAGAGCTACACGCAATCATCGTGCATCAAATTGCACCGCTCTCTGTGTTGGCTATTTATGTGCTTCTCGCATGTGCAGCTCTGTGCGGCAGGCGTGAGGCGTCGGAACTGAGAGACGCACCGAGTGGGTCTGCGTAAAGCATGCTGCACCACCGATGACACTCTATGGCATTCACAGGTTGCAAAGATTCCGGCATTCATGCCAACTTGGCTGCTTGCACTTGCCCGCAATCCCACACAAACGCGACGCACGGCCACTTGAATTCCCGTAGCTGTAAACGCATGCAGAACTCCGCTGTGATCATTCATGCTGCCGCGACCGTGTCGCCTCTCCCTGCGCCAACATACTTTGAGGTTCATCCGTTGTAGAGTTGCTGCCTCTCAGATGCAACCGTCATCGTGGTTTGAAAGGCTCTTCGGTTTTTCGGAGGGCAGGTTCGAGGAGACTCGCTCTCTCTTTGTTGTGCGAGACAACACCATCGCCGTGGACGCAGCGTCAGCGGGCGCTCTCGGGAAATCGTGGTGTATTGGAAATTTCTTGACTCCTACGTTGGCATCTTTGCGCGATGAAAGCGACCACCTGCGGCAAGCGACTCGCAAGTTGTGCCTGTCCGTGGTCACTGGCGACGTCACACAGCTGCTTTCCCAGCCAGAAAATCGCTGGGCAACCTTCCAAGTGGCGTCTCAGTTCAACTGCCTTGAGTTTCCGGACCCGGACACCACGCCTGAGGATGGCATCTCGGGCTACGACACAGATCGTACCCAAGGGCCTGCTTGCAGCATCGCCTGTGGCCCTGCAACCGTGTATCGTAACTACTTCGTGCCTGTGAAAGCCAGCTCGGGCGCGGTCAGCCAAGGTCAGCGTGCTGAAGCTCAGCTGAACAACGCAGACGAGCTGTTGGCAGCGTGTCACCCAGCTGGGGCTGAAGTCACTGTCCGGAATGGCTACATGCGAGTAGCCACTGCAGCTAGCCTGGAGTCTCTCAACGCCTTCCTTGCAGGCCAAGACCGGCAGTCACTCATGCAGAAGCTGAAAGTAGGCGTCCACAGCGATGTGCAGGTGCGCGGCATCGTCCCTCTTCAACTGCAACAGCTCTGCACAACGCCCGAACGCTGCGCTATACTGCAGCATCCAGTACTTATCATATTGAACAAGGAACCTGCAACAGGCAAGCAGGCCTCAAGGGGGAGCAGGACACCTGCTAGGCATATGGCCGCCTCTGCTTGTGGTTGTCCGCAGCCACTATGCGACCACATAGGCTGCAGGACCTGCTCAAGCACACGAGGTGACAGGTGGCCACCCCATGCTCCCTGCAGCAAGGTCCCATGTAGACAGCCTGTTTGCAGGTTCACCTCATTGGCCGGATCACATAGAATACCTGTTGAGATCTGGGTCCAAGTGGGAAGTCACAGCTCCGAACAAGCATGGCAGTGACCAAAGTGATGTCGCTCATGCACCATATCCAAAGCAGCCTATGGCAGAGCATCCCAGGCTGCAGATCCCCGAGACCTCATCTAGTGCTCGTGAGCCTCATGCAGCTGGCCTAGTGGCCGCGAGCGAGGGGCCAGCATCACCATCGCACGTGCAGCAGCTGCTGCGAAAACGCCCCTGCACTCGATCCCTGCATCTGATCACTTCCTTCATCTGATCGCCGTCTGCGAATCTCGATCGTCTACGTTTGATCGCCGTCAGCATTCACCTGTAGCTTCACCCTCATGTCTGTGCCACGGCGTCGTCATCATGCATGAGAAGCTTGCAGGCCCATGTATGACAACGTGCAGCTGCTGTGGTGCAGGTGACGTCGGTGAACTGGGGCAGAGACCTCATCGACGACCCGCAGCAGCTCGTGACCCAGGTCCGTGCCCGCCCCACACATGTTACTGCTCCTCATCTATGCATGTTGATATAGCCGCATGCGCAGCTCTGTCACTGGGGCACTGCTGCCTGACAGGCGGGCTGACTGTGCGCCCCGCCACCGTCGTTCTGAGCAGCCATGGCGTGTCCCTGCGACGCAGTCCTGGACGCCACAGCTACACACTCAACATCAGCCCGGGGTCGGCCGCAAAAGGTGCAGTTAAATATAGAAGGAACGAACGACGATGCTGCCTCTATCAGCTGCATGTACCGCTGCAGCTCATGCTGGTCGTGGGTGCCCCTGTGTTGGAGTCGAGTGGCTCTATGCAGCGCCGCTTGTGCCGCTGTGGAGTGCCACCAGGGCAGAGGAGCACGTGTATGCATGTACCAAGCAACACACGCATGGGTTACATGCATGAGTGGTCTGCAGGTTTTCTGCTCGGCTTGCCCGGTCGCGTACAGCAGCGTTGCGGCGGCGCTGTGGGAGCCTGTGGCGCGCATGGTGCTGGAGGCCGCGTACGAGGCCACGCTGCGTGCTGCGGCCCTCGCCGCGGCGCAGCGTGCCGGCGCCGGCGGCTCGCGGCGCGTCTACCTCACGCTCCTGGGAGGGGGCGTCTTCGGCAACCGCCCAGAGTGGATTGTAGATGCGATCGCGGCCGCGGCGGAGCGCTGCGCGGGGCTGGACCTGGACGTGCGGATCGTGCTTTACGGGGGCAAGCCGGACGCACAGCTGCGGGATCTGGTGCGGCAGTACAGCTGCTCGTGAGGGGTCAGAGCTGCTGCTGCACTGCTGCGGCGGAGACTCATGCAGTGTCGGACCTTACGTGTCCAGATGCCGGTCGTGGCCGCCGCTGGGAGAGGCGCGAGTAGGGCACAGCGGCCGCCCGCAGGCATGCTGGATGCGTTGAGCCCCGGCAGAGTGAAGCCGGCCCCGCTGCAAGGGGGGTGTACTGCGGGAGGATGGTGGTGGCGCAGCGGGGATGCACGTCAGTGAGGAAGTTCGTGATCGCTCGAGCTCCTCAATAGTCCGTCTGTCCACTGCAGCAGCGAGCGCCATATGCAGCAGTGTTGGGTCGTCCGGCCCGATCATATTTTCAGGTCTAATTTCTCGATGGCAGCCCTGGAAATGCTGCAAATCGCCCCAACACTGCTATGCAGCACCAAGTGTCCGCTCATAGTCTCCCCTCTCAGAGGATGTACATGGTGTCGTTTGGTGATTGTGGCCGTGAATGCTGCACAGGCAGGGCACGTTCTGCGGCTCTTCAAGCTTAAGTGTCCAATTGGACAAAGGCATTCTATGCCATGGAGCGAGGTGCATGTGGCTTGCGTGCCCTGCAGCCGACGGGACAGGCCGAGTGACGAAACTGCCTTCGGTTACAGTCCTGTGATGCATCGTGCACGGCACGTGCATTAGGTAACAGCACCCTATTTGTCCACAGAGTCTTCCAGCAAAGAGGACCTTCAGTCACGCGGCACTGCCTGAGGATACCTGGATTCAGTAGGCGTAGCTCTGTAAACCACTGCAGTCCAGTGACTGGACTGAACATGTATTTTGAACATGGATACCGCCTGCCGAGCACCTCTGCGCGGTCTGTTGAGTCACAAGTGCCTGGGAGCCGCAGCACACACCGACAAACTTTCACAGATCTCCGGGATAGAACCGTCTGGGCATACGGGGCACTTCGGTGACTGGGACCATCACTGCCGCAACCTTTGGCTATCGATACCTGTGCTAGTACTGAAACTCTAGCAGATCTCGAAGTCACCAATTCCACCAGATGTTGAGTTGCCACATGCAAGGCACTTGTTGGTGATGCTGAACGGCCTGAACAGCATCGATCGGCGGACACCCGCCCAGCTTCGGAGTTCAGATGCCTGGCATTGCGGTGTGTCAGGTGGTGGAGCCGCTGCCCGCAAACCTACTGGTACACAACATCTTCAACCTGGTATGCGGCATTTTTGCAGTGTCGAAAATAATGGACCGCCAGAGAGTGGCCAGAGGGAACCCCAGAGCAAATTTCAGCACGGGTAGAGACCGCAGTGCCAAACGAAGCTGCCAATGAGCAGGCATTCCCTAGCCACATGATGTATGCTCAAGTGGCTGTAAGCAGCAATTTGAACACGGGTGTCTAGCGTGCAGCATGTCCCGATCAACCGAACGGGGCGGTGATCAATGTACATGTCAGCGGGCAAGGAGTCCCTTCAAGACATCTTCTCTTCTCCACCTAGGGCAATGGTCAAGCGGACCACTGCCAGGAGCAGGTGCTGCAGACTCACCGCTGCCTCATATCAGATGCGCTGTAGAGTCTACAGTGTAGACTGTCAGGGCGCGCTCACGCTGCCGCATGCTGCCGCACCAGCTCCTGAAGCTGCACACTCGGCTGGCCACGGTGCATCACGATCCGCACGTCCAGGTCCAGCCCCGCGCAGCGCTCCGCCGCGGCTGCGATCGCGTCCACGATCCACTCTGGGCGGTTGCCAAAAACCCCCCCTCCGAGGAGCGTGAGGTAGACGCGCCGCGAGCCGCCGGCGCCGGCGCGCTGCGCCGCGGCGAGGGCCGCAGCGCGCAGCGTGGCCTCGTACGCGGCCTCCAGCACCAGACGCGCCACCGGCTCCCACAGCGCCGCCGCAACGCTGCTGTATGCGACCGGGCACGCCGAGCAGAACACCTGCAGACCGCTATTGTGTGCGAATCACATGCATGTGATTGTTGACTCATGCATGCGCGCACTCGCGTGTCCATGCGGCCTTGTAGCCATGGATCACAACTGTGCTGTGAAGTGCCACTCCACGCCGGCGGATGCCGGCACGGCTGCAGCAGCAGACCAACCAAGCATGCATCAATGCCCTAGTGCGCTTGTTTGTTTCTGCAGCGTGGAGACACCGCTGGTGACAGAGTGCTTGCTAAGGCGACAAAGGGTGGCAGGGGTGCAGGGGTTGTGCAGGTGCCGGCGCCTGCGCCCGCCGTTACGTTGGAAGTGCAGGGGGGTACCTGTCACTGCCCAGTTATACGGCCGCTATACCACTGGACCCTTGCATGTCGCGACCAGTAAGGCTCCAGTGGTATGGCGGCCAAAGCACCGACTACAACAGTATCGCATGCTAGCTATAGTCAATTGACTGTAAATTGCAATTGACACGGCGGCAGGAAGGCACATGATCAGCTGCGATAAAGGGGCCCAGAGGAACCCAATGTCGGGTGGTGCGGGGGGCCTAGCACGCACCTGCGTCACCAGCTGCTCCGGGTCCTCTAGCAGCTGCGTGCCGCTTTGCTTTGATGTGACCTGTACGAAGCGCCACATGTTTGTTGCACAGACCGTTCTGTAAGGACAGCCACGCGGGGGGAAGGGGAGGGGGGGAGGGGGCATGCGTGACTCGGACAAAGTTGAAGAGGCAGCGAGCGCCACAGGAGTCTCGCGCACCATAACATGTGCGATCGTGTACGCCCTGGTGCTTAAGGGCTTATCCACCATATGAGTTTCTGTGCGTGTGTGCTTGTGCGTACAGCCTGCCGTCAGGCTAAATTCTAATGCGTCCAACTGTAACATAATGGGTAAACAAAAGAAGAAAACAGCAAATGGTTCTGGCGCGAAAGTAAACGGTGTGCACTCATGGCGCTCATTCCGCGAGCACCTGTCACCTGTCACCTGTACAGTACAGGCACGCACACGCGAGCCACCGCTGATAGTCCATGTAGAACAGGAGGAAGGCACTGCCTGGCAACACTGCCCACGCTCGCCAACACCACCACACACACCCATTCCCACGCACACGCCCCGGCAGACCTTCACATTCATGCCTCCTCCCGCATGACTGCACCCTCAGCATCCCCCGAAACACGCATGCATGGCGCGGTCCAACACACGGGGGGGAGATGTATGTACGCATGCATGGCGACATGGCCATGTATTTGAGAGAAGATGTAGCTGAATATGATCACCCCACACCCCGCACGTGCTGCACCTGGGCCTCCGCTGCAAGACTGCAGCCCAACAGCAAGAGCCGGAAGCCCCACGACATTCCGAGAACTTGCACTGATGCTCAAGCTTTGAACAACAGGGAGTAGCTCGGATGTGCATGGACATGAGTAGCGACGTTGCTATTCAGCTGTGCAGCTTGCTGCCTGCGCGACTGCAGGAGTCAGCAACGTCTGCTACGATTAGGAATGCAAACGGGAAGACAGGGCTGCGGGCGTGCTATGGGGTAGCCTTTGCAGATATTGCTGGTCACCGAGATGACCTGCGCAGCTGTTGGCCTGAGCTGTTGAACATGGCTTTGTGATCTCAGTTGGACTGGGAAGACGCTGCACACCTGCACATCGCTGTGAACACCGACTTTGAGCTTCTGCATGAGTGACTGCCGGTCCTGGCCCGCAAGGAAGGCGTTGAGAGACTCCAGGCTGGCTGCGGTGGCTGCTTGCATGTAGCCATTCCGGACAGTGACACCAGCCGCAGCAGGCTGACATGCTGCCAACAGCTCGTCTGCATTATTCAGCTGAGCTTCTGCGCGCTGCCCGATGCTCACGTCTCCCGAGGTGCTCGTGACTGGCACGAAGTAGTTGCGATACAGTGTTGCAGGGCCGCAGGCAACGCTGCATGCAGGCCCTTGTGTGGGGTCAGTGTCGTAGCCCGAGATGCCATCCTCAGGTGTAATCAGTGGTGTTGGGAACTCTAGACAATTCAGCTGGGACGCCACTTGGAAGGTAGCCCAGCGGTTCTCTGGTTCAGACAGGAGCTCTGTCACGTCTCCTGAGACTATCGACAGGCTCAGGTTCCGTTTCGTATGCTGCAGATAGTCGCTTCGAGCACGCAATGAGGCTAGCGATGGAGTAGAAAACTCCCCGATGAACCACGAACCATCCGTCGACTTCGACTTCAAGGCAATGGCCTCCCCATGAAGCTCAAATTGAGACCGAGTCTCATGGTAACTGCCTTCCGGAAATCGGAACAGATTCTCGAACCAGGACGTCGCACGCTGCTGAGGCGACGATGTCATTCTCCGTTGACATATAACAGATTGTAAGCGACGGGACAGGCGGCATGGCCGCATGGAGGGCACCTGCAGCGATCTGCGAGCAGTGGGGCTACATGCGATTCACCGTCGCTGTATTGGCTGCCAATCACATCGTAGCATGTACTCTGCGTGAATATGAGTGCGATGTTCTGCGCATGGTATGCTTGGTGATCGTTGCTGTAGATGGGCATGCACGCTGCCTACCTTCAACGGAACTTCGCATCCGTGTCCCAGGGTCCACATGCGCGCGTTAATACACAGATATCGATTGGGCCCAATTTTGCCTTTCTCAAGCCATGCGACATCGCCTTGATACTCAGGGCGTGCGCGAGAACCGTCGATGTGCCCACGCAAACATGGGTCCTTCAGTTTATGCGAAGCTTTCAAGGAAGGCACGATGTGCGAATGCTGTAATGTTCCGTAGTTACTACAGACACGGACGCTTACAATCGACACCACATAGGAAGCTATGATTGGGCACCGCATGGTTGAGCACCGTGTCGAGAGGTGCTTCCGCGACCTGCAGTCCTGAAGTGGGCGAGCACGGATTTGTACTTGGAGACAAAGTCTATCAGTATGCCCGTGATCTGCCATCTACGTGCCTGCTCTGAATCGATTCTTTGCAGTCAGGCGATCGTTTCTTGCGCGTGCGGACATGTGAACACGCTACCTGCAACACGCGCGTTCCCGATGAGGCTTCTGATGGCGCAAGCGTCTAAATCTGTTCACCAAAGCGATTGTTATCAGTTACTGATCTGCAGATTTTAAACTGGGAGTGGTGTGCAACGTAGAGTAGGTTTGTGGAGTAAGGAGAGACGTCCAGTGCCTGATTGCGCTCGCTTCGCTGTAGACTGACCTCAATAGCCTGCATCGCTGCGATATACTATCAGGGAGACGTTGGATCAGCTAATGCCTGCATAGGCGATCAGTGCTGATGGACTTCTCCGAAGCGTATCAATTCACAGGCCCGACTCCGGTCTTCTCTCCAGATGGAAAATATGTGGCGTCAGCGGTGGAAAGTAAATGCATCATCAGAGACTCAGAAACTCTGATCATATACCACATGTTTTCTTGCATGGATGGCATCAAGTATATCGAATGGTCACCCACAGGCCAACACATCCTCTGTGCCTTGTACTCACGAGCTGTCGTGCAAGTCTGGGACATCAACGACCCCGCCTGGACATGCAAAGTTGACGGAGGACCAGCAGGTGCGCATGATGTTACTTGCCTGCCATCATATGTGCTGCCATGTAAACCTGCCAACTGTCAGCGGTGTTCAGGGCTGCTCCGGGCTTTGTGGTCAGCTACTGGACGAGACGTAGTGACCATAGCGGACTTCAATCTACGGATCTCGGTCTGGGACTTGCACACACAGAGCTGTGTCCACAGGCAAGGGCCAAAGCATACACACAAGGGCATACACTTCAGCAAGTGTGGCAAACATCTTGCGGTTCTTGAGGTGCGCCCCACTGACATCACAGACGCTCGAGCACAATCACGACGCTGCAGCGATGCACATCGATTTGGCTGCATCCTTGAGGGCACCAGGCTTGACTGAAAAGCTTACAAGTTTTGAGTGTCTGTCCCGCTCTGAACTTCGAACTCAGTTGGAAGCAACAGGCTGGAACTCACAGCGCTAAACATCCGCACCGATGAATCACATTGCTGCTGTGCCTACTGCTGTCTGGTCTCAGCTCACTTGGGACCTTGCCAAAACTGCGCCACTCATCATGAGGGGGCTGCAAGCCGTCTCGCACTCATTCAAGCGAGCCACAGACACTTGCGCCCATCTCTGCCAAACCATAATTCCATGCGGTTTCAGGCCAGTTAGTCAATTCGCGCCAGTGATGCAGAGAGTCAACCTCAAAGACTACATAGCAATCTACACAGAAGGCGTTCCTGACGACAAGTGCCACCGCTTCCGTGTGTCCACAAGCGATGCCGATGACTTTTCCTGGTCCCCAGATGGCACAATCATCGCAGTTTGCGACAGCGCACTCCACTACTCCGTATTTGTGTACAAGGCCGCGGATGGCGGCTGCCTGAAGCGGTTCCAGCTCAGCGGAAAGGGCCTCGGTTTGAGAGCAGTGCACTGGACCCCAAACAGCCAGTTTCTCGCCATCGGCAGCTACGACAATGTGTGCTCCCTATGATGGTCCACATCTGAGTTTACATCATCTCCATAGACTGCATGTGTCCAGAGTGGTGACTTAACTGAGCTTGCGTCGCACCTCCTCAGTATAGGCTGAGGAGGTGTTCGAAACATGTTTCGGAGGGCACACTCCCGCCAACACTGGCGGGATCGCCCAGTCGAACCCAGGTACTCAGTCTCGCGTGTCTCACAATGTTTGAGCATCAGTGCCATGCCTGCTCATGAACGTGAAGAGCATGCTATCCTTGCTCTGGGTGCTGCGGCCTCCTTAGCCAATCTGAGAACAGGGTTCGTGTCGCCTCGCCGTCCGCACTGTTTGTGATATTGAATGCTACCAGTTCCCTTTTAGTGTAGCACCAGCCTCAGACGTCGTGCTTGGGTCACAGCCTGCATGATGTCCTATGCGTCGCATGGTGCCTCGAGGCCGATCGAGGTCCAACGGCGTCCAGGACCCGCTGTGATGCAGTGCACTTTTCATGATGAATCTCACCCGGTCCGGTTTCAGTTGCTCCCCAGTGTTGTGCCCAAAGGCATAGTCTCTGAAGGCAGGTCTGTGCTTCAGCAGTGGCTTGGGGGCTGTTATCTACTTTGCTCCCGGTGCTCCTCTCCAGGATGTAGCCTTTGGAAAGGGATTCTATAACACTATCACTGCTGCGCCACCAAGCACAGGTCGCAGCCACGCTACTCATCGCGGCCGATCAGCGTGGTTGTGGCACTTGCTCAAGAATTTGGTGGCATAGCAGTAGGAATCCAGGACATGGCCGCGGCGAAGCTTGTGGATCGGCTCGGGCAGGCGCGCCATGTGCCTGTACAGTCGCAAGACGGCGAACGTCCACGCACCGGGTCCATCGCACACTCGCTGATGGGCGCATGCAGGCGGTGCGGGTGCTGAACCACATCACCTGGAACGAGAGTGCCGCATTTGAGCACACCACCTCGGTCTCTGCCGATGCGGCGGTCATCTTCGCCGAGGTCCGCGACGACTCCGCCACCGACGCCGAGCAGCTGCCGCACGCTGCCAACGCCGCAGACAACGGCGCCGACGCCGACGCGGCGGCGTCGCGGTGGCGCTACGAGGTCCAAGAGACATCTGTTGAGGCACGCCCCCCCTGCTGCACCGGAGCCTTGCACAATGTGCATTTTAATTCTATTTTTTCCGGTTCTCTGCCACACGACTTCTTCCTACTGAGCTCATGTGAACTCAAGGGGTTTCGCCAAGTTTCAGGTCCCGACGACGCAGCCCCAGGCGGCGAAGGCCAACCCGGCCATGGGTGTGCGGCGCATGCGCGCGTCACCCACAGGCCGCTTCCTCGCGACCGTGAACGAGGCGCAGCGCTGCGCGCTGTGGCTGTGGGACCTCCAGGACCTCGCCCTCGTGTGCCTGCTGCAGCACCAGCAGCCCGTGGCCTCGTTTGAGTGGGACCCACTGCACGACAAGCTCGCCGTGTGCACCTCTGGCCGCCGGTGCGCCCCGCGCTTGCCCGCATGCATTGGGGGTGCTGCAGTGTCGCCCGTTCTATCTGTGACACAAAGCATCGCCGGATTTCTGTTGTTGACGGCCGCAAACTGTGCGATGCGGGGTGTGCTGTCTGCGCCTGGCCCCCGCATGCATGGAAGCAGCCTTGCTTGGCGCCACCCTGCCGAGCATCGTCAGCATGGCGAGCTCCACATGTGCCCATGTAGCTTTTGCGCACGTATCGATGTATCACATGAAGCGCGTTTGTTTCGGAACGAGTGTATGTGCTTGATGGCGTTTGATGCTTGGTGCTGGACACCGCCCGGGCATGTGTGCCAGGTACAAAGTGAGAACCTTGCTGTGGTTGGTGCAGGTTGCACCTGTGGACACCCGACGGCGCATCGTGCGTGCATACGCCCCTCCCCAACCTGCACTCGAAGCATGTCACCTGGCGCCCGGGTGGTATGGCTGCTGCTGTGAGTGATGTGGACCGCTTCTGCATTGCGTACGTGGCTTGAGCGCCACAGGCTCCCGCGCTCTGCTGAGGTGTCTGGTTGTGGGGAAAAGGCCCGGCTGGGGCACAGATTGCTGCAGGGTGACAAGCACTCGGCGCGTCCATCAGGTGGGCACGAGGCATAATCATGGTGTCTGTTTTTCCTGGATGTGAGCTTATGTTGCTAAGCCCCAGTGCCCATGCGCGCTCTTGCTGAGCGTAGCTCCAGCTCCCCAGGCACAGGATCCCTTGGGCTTATTTTTTATCACAGGTGGCTGTAGGTGGTGTATGTGTGGATTCGTGTGAACTGTGATAGATCAAAGTAGAAGAAGTGAGGTCAAATTGTCTGTCAGAGGCGCCTCTGAGCGACACACCAGTCTTTCCCTCGGAGGTCCGGCCCTCGCCCTCATACCCTGAGCAGGCTGAACACAAACACATCCACCATGTAAGACGGCTATGCTCCCATGCACGCCCCCACATGAGCAACGGCGTCTCACCCATGAGTTATATGTGTAATGTCGCATGGCATACCACGTTACACCGCCACACCCCAGCAGAGCCCACAGCCATTACGGCACTGCCCGGCCTGCCAGCCTCAAGGCAGTTGCGGACACAGGAAATTATAAAACGCATCATCCCGGAACAGCGCTCCCCCTCCAGCCGCCTTTGGCCCGGGCCCCCCACCCTTGCCCCCGCCCACCCGCAACTCCCGCCACGCCACCCAGCCCCCCTTCACAACCGCCTCCGCATCCTCCGCCCCCACGTAGTGCGGGTCCAGAATCAGGAACGCGAGCCGCTGCCGGTCTTCGTCCCAGTCAACCCCAAGCAGCGTGTACGCGAGCACCCCGCCGCCGACCATCACCGGGGTGCCGTGTGTCTGGAAGTGCGCGGCGAGGGCGCCGGCGAGGCGGGGGACGTCCCGGCCGGAGGGCGCCGAGAGGATGCGGTAGGAGAGGCCTAGGAGGCTCTGCAGCACGAGGCCGAGTTCGACGGCGCCGATCCACTGTCGCGAGCCGACGATGGATGCGGGCTTGTCGCCGAGCTTGGCTAGGCACAGTTGGATGGCCCTGCATGCTCCTGCGCATTCGAGGGGTTGCAAGGGATAACTTGGGAGATTAAAGCAATCAAACTATGGAGAAATATGGTGCAAGCCATACCCTTGAGAGGAGACTGCCGGCCTCAGATGATGACTGTTTGGGGTGAAGCTCGCACTGGGGGCTGTACTACTTGTCACTGTGGAGGGGATATGCCTGAGGGTGTGTAGCTACAGCGTACGTAGTTACAAAGTACAGAGGCCGGGCACGATGCCGTTTCTCGGAAGTCACTTGCAAAACCCACTCACCCATTCATGGCACTACGCCGTGCACGAGCGTGTACCACCCCCCTATCGGCTACAGTGTACGCATGCATGCATCACAGCCAAACCCATAGAGACATTGGCAACCCCGCTGGCCGGGGCCATGTGTGCTCCCCAGGTGTGGGTGTGTTTGCCAGGGGCGTCGGTGTGGGTTCCTCCGATTCCCGGCTAAAACACCCACACCTAGGGAGCCCACATGGTCCCACGATGTGGGAGAAACCCACATCGCCACTTCATGATCCCCGCGTGACCATCAATGCATTGCAGTTGCATGTGTGCACGCCCGAGTGGGCGACAGGCGAGGGCGGGCGCACCGGTGTGGGGGGGGCTGCGCGTCGGTCAGGCGCTGGTGCCAGGCCCACGACCAGATCGTCTGCAGGCTGCGGTACGCGCACCCCCAGCCGCGGTCGTCGACGCCGCCCTGCGCGTAGTGGTAGTACTCGTACACCCCCCGCACCGTCGCCCGCGTGCCCTCCGGGACCGGCGACGGCGCCGCGGCCTCGTGCACGCTACGCAGCCGCCCGCTGGGGGCGGCGGCCTGCCGGGGCACACCTGTGGCCTCACCTGATCCTGCATGCATGCAGGAAGTGCATGCATGCATGAGGCAGATGCATGCGGCTAGCGACAGGAGATGCAGCCGGTGCTCTGTCTTGTCACGATTGTGCACTGTAGTAGCATGAGCCGGCCTTGGAGGACGGATGGTGAGGACGGGTGGACGTTGGAGGCGCTGCCATAGTCAGCACGGTGCATGGCCATGTCAGGCCATAGTTTACCTTTGGCGGCTGGACAGCCTGGGGACGGATCCTTCATGAGACTAGCCCAGTAGCGCAATGTGGCTTGTGATAGTACCGATAGACTTGCGTCATCTGAGGCGTCAGACTGGACGCCGGAAGAAGGCGGCATGACAACAGGATACCGAGCCTGCGGCTCCTTGACATGGCCTCTAGGTACATGTTGGTTTCCCCTGATGTAGGTCTGCAGTGCCTCTGCTGCTTCATGGACCTTGGCTGCTAGGGCGAGCCTGAGGTTGCTCTGGACATCTTGCACCGACGAGCTTGGGCCCAGGAACAGCAGCGTCTCCAGTTGCACGATGACACCGGCTCGGAATTCATCTACAGATCGCAGCGATATGCAAGGTGCGGTGACTGTGGAGGCTTTGCCTGAAGAGGGGAGGAGAGGCGAGACACAGGTCGCTGTTGCTGGTGTTAGCCCCAGTGACAGCACCGGAGGCTGCAGGTCCTGCGCCAGGAACAGAGCTCCAGAAATATGATGAGCATCTTCGTCGACGTTGATCTGCACGTCTGACAGGTGCCCTGTGCTGCTACTGATGTGTAGCTTCAGCGTAGCTGAGCAACGCACAAGCGCTGCGTGCGGGACTGGGATGCTCTTCGCTGCCCGTATTTGCAAGGGCACAGCGCGATCAGCGACCATTGCAATGATCTGATCATGTTGTATATGGAGCAGTGCCCAGTCTTCGCCTTGTTCCGGTGATTCCGGGTGGGCCCCGAACTGTCCCACTACAGCGAGCGCTGGATTGGATTCCTGTGTGCTGGACACACCTGCATGTACAGCTCTGACTTTAACGCGATCCCATCTGATCAACATTCGTCAACGTGACCATGCGATCAGGAACATGCCTGGATCTAACGCCGCGAGAACATAGATCTCGTCGTCTGTTCGAAAGCCAACAAGGAGCAGCCGCAAGTCCCGATTCTCGAATAGAAAGTGCCGCAAGTCTATAGATAGGAAAATGTGAGCTACATCCATTCGCTGCGTTTGGTTGCTACGTGCGGATGAATATCACGTCCGCTTGGCTGTTTAGGCCTGGCGATGCAGTCTCGACCACGTCATCAAACTCGAGTTGATGCCAGCCTGACAAAAGCAGCAACAGCTGAAATGGACTTGAAAGAATCATCTGAATTCGAACTCAGGCGCAATAGAACTCGAGTTCAACGACATCCCCAGTTACAATGCATACACTGAGTCGCATGATCGCTACAAGTACAGCCACTGCATTACAGATGGGGTGCACAGGACAGCAACCCCAACAGCGCACAGGGCATCACTTTGCCGGTCCGTCCGCCGCGTCTTCCGTGTTCCTCGTCACTTCCGCAGGCACGTTTCCTTTGTGCAATTCCTCAAGCAGGTCATATCTGGGAGCCCTGTGTGGCCTTGGAGCTGCATGCAGGATTGGCCTTCAGTACATAGAACACAGGCAGCACATGGACAGGCAAGGTCGTCGTGCATCTCATTATCCCATCCAGTATGCTCATGCCAGAACCGCAGACAGACATCGGACGGAAGCCAAGAAGGGCTGAATGCCTCTCCTGCTGCTGTGCCTGGAGGACAGTCACCCATCGGTGCTTCCCATGCTGGATCCAGAGCAATCTATGCAGTAACAGCGGCGGTTTCATGATCCAAACTTCACAGTCCTTGCTACCCAATGGCCACAGCAGGTGACACAAGCCCATGGCCTTGAATACTCAATCTGAACACTCGATCTGAAGCAGATCATGAACACCTGTGTCTTTGCAAACAACACGGAGTAATAAAACAACATGCCCTGGCCGATTGCAACTCCTCCATGCATCCTGGCAGCGAGTGCAGGTCAAACCCACATAACCACATACACAGGGGGGTAATAAACCCCCGGATTGCCAGCCCACCACACGTACACGCCACATATGTGGTCCCGTTAATTCGGAGTTGTCAATGTCCAATAGGATACGGCTCAGTAAATTTAGATTTACTTTACTTTACACCTGCCCGACGCGCAGGCGGACAGGGCAAAGGCTTTGCTGCTGCTAGAAGATCAAGTTTGCGGCCGCACCAGCAGGATTCCCGGCAACGTAGAAGGCTCGGAGCAGGCTGACCGCCTCTTCTTCGTACAGGCCACTGCGGCAGGGGAACGCCTTGCTCACACTGGCTCTGCACACCCCACATGCGACTCTTATATTTCCCAGGTGTTGCGCGATCAGGAACAGGCAGGCAGGGTTCAAGACTGCGCCACAGGAGAACTTGTTCAATGCCCGACTCACCAGCACCTCGGCGCCCGTAGATGGCCATTCGACGAATGTTCAAGCACGGCCGGTACAGTGTCACTTCGTCCGAATCGCCGTTCGAGCGAGATACTGCACGAGTGAACAATTGCACGAGTGAGATTCTGCACGAGCGTGACGTTCAACCCATCATTGGAGGGACCGACTCCTGGGGCACAGCCAGCAGCTACGGAATGCTGCACCACCCCGCCAGCACAACAAACGCCGTGAACCCTGCGCCGGTGACAGAGCAGCGGGGCGCCGCACCCACCGCAGGCCCCACAGCCTGTCTCGTGGACGCTGAGAATGGAGCCTGTGCCGCCAAACTTGTCGTTGCTGCACCCGTACGTCGCCGAAGCGATGCCGAGCAGCGAGAGCGCGCCCGCGCACATGATGCAGGGCTCGCACGTCACGTAGAGGTGAACCCTGCACAGCATCAGCGCTTCATCACCGCCGCGCGGCGGCTCCCCCGGTGTTGGCTCGCTGTGCAGCATTTCCAGGGCTGCCAACCCCACAGCAGATCTGAATGTTCGGAATGGTTCTATTTTGATTGGGCCCGGTGACGCGACACCGGTCTCCCCCTTCAGGGTAGGTGCGGCCCGGCAGACGCAGTGGCGCAGCGGCAGCTGTCAATTGAGGACGGTGTGAATTCCTTTGAAGGAGGGCGGTGGGAGGGGAACCAGTGGCAGTGACCGTGACAAATACGTATGCTGGTGATGGAGTGGCGGTTTCTGGGCAAAGCCAGTAGATCTGTTGCCATGCAGCTTGGTCAACAGGTGAGGCCTGGCGCAATGTGGAGCCAAGGGTGACCCGCAATGCTTACTGTGACGAGAGTGTTTGATGTGGCAAGAGAGGCGTATGCACTGTCGGATGTGAAGGAACGCGGGCTCAGAGTGAAGGTCCTCAAAGATGTGGAATGCTGGACGGGTGGATTATGCAGGCAGGTTGTGCCAGCAGATGCTGCGTGAAGGCCCTACATTCCTGGAAAGCCGAGGTGCTGCACAGCATGGCGCTCACGAATGGGTGGACGCAGCAGTACATGCTACAGGCAGTTCCGTAAGCGGAGGAGTCGGCGTGCCTGTCCCATTGGCACGCCTCCGACGATCCACCGTGCTTTTTGAGGATTTTGTCGATCGCCACAAGCTCCGCGTGCCTCGTCCCCTGGATGCAATGCTGAGCTATCACACCGCTGGAAGTAGTGCTCAGAGGCTGTGCTTGCGAGCGTTGATTGCCCCCAAGCAGCACGATCTGACAGTGCTCCTGCGCCCCCGAGCAACACACAGTGTCGGTGCGCCTCACACTGACCGTGGCAGTGCTGCTGCGGGAGCAGCGAGACGCGACTGGCAGTCAGGTCAACGCTGTGCAGGATGTGCAGCTCCTCAACCCCTCCACACCTGAATTCTGTGCTGTGCAGGTGTGCGATGCGGGGAACAGTTGGGCAGGTCCGCACATTCCAGGAACCATTCGTCTCGTTATGCCCTTCACCTATGATGATGTTATCCCTGACAAAGACGCATCTGCATCGCAAACATCACAATGTGCTGCTGAACTCCAGCACTGCCTGTGGGCGTTTGAGCGGAGGACACACCCCACTGGCGTCTCGGGAACGGTGAGAGCGAGCCTGGCCTACAGACTTCATTGATGTCAAAGTTGTATTTTAGAGCTGCATGATGCCTTGTACTTGCGGTACATTGGAGCGGCGAACGGCACCTGGTCCAGCGCTGCGGTCATGAACCTCTCGTCTTCGTCAGTCCAGATCATCGGATATGCGTGCCTAATAGTACAGGAAAATCATGGCATATATTAGGGACAGACTGTGTGTGAACGCGGACGTAGCAACGACGACATCGTCGCCAGTGTTTGCTGCTGCATTGTTGAATCATTGCACAGTGTAGAAAAGCATCCCGGCACATCACACGGGCGAGCAGACGCAATGTCCGCATCCGATAACATTCTGTTGAGCGGCTCGCATCATGCCAGTGCCCGGCTCGGTTGGCGACGGAGATCAGCGCAGAGAGGAGCCACCGCGCAGCAATGCTGACTCAGTATCCGGTCGCACCTGTCGCAACAGAGGAGTGCCTCGCATGGCGGTCTCGTTTCCGCCACGTCGACCAGAGCTTACATGAACACGGCTCACGCTTGAGAGTCGCACATCCATTGACTGTGTACATGTGTGCGAATGGCCTGCGCGGGGTAGCCATCCAAGCGCAACACATCCTTACACCATTGCTACATTGAACGGCTAGGACTGGATATACTGTGACAGTTGGGGAGGTTATAGCTAGACGGCTTTATCTTAGCTGATCCTGCTATGTTTATCACGCTCACATGTGGTCTGCTGGCGCTTGTGGGACCTGCCCAGGCTTTGTTGCGCGTCGACGCGGACGCTCAAATCGCAAGTGCCCGAGTACGCTTCACACGCGCAGAAACTTTTTGGTAGCAAGTCAGAAATGTGAGAGTGGTCTTGCTCAGACATGTGTCACACCTGGACAGATTGTCGGCAACAGCTGTGCCTGACGTTCTGTGTCATTTTTCGCGCTGTGAGACACCCGGTGTTTGGCCATTGTCCAGATGACATACTTTATATGGCCTCGGATTTTCAATGTTCTGCCGTATCATGTATGGCTTTAGAGAGCATTAGTCGCCTGCAGTGCTGCAAAACGCTTTCCAGCGGTACACGCATTGCAGACTGGCTTGAGACAGCACTGCCTCTATAAAAATACAAGCTGACTCACAGCAAATGTAAAATCGTGCTGATCATACAACATCGCGCCGACTTGAAAAGAAAGCGCTGGGCTGTTGATTGCTGCCTGTTCGAGAAGTCGTACATTGCAGCCGCGACGAAGCCGCGGCACTGTTGCATCTGTTCAGACTCACGCCCGCCGATCACTTGTGTTATAAATAGCAGAAAGGACTGAAGTTGGGTTTGGGAAGTGCAGGATGAGCCACATAGTGCGTTCGGCGCATGGACACAGGTTCACAAGAAGGTGTACGAGACCGAGGACGAGCATGCGCGGAGATATGCGATATGGCTCGACAACCTGGACTATGTAGAATCCTATAACTCTCGTCATTTCACGCACTGGGTACGTCTCCCAGTTGCTAAGATGGTGTTACGCACGGTTTCAGAGCATGTGACTTGTCACTTTAGTGTGCCCCTTTTCCCTCCATAATGGGCACAGCTGTGCACCTCGAGCTGATTGTCACCTCCAGGACAGTTCATCGATCCATGCATAATGTTTTCACGCAAATCCGAGGCAGCGCCCTCCCTGGCCAGCTGTGCTGTGCGAGTGGTTTTGCTCACCACATCCCTGTACACAAGCTACTTGACCATCAGTGCAGCGAATAGAGCTCACATGAAGCCGGAATCTTGGCAACCATGGTTGGATACCAACCTGGCTGATCTTTTCGCGCTTGTTACAGCTTACTATGAGTCCACATGCGGACTTGACAGCTGAAGAGTTCCAGTCATGGCTGGGTTTCGACTACGAAAAAGCCAAGAGCCGGCCGCGAAGTGAGGTCTCCCTGGGCGCAGAGCAAGCATCATTGCCAGATTCCATTGACTGGGTAGAAAAGGGGGCAGTCACGAAGGTGAAGAACCAAAAGAGCTGTGGCTCCTGCTGGGCGTTTTCCACGACCGGGGCAATTGAGGGAGTCAACGAGATCTACACCGGGGACCTCATCTCTCTCTCAGAGCAGGAGCTGGTCGATTGTGACGTGGGCGTAGACCACGGCTGCAACGGTATGCTCCACCGTTCTCCATTGTGCATTCCTGCTTCCACATCGCAGCACCCCAGCCTCTGTTTGCCCCCTCGCTGCATCTGCACCGGATGCTGGCATTGGGCCATCCTCAGTACAATTGCCTGTGCGAACAGAGTTCCTGGTGCCTGTGTGTGGCATGTGAGGATCCCCGAGGAAGCGGTTGCAGTGATCCTCACGAGGCATCACAGTACCAAGCCCAACATGTGGTGTGGCCACTGAGGCTGCAGAAGCTGGGGGCAGAACGGCACAACCTTGCAGTTCCATGTACAAAGCATGCTGTGACAGCATCACATTGGTCTCTCTGGAGGCATCGCTCTAATGCTAAGCTGCATGAGCGCCAGGCGGGCCTGGCATCGGCAGGTGACTTGCCGCCTGCATACGTGGCCAGGGCCCACTGCACGAGCTCTGCCGGTTCCCGTCTTCAGCCTGCCTGCGAATTACTTGCCACAGCTCTCGTCAGCTATCTCAGCTGCTGACGTGGCCTCTGCTCGCAGGCGCCGTAGCACTGCAGGTCCCGGGCGCCACTCCCCTTCCATCAAACCGTCCCGTGCCAAGTTGTTGGCACTGCTAACAACATGTTTTCGGGGTCTTAGCCGCAGTGCAGCAGGCCTCCTCACTGATACACTCACGAATGAACTATGTCCTTTGCGACTCAGACTTCCTCACTAATGTGCCCACTAAACCACCAATTCCTTCGCACGTGCTCGCCCTCATGGACGACGCCGTGTGTGCAGGAGGCCTCATGGACCACGCCTTCGACTGGGTGATCAACAACGGCGGCATCGACACCGAGAAGGACTACAAGTACCACGCCGAGCAGGGCCAGTGCAACGTCGCCCGCGAGAACCGCCACGTCGTGACCATCGACTCCTACCACGACGGTGCGCCTGCAACACTCACCATGCCTCTGCCACACACGGCCGCTGCTCCGCACGCCAGAGCCACTGCAACGCCCTGCAGGCGACATGCATGTGTGCTGATTACCTAGACAAGGAAAGAATCGCTTGCGATCTGCTCAAAACCCATGTCATCATCAATTGAAGCTGCGAGTGTCGCCCCATCGTGTCGCCCCGCTCTTTGCCTCACTGTGCCTCTGCCACACACGCTTGCTGCTGTACATGCCGAAGTTGCTGCACCGCAAACGCCCCAACAAACCAGGTTGACGCGCACCCCCACGATGTCCGCACTCCCTGCCTCACCGCCGCGCTGCGTGCAGTCCCGTCCGGCAAGCCGGTCGAGCTGCTGGCGGCCGTCGCGAAGCAGCCCGTCGCCGTCGCGGTGCAGGCCAACCAGCGCTCCTTCCAGCTGTACGGCGGCGGCGTGCTCACGGAGGGCTGCGGCGAGGAGCTCGACCACGGCGTGCTCGTCGTCGGCTACGGCACCGAGGCGGCCGGCACCCCCAACGCGACCGACTTCTGGACGATCAAGAACTCGTGGGGCCCGCTGTGGGGCGAGGACGGGTACATCCGCATCGCGCGCAACATGACGGACGGCCCCGGGCAGTGCGGCATCACCCTGCTCGCGAGCTACCCCATCAAGACGCACGCCAACCCCCCGAAGCCCCCACCCCCCGGTGCGGCCCGCTCCATCTGCCGAACTTTGTTGTGAATGTTTTGTGTTCCTGTGGCGGGTTGCAACTGTTGCGTCATGCGAGCCGGTGTAGCGGTGGTCGTCCGTGGAAGCTTCGGCCTCCGGATGTGACCCTGTGCTCTGTCTCGCCGCCCACGCTGCAGCCTGCGGTGGGCCGGGGGGAGCCATTACACAGCACGCAGGGCTGATGGAAAGCATCACTTGAAATGTTTTTAAACGACACCATATACTTGTCACGCTGCGGCGCCGGCCAGGCCCCCGCGCTGAGATCTGGCTACCGCTACTGCAGTCCGCGCACCCTGCTGGCCGTCCATGCTTTCACCCCGCACTCACGCCCCCCCCGCTGTGCAGCCCCACCCTCGCCGACCCCACCCGGCCCCGGCCCCTCCCCCCCCGTGAAGTGCGACAACATCGTGTCCTGCCCCCCCAAGACGACGTGCTGCTGCCAGGTCAGCATGTACGACCAGTGCTTCGCGTGGGCGTGCTGCCCGCTCGTGCACGCGACGTGCTGCGACGACAAGGTGCACTGCTGCCCCGAGAGCGCGCCCGTCTGCGACACCGACGGCGGCCGCTGCCTGCCCAAGGGCCGCAGCGGCCTCCTCGGCGCGCTCACCGCCGGCGTGCCGATGTCGACCAAGATCCCGGCGTTCCGGACGAGCCCCGGCGGCGATGAGCGCGTCGCGACGCTCCAGCAGATGTAGGCGGGGGTGTACCGTACATGTGAATGCTGGGCGTGGCCGTGGCTGCCTGGCGGGCGTGTGCAATGGGCTGGGCTGCGATGAGCCACGGCGTGTTGCGCGGCGGCGATGGTAGATGTGGCTTGTGGGGACAGAGTGATCACGAGTAGCTTGCGAGGTGGACAGATGTTGTAGTGGCACGAAAACCTGCTGTGCATGTGGTTCCCCGCATCGAAAAGTGTATTCACAGCGCGAGGCGTTTTGCTGGGTGTCAGCCGTCGCCGTGCATGCTGCCGAGTGCAGAATGGGTTCCTGGGTGGCTGTGCCGCCTGCCTAGCTCTGGCGAGGTGCCACTGAGGTGACAGGTTTTTATGGTTTTGACTGGAATCATGGTCTGCTGATTGCTGCCCCACTGGCTCGGCGGCATGGCCACGTGAGGGAACACAGCTCTGTGCCGCGGTGGGTTGGTTCCACGGAGTTGGCCTGATGCGGTGATTTAGGGCGGCGCTGCGCAGATGTATGTAGACATAGAGTGCCGTGTTTTTCGTAGTGAATGGGCCGAGCCTCTGAATCCAGGCCAAAACTCACACTGCAGGGCGGTGGTGAGAGAACCAGGTGACCGGCGTGCACCGTGTATTGCTTCTTGCCTCCCTCCTCGCCTTTCGTGGTGATGATATGAGGGCACCCGGGCATGTTTCAGTCGGCACTGTTCGACTGGCATCCTTCGCTCCGCTGCAGCTCTGAAACTGTAACGGACGAATGTTCCTGGCACATGAGCTCGTACTGTTGCCAACAAACACTCATGCAGCCATTTCGTTCTGATTCCGTGGTTGCTCACCTGATCATGGTAGCCCAATTTTCGAGGGTGATTTGTGGCTCTGATGATTTGCTCATTTGCTGCACTATAGTGTCTGGGTGAGCCAGGGGAACACCATAAATTAATTAGAGCCACTCAGACAAGCTCGTGGGCGCGCCTGTGGCAGTGCCTGGGCAGGTGTGATGCACATCTAGAGCTCAATCTAACCGCGGCCCGCCTTTGCTTTGAGGCACCCGAGCACCGCCTGTGTCAGTTGTGGTCTGTCGTCATTTCGTGTCTCCTGTTGCTGCCGGGGGCCGCCATGATAATTAACACCTGACACCCCACGCCACTGGCAGAAGCACGGCCACCATCTATCATAGATGATGGCATAACGTACCATAAGAGCCGACATGTCTCGTTGCAACGAGACGGCCGCTGCATCGGTGCACCGAGCACGTGCAGCGCTGGGCCTCGACGTCGAGGATGATCATCTCGAAACTGTATGCTGCAGCTTGTGGCATACATTATCTTGCATATTTGTTGCTTCGTGTGCATCAAGTGGATGCGACGTCATTTCCCGTCGATCCTGGGAACTCGAAAATCAGCAAAAAAATTTATTGCCGCCCATCCAGGGATCACTCGACTGGTATTCATGATGCGTGTGTGCTCAACACAGCAATCACGAGTGTGACCGTGCTTCATGTAGCAAACGGTGGGGCTGCATGCGAGAATTCTGTCCAGAGATCGGCTCAGCCCTTTTCTCCATTTGGCCTGACAACCAAGTGGAGCACTGGCAACCGAGATAAAGAGACAATGCAGCAGGCATATTGCACTGCGAATGCTACACCAATGCGCCAGCATCACACGAACGAATATGCAGACACGTACAGATGAATCATCCATCTGTTGTTTTGGCTGCTGCATAGACTTTCGATTTAATAGACGAGAATCGCACCCACCCCCCCTCACCTAGTGCATATGCATTCTCGGCAGGAGCTCCTCGAGGACCCGGTGCGGTACCGGACAGAGACGAAAGTCCATCCAGGGACGGCCTGCGCATGCAAACAACAGGTGGTATAGCCATCAGGCGTGCACGGCAGGGATGCCTAGCAAGAGAGGCGAACAGCCCGATGGTAGTCCGCTACATTTCACAGCAGCCATGTGCAAGGCTCGAGGGAGGTGCAGAGCACCAGCCTAGATGACTAACATTGTAGTAAACTTGCACATGGCGGCGCCCGCCCGGGGCCTGGAAGAACCTTCCAGCGCGGATCCCAAAGCATTCTCACCAGCGACTACCATCAGCACTGTGTCGCAGTGTAGAATGATTCTGCGTACACGAATTGACGCGTCATGCCGACACCTCAAAACTGTGCGCGCCACAACCGGCACGCCTGACGTGTCAGATCGTAGTCTGATGCAGTAAGGGCGGCGCCGTACGTGGCACCCTATATGCACACCGTGAGTACGCATGCGTCAATCCCTGCGGCCCGCCTGTTCATATTCTGTGGTCGATGAGCAGGCGTGAGATGATGCGACAGCGGTGGATGGGCTATACGACACGCAGCATGTCCAGCCGAGAGGACACCGGGATCACCAGCGTTCAAGGCCAGCACGCCGAGCATCGACGCCATGGTTCTCAGTGAACTGACAGGCATCATTTACGCGTCGTTCGCTCAAGATTGCTGCAGCAAACTCGCGTACATCCGAACAGTCTTCAGTTCAACAGTGCAACACCTCAGCAACATGTTGACAGGAATATTTGGAACCAAGGTATGCGCGGTTTTCATGCTTTGTCATTGTTCCTCAGAGGATATCGATAGGTCGCAAAGCAAGGCATTGGCACACGCCACGGTTGCTGCGCATGGGGCCTCTGAAAAATCCAGTGTTATCACCAGTGTATTCGGTGTATAGAACTCTGCTTGAGCTTTGGTGTTTCCTGTCCGAGCAGGCTACCGTTTGCGTCGGCCTAGGCGCTTCCATGACTAGACGCTTCAACAGCATCACGCCATGCTTGCGAAACACTGCTGTCGCACATCTGCAGCCTACGCATTGTATAATTTGCGTTCAGGAGCTTGTCTACTGTGCTTCTTTCTGTTGTGACTGCTGGGTGTCATTGCGATCTCAGGCAGTGGTGGAGCGTGCGGTGTGTGCAGGGAAAGACCACAGCCTACAAGAAAGTGGACATGGGAGACACATTGACGATGAAATATGACAACAAGGTGCTCCTTTCGTGCTGTCTTGCTGCACGCTTCTCGGGCCCCGGCGAACATCGGCTGCACCACAGGATGACGTAGGAGGTTCAAAGCAGTAGTTCGCGTCCATTCTGACACTAGCACTGCTGTACTGATGAACTCTGGATTCTTGCAGGCACGGTGCTGGACCTCCCCGTTTGAGGCGGACACGACTCACGACGCGAGTCACGAAGCGAGCGCGAGTCCTCATCCAGCTCCATGTCACTGGTGCGCGCTCAAATGACGCCTGCAAGCGTTTTTCTGAAATTTTTTTCATTAGTGTCATAGAAACCTGTCGTGGCAATGCCTACGAGCGCACCTGCGCGTGCTGCCGGTGTCGTGCCACCGCGCTTGTGCCTCGTGGTGTCGAGCCCAATTTTCCCTAAGAGAATGCGCTGAGCTTTCCCTTGCAACTGAGTACATATGGTATTTAACGTGTATCCGCTGTAATTGCGCCTTGTTGATGTGGCGGTCGTGCTGGTTGCCCATCGCTACTCGCGTTCAAGTCTTTGACAGCTTCGATTCCCGTGTCGAGACCTCTGTGCACGTACACCGCCATATCTCCGAAGTGCTTCACCTTCCATCACTCTACAAATTTGACGTTTTGGCCATGGCTGTCCGCCAGACCTATCTATGTCAATGGAACGTACCTAATCGAGTGTGTCCATCCCACCTGCTCTTCGAAAAACCCGACCGCAGTCCAGTCCAGTCCATACAAGTGTATTCCCATGTATGTTTTCTCCACTCAAGATCTCCGATTTCGGGCGGCTCTCCGAAGCAGCATTCCCTGCTGTGTATGCAACAGCATCCCCGCCATTGCGGATGCCCTGAGCTGCACGTGGAGCTGTACTACCATATCCACCAACGTCCTGCAACAAGTGCAGGAGCAAGCCAACAACACCATGCGAGGACAGGCACGGCAGCATTCTTGCCACCCACGAGCTGAATAACGAAAACACCGGTGCAATGGGCGCCACCAGCCCCACCAGCGAAGGCTCCAGCAGCGAAGAATTCATGCTGACCACAGCAGTCCCTCAGCTCCAGCAGCCAGCCAACGAAGGCATGTGTGACGTGGCGATCCTCCTTCAGCAGGGGGTGCTGCCCAGCCCCTGGGTGCTCTACGACTACCTCAACTGGAGCCCCACCGCCTGGAGCTTGCTTTCCCACCACTCCCCAGAGCTCCATGCATGGCACCTCTGCGGCTACTGCTACCAGGCCGGCTGGGGGGACGAGGACTGGGCGGCGTTCCGCGAGCAGGACCCGCACCAGGCTCACCTGCTAGACTACTACCAAGCGCAGTGGCAGACGCAGCCGCTGGCGCTGCCGCTGCCGCGGGAGGGCGAGCCGCTGTCCGGGGGCGGCGTCGCGACTGCAGAGTGGCTTGAGGGCGCCCGCGTGTCCGCCCCCGTGGACGCCGTCGAGGAGCCGCAGAAGTGGCCGGCGGCGGACATGGGTCATGCGGAGTCTGCGGTCGATGGCGAAGATCGCGGGGTGAAGCGTGTGGACTCCCCCGGCGAGGAGGGTTCAAAGACTGAGCAGCTTGAGGTGCGACGCGCTGTGCTTGTTTCCACCACCGGTGGTACGTTCACGGTGTAACGGGTCAGCACGCATGCTACTCACACACGGAGGGCTTGTCGCCCGTGTGGTGTGCAGGGTCGTTTGCTTAGCAAGTGGGTATGCGCAGAGCAGTTGATTGTGCCGGGTGGGGTGCTGGCTGAGGCTCGTGTGTGTGCTGCGGCCATGTTCATATGTCGCATGGGCCCCGAGGCGCTAACTAGACCCGCCTCTTCGTGTCTGCCTTCGCAATGCAATGCATCTTCGCAGTGCATCGACTGCGTCATGCTGTGTGCGTGCATGCCGTCGGTAGCGCAAGCTGTGTACATGCATGGTGACCGCGCGCTCGCTGCTCTTCCCTGCCAGTTAACGCTCGGGCGTGCCCTGTGGCTGCCTGTCTCGCCTGTGCCTCTCGCTGCGCCAGGGAGGGGGTTCTGTGAGAGTCATGACTTTCGGAACGGGGCTGAGGCGATTGTGTGCTGTGCAGCGAGAGGTTGCGGCGGCGCGGGGCGACGCGGCGCGGGCGCGGGCGTCGGCGGAGGCGGCACAGCGGGACTGCGCCCGCCTGCGCTCCGACAACGCGAGCCTTCGTGCCACCCTAGCCACCCTCCAGGTATGGAACCCCCAATTGAGGTCCCTGGCCGCACCACGCCTTCATTGACCACACCATTCTCTGGCGTTGACTCCTTACGAGTTTGTCAGACGCCAGTGGCTCTGTGCCGTTGCGCCCTTCACGGAAGATAGTTTTGCACTCTTCACAAACAAGTTTGTTTTTTCTCCGTGACACTGAATGCATGCTCTGCCGCAAGGTGTTGCCGTGTCTGCCTGCACCACATGTGCAGAGTGTCAGGGTCGCTGCACACTCAATTCACCGTCCATATGCCAGACACGACCCCGATAAGTGCGAGTGGAGGACACGTTCAGCGCCACTCAACGCGCTCTTGTCGCTGCATTCTGAGTCACCTCGAGGAGCAGCTGGCCTCTCAAGAGAGGTCACCCTCTGCTCGATTATGGTTCACTTTCGCGGTGCATCTCTGTACCCTGACGCCCGCTCGTGCAGCAAATTGTCCCTCTTGCTAATCCAGCGTGCGGTGATCCCGTCTCCTTCTGCGTGCCGCGCGAACCATGGTTCCCGCCGGCACAAACCACTTGCAACACCCACACGTGATCCTTTTATCCACGTCCCCGTCGTGCTTCACGGCCATCACGTCATGCAGAGAACCGTCGCGGACGCGGCAGCGGCAGCGCAGGCCGCGATGAACAACGCGCAGGCTGCAGTGAAGGCCTCCGCCACCACCGCCGCCGACCTCGCGCGCACCCGCGCCACCGTCACCACCCTGCAGGCCGACGTCGCCGCCTGCACGGCGGCCGCCGCCGCCGCCGAGGGCCGTGCCGCCGCGGCAGAGGCTGACCTCGGGGATTCCCTGCTCGCGCTCGGCATGCATGACGGCGTGCAGGCGGCGCTCGCGGCGGCTGTGGACGGGCTCGGCGGCGACTCCGCTGCCATCATCGACACCGTGGAGGCGCAGCACACTGCCGCCGCAGCAGCGGAAGAGGAGGACCAGGAGGAAGCGGACGAGACAGAGGGGGCGAAGCTGATGGGTGACGATGAGGGGCGGGAGTCGCGGGAGGGGAGTGTCAGAGGGGGGAGCCTGGGGGGTGAGAGCATCGTGTCGAGTTGCTGGGGGTCAGAGGTGGATGCGGTGCTAGGGTTGACGGTTGGCGGCTGGGCGTCAGACGGCACCGATGCCGATCCGGGGGCAGCTGCTGTGGGAGGGGTGCAGGGTTTTGCTGATATAGATGTAGAGGGCGGCGAGGGCGTGGTGGGCCCGCCGTGCGGAGAGGAGGTGGTGTGCGGTGATGCTCCGCCGGTGGCTGCGCCGGCAGTGGCTGTGGGCGTCGAGGGTGGGGCAGGAGTGCCTGAGGCGGAGGCGCTCGCCGTTGACTGCTGTGCCGGCATGCACGTGAGCTGCCCTGTGGGGGTCCTGAAGGCTGAGGCGTTGACAGAGATGAAAGGTGAGGGAGTGGGGGGGGCGGGCGCGGGTGCTGTTGAGTCGCCGAGGTCGCCGGCGGCTCCATTCACGCCGCGGCGCCGTGCGGGGGTGCTCACGCGTGCGCCGAGTGGGTACAGCAACCCTGTGCGGGGGGGTGCGCGTGCGTGGGGTGTGGGGGTGGCTAGCAGTGTGGACGTGATGGTGTAGGCACTATGCTGGGACACACCACTCATTGGACGAACTGAAATTTGCGGCTTGGGTGGGACTTGTGAGGATGATGGCTTGAGGAGAGTGATAGGTCGACCTGTCGGGTTGAGTTTTCCGGTTTTCAAGTGTGGGCACCAGGAGATACCTGCAGAGATAGAACTCCACAGTCGCTGGCTGTGGGTGAAGATATGTGGAGGCCCGAGTATGATGTCATAGGAGTTGCACAGGTCGTTGAAACATGTAAATTGAACAATGCAAGTCAGTCGGAGAGCTGCCTGAGGGCAGTATAGCTGGGCACAAGTCCCTTTAATGCCAGTTGCAGTGCTATAGATATATGTTTTGTTGTGCGGACTGCTTGATAACTGAAGTAAATAATAATATACCATATCTTCTATGCATTAACCACGAGCACTAGCTCTGCACCGCCTCCTCTGAAGCCACACCTCAGCTCCCCCATGGGTGCACCGTCGTCAGGCTTCTAGTGGTGTGGATGTTGCGAGGCAGGGCGGGCCCGGGTGGTTGTTACGTATGTCGTCATCATCAGCTGTTCGCCTCGAAGCAATCTGTCACTTCACTGCATAATTATCACATGATACGGGCGTGTGTCCTCACAGTACTAGTGCTGCGCAATGACTGCCATCGCCACCGGCCGGGCCCCCTTGCTCGGTGATCACCGTGGTTCTTTACATTTAAATTTTTTTGACAATCTTCCTGCTGCGTGGGTGTCTGTTCCTAACGGGCAGCACAGCACTGGGCATGGCCATCCGGCGAAAAAAAGTCGAAAAAAAGTCCCAACTTGAAGCGGAAACAGCTGTGCCTGCCAGTACTACTAGTTGTGATTTGCTGTTGTCCAGGTTGTTGGCTGAGGTGAGCTTTGCTGGTTGCTTGTGTGGCAGCTGATCGGTTGCAATTGGTTGGCTTGATGTGTTTGTTTGCTTTGCCATACAATGGCCCGGTATGTGTAACTTTAGTAACTAGTACTGGCAGGCATGCACTAGTAGTGTGCATGCCTAAGCCTAGCCACCATCATGCCTCAATGAGTATATATCATGATAGTGCCAGAAGCAAGGTGGCCTCAGTTTCAGCACGTGCTGTCATGAAGTCATGTATCTGGATGTCTGTAGCAACTTGAACAACCCGGGCCTTGTGAGTTGGTGCTGGTGCAAGACAATTGTCTGCATGGGCGGATTCCAAGCTTCGAAGTGTTCGAAGTCTGTGGAATCATTCGAATGCATGCTGTACACCCTTTGTACTGGTTGGCTGCGCAGCTTCCAAGGGCACACAGCACTAAACATGTTTTGTTGATATAACCACAGCCGGAAGCACGGCACAGCTATAGCTTTTGGTGCAGGGTGCCGTGACTCAGCTTGGCGGCACATGAGCTGCAGCGGTTGTGAGGCTCCTGCTGTGTGGGTGTCTGCCTGTCAACTCTGTCACCAAAGCAGGAGGGACAAGTGCAAGAGAAGCAGTTTGAGATGGCTATGTAGCACAGTGACAGTCACACAGCACAGCACAGCACACCCAATGCATGGCCCCCACCGTAACCTTGGCATTGCAAGCAGGCAGGTTAACCAATCGCCTGCCAGTGCCCCAAACCCCAACCCCTGTTGCGGCCCCTCCAGCTGGTATACTTGTACGTACAAGCAGCTGGCCATGGAACTTCAGCACAGGTAGTTGTGGCAATGCAGAGATATGGCCGCTACACCACCACTGGGTGGCCGGGACTATACTGTGGCAGCTGCAGGACACGTGCCACACTGGCAGTGTGCATATGCATGCTGTCACCGTGCCATATTCCAGTATACTATACAGTTCTGCTCCTGACCGTTATCATGATGGTTCTCACGCTGGTCAACGTTGCTGCACAGAGCACACTACACCGTTGGCACAGAAGAGTGTACGGGCATAGATACACACAGACACTGTACAGTCAGACGTCTGCAGTATCTTGACATCACGGCAGATCTGGGGGCCGGGATCTCTGCTAGCAGCGCTGTGCGCACTCTGAAATACAACCCGAGTGCACGTGCACTGCCGATTATCTCCTATATAGGAGATAACATTCAGTTGTAGCCCAGTCTCTGACTACACCCGCCCACTCGACTGTAACTGAATGCCGCCCACTTAATTGTCACGGTCGCGACCTTGGGATCGTTTCCCGGTGCTGTGTGACGCTGCATGTGCCGCAGGTTGGCCTTGGGACCGTCGACGGTCCGGGTCCGACTGGATTGCTACAGCTGCAGACGATTATCTTCGGAACGCGCTCACACAAACACAAGGACCTCGCACCGCGAAGCTACGTGTGCAGGCCCCCACGCACCTGCAGCCGCCCCTGCAGCTGCTCCGGCAACACCGGGACCTCGTGCCACACGGCATCGATGAGGTCATAGTGCAATGCTTGCGATTGCGGTTGCTCACGCGAGGTGAAATGGCTGAAGTCCCGTCAGCGACGCATGTCATAAAGATATTTTGCGCAACAGCTGCCTCTAGAGGGGTCAACTGGCATGAGAAATCCAAAACAGTGGCATTCGGCACCGGGACATGACTGGAATCTTTTGTAATACTTGAGTTTGATCACCTCATGAGGCTGCTGACTGCGATTCGGACAGTCTCATGGCTTGAAGGCGCCCCCCTGCCGCATGGCGCTATGTCCGACATCTAGCTATCTGAGATACCTGCGGCGTGCTCGGCATAACTTCAGTATCACATTGTTCCGGAAGGATACCTCTAGCTTCTCTGGAGTTAGCTGGGCGGTGTCGCCATCTGAGACACAGGCCCCATCGGTTTCAGATGTACGTAAGGTTTACATGGTAGTGCTGTTTCACTGGCATCAGCACGACGCGTCGCGACGTCGAAGCGTGATGTGTAGGCATAACATTGCGTCGACGTACACATGGTACCGCAAGATTGGTCAGGCTGGTGCTCTGCTTGAGTAAAACTTGGGAATGCGTGTCTGTGCTGTGCCACAGACATCAGCTCCAAGCACTAATTGCCAGCTCAATGTAGCCATTCCTGGGCAGACTGCGCAAGCTATCGCCGCAGACGCAATATATGTACACGAATTTCTCACGAGACAGGCGCCTTGATGCTTGGGCCGGGCCTTGGATTCTGAAGAGCATTGGTGGATGCGCAGACCGGTGGGCACTGCCACGTGTGCGAACGCTGAACACTGCGCACGCGTACACTGTTCGATCCGGCGAGGTTGACAGACTTTGCGTGTATGCAAGCAGTCGTGGCATACGTTACGTGGCGACGCCCATGCCATATGCATGCAGGTATGAGTGTTCGATCGCGTGCACGTGTGCGTCGATTCAAATCTCTCATTGATCAGCCACAGCAGTGTGGCAGCACGCTTGACAGCACTGAAGGCACCCATGCTCCTTGGACCTTTCCGTGTTGGCCCTATTGCAAATTTTCTCATCATTTATTATAATATTTATGGGTCTTATTAACCCTCGATCGAATTCGCAGGCACACATGATGTGAGTCGATAGAGCTTTCACCGACGACCTGCGCCGCACCCAATCGGCTCCGCCCATGCACATGCGTGGGGTTCAGCGCTTCAAGCGTTCCAGATCCGTATCAGTGACAGGTGTTCGCATGACCAAAAGGAAGTACATGTACGGAACTGTATTCTTCACATTGCAAGGAGGCGCTGACGTATAGGTGCGTGTGTGGACGCAGGCTGGCTGACTATGATGATGGTGGGACGCCGTGCACTGTGTGGTGGACGACAGATTGACTGATTCGTTCATATGCATGATGCATATAAGCCATGCATAATGCTATGGACTGTTCGTATATGTTTCTGCTGACTTATATATGCATGGTCTACAGAAGAGATGAGTGGCACATTGGGGAAGCCAAACGGAGATTTCGGTTGACCTACCTTATACATGGCATGAAGTTCGGAAGTAAATGTGAACCATGTACCAGCCACACCATGTCTAGACTAGATTGAGACATGGTATGGCCGGTACATGGCTCACATACAGGGCTTACCTATCAGAGGTAGGCCAGACCGTTCATGGTCAAGGTCAATCTGCATGAATGCATGTGAGGATCATGACAAACCATGGCTGCATCCCCCCCCCCCCCCCCCCCCCCCCCCCCCCCCTCCCCCCCGTGTTGAGATGGCATGATTACAAAAGAGTGAACGGGAGAAGGCAGATACCACAAAACAATCTCATCGGAATCAACACCAACGCCGTTTATGTGACACACATGATCGCACAAGGGCAAGGCAGGCTGCACTAGGACACCACAAGGATGATACCACAAGGACACCAGGCCTAGCGCACAGACAGGGGCACCTCACTCCCACACAACCACCCCCACGCATGTGTGACAGACCAACACACTGTTGGTATGGCGTTACAAAGGACAGAGGCCGGGCATGCACTCTAGAGAACAGCCTGGCCACCGGTAAGCGTTTGCTGAACCTGGATTCAGGTTGGCCATGGTGACTTGTGGCAATCCAATGATACGGCTACTATACAACTGGATTGCCACATGACTGCATACCACTGGATTGCCACATGCCTGCAATCGATCAAGCGCCTGCTGTGTTCCTTGGCCATAAGCTGAGCTCTGTTTAAATTTGTCAAGGTGATGCTGATATCATACTGCCAAGCTTGGCCAAGAGGACATGCAGCACTTCAGAGACCTGCAAAAGAGGACAATCACAGACCACGAATCCAAGGAAGACAGAGTGTGGGGATCCAGATCTCAAGTTGCAATTGCCAATTCAGTGAATGGAATCATTGATGATGATCTGAATGAAATTATAGGCTCATCTGTGGGAATTGCAGACAGGACGTACATGCTGTACTACTTGCAGCATATGCTGCAGGTACAGCATGGTACAGCATGATGCCACTGCAGTACCTCCTGTAGACTGTTTTCGTCACAGTGATTACACACGTGGGCTGCCCCCTCGGTCCAATGGGTTGAGGACGGATTAAAAGCTACCCCCTCCGTTTCAGGAGGTCGTGGGTTCGATTCTGCGTGCGCTTTGGGGAATCGAAACGGCCGCACGTGACCACCTCGCTTAGCACAGGAGAAGGCCCTGTGAGTTGCGTACGGTCGTCTGAGGGGGGTTTCCAGGTGGTTTACCCCTTCGGCATATGTGGTCCCGTTAATTCGGAGTTGTCAATGTCCAATAGGATGCGGCTCAGTAAATTTAGATTTACTTTACTTTACACAGCCTGAGTGCTTACACAGCCTGAGTGCTGATGACAGGGCGTGTTAACATCTCAAACTGCTCTCTGCAGTGCAGCTTGCAGTGACGCACTTCAAAGTTGCAGTGGGAGGTAGCAGGTGGTCTCAGGCAGCCTCTCCAGATTTGCAACGAGGCAGGCACCCTCTCCGATTAATCGAAGGCTAGCGCTGTCCCAATTCAACAGCTGCCAATGGCCTGCCATCTCCAGAACTTACAGTGCCTTTCACCTAATTATAAGCTGCAAAGCTTCACAGGACCTGGGCATCATGACTCATTGAAAAGATGAATCAGGAAACTCTTATGGTTGAACATATGTTGCATGCATGCATGCTGCAACTCGAGTGCAATATTACAATATATTGACACTCTATATTTGGGATGCGCTCAGCCTGGCACTGAGTGCCTACTCGGAGCAGTGTGCATTTCATGGTCTTGCCAAATCTAGAGTCCAGGCAAGTCCACATGCCAATATACTCTTGATTTGCCAAGGCAATGAAATGCACACTGCTCGTGCACTCATGAGTGGGCCTATCTGGTGGCTCAGGCCATATGCGGCAGCGCGGAGGCTGATCCAGGCTGCGGACTCCCCCTGTACTGCAGTGATTCGGTGCACATGGAACACAATGACGGAGCACGCGAGACCAGAGGGGGGGGGGGTATCAAACGGTGACAGGGCACTGGTGTCATTGCATGACGCCCTAGGGCGTGCTGCTGCGCAGCAGCATAGCGGTCGGCTACGCTACGCGAGAGGGCCTACCCAGCAGGTGACTGCACTGAAATACTGCACTAGAGAACCCTAGACGGGTGCTGTGGGGGGGTGCGGACCGCCTTGCATCCTGCAGCTCGCGCCTCAGCCACAGCATGGCGCTAGCATACAGCCAGCAATTGTTAACGGCTGCCTGTGGGCTGCAGTACACTGTTGCATGCAGCAGCTTGGAGGCGGAGGCGCCCCGGCCTCCACAACCGCCCGCGAGCGTGACGCCTATGGCATGCCACTCAGTGATTGTGCCCCCGGCCACGCTAGCTGGCAGTCGGCTCCCACTGGCATGCATTGTGCACCCCACAGGGTAGATGTTCTGATCCGGCTGCGGCCCCCCATTCTGCAGCACTTGCGTGTCACGGAGAAGCGCTTCAAGCGACCTATACTTGGTTCAATATTAATTAATATTAATGTCGCCATGGATGCTAGTAGATCCGGGGCACCTATAGCGGATGTGACCGACACATGCATACGTATGTGCAGTTCAGAACACACTGCTCCAGACAGTATATATGGCCGCCCGCCCGTGCGTCACGCATGATCTGCCTTGACATATGATTTGCCGTGACATCGTGACGGTACCACAAGGCATTGCTGTGCTTGTTTACTTCCGAAGTAAACAGGAGTCCCCGGCGGTGCTACCATGGCAGCCTGCAGCCTCTCCGGCTTTGTGCTTGTCACCCACTGTTTCATACAGCCCCTCCTCCGCAAGCATATGTGATCAATGTCTTCTTGACATGAATGTCATCGGGTGTGTGGTGCCTGCATCTGAGTGCACTGCTAGCCACCGTATAGTATGGCCTCTGCCGGAATCCATCTGCTCGAGCAGGCAGCTTCAGCTGCAGGTGGATGTGCAATTGCAACATATGCGCCTTGAGGTGGATCTGATGCGTGCAGCTGTGTGGCTGTGACTTCCGATCCTGAAATCTTCTTTGGGTGATGGCACTGGGGAATGGATACTGGTAATATACCATGGCCAGCTGTGCCTAGGCACAGGGCCTGAAACAAGTCCGAAACATTTCACGTGTGCACCCCGGGGTGCACACGTGAAATGTTTTCGGACTTGTTTTACATCATGCTATGAACTGCAGTGACATGACCGCCCACCTGCCTCCTAGGAGGCCTGTTGACATCATATGATATGCACACTGGTTCCCAGTGCACACATGGTCATGATGTGTACATCATGATTACACACAATTGCATTGCACAGTTGTATTGCAATACAACTGTGCAATGCAATTGCAGCACAGGCCTAGGTAGCTGGCCAGTCATTGCCCTGCCAGTGGAGCATGCATGCCACATGTCAACCCGCACCTGCACCATTAATTAACTTATAAGGTTCTGGTGCCTGCTGGAGCCTATCCAGTGTTTTGTGACACACACATCGAGGGGATCCCGTGGTTTAAATTTGTGACACACTCCTAGGAGGCCTCCCTTGCAACACTCACCTCCCAACGGTTTGCAACACTAGCTAGTGTACTCACCTCCCAACGGTTAACCGTCCCCTGACAGAATGCAGCTCTACTAGTAGTGCTGCAGGAAACTGCAGTACTACTAGCTATAGTTCTGCTGCAGCTTGTTGGGGACGATATATGGCCAATTTAGCAGTTGAACCCGCAGCACATACACATCACTGCACTCCGGGTCAGCATAAACAGACACACATCTCGAAAGCTTGCTGCCTTTGTCCTTGTACAACGTAACACATCTCGAAAGAGTCTGTTCTGAATCAACAGTCCACCTGCCACGCACACACACATCACTGCACTGACATGGCAAGACATGGATTGTCACGGTACAGCTTGCTCGAGCCAAGAGCTCTTGGCTACCAGCTTGCTGTTGCAACTGGCTACGTACCTGTGCCGTAAAGTAGCTATTGTACTACTAGTGCAGCTAGTAGCTGCACTAGACATCATGGGCATCATGAGCACCGATGATGGTAACTTATGCTTCAGTCCAGGTTCCGGCCCTGCGGGACCAGGAGTTGTGCTGCAGCCGCAGTGTGCCGCAGTGAGGCTGTGTGTGCCAGTGCTGCTTTCGAATTCGGATATCTTCTCTGAGACATCCACGTGTCAGGTTTGCCCATGCTCGTTGATCCTTCTCAGAAGAAACGCAGGCTGCATTCCCAGTGCTCACACCCAAGCCATGTACATGTACACATGTGCTGATATGCCTACACGAGTGCTGCCAGCACTCAGCACCCACAGGGTGAGGCCATGCACATAGACCATATGGTGCACAGGCGCTGCCACTTGCAAGTGGTGACGTGGATGTCCAGTGATATGACCACTGCTCGAATGGACCCCTGCACGCCGCGAGTGGCGTCACGGTGTAACCAGCCACACATGATGCAGCGCAGCCCGGCTCCAACGATATCGCAACATTATATCATATGGCGCGGGTGGCATCCTCGCATCATGCCCACGCCACTGGGAGATCCACAAACGCGATATATCGTGTATACACGAATGTGAGGGTGGGCAGCTCTCGGGGCGCTTGGTCGGGCAGGGTCAGGGTCGGCAGCGTGCCGCGTGACAGAGGGAGGCCGTCACGCCACCATCGTGGGACGTCAAGTAGCACTCTGAAGCCTGCGAAGACGCCAAGCGCGCTTAAGCGCTTCGGTACAACTTGTTGAAACTGCAGCGGGGACCAACCTCACGCAACATCATGAATGCCACCGCGCGGTTGCATTTCGATCCCTTCGTGTGGCTGCACTCGAACAGATCCGAAGTGTGGCCTGTACATGCTGATAGCACATGTGCTTTCTGTGATGACTCGGATGGTTCACGTGTAACGCGTTCAGGTCCAGCGCGTGCGTATGCAGTCCTCGCGGGGGACTTGCATGTGGCAGCCACTTCAAGTTGACAGGGGTCTGCAATCGTGGCGGGGCTGTGACCTGCTACATCGTGAGCTGTTTTGTCACCAGAAAGTGAACGGTGTCAGACAAACAAACGTACAGCACAAAATTCTCTTCCGAATCAGCGTTCACAGCTGCGGCAACTCTACACTGCACTGGCAGAATGATGCATTGATCGATGCATATGATTAATATTGGCAGAATGATATCATCCATGAAGGCCTCTCTCGAGTCTCAGCAGACACAGCACGAGGACCTCTCTCAACGTCGCAATGTGTAAGGGCCCGGTGGTGTATATGTATATTGGTATTCACAAAAGAATAAACGGTGTGTATATACATAGCGGTCATATCACATGTACTGAATTGCCACGCATTTCAACACAGGCCCGGCTGGGGCCTCGTTCCCCTTCGCCCCTCCTCTCTGTATCACAGAAGAGCAATGTTGGCCAACCAGGTTCAATCAAACACGTTACATGCAACGCCGGCGGTCTGGCAAAGTTTCAAACGCAGTCCATGCATCATATGTTTGCATCATATGGGACCCGTGGGACCCCATCTGCACAGATGCACATGCATGCGTATGCGCGCAGATCGCTCTGCAGCAACGTGCCATCCTTTCTCCAGCAAGATTTGATTCGGATGAGATTCGGTTTCAGTGTTTGTTTTCTCCCGTTCACTCTTTTGTAAAAGTCTCCTTTCTCCAGCAAGATGACAAGGCCTGACACATGATCGTTCATCGTTGCACACTACAGCTAGCGGCTGGCGCGCGCCAAGTGGCGGCACAACGTCATCCGGCCGCTGGCACCCTGACGAGCCCGAGCGATACCGGCCGATTGTGCAGCGGCGCCACCCGGTTGCCAATCCCATGGTGCCGGGCGCTAGCTCGAGCTCGAGCTATAGCAGACAACCAAGATTTGAACTGTGGAACATGTACCGGGGCCCTCGCGGCGGCTGCGCCGTCTGCGGACACCTGAGTGAGCGACATCGTGGCCTGCAGCTGCAGTGCGACGATGCATGCAGCCTGCACGAATCGGATATCCTGCCGCAAACCAAGTCGTAATCGTATTCCATGAACACCGAACCCGTCTGGTCGACTGCGCCAATGTCGCAACTGCGCGTGCCTTCGAGCGCCACAAGGCAGCGATGTTATCGTCGCACGTGCGAGTACTCGATTACGATTTGCCGGCATCTGTCTCCACGAGACAAATGTGCCCGCATATGGCCGCAACGGTCACGGTGAAGCCGACTCCGGCGTGCCGGCAGGCCTCTGCTGAATCCGGGGTTCGGAAAACGCGGCAGAGCTCTCCGCATCCGGGGGTTTTATCAAAATTTGTATCGGTACATATCCCTCGCGATCGATGTAACGCACGCTGAGGTGCCGTGTGAATATTCGGCGAGACCGCGTCAGAGCTGCAGCGATACCATACAGTGTGCGAAGGTGTATGCATGTTCCATCTGGAAGCAGTCGGAGAGGCAGGCAGCATATCCGCGCGCGCAGGGGCGCAGGGTGTGTATGCGCCACAGACCTGATTCAGCTTGCGCTGCTGGCCTGAGGCATGTACATGTGGTGTTCCCGTGTGGCCATGTGCGGCTGTTGATTCGGAAGAGATTCATTTATTGTGTGTGTATATTCTCATTCACTCTTCTGTGGAGATTCTTCTGTAGATACTCCTCTGTAATCAGATTGAGCATGCGCCCGCATGGCCTGCGCAGCAGCAGCACGCCAGTGGGTGGACAAGTTGTGCAGCGCAGTGATATATCGCATGCACGGGTTACCGCGGTACCAGTGTCTGAGTTTGAAAGGCGCGCTTGGGGCCGTTACAGATGTGTGTGACCCGGCCTATACCAGAACCCAACACCAAAGTATATGCATCTCTCGCCACGCTCGCGGTCGGCGGGCTGTCAGAGAATTCTGGCTCTGCATGCTACCGCAATCCAGCCGCGGTCTGGTGGCAAAATGACGGTGCGGACTGTAAACAGTTTCTCTTACGCGACCTGAGCATTTCGTGGGCGCAGTGGGAGGTGTGGGCGGGGCAGCGGTGCCTGGCACCGGCAAGGGTCCCATGCAGCATGACGAACGCGGCTGCGGCACCCACGTAGACACTGGAACGCTGTGACCGTCCGGCTGTCCAACCGCGCATTGTCAGATAACCGCGCGAATTATACGCATGGTTCACCACTCGAGGGCAGTGAAACCAGTTTACACCGCTGCTGGCCGGGGTATAAATGTGGGGAGCCGTATACACTGGCAGCCCTGCCTTGCCACCTCGCTGCGCTAGCACACCTCGTTCCCTCTACGGCATGGCTTGAACAATCCAGGATGGAAAGAGATTTCCTAAGTGTTGTTAGCAGAAGCATGAGCTGCTTGCCCTCCGCGATGGTGTCGTGTGTGGTGGCTCTGGGAGCAGCGCTCGGAATCGCAATCACTGGCGTGCTGCTGTTCCGCTTCCTCCTCGCTCGCCACCACCTCGCCGCCTTCCCAGGCCCAGCTCCTCGGTTTCTCCTCGGTAATCTCGCGATGCTCGTGGGTGAAGGCGGCAAGGTGATGCCGCTGTTCCGGCTGCACCACGTCCTGGCCCAACGGTATGGAGCCATCGCCAGGTTCACTATGGGTTCTACACCAGTCCTCATCGTCTCAGGTGTGCCTTCATCGACCTCAATGAAACATTAGGAACTATGTTGAACCCTTGACGCTGCCGCAAGGAAGCGGAGGTGCGGCAGTGGACCGTGTGTTGGTGTATGCGTGCATGCCTGCTAGCATTGGTCACCCTTGGACGTCAGCGTTGCAGTGCCGACTCATCACTGTATACATCGCCGCGCACTCTGTGGGATGATCATATGCATGTAGCTGCTAGGCTGTGCCCTATCACCGGAGCTCGGCAGCAGCTGCATGCCTGGGTGCACATTCCCCGCGACTGGGATGACTACTCGCCCCGATTCGGGTGGCTCGAGCAAGGCCATGTATTGGCACATCATAGCAACTGGTTTACAAATCATGTGTTCACACGAACGTGTGCTTGGACTGCTCGAACGTTGCGGGAAGAGCGGGTGGAGTTGTCTGTGCGCGCACACACGGCCGTGGCTAATGCATAGACGAGATCCACCCGTCTGCTCCATGCATTTCCGGCTGCTGCATGCGGTGGCGTCCTGCTTTACTTAAGCCCAGCATGCACGCAGCGGGGTGTTGTGTGACAACTTGTGTGGCTCGGTGAAATGCACACGTGGCAGGGCTGACGGCATCCGCGGCCGATGCCATGATCGGCCCGATGTTTCGTTTCAGTGTGCTTTCAGCGCAATGTTTGCAGTGGCTTCTATTTGCGGGACCGTGGCCCTGCCAACGCCATGGTCCTCGATCACGTAATATCAGGCATGCATAGACTGGATTGATGAGTCCATCGGGAACGTCAACGTATCCCCCGCGAAGGGGAGGATGCTGCATGCTGATCGACGTGTGTAGAGATCGTTCGGGATTTTGTCAATTGTCGCTTTTGCAAGCCCCTCGATGCACCCGATGCCTGCGTGAGCTGCATTCTGCCGCATGGGAGCATCGCCGGCCCTGACCCCCTTTTTTGTGTGTTGACATTTGGATAGCTTGTCGCGTCATCGCCCTTGCGTGCCTCTATAGAGCTCTATCCGACGTCAGGGTTTGCCATGCAAACTTGTGTGGGCCTGGCGGGAACTGCATGGTCGAGATGCATTTTGGTCCACAGGCTGCCCTGTGATTAACATTACAGTGTATGTCGAGATGTGATCGATCGAGATGTGATTATCTGTGGTCCGGCGCCCAGCTGGCGGCCAGTCGATGCAGCGTGTCTAGCTGCAGCACGCTCACTCGTGCATAACATTTCCGGGGCTCAATGACGTTATGCACATGCCTGGGCATCATGATGGCACGTGGCAGCTGCGCCAGTGCGGCATGATGCAAGCAGTCGGGAATTTTCCGGAAGACGCTGGCCGGGCTGCCGGCCACAGCGCACGACGTCCCGACATGTTCCGGGTAGCCCAACGACGGTCGAACGCAGCAGCTGCGAGGCAGACACGTCGAGAGAGTGCTGAGGCGTTTGTGCGAACTGAAAGCTCATGGCTGCGAGATCGGTGGGCGACACCCCGAGCGCATCGACGCTATAGTGCCGTGCGACAGCTTCCACACGCAATGCTGGCCACACGCAGCCTTGAGCGCTCGAACCCCGGCCGCGAGACCTGTACACAGGCAGGGCTCCGTTCGTCGCGATGGTGTATACATATACATACACGTCGCTTCTCGGGCGCGCCGGGACCTTGCCGCCCGGTCAAAGCTATATAGCAGCATCGTTCCGTCGAACACGCGTTTCATGCGAAAGCGTGTGTCGCTGGAATTTTGTGATAGCCGCGACGGTGCAGCTGGCACAAACGGCAGCTGTCGCAGGCACCACATGCCACGCAGCTGCTGCAGCCGGCAGATGCTGTCTGCACGAACACGTGCACACGAGCCGTGCTGTGCCGCGATGGCGGGTGCCCTCGCCGCTGTTGTCCGCCACGTCATGACGTCTGGCCTCCTGCGTCTTGGGCGGCGGGCCTGTTACGGCGTGAATGTCAACGCCGTATCTGCGGCCACATCCGCGAGCCCGTGATCGGCACGTCTTCCACGCAGCGTCTGCTTTCGCATGCCCCACGCATACCCACAACTGCCGAGCAGGGTCCGTCGCACCCGGCCACGGTCTGCCAGGTTTCCAGGCTTCGTCACGTAGGTGTCCCAGCTGGTACCATGGTGACCTGGCCATGCGGTAAACCCGCGTGGAGGGAGACGTGGCAGCATGCATATGGTGGCCATATGGACAGCGGTTGCGGCGGTTCGAGACCGGAGCCCAGAGCCCACCGGAGCCCACCGTTGCAGGCACTAAACAAGCAGTCTGTTCAGGTGTATTTGCACACGGTAGCTACTGTCACAGTTCCCACAAGCCCCACCACCGGCACCTGTTTTGTTGTGTGTTGTGTGTTGTGTATGGTGGTTTTTGTTCGTTGGTCCGTGAATGCATGCACTGTAGTGTATACCCGCTCCAGGCCTGTCTGCAGCATAATGGGCTCCGAGCATAATGGGCTCGGAGCACCATGCTGCCTGGCACGGTATCCCTCCCACACATGGACACGTTTGGGCAGGCTGGGCTGGTCTTTGGGGTTGTGGGTATTCGCGGGTGGGCGGGGTGGCCATGGTGTGGGGCTGGGCGCAGGGGAGGCAGTGGGGGTTGTTGTTGGGGTTTCGCTGTTTCTCTGTTCAGCAGCCTTGGCTGCATGCGCTTCCTGGGCGCTTCCTGGGCTCTTGCGCCTGGCTGGTGGGCCGGGTGCGGGTGGGGGTGGGCGTGTGGGTGTGCTTGTGGGTATTGGGTTGGAGGCTTGTGTGTGTTTCTGGGTGGATGTGGCCGTGTGTGTGGCTGTGTGGCTGTGCCCGGCGCGGGTGCTGACGTTGCGTGGGTGTCTTGGTGTGTGCTGCGTGTGGCTTGTTGCGTGGTGTGCGGTTCCCCTGGTTGCTGCTCGCGGTGCTACCTGCCTTCCTTGCTTTGTCCTTGTAACACATGGACACGACAGTCCCACCAGACTACATACACCCGGTGTACGCATGAGGTGAGCTCGCCCGGTCCAACACATGAGTGTTGAGCTTACCCGGCTGGTTGTTTTTGCAGATATCGCAGCCATGAAGGAGGTGCTTGTCACCAAGTGGAGCGCCTTCCGGGGCCGCCCCGACTTCATCATGCCGCTGCGGGGCCCGCGCCTGCGCGCCATGGCCCGAGCCCTGGTGTTCAACACGTGTGCCCCCCCTCCCTTGCACTTCCCCAACATGTGTGACGGTACATACGGACGGACGATATCCATTGGTCGTCTCATCCAATCCCCGTGTGTACATGGCTACAAGTGACCACATGCATGCAACTGTACGGCTAGTGCATTGGGTGCACCGGACAAAGACACCCATGCACAGCCTCGTCCATCAGCTGCATCCCGCCTGCAGGCAGTACGGTGGGGAAATGCTGTGAGTAAAGCAGGAGCTTGGTTGCAGGGGCTCCAGCGCTGCAGGCATGCGCGGCAGCGCCCTCCCGGCCTTCCACTCCACCTCTCTCGCCCAGGCGTCCGCGGCGATCGCCGAGGCGATGCGGCGCCTCTGCAACGACGTTGCGGCGGGCCGGGCCGCCGGCCGCGGCGCCGACACGGCTGCCATCGCAGATGACCAGGACGGCGGAGCGACCCCTGCCGGGCAGCCGTTCAACTTGATTCCGCTGGCGCAGCGTGCAGCGATGGCTGCGGCGTTTGAGCGGACCTTCGGCATCCCATTCCCTGAAAGCGTGCGCCCCCGCGCACCCCCCCACACATGCATGCGTCCAATGCATGGCTCCCCACAACCACCATGGAATTTCCGCATTAATTACCATGGGTAGGCACTTGGTCTAGCACACAATCGACTGGGCCATCTCAAATAATTCCTTGGGCTACAGCACAGGCAATGTGGGTGCTGCCCACAGGCATCACATGCATGCACCCAACTCCAACAGGCAGGACTGACCCAATGGTCACATGCAAACCGCACTATCGCATTTCGAGGAGGCACCCTTCACCCTATCTCAGATCGAGATCCCGTCCAGATGCATGCAGGCGACGCCGCTGATCGAGGCCGCCGAGGCGTTCTTCCACATGATCAAGATGACCGACGTCTACGCGCTCACGTACCTCAACCTCCCCTCCTGGACGCGGCCGGCGCTGTGCTGGCTGTCCTCGCACCTCAACTGCGAGGCGCCGCGCTTCAGCGCCAGCCTCGACACGACCTTTGCGGTCGTCCAGCAGCTCGCGGAGGCGTACGCGGCCGCACACCCGGAGCTCGGTATCGACGCGACGCCGGACAAGGAACTGCTGGGGGCAGGCCTCGGGCTGCGGCTGCTGGAGGACGGGCTCACGCCGAGTGACGGCTGCATGCTCGCGAACTTCCTGCGTACGAAGGACAAGTGCGTAGCCTGCAGCTCGTACGCATGCATGCATGCATGCACGTGGCCACATGTGACCGTGTCCATGCAGCGGATTCGCCTCTCCGCGCTCTGTGCTCCGGGGGTGTGTTTGTGTGCACAGTTCATGTATCCTGGAGCATGTAAGCTGTACTGTGCTGTTGATATTTGGTATCTCGAGGGAGATGGTCTGGCAAGGGCATCAGCGGTGTAGACCATCATCACCCCCAATCGACTTGACAGCGCCTAAGCTCAGGCCGGGCATGGTGGGAAACACGCTAACGTTGGGCTGCGTGGTGCAGGGAGACCGGCGAGCTGTTCAGGGTGGCGGACGCGCCCGCGTTCCTGTGGTCCTTCCTGAACGCCGCCTACGACACCACCGCCTCGACGATCGCCTTTGCCACGCACCACCTCAGCCACAGCCCCGCCGTGCTGCGCATGCTGCGCGACGAGGCCGCGTGCCACGGCGCCGACGTCCTGCCGACCGCCGGCACCCTCGCCGACTGGCCTGTGGCTGAGGTGCGCTGCCCCTTGCGGGGTTGTCTTGTGCATGGTGTACGTTGGGTCCAGTTCCGGCATTGGGGGCCAGTGTCGCAGCACAGCAGCTGTGCCGTTACAAGTGGCGTTTTGGTGGCCCGTATGGAAAACAACCCCAACCAACGGAAAAAAAAAAAAAAGGACAATAAAATTTTTTTTTATATATATATATATGCTTTGACTCGGTGTGGGAATAAACAGGTGATCTGTCACTTGTTGTATTGGCCTTTGCTCAATACATACACAGCACCTGTGCATTCTCTGTTCAGACAAGATTACATGTGCTAAGTTGTCTCACCTGTGGGAATAAACAGGTGATCTGTCACTTGTTGTATTGGCCTTTGCTCAATACATACACAGCACCTGCAACATCTGTTCTATGAACTATATGCTACCCACAGTTCTCACAATGACACTCAGCACACGAACACAACATGCAGTCCAAACTACCGTAGCTGGATGTGCATACCTGTGCATTCTCTGTTCAGACAAGATGTCTGCTACAGAGTGCACGGCTGCATATATACCATTTCCACGCACACACCATGGTGCACAGAGCACAACACTCTGGCTCTGTGGAGCTCAGATCTACCAAATCATCCACACCATCACATCATACTATACAATAGGATGTGTGGTGCTCTCACACGACTGCGTACGCGTCGTGTCACGCATCATGCCAGGCATCTGCCTGCATGCGTGTGTGTTGACTCGTTTTCCTGAGTCTTCACTGTCCGTCTCACGTGTGCATGCAACACTAATAGAGGACAATCGTCAATGAGGCAGCCACTGCTGCACCTCACATTTGACTACAATATTAGCATGACTCATTCTCACAGCCCAGAGAAGTCTGTGCTGCCACACTCGGACCCGCCGGGGTGTGCAGGCAGTTATCAAGGAGACGCTGCGCCTGCACCCGTTCGTGCTGCCGTTCCGCGAGGCGAACAAGGACACCAGCGTCCAGGGCAAGCCGGTGCCGGCGGGCACGATGGTGCAAGCGGCCATCGGCGTCATGCACCGCGACCCTGAGCACTTCCCGAACCCTGACGCCTTTGTGCCGCAGCGCTTTATCGACGGCCTCACCGCGGAAGCCGCCAAGCGGTACCAGCCGTTCGGCATGGGCCCGCGCGGGTGCCTCGGGTGCGCCCCCAGCCGCCATTTCACAGCATGTATGTCGAACATGCATTTGACAACTTTGCCTTGGTTATCCAGTCGTGTTGCATGCTCTTGGTTGCTGAGCTGAACCAGTGGCAGCGGCATTCCGTGTCAGTGACATGTGCCTGGGTGTGTGGCGTCATCAACCCAATATGACGTGTGCAACATGCATGACTGGCATGCAGGTACCGCCTGGCAGTGTTTGAGGCCGTGGTCGCCATCGTGACGCTGCACCAGCGCTTCGATTTCCAGCTCAGCACGCAGCACCACCCCGACGGCGTCATCGACGTCGAGATGCCAGGGCTGATGCGGCCCACCGCCGGCATCTGGGTGACCGCCACACCCTACAGCCCTCCCCGGCAGCCGGCGCCGCAGGAGCAGGCGCAGCACGCACAGCACTCGTCGTGCGCTGCGCAAGACACGCCGTTCTTCAGCGCACCGCTGCCACAGCACGCACAGCAGGCGCAGCACGCACAGCACGCGGCGGCGAAGTCGCCGTTCCTCGCGATGCCGGCGCCGCAGGGGCTGTTCGGCGGCAAGCACGGGGGCGTCCCCGTGATGCGGCGAGAGCAAGGGAGCCTGCACCGCTCGGTCAGCGGCAGCTTGCACATGAGCTTGCACATGAGCCGTGGCTTCAGCGGCCACCGCGGGTGAGAGTGGCCGGCCGCTGCGGCTGCAGCCCGCAGCATGCAGAGCGCTCTGCCCGTACCATCCCATATCGCGCCCTCACGGCTGCGATGTAGACTTGCGCTGCAGGCGCTGCCACTCCCCCGTGGCTTGGCAGCGCCGTCAATACGCATGCAGACAGCGGCCGGCGTGCTGCGGTGGTGGGAGATCGATGCGAGGGTTGTGCTCCCGGGCTATGCATGCATGGGGTTGGGGTGTGTTGGGTGCATGCGATGGTAGGTGCCGACACATGCGTACTCTCTGTACAGAGCGCTCACGAGGTAGAGCAGGATTGATGTATGTAGCTCGTCCGCCGTTGGCGGGCGACGTATGGTCGTGTGTCATGATAGTTTGCGTGATTGTTTCTGCCCCCAGCGTGGTTCTCGCTTGGTTTTGGGCAATGCCATGAGGCTCCCGGGACGCCGGGCTCATGATGAACAGTGCGGTGTGACTTTACCCAGATGCAGTGATAATTTGACTGCGCAATTTCGTGACACGCCGGAGGGCTGGGGTTGGCAAATCCTGGCAAATTGGCGTTGCCCCTTGGCGTGCGTCTGCGGAGCTTCCGGGAGGTCCTTCCCGCAGGGGTGTGTCGCGCCGGTGCCAGCGGGACGGCGCTGTGCTGTGCTGCGCGGAAGCCTAGCGGCACCGGCCCGGACCCCCGCCTGTTTTCGTCTTTTGTGTATTTCAGTGCACGCGATCCATGGTGCTGCACCAGCCGCGCGCAATGCATGCGGTCCATGGTTCTGCACCAACCGGGCGCAATGCATGTGACGCCTGTGCATCGGCTCGGCCTGCTGCAGGGGCGGTTCTGGAGGGTGAACCCTGCCTCCTATCGTTGTGGCCCTGTGAATTTCAGGGCGGGGCGGTGTACAGGTTGTACAGCTGCTCCCCATTTTTCTTTGCTGTTCCATGCCGTGCGCTCGTCTGCGCGCCTTCCTATCATGGAGCGCCTTCAGATGGTGGTGCCTGGGGAGCAGAGTTTTTGTTTGTTGTGTTACAAGGACAAAGGCAGCAAGGCGGGCAGCACCTTGTTTGTTGTGTGTGTGTGGCGCCATCTGCTTGTAGAGCAGTGACGATGTATGGGCTGGGTGTGAAGGCACTCGGCGGCTCTTGCGGCTGACTCAGCAATGGGCATTTACATTTGCAGAGGTGGGTGCTCGATTGAGCTTTTGTAACTCCTTGATACGGCCAGATCATATGATGTAGGTTTGGACTTTCAGCAGGATAGACTGCCGTTTTTTCGTAACAATGTAGGCCGTATAGAGCTGAGCTGCAGATGCATGTTGTTCACACCGTAATCCAGCCTGAGAAACAGCACCCATGCATTGGCCCTGTTGGATTCCTGCGAAGCTGTTGCGTGACACTGCTGACTCACACCACTGGCAACCGTCAGAGCTGAGGAGGCATCTGTGTGGCTGCTTTATATTACTCACTGCAATCAGCACACCGCTCACTGCGACGTCTGGGGACTGCAGCTTGCTTCTCAAGGATGTGCATGCACCACTCGAGCCTTATCAGTGGTTGTGGGACCAGGGAACTTGTGCCTAACATCGAGTACCAGAGGGCACAGGACCGCAGGTGCGTCGGGCGGGCGGTGTAGAAGATTTCCGGGTCACTCCTGCACTGCAGCCTGCTCAGTTCGATTTGTGGGCTGACAGAATGGCATTGGGCATCAGAGCCAAGCACCACCGTTATGAAAAAAACTTGACCTGTATTGGCACGATGCTGGAGGGTCAGCCTGCAGTACCGGCCCGGCAACTGTTGAGCCTGGCTTCGCTAAATCCGCGATAACCTGTTTTTTACTCATGGCTGTTGTGTCAGCAGCCCGAATTGGTTATCGGATCAGGTGGAGAGTGGCATGGTGCGCACTGCTCTTAGGCACGTCGAAAGTCGGCAACACAGACAGGATCATGTACTAAATACATTAAGCGAGCCTCCGAAGTGACCCGTATGGGCCCTTGCTCATTTGCAAGGTGTGGTCGGTAGGGACATGGCGTAGTGTCCATATCGTCGGACATAGCTGCGGGTGGACTCGCTTCCTTGTCCCGACCGTCAGACGACTGTTGGCAGCGGACATGCATGAAAATGAAGTATGTCTACGGACAAGGTGAGATTGGTACGGAGCCAAGTAGCGGCTGATTGAATGTTTCAGCGTCTTTCGATTGCGCGACATCTTTGTCAGCCAGGCCATGCGTTCCCGATGGCTGCTGCCAGTCTGCAAGTTACCACCGAGACATTTTCAACGTTTGTCTCATGTCTATGGTTAGTATGTTCTATTCGAGATGTCCAAGTTGACAGCACCTGCGAAGCTGTTGACGTCGACGGTGGCAGGCGTCTCACCACCAAGGGGCGCCACCATCGTCATTGCACATGTATGAACACAAATGCAACCTGATGCTCATGCAGCTTCTGTCTGCCCATCTACCGCGCGAGTGGCTTGCTTCAACCGCCATCTCCGAGATGAGATTGCCCATCTTCACAAGACATAATCGTCGCGGCGCGATGTGACGAAGCTATTCGTGCCATATAGGCTAGCGGTGACTCCTTCAAGCCGGCCGAGACGGGAGGTTGGTTGAAAATCTGTTGCGGCCACAAGATGCGCTCCGCACTGCTTGTGAGAGCATCTTGGCACACGGCACGATACGTTGCGCTGCATTCATGAGAGACTGGCTCTAATTTCCTACAGAGGCTGCCAAGTTCCCATTTGGCGGGTCTGACAGTTCGCTGTTGTACGCGCAAGCAAGGGGGGGATGGCCCAGGTGACGAAGGGACCATGGTGCTGGAAATTTCGTGCCCTCCTCCAAGTCGCTGGTGCGCTGGTCATGCACGCGCATCTGATATATCTCCTGTGGTGTTCTCGTGACGCGCTCGGGCATGTGGATGTCGCGTTTCTGGGATGTGCGCCACTTCTTGTTCATCCACTTGAACCCGTCAGGTGCCCTGCGAATGCGTGAGATCACAAGCAAATGTGCAAGGTTCAAGGTTATATATTGCATTTCTACATCCACTCGACGTTGATAGCATCGATGTCATCCCGATTCCAGTGCATCGCAGTTCTTCACACAGGAGCATTGCACGGCACAAGTGACGTCTGCCCCTCCAACTCTAGATCTTACAGTGCTTATGAAGCCCACAGCATTCCAGTCCATTCTGACAACAGAAGCACGTTCGAGCACCGTGAGAAATGCAGGTTCGATCATGGCATCGGAAACCAGAAGCAGCAGAAAGCGGATAACAAGTAGTTGTCAATGTCCAATAGGATACGGCTCAGTAAATGCAGATTTACTTTACTCGACTTTACAAGGGTCAAGCACAGCTATCTACCACGACCGGCGGCACCTCTCTTTCTGCAGTTCTCTCGATGCAGCGCACCAATGCTCTGGCGAAAGGCTCCAGCCGTGCGAATCTCCGCCCGTCCACACCTCACAGCCCAGCAGACAAGACCAGCATGAGCCTGCGTGGGGATAGCAGCCACAAACTGTACAGGCGGGAGCGATCGAGTGGGTGCTTATGGCATGGCGGTCCCACTGCAGGGGCTGTCAGACACTGCATGGCAAAGTAGGGGAGGACAGGCGCCCGATATCACTGCTGCCGTAGGCGCTGTAGGTATAGCCACATCCAATCACACCGGGCCGAGGTCAGGACGGGGCCGAGGACAGCCTGCAGATGGGGGTGGCAGCTGCAATGTCTGCGCATAATACAGATATCTATAGAAAGCCGACGCTGGCGCTCCACGTGTGATTGTCGACGACCCCACGGGCGCTGCAGGTGCCGCTGAATGAGGAGGCCTCAAACATGGACGTGCTCGGAGGTGAGTGGATCCACTGCACATGATATACACTCAAACTGAGACTGGCGTGGAGATTGGTGTTCAGGCTGCTCACCCTTGGCCTGGGTGGTTTAGTCCGTGCCATGTGGCCAAGGGCGATGCCACAGCACGCGTGAGAGACTATGTGCACGTGTATGGGCGTGCGCGTGCTGCTCAGCGCTGAGGAGGTTAACGTTGTGGGCGGGGAAGGGGAAGGTTGAGGCGGCGCGGGGGGATGCGGCGAGCGCCAGCACGCTGGCGGAGGCTGCGCGGCGAGTGTGTTTGCCCGCCTGCGCACAGACAACGCACGCCTTCGTGGAGCCCTGGCCCCCCTCAACGCATGCCCCTGTCACACCTGGACGCAACAAGTCCACGGCTCTCGGGTTCTTCAAGTTGTCCGGGGAGTACATGCATAGCCCCCGCTACAGCAGCGCAGCGAGCCTCCGTCACCCCGCCCGCCCATGCATCGGTGTTGGATCATCATGCCCAATCCTGCTGAGCAGCTGACGCGATCTGGCTCTCAATTGAAAGGGGGCAGCCTCAAGGAAGTCAATGACGTCACCCAACCAGCTGATGCAGACCACTGTCGCGAGCACGGCTGCCGCTGCGAAGGCCGCAATGCATGACGCATAGGCTGCGGCGAAGGCCTCAGCCACCGCCGCCGCCGACCTCGCGGGCACCCGTGCCACCGCCACCGCCCTGCAGGCCGACGTCGCCGCCTGCACGGCGGCCGCTGCTGTTGTAGAGGCCGCCCTTGGAGAGGCGCTGCACACACTCGGCATGCATGGCGGCGTGCAGGCGGCGCTGGCGGCGGCTGTGGACGGCTGCGGCGGCGCCGCTTCCACAAACATCGACACCGTGGAGGCGCAGCAGACTGCCGCCGGAGCATCGGTGGAGGAGGAGGAGGAGGAGGAGGAGGGGGCTGACATACTGCATGCATCGACAGCACGGCGCCAGTCCGCAGAGCACCGTGGCACTAGTACTATGTAGTATACCAATGACTTCTTTCTCGGTGAAGCTTCATGTAGGTTGGTCTGGCACAGTCGTTTTGAACCAGTTGTAGCCATGCAACAGTCTCTGGCAGAGACGGCCTGCTGCAATTCTCACCATTTGCAAAGGACGCCATTGCCAACTGCAATGTCTGAGAGTGTGACACTGCGTCGAGCAAGCTGCAGGCAGCCCTTCGCACACACATCGCTGCTCCTGTGAGTGGGGCTGGTGAGAGGGCGCGCGGGTACGCCGGTGTGGTGTCTGGGTATGCGGGCGCGCGTGTTCGGTGGGTGTCTCTGTCATACAGTGATTTGGCGCCGTGTTCGGGTTCGCCGTGGGTGAGTAGCTCCTGACGGGCGTGCATTGGGGGCGTCGGCGTTCTTGTCCGTTGCCCTGGCAGTGCCACCGATTTTGTCCATGTAACTCCGACTTTGTCCATGTCACATGTTGATGCTCCTGTGGGCCTGTGGACACGCATGCAGGGAGCTGGGAACTCTGGAAGTGGCTGCAGGGGCCATGCATGTGCTGCTGCAGTTCCCTCAAGGCAGGGTAGGCCATCAAGGTGTTGCAGACATGCAGAGGCACGCTTCCGGCCATGACATCGTCGGGTGGTCATGGCCTGGCACCTGAGGTCTGCTGCACTGTCAATGCCATGGCTTTTCCAACCTGCAGATGCGTGGAAGCTGTCGGCTCTGACCACAGGCTGCTCCAGTGGCAAGCCCTGTGGTTGCATTGTATGTACTTCAAGCAGCAGGTATGTGGACTGAAGCACCAGCAAGGGATTTCAGTGCAAGAGCTCATGGGAGCACCACGTAACTGCTGAGTAAAGCATGGCCATGGGTTCAAGTTGCATGAGGGACATGTCATGTTCCTGGTGACACAGTTTTGCTGACATTTGCTGGTGAAGATGTCATGATAGGGGCCCAGGCATTTTTGTATCAGCTACTAGCAGGTACCAACATGAGCACATGCCATGGCCACATGAGAGGCGTTGCAATTCATGCCTTGAACACACTGAGGCGGTCTGGCATTACACTCTCAAAGTCAGCGAGGCAGTCTGTATGACCACATAGGCGAATGATTACAAAACGCAGACCACAGCCAGCCGAATAATAGGCAGGCCTGAGTCTTCGTATGAATCCTTCTATCCAAGCCCATGTGGAAATGTGATAACTATGCATGTGGTGTTGTGCTGTGGTCAGTGTCTGTATGCAGTCACATATTCTGGCGTAAGACCACATGATGTTTCCAGACACCTGCAAAGGGTGCCTCAACACTGGCATTTGCAACAACATGCAGTAAGCATCAGCTCAGTCAGTGATCAGGTGACTGGGCTGGCAGCTTGCAATTGAAATGAATGACAAGTGTATGCAGGCAGGGGGGCAGGCAGCGCCGCAGCTTCCCAGCCCATGCCACATGCTACCATGCTCATGCTCCAGCATGCAAATCCAATTGGTTGGGATCTGTGCCCTGAAGAGTCATCCGGCAAGAAGTCACAAGATGTGTCTCCAGATCCTGGAAGATTCTAGAATCCCAAGTCAATCCATATGTATACATATGCATGGGCCATGTACATGTTGCATGGACCCGCACCCTGGATTTCTGCTCCAAACCGGCTGCAAACCGGCTGGTACATGCACCTCTACATGCCTGTTGTGAATATATCAGAACTCCGATCCGAAGCATGAACATTCAGCTGTGTGACGGAGCCCCGTTCAGCTCGTGTTTGAACAATGCAAATTGCAAAGCACTCAAACCACAGACACCTTGTATGCGGCCCGTCGATGGGCCAGCCTGCAATACGGAGGAAAGCTGAGTTCGGAGGAAAGCTGAGTACTTCACTCTGTACACAACAGCACAGGCTGCCACCGCTCAAGCTTGAAACATCTGTGTGCGCATACGATAGCCGGCCGAACAGGCACACTGCTGTACGCCGTTTGCTTCGTCTGTTTGCTTCTTTCGCGGTGCTGCCCGCCTTGCTGCCTTTGTCCTTGTAACACTGTTGTACGCCGGCGATGTGTCTGCGATGTGAGTCCGCATGCGCCTGCTGCATGGAAGCTGTTAACAATTTTGCGGGCACTGTGTGGGCTGTGAACCATCGCATAGCCTGGGTCTGTGCATAGCCTGGGAGTGTGCTTGCTCTGCTTGCTTCTTTCGAGGTGCTGCCCGCCTTTATCTTTGTAGCACACCGGCCAGACTGGGCCAGATGTGATACCCGCATGATGCCCGCTTCATCTGGGACGCTTTTGTAGATCCTAGACAGATTCCAGGGTGTTGGCCCCAGCAAGGTGTAGACTCTCGGAGACAGGGGCAGATCTGACCATGGCGAGGTAACTGGCGCCGCAATGTAACTGGCGCGCAGAGTGTACTAGTAGATATCATCGATGCACTAGCAGACGAGCCGCCATGGCGGTGGACTGTTCACCATCAGCGGGGCCGTGGCCAGGGTCCCTCAGATATGTGGCGGAAGGACTGATTAGGATCACTTTGTGTTCCGCGCAGGTGTCTTGTCTAGCAAGCTGTCAGCTGTCCAGCAAGGTATCGGAAAGCCAGAAGCAAACACGTCTGCAGCAGCAAGCTGTCCACAACGTGTTCTTCAGCTCGTGATGTGCGCAAATCTGCCGCATGTTTTGTTCCCGGTGATGTGTCTAATGTCCAATGCAGTGATCATTGAGTTACGTTCGCTTTGAAGTGTGGGAGCCCTGTAGCCAGGAAGGACGGGCATCGTGAATCACGATTCGTGATACACACAAGCAGAGGAAGCACGCTCTTCGGCCGGTATATGATCGCCACTGCGACGGTGCATGGTGACCGATGAGCACGTACATTTAAGTGGAAGGAATATGCGGAGCAGAAGTTTTTCACACTGTACGTTGCAAGTCTGACCCGTACCTGAAACAGCTCGCTGTCGACACCTGCTGTGCGCCTGTTCTCCTGTGCCTTACCCATTCACGGCCTATGGCCTGTAACGCAATGCATCCGAGGCTCGCTGATAGATCGAGTAGACTGCCCGTGTGCTTGCGTGCGCGCCAGGTGGGTAGATGCCGCGCATCCGCTACTGACCCCACGTCAATAGGCAAGGTGCCGCAGGTAAGACCTTCGGCCTCGTGCACGATGACTTTCCGAGATGAACTCAAATTCAAGACACTTATGTGTGACAGGTCCTCGTTATAGGCGGTGGTGGCAGAGTCGGAAGCGCCGCGACCATACACATGCTGTCTGATGCCGGATGGCAGAGCCCATTGCATGTCACGATCGCAGGGAGAAGACCTGAATCAGCAATGAAGGAAGTTTATGCGGAGATTGTAGAGGTATGCATGTCTTGATGGGCACGCCAGCGTCTTTGTCTGGGTCAGATTAGACCGCGAAAGGTTCCCTGCTGAGAGCACGAGAAAAATGTACGCCCAGCTTCATTCGATGTCACACAGCATTGCTGAGCAGGGAGCGGGTGGCAGTGAGAAGTTGAGTGAACGCCAGCAACAGCTGGATTGTATCAGCCTGGACTATGAGGATTCGGATGCTCTCGCGACAGCTCTCAAGGACACATCAGTCGTCATCCATACAGCTGGGCCGTATCTTGGCAAACATCCCGAAATCCTTGAGGTGCGGCTTTTCGCGAAGCTGAAGTAGGTGATTTGTGCCATGTGTCGTCAATCGCGCGGATGCGAGCATGTCCAGCTGCTGCTGCGTGGCGCACTGGCTTTGCAAGCTTTGGCAATCCTGCCGGCCAGGCGCATCAGCAACCTGCGCGACCGTGCAAAGATCCCTCCAGCAGCGGAGTGGGGTAAACAGCTGGTCCTCTGGTTTTCGGACGTCTGCCTCCCTGTGTTTCATGTGTAGCCTGCCTGGAGGACCCCCCACATGTCTCTGCTGCAATGGGGAAGCCAGGCAAAGATCTGCAACTTTTATCCAAATCTACTCTTTTCAACCTCATCTGATCCCTTCGCAGCGAGTTACATTGACGGAAGCAGCACCCACATCCCACATCCGGGCAGACCCACTGTCCGTGCCACGGTTTCCTGGATGTCTTTCAGACCATCCTTGTCACAGTCATGTGCACAGCGACACAAGTAGCCAGAATGCCATCAAGGCAGCTACTTCAGTGCCTGTGGCAACCCAGTGGTGTAGCAGCCTCATTACTGGGTGTGCCCCCCTTCACCACATGTTGCACTGTTTGCTCGGATTGCACTTAGGCTGTGACGCGGAGCGGCTGGTCTGACTCCAGGTTCTTCTACGTTGTTCTAGGGGAACGTGCTGCTGGTGCTGCCGGTTACGACGTTTTGCGGATACTGTGCCTTCTGCTGCTACCTGCAGGTGGGGGCCACGGTGACTGGGTCCTCCATGGTCACACACAAGGCACTGCGGTCTGACTTCACAATCAGGCACACCCCAGTCTCTGACCTCACAATCAGGCACACCCCAGTCTCTGCCTTCACAATCAGGCACCCCCCAGTCTCTGACTTCACAATCAGGCACACCCCAGTCTCTGACGGGCCGTGACGTGTTTCATGCAGTGCCCCCGGTGGTGGGCTTTGGTGCTGGGCCATGCGATGGCACGACACCTCGCACTGCGTCCCAATGTTGGGTCGCTATGCAGCATTTCCAGCGCTGCCACCCAGAAATCAGACCTGAATCCTCGGAATTGTTGCATATGATCGGGCACGACGCCCCAACACTGCAGGGTGTCTGACAGCAATCACGCACTCCAGAGTCCCGCACCACCCAGGCTACTGCAGGCCTGACCGGGGAACATAGCACAGAGAGCATGTGGGGATCAGAGAATCCACGAGCCTGCGTGTGGCATTCGCTGCGGCTTGGGCCTGCAGTACCCCCGTCCGCACGTGCATTCGAGTTCCGGTGCGGCATGAGCCAGCGATCGGGAGTCGCTGCCACCAACGTTAACCGGACGGCACTGGGCACACCCACCTGCGTGCTGCTGCTACTCCAACACCATAGCATCTGCGGTCCCCCATGTCTGCGGTCGTGTGACCGCTAGCTGCACGTACAGCTGGACCTAGCTGGGCCAACGCACCGCCAGGGTGCAGGCCGCCGAGGTGCTGATCTCCGCTCCGACGCTGATGCATGGGTGCGCGTGCAGGCATGCATTGAGGCCAAGGTGCCGGTGTACGTCGACCTGTCGGACCCGCTGGAGTATATCGAGGCCGCCTGCGACATGGCGCCCGCCGCGGCCGCCGCCGGCACGGCCGCCGCCGTGTGCGCAGGGGCGTTCCCGGGCCTCTCCAACGTCCTCGCGGTGGACCTCGCGCGCAAGCTGCCGGCGCCTCCCGCCGACATCAAGTTCTCCTATTTCACCGCCGGTGCGGCCAAGCTTGACTCGGGAGGGGTGGTGCAGGCTCGTGTTATGCATGCATGCTGACCATGCATGCGCGCTAGCTGTTCCTGACACTGGACCGGGTGGCATTCGGGTGTTGAAGTAGACCAGGCCGCTCGCCCCTCTTGAGCGTGTTGCGGTGCAGCGGGCGCGTTCCACTGAGCTACACGTTTGACCACCGCAACTGAGTCCACGGCGCAGCTTCAACGCTAGGAGTGACGCGTGCGATGCGTGCTGTGCAGGCCTCGGCGGCGCGGGCACCATCAATCTCCTTATCACCAACCTCGGCTTCGGCGAGCCCGTGTGGACGTACCGCGGCGGCGCGCGGGCCCCCCAGTACATCGGCGGCCTCCAGCCGGAGTCTGTCGACTTCTTTGTCGACTCCACCGACGTGTCAGCGGCCCGCATCGGCCGCCGCACCGTCTGGGCGTGGCCGTTCCCTGAGGTCTGCACCGCCGCCGACACACTCGGGGTGTCAAACGCGTCCGACGTGAAGATGGGCACCGCGCCGGACATCTGGAACGTGATTCTCGTAGCGATGGCGAAGGTCGTGCCGCGCGCGTGGTGGCGGTCGCAGCGCTTCTCAGGGTTTCTCGCCGCGTTCTCGCAGCCGATGGTCGCGCTGACGGACCGCTTCGTCGGAGAGACGCACGGCGTGCGGGTGGATGTGACTGACGAAGAGGGGAACGTGGCCACTGGCGTACAGGTGCGAGGCGATCCCCTCTCGGGGAACGCTGCCCCGCACCAGGACACCGATGCATGCTCATCGGTGTGACACAGCAGAAAGCTTTAGAAAATACACATGCATGCTGCTCATGCAGAGGTGATATCATCAGCGACTGTACTGCATGCAGGGCCACGACTCGTTCAGGGTGTGTGTCGGCCAGTCGTGTGCGGAGTTCGCCATGCACCTGCTGCGGCGGCAACAGGCCGGCGACCCGACGGCGCCAGGGGTGTGGCTACCGGAGCAGCTCGCGCTGGACGACGCGGAGCGGGAGGGGCTGCTGCGGCGGCTCACGACGACGCCCGGAACGTTCACCTTCCGCGTGAGTGCCCCGGCACGGGAGGCGGTGCCGGCGCCGCGGTGACGCTGCGGCCGTCGCTGCCGGTTACGATGCAGCGCAATGCCGCGCCGCGCAGCGTGTAGACAGACAAGTAGCTGGGAACATGCGCCACTTCTGCACTGGGCAGACAGAACGCGCCTGCTCCCTCCAGATGCCGGCTGACACATGTGGTTCATGCATGTGTACATTTACGGCACCTGGGGTTCTGGCGTCGAGGCGGTGGAGTGATCTCACCGGGATACGGGGGGCGTGTGAGTGTGGGGTGCGCAGTATCAAAATGCCATGTGGACGGTCCATGCGGGGCTTGCGCTGCTCTCGGGCACTACGGCACCACTGCCGGCCATGCGTCTGGATTCGGAGCCGCTTTTGTGTTCCCGTGCCTTGTATCGTCTTCCAATGGCGCCTCGGCTTCAGTCTGGGACGTCCGTCCACAGGGTGGGGGCCCTCACTTGCATGAGGCATGAGCAAGGGCACAAGGCTCAGGCCGGCACTGTCCTTGGCGCGTGTGCACGGTGCATGCATGCTGCGGCCACACTCCCAGCCCGGACGGGTGCGCTGGGGCTGGGCAACATGCATCACCTGTTGTTCACCGGAGCTGGAAAATCAATGAGGGGAAGTGAACACACCTCCATGTGTACATAGTTAGTGTTGTGCTGTTTATGGGCTGTGTCCACGCAAGCAAGTCTTTTTGCACATGGGGAATTTTCGTCCCGGTGCTGGTAGGGTCAGTCGTGCGGTGTGTTGACAGCGGACCGCATCCCTGGCTTGCTTGGGACGGGGCTGCAGGTGGAGGTCACAGTCTTGTGTGGCGTAGGGTGCCTCTGCTAGCTGCTGCTGTGCAACAGGCGCCGATGTATTCTGTAGTTGGAGTTCCTAGAGTCCTGGAGGTGAACATCCGCCGGCTGTACTGCGACGTGTTCACTGCTGTGCTGGAAGTATGGCTTAGCCTTAGATCAGCAATGAGACGCAAAATGCTGTCTTGTCAAGTGGAAGGGGTGAGAGGGCCAACATGTGGCATGATGGTCCTCTCGCCGCTGCCCCACCCCTTACGAAGCTGCGATCGCCATATTCAATCTAGTGTCGAAGCACTGTGTCTCTCTCGACCGGTGCAAAACAAGGTGCTCGGCAGCATCCGTATTGACGGCCAGAAGTGTGACTGAATTTCCGACCTGCAAGCAATGATGTAAGCTGTTGTGATTTAGAACGGGAAGAATTTCATTTGCGCTGATTGATCGAGCCGGGTATGGCGCGCTTCAGTGCTGTCTCGGTTGATGCATGGCCTCAACCAGACACAGATTTCTTTAACGTTGCATATAGGCAAATCAAAGACAGATCGTGGAGGTTATCACCACTGGTCAGTGCTGCGGGATGCGGAGCACGTCTCGGGATACGGTGAAGATGTACATTCGCAGCCAGATGTGCGCAGCGGCTCTGCATGGACTTGTCGTATGGCCCATCACATGTAGCTCCGGCATGTGGTTCTGCCTGTCTCGAGTAAAAAAGAGTTGTCAATGGCCGGTGAGGGCCGGGCCAAGTCAATCCATACATATTCTATTCGTTAACACCTTCTGGCCAATGCAACAGGTTGCACATGGCACGCAGCCGTTGTCGACGTCCACAGGAAGCCAGGCTGGGGTGTGTGCATGAGAGGCAATTGACAGCCCTGCAATTCGGAGCGCTTCGCCGTGAGGCTCTGTAAAACGGAGGTTGTTCAGGACTTCGGGGGGGGGTCGCGCTTGTGGCCATGGTACCATAGGCCTTCAATGGCTCCTCATGGCTCCAGTGCACGCTTGTGATATCTGCGTCTGTGCGTTGTGGGAGGTGGGGACCGCTGGCGTGCTCAGGTTGGTGGTGTGAGAGCATCCCGTCAATGGTCGCCGCAGAGCTGCCTCATTGCACTACGTTTTCACTCATATTCCATGGTCAATTCTTTCAACTGAGGTCTGGCTGCAAAGTACTTTCACACATGTATGTGCTCACACGCGGCCAATACAACACGGGCACCAAACTTTGAGGCGCCATAATGCCACCATGCACCTGCCTCCGCTTCCACCAATGACCGATCCGCCTGTCATCTGAAGGTGCTGCTATCTGGTTCGTATCACAGACCAGCCACCAACGACCGCACGTCGGTGAGGCGTCCTGCTCCATGCAGGGGCACCTCAACCCCAAACAGAAAAGGTACAAATGTCAGCCTCCTCCGTTCCACCTGCTTGCACGCCCAAAGACGCTGCCGCTTTGAGCCATCATCTGAACTGGCGCTCAGTCACGGTGCGGCCATCTATTGATAGCGATGTATGGTATGTCGATGCCGGATTGACTATGCTCAGTCTAGAGGTGTGCCACGCTGCAGTGTGTCACGTAGGAGCAGGGCGTCCGTGCGGCGGGGTGCCCTGCACATACTCCAGAAGGATCCGCTCCCGCGCCTTCCTCGCCGCAGCCTCTTCCGCAACAGCCTGCACACACCACAAGCATGCACTGGTGGTGTTGCCGTGCATGTTCACTGCCCTGGCGGTGCTATTGGCCACTCTGACTTTTTCCTTGTAATACACACCACACCCGCTGAGCCATCCTGTGGTGTCCAGACCAATAACGTTTGAATGCTGAATCGCCTGATGGGCTCCAGCTGTCATATGCCACGTCACAGCTTACAGTCTGTCTGGCGAGCAGACTACAACTTGCAGCATCTGCATCAGCTGGCACAGCAGCCCCACAGTGAGCATGGCCGTGCTCCCGCATGGCAGCACTGCTGTCACAGCAGCGTGACCTGTCAACAATACGGCGGTGGATAATCAAGATGCGCGACCTCTGCAATACAGTGGACATGTCGCAGGATTGTCACAGCTATACAGTGTATAGTACACACAAGTGTGGTGCAGGCCTTGGGCTGACGGGCCACTCGCCTGTGCCACATACGTCAAGACACGCCTCCGCTCTCGCGGAGGTCCGCACCTGAGTAGAAGCCTCCAGCTTGTCGGCCAGCTTCTGCGCGGCCGCCGGCAGGGGCGCCTGTCGGAGTTTGCGCACCAGCGCCACCACCCCGTCGATCGCAGAGGGGGCCGCCTTGGCCTGCTTCGGCGACAGCACGCCCGCCGGCGCGCCCCCGCCGCCGGGCAGCGGCGGCAGCGCCGCGACGACCGCAGCGGCACCACGCGCACTGCGCAGCTGCTGCAGCTCGGCCTGGGCGTGCTTGCTGGCCGCTTCTGCGGCACGGCAGCGCGCCTGCAGCGCCGCCACCTCCTCCTCCAGCCTGCACCTCGGCACGCCTGTCGAGTGTCGTGCTGAGGCGCCTGTGGACATCGCACGGATCGAGACGCACGGCGCCTTTCACCAACGCCAACGACGTTTTGTATGCACTACCACATCTACCATTACAGTCGATCAAATGCCGTGCTGGTGATGAGGATGGACACGCATCCACCATCGGCCGATTCTTTTCTCCAAGCTCTGCTGTACAAGCGTAAATACATCAAGTTGCACATCCAAGCACCGGAGCGAAAGCAACAACATGCACGATCCCGCTATGCAGGGGCGGCATTTGCGTGCAACGGGGGTGTGGCACGCACGCCGTGGCCCTCCGGCGGCTGTCCGAGGCCTCGTCGCAGAACAGCGCCGCCTCCCGCGTCCGTGCCGCGGCCTCCCGCTCCTTCCGCGCCGCGACGCGCTCGAGCTCGGTGACGCGCGCGATCGCCAGCGCCGCCTGCTTCTGCTTCAGCACGTGCAGCCGCTCCTTCTTGCGGAAGGAGGAAATTTCCTCGAGGGCGGCGTCGCGCTCGAGCAGTGCGCGCCGCAGCTGCCGCCGCAGCATCGCCACCCGCTGGTCCTTCGGCAGGCCCATCTCTGGGCACACTGCACGCGGGAGCTGATTTGGTCATATTCCCTATTCAGTGCAGGACGCCACCGCGGTGCCAGTGGCGCAATCTGAGTGCCGGGCTGGTTCCGGCCGAGGTTGAACGGAACCTCAGCCCGGAAGCAGTGCTGCACTCAGATGTCATATACCAAAAGCGAGGTCCAGGGCCACCATGCATGTCAAGTGGTCCGCAACGCGCATTCTACGTCGCCGCACAGGCTTGCATGCATGCATCCCGCAACGTGCATGCATTGGGGTGGCCCTCTCCGGGTCACGCTCAATCCAACAACCACAGAACCGAGAATACCACATCAACAATCACAGGAGCTCATGATTCACACCCGCGGGCTTCCCAGCCGCATCACCAGTGCAAGGCTCCCCTCCGGCCGCCACCCCGGCGCCGCCCGGCGCCGTGGCCGCGAGCGCCGCGGCGTACTCGTCGCGGTGCTGCGCGCGCAGCAGCGCGGCGTTGGCGGCCTTGAGCTCACGGGCCTCCCGCGCCGCGGCCTCGAGGTCGCGCTCGTACTGCGCAAACACCTCCGCCATGCTGGAGCCGGCCTGCAGCGCGGCGAGCTGGCGCTCGAGCTCGATGCGCCGTAGCCGCTCGCTGTCAAGCTGCACCTGCATATGCATGCGGGAGTGATGGCGGTCCTCCACTGATGTGGCTGCTGTACATGTCTGAACGGGAATACAGTAAAAAGCACCTTAATGCAGCTAGCTCTGACAAAATTCTAATTGAATTTTAGAGAGATGTGTTACAGTCACACGCTGGAGCTGTGCGAGGCATGCAGCGGCCTTGATGCAACACGGTGCGCGCCCAAACCAGGACTCGCGTGACGCTGGGATTCGGACTGAGCAAGACCGCCCCATCGCTACGGCACCGCTGCCTCCTGGTCATGCATGAGACCACTGCGCAGTGGCCACGGCCATGCGTACACAGGAACCACTAGGTTTGGTGCCCCCTGTTTGTGGCCTGCCGTGCAACCTGCCTCGCTGGATACCTGGGTATGTCCTGGCAACACAGAAACCGCTTGTCCCTCACAACAGCATGCAGAGCGTGTGTATGCCACAGTCACCACTTGGACTCCACAGTCCCAGTCGTTGCTGTTGTGTGCGCCCCATAGTCTCAAGTTCTTTCCAATTCACCCCGGCCTAGGCCAGCCGCCAGAAGGCCGCGTGTGTCATAGCTGCGGCGCAGTAGCACACATGCATGCTCGTAGCTCCTGCAGCTGGAGAGAGAGGAGTGTAAAAGAAAAGTAGATCTGGAGACACGTGGCCGTATCCTGAAGAGCACACTGACGACTGTGAACTAAGGGGACCACATGCCATGCAGTGTAGTGGCCGCACCTCATATGTCATCGAGCACTCCTGCAGGTCCGCCTCCACCTCCCGCGCCCGCTGCCGTGCCGCGGCCAGCTGCAGCCGCTCCCGCTCCAGCGTCTCCAGCAGCACCTCGCGCTGCTCCATCAGCTCCGCCACGCCGGCCGCAGGCGGCGCCGCCGGCCGCAGCGCGCCCGGAGGGCACCCCGAGTACGCGCGCGCACCGTATGCACACGGCCCCGCCGACTGTGGCCGGGCCTGCCGCGGCTCCGGGCGCATGCATGCCGCGGCCGGCGGAATGGACTGCCGAAGTCCACATGCATTGGACAGTGCGTACGAGCACGCGGCGGCCGCGACCGCAGGCGGAACGCAGCTGCCGGCGTCTCCCTCTGGACTCGCCCCCGCAGAATCAAAGCTCAGTCCGACCCCGCGCCGCCGTGCGGCGCTAGGCGACAGAGAAAGAGCCGGTGACCTCCAGGCGTTGGCCTCCTGCTGCGCGGCGCGGTGCTCCTCCAGCCCTGCGTCGCGTCCGCGCGTGCCTGCCGCACTCGATCCCCCCGTAGGCCACCGGCCATTGGCAGGCCCATTCGTGCGGACCCCGCCTGGTCCCTCGACAGCCCTCGAGCTGTGCGGTTCCTGTGGGCCAAGACGTGGGGGGCTCACTTGCAGGTGGCGGCTTGTGGCGCCCCTGTAGCCATCAGTGGCGGCGCCTTCTGCTGTGGACGGGCGGACTACGGCGCCAACGCTGCCACCGGGACCATCCGGCACTTTGCGGTGCTGCAGGTACAGAGCGGCGTAGCCCGCCGTCCCTGCGCCCTGTGCCCCTACGCCACGTTCCCCCGCCGCACGGTCCACACCAGGACCCATGCTGTGACCGTCTCCCAGCGTCTCCCCGGACCCCTTTCCACCGCAGCTGCCCGTGAGTGTTGCAAACTTCAGCGGCGCAACAATGCTCGCCATCAGCCGCCGATACTCCTCCTCCTCGGCCGCCGACCGCGGCGGCGCCGCCTGTGCGGCAGGCACATCATCTGCTCCATGACCATTCCCATCGGTCTCCTCCCAACCCCCTGCCGCAGCCTGACAACCGCCTGCTGTGTCAGCAGCGCGCGGTGCACGGTCAGACGCTGTAGCCCCTGTACCCACGTTTTCACCTGTGGACGGCACGGGCGCTTCCGGCTCAGGCGAGCGGCAGGTCGGAACATCGCCCCGGACTCCTTCACTGCCTGGTGCCCATGCATGCCAGCTCCTCTGCTCCGGTGACAGTGTTGCCATCTCTGACCAGCCATGCTCTGCGTGCTGTGGCGTGCTCCGTGCACCCTCGGTATGCTGGCCCCGTCCTACTAGAGCGAGATCGTCTGTGGTGGCTCCGCTCACAGCACCATTGCCCGTGCCGCACGCTGCGCTCCCATGCACCCCAGCAGACACCACATCAGCTGCAGTGGAGTCGGGAGCCGCCCAGTCGTTACCACGCCTCCCACGGGACCTCTCCCGCGCAGCATGCCGCGTGCTTTGCTCAACCACGCTGCCGTGTTGATGCGCCAGGGACAGCTCGCTGCCCGCGTCGCAGAGGTCAACACGCTCCGCAGCCGCCGCCGCATCGTCGCCGCTGCAGCCGTGCTTCGACTCCCCCCGCCGCAACCCTGCCCCACCACCGCGCTGCTGCTCCGGCAGTGCCGTCGGGCGTGATTGCACGTGGTCGGCGCCGGGGGCATCATCGTCTTGCACGGGTGGGGCCCGCTGCTGCGCGTGCTGTGCGTGCTGCGTCGGTGCCGAGGCCTTCACGTCAGCCGTGTGCTGCGCTGCCACCGCCCCTGCGAAGGAGACGACGTCGTGTGTGACGCCTTGGTGAGCGTGCTGCGCGCGCTGTGCCATCTCCAGTGCCTGAACCCCACGGTCAACACATCATCACTACGGTGACAACCCAACTGGTGAAAGTGGCAGTGACGTCACGGCTGCTTCACTCGGAAGGACAGCATGCTCAACACACATAGGGTGCCGCACCTGCCTCAGACCTGAACCCAGAAACGGCTTATGGATTGCGATGCAACGCAGCTCACTCTCAAATGCAGTTGCAATGACAGCATCCGGCCACTGGACAATGGCGTGAGCGAGGCGCAATGCCCAGGGTAGACATGTCTAGCTGTCATTCGAACACCACCTCACCAAACATTCACGCCGCATGTGCTTGCGAAACGCAGCTCCACCCCTGATGGCCAATCGGCAGCTCCTGCACAGCGGCTGCGAAGTTCGCACCTCGGGCGGCAGAGCGTCCCAGACGAGCGGGATGTCGAGCAGCGGGCCCGTGCTGGGGTTGCGCAGCATGCGCGCCGCGATGGCCTGGGAGCGCGCCGCGAGGCGCAGCGTGTTGCAGGTGTCGAGGTAGGCGCCCGCGGCCGGCGCGACCGCGGCGACGAGCGTCACGCGGCTGTTGCCCGCTACAAGCGGGTGCAGCGCCTGCACCGCGGGGAACTCTTGCTCCCGGCTTAGTCCAGGCACTGTGCGGCGGATGTGTGGGATGCTCCGGCGGCCCCATCGCGGCACACAAGAGCTATGCTCACCATTTGATCGGCTCTGACGCTGGTTTTGGGTTGCGCAGTAGCTTCAAAACAGGACGTCACCCCCAAGAAATGCACTCTCTCGAAGCACACCCCATCTCGATCATCGGCATGATTGTCAGGCCATTGTGCGAGGAGCCAAAGGTTATTAGCAGCCAAAGGAATCTAAGAGGACCCCTGATGCCGCTGGCCAGCGCATGATGTGCCGCAGTCATGCTAATTTGGCTCAGAATTGACATGCTTGTGGCAGCGGGTGGTGAAACCCCCGTCAAACACGGCCATGTGGATGCATGCATGCCGCACCGCGGTGAGCTTTGAGTCCCGGCCTTGCGGGCCGCTGCCGTCTGGTGGCCCGGACGCAAGCTGCGTGAGCATGCGGGACAGTGCGAGCAGGTCCTGCGCGACGCGCCGCCGGACACGCTCCTCGTAGGCGCGCGCCTCCGGCCGCGGCCGGAACAGAGCTGCGGCGCGGTGGTCCCCCTGCAGCGGCTGAGACCCTGCAAGCAGCCCTCGTAGCCATGAGCTCATATTGCAGTCATCACCCCGCCGGACATACCTGGAGCAGGGACCAGTGCACGCACGGCGATGATACTGTGCTGTGCCACATGCTCCGGCATCAAGGGACCGTGAGCCGTGGCTGCGTGGGCGGCGCAATCCTTTTACACATGCAGGTGGAATCTGACCTCGACTGAGGACGTGCATGTCATTGGAAGGGCCGGCTCGGTGCGTTAGTGCAGTCGTGGAGACATCAGGCTGACTCATGCACACGAGCCGACCGGGTGCATGCATGCATGTTGCATCAGCCTCGAAAGCTCAGCGCACCTGCCAGGTCCACGAGGTGGAGCAGCGACATCCAGCCGCGCTCGCGGTTGTGCACCAGCAGCCGCACAAACGCATGGCCGCGGTTCGGCAGCGCCGCGAGCAGGCCCCCGAGCGGGGGGGCGCAGTCTCCCCAGTTGACGCTGCGGCTGCGCGCGTACGCGGCGACCGCGTCGGCGTCCGCGAGGCTGTCGATGCGGACGGTCGTGTGCTCCAGCACTAGCCCGGGGGCCTGCCGGACATGCACGTGGCCGGGCGATGTCGGCGCCGGGCCGCCGCCCCGCGGCGCCTCGGCGGCCAAGAGATCAATCACCTACACACCGCAAGCAGGTGAAGGCCTGGTCTGCCTCATGAGACTGTCGTTTGTAAAAGTTAAAGTAAATTTGAATACACTGAGCCATATTCTGAACATCGGCAGCTCCTAATCAATGGGACCGCATATTTGTAGTCTGCTTTGGTGCTCTGCCATACAACGGCCCGCGCTGTTGCCATTTTTTGGATGGTCTTCCTCGTGGTCCGACCCTGGCTTCTGCGGGGTTAATTACTTGACAAGCGCACGCAGACAGTAGCGATGCCCGCTCGAGGTGTCTCGGTGCATGATCCGGGCGCATGAAATAGGCCGGCAGGGGATGCTGCTGGTAGGTGCAGTCAGCAGGCGCCGTGCAAGTGTCACCAGCCCGCCGCAGCCGGCGCTCACCGCATCCCTGACGATCTCTCACAACGACAGTCCGAGCTGGATCGCGCCGAGGGCGTCATGGGCACGCGCATGTCGGTTTGCGATGGAGCGGCTTGGGCGATATCGATAGCATGAGCAGGCTTCGCATCAGCACAAGTCTCTTCGCCATCGTGGTTGCAAGGGAAGCAGGCTGCTTAGGTCTCAGCTACAACCCGTGTTTCGGCGTACTGATCGCCGGAGGGAAATACTCAGCATGGCGCCTGCCACCGCGCACCTCGTCCCCGACGACCTCCCAGAACGATAGCCCGAGCTGGATCGCGCCGAGGCGCGCGTCGCTGATGTCGAGCACGAGGCGGAGGATGGCGGTGAGGAGGCAGCAGGGGCCGGCCTGCGCGGAGGCCGCCCACGCGAAGCGCCCAAACAGCCGCGTCGTCTTGCCTGCGCCGGTCTGGCCCATGCACATGATCGTGTGGTTGAAGCCCCGTGAGATGTCCTCCATCGCCATCTGCACTCATGGCTGTAGTCTGTCTGACTGCTCCCGGCCGTGCCATGGCCCAAGCTCATGCATGTTGGCGCCGCTATGGTTAGTAGTGGCCGTGAGGGGCAGCGGCGATGCGCTGAGTGTGGTGTTATAGGGAAAATTTCGGAGTGGCTGATGGGACCGCCAGGGCGCCTCTATGCAGTGGTGGCCGTGACGTATCCTGAGGCGATGCGCTGAGTGTGTGTTATAAGGACGAAGTCGGAGGGGCCGATAGCACCGCCAGGGCAACGAACAAGCATGCCAACGCTCCTTCTCATGCAGGGCAGGAAATGTTCACCCATCTCGAACCCGGACACGGCGGCCAATCACAGCATAACAGACGACCACCAAACACTCACCCGCGCACCCGCCCGTGCGCCTGCCAGCCTGCGCTGAGAGTGTGAGTGCGACGCGATTCACATGTGAGGGTGCAGAAAGGCCGCTGAGGAATGGGGCTGGTGTCCATGCTGGTCTATCGCTGGAGAGAATGCACTGATGTGGGAGTGCAGACATCAAGGGATCCACGCTTTGCGGCATACACTCGTATAGACCGCGGGAACCCGAAAACGACTGCAGCAAGCCAAAAGTAGCGTCCCCAAGATGTAAAGTAGGAGATCACGACAGCTCTCTAGCACTGCAACCGTATATCAGCTTCGGGACCAGACCTGGCAGAGTTCAGCGTTGAAACGATCGCCATGTAGGTCTTGATCAGCAAAGATGCATGTAGGCAGCTTGAACTTGCGATCAGCACTGGCTTGTGCTTCAGAAGGTGCTCTGGGGTCACGAACACAGACCTCCTCTTTTGTGTGCCTGACGATACTGCCAGCATCTCCTGCTGGTCCGACGTACACGATCGATCTGTGACGGGCTACTTGTGCACCACCACCGCCCAGGGCTTCGAGCTCCGCGGACAGCTTCTCGAGCTACATAACGTCAAGCTTATTATGAAGAGACTCTCATATTTTGACATGTCGGTCCCCATAAACGGGCAAGCCGAAGGCTCAGGAGGCCTCACTGCCTATACCTAACACTTGCTGAGCATCTTTGTAAGCAGGCAGCAACGGCAAAGGGTCGCGATTCAGCAGAAAACAATAATTTCGTACGTTTGCAGTCATGCTTTCGATCGCCTTTCTTGCCGAGGTCGCCTGTGTACCCGATGCTGACAACTGATGCTGCCACCGATAAACCTCAAGGGCAGCAGCGCAAGAATTCTTGGTATGCAAACATCAGAAAAAAACACCAACAGCTTTCTCAAAGATATCGACGACCTCCCTTTGCTCGCCGCTCGTCTGCGCGATGACAGATCCTGAAACGAGCAGCACCGGTGCCAATGTTAAACTGTCGTCAGTGACCGCGCCGTCAGCTGAAAGCTCCTCGGCTTTCTACCTGTACTCGTATCAGTGCTTTCTATTATCTGGGCACTGCACTGTTGCGCTCTGTGCCTTCGTATGCAGGCATTTCTACATGCACCGACGCGAGTTCGCTTCACCTGACGCCACAAGCAAATACCCGATGTGAACGGCATGCAGAGGAATCGCAGCCTCGTGAGGCAAGCCATGTCCTGCCCATGGCCGTCGCTGTGTCCCGATTATGAAGCCTTGTTGTAGTGAAACATCTGCTCTGCCGAAGATCACGCCCTGATTAAACGCATCGTTCACGCCAGTGTTGTTGCTCGAGTCACACTCGTCGCCCTTGCAGCAGACTTCCGTGAACATACCTGCGCAAGCTTCAGGTCGTATGCTATCATCTCTGCTAACTCAGCGGCCGTTGACAAGTGCCCGTACCGAGTTGAGTAGGTGATTCTTTGCTACTGCTGATGCTGTATGATACGTCATTGAAGCAGCAAGGACACAGCAATTTGAGTATCAGTTCCAGTGTCATGTAGGCTGCTAAAAGGTTACACTCGCCCTTTTTGTTCACTCACCGAGTACAGCCTCCTCGACTCAGAGCAAGACCAAGTCAAGATAGAATGGTATGATCCGCGAAGGTGCAGAACCATTTCAGAGTGATCGCGCTCGCGCATCATTCACATCCTGCTGTTGGATTTGCTGGCTCTGGAATCTGGTCCAGCCTGATGCCGGGAGGTTTGGCCAGCGACATGTTGCCAGGTGTTTATAGCTGGTCTCTGAGCAGCCCTGTTCTGTATCCAAAGTACTTCGAAACGTAGTCATCCTTCACATTATTTGTGAGTATAGGCACTAATGTCACGTACATGCTGTGTAGCACCGGACCAGGATTCATTCTGAACAATGTCCATGCTACTGGCCCAGTCATCGCGTATCAGAACATCTGGATGATGTGGAAGGCTCCAGATGCAGCTAGTGTCCAGCCGGAACATCTTGCGTTTGCACAGCTCATCAAGCCTGCGCCAGATCTCATCATATTTGGCTGCGGGACGGACCGTGTCATGCCACCCCGGGAGACCTTGACCTGGTTGAGAGACCTCGGCACCGCCATCGAAATTCTACCCACAGTACGCACCCCCTGCGGATTCTCAAACCGCCTTTTTGCTGAGCCACTCATAAGTTCGTATAACTGCTGCTGTTCCTGGTTGTACAGAGTTGTTGGGTGTAGTTGGCGTTGTGAGGATGTGTTCTTGTGTTGATGGTCCTCTGAACTGTATATTCTATTGATTGTGCGTGACATGTTTTCTGTGGTGCTTCCTGGCTACCTTTCTTGTTCTTGTATCACGCAGGACCTGCGAACCTGGTATGCAGGAGCAAGCAGTTCAGTACTTCAATCTCCTCAACCAGGAGCAACGCACTGTCATGGCGGCTTTGTTTCCCGAGCAGCAGGATGACCAGCAACCGCCCTGAGGGCTGCACCAGGATTCACGAGGCTGGCCTCAGCAGGCATGAAGACCACGGAAGCTGCTCAGCCCAGTCACCGTGCAGCCTGCGCCTCCGCGGCATGGTCTTGCCGACACCACTCTGTGCTGGTGTCAGGCTCCTGAAAGATGCTAGCCAGACGTGCCCGGCTCACGGCAGTCTCCGAGGCGTGGATGCACCAGACCTCCAGCTGGCAGAGTGTGGCTGCTCATAATGACAGCAGAGTATCTGGCCAGCTCGCTCACCCCAGGTGCAACAGGTTGTGCTGTAGAGCAGAGCAGTCCCCCTCCCACCAGCGGCAGCTGCTCCGCCGACTGACTGCTGGCTGGGAGTGGCTGGGAGGCGCAGCCACAGCAGGCTGTTGGCCGCGACTTCCATGCGGCGAGAATGAGCTCAAGTTTTTGGGTTCAAGTTGTGCACTACATCTACAGCGTCCTGTTTCATTATTGCAATCATGGTACACAGGATAGCATGAGCAAGGCGTCCCCAGGGGGCGGTGCTGTGGGTGCAAGCGTGACAGGAATGTCAGTCCTCTGTATGCTGCGATAAGGATGCACAAGGCTCCTGCACTGCACCAGTGCTGGGGCCACGTGAGTGTGATGAATGGTGGGCCTGGGGACGAGCAGATTCAGGACAGGGTGGTATGTTGCAGCCAGACCCAGCTGTAGGTCAGTAGCCGGCAGGCGCCAGATTTCCGCGAGCAGCGGCATGCCAAACGTTTGTGAATGCTGGTGGCTTTGTAAACAGATGAGTGTAGGTTGATGCTGGGTGAGCAGGTTGCAGATCTGCACAGCTTACAATAGGTGTATCAGTGGATATACGAATGGCGGCATGGCAGGAGATGGAGGTAGCATTTCATTCCCTGGGATTTCATTGTGTCGTAGTGTTGAGGATGATGCTAGCAAAGGGCGGCTACGCCTGCTCTCATACTCTTCGCCTGAGCTGATCTTGCTGGGGTGATATGAAATGAGAGGTTGTTGTGATCAAAGTGAGAATGATAGTTGTGTATGCAGCGCATCTGGATCTATAGACTCGTTCGTTGTGAATGCTACGAGGAAGTGTAGGTAAGCCAATCTGCCAGAGTTCAGAGGTTGACTGCAGTGCAGCACGGGCTACCAGTGAGGAACCGCCAGCACCACGTCTGAATGAGAAATCACTTTCCAGAACTTCACACCTGCGCCAGAACAGCCACCACCTTGTTGTCCAGATACAAGGACTTGGTTTCAGCGAGCCAGCCTCACGATCCAGAGCCCTGTGTGGCTACAGCTGTGCGCGAACGTGTGGTGGCCTGGAGCACAGGTGGCAAGGCAGATTGCTGTCTTCCACAACTTCTGTTCTCAAGGTCGAGGGAATGGACCCATTCTGCAGGTACATGTGTTGAGTTTCAAACGTTCAGTACAGCAGATAGTTAACATATTGATAACTCCCCAGCCTCAGACGTGGCTGCAGCATTCCGCACCCGCAGCACCCCGTACCTGCAACTGCCTACCGCGCAGGTTCACTGTCTAGGCCCGCAGCAGTACCCAAGTATCGATCGCTGTCTAGTTCTGAAGCTATTTCTTGCTGTGAGGCGCAAGCCAGGCAGGTGGAAACACAAGCCACGCGATCCCATCGCATGCTGCCACATCGCCTTGCTTTGACAGGCATCGGGCAGCACGTGTTTCAGAGCCGGCCGAATCTTGCCATATCGGCCACCATACCTAGGAGATCTGTGTCAGCGGGCAGCGACATGTCGGAAACCGCGGAGTACTATCGCTCTGACGGGGTACGTACACGCTCGTGCAGTGAGCCAAGTTCTGTCGATTTTCACGAGTATGCTATGCCAGAAATACAATCACTGTGAGAGGGACTCACTTCATCGACACATGCTCCTTCGAAGGCGTCTGTTGAGGTCGAACCGTTTAATGCACGCTTGCATACATGTTCTGCCAACCTCCCCAGCTTTGTCCCTGTTAATATGCTTGGACCTTGTGTCTCCTAACATCCAGCAGAGGTACTACTGCTGGCGAATACTTGAAGACATGGTTCAAAACCGGCCATCACCCATACACCAGATTCAACTGTGAGGTGTCAATTAATTGGGTCATTCTCCCCATCGCGAAAGAGCAACATGACACCTCGCCAGCGCAGTACGCCGAAAACACCCAACAAAACATTGATGTAGCACCAGCCTTCAGCTGTACATAGCCATTCTGCTAATCAACCAGCCCGAGTACTTCCCGGCCACAAGTGCACGCAATCATGCATGATTGCCCGTCAAAGCCCAGCACAGCTGTGTAGCCCCAAGCCCCCACCGCCTAGCCGACTTCTCTCAAGACTTACATACATGCCCACAACGCGCTAGGCTCTGCCTCGGTTCAGTAACACAATCGCGGATGCACGCAGGTCCGGATAACACACGATCCGTTTGCTCCGGGGATGGCGCGCCGCTATGGCCGCCCCGGCGAGACTGACCCCGATGGCTTCGATCCGTACGCGGACAGCGTCGGCCCGGGCATCTACGGCGGCAACGTGGTCCGCGATGGCAGCGGCCGCGTCGTGATCGGGCGGCAGTACCAAAGCCACAACCCGCGGCCTGGGCCGGTGTACGATGGCACCGGGTACAGCGCCATGAGCAAGGCCATCAGGCGCGCCCTCAGCCCGCACCCAACACGCACTACACATGCCGTTACGATTGTGTCGCAGCTACCTGCCGGACAGTTGTGTTGCACATCGTTGAGGCTGCCCCTGTGCGCCTCCGCCTTCACAGTACAAGCTCGTCACACAGCAGATTGTTCAAAGCACTCCTGTCTTATCAGCACCGGAGTATACGTAGGGCCGTGATGACTGACACAGCATGTGCCATGAGACAAATTGTTGTTGCCAGTCCTTGCCGCGGCCAGGCTCTGGGTAAGAAAACACAGCGGTCATGCGTGCGTTGAGTTTTGAAGTCAATGGGAGTGTGCCGGGTGCAGCCAGGGCCCAGAGGCGGTGGAGCGACTACTAGCGGAGGACCCGGCGCTGGCACAGGAGGTGACCACAGGCGGCGCGACGCCGCTGCACGTCTGCGGCATGTCACAGCGCGGCCAGCACAGCGTCGCGGCGCTGCTCGCGCGCGGCGCCGACGCCGCCGCGGTGGACACGTACGGCTACACGCCGCTGCACCGCATGGCCTCCAACAACCTGCCCGACGGCGCCCGCGCGCTGCTGCGCGGCGGCGCGGCCGCCGCCGCGCGCGCCGGGGGCAGCGGGGAGAGTCCGCTGGAGGTGGCGGAGGGGTGCCGCGCGGACGCGGTCGCTGCCGTGCTGCGGGAGGCGCTTGCGGACTGCGGCGAGGCACGGTAGCAGCCTGCCAAGGACCTAGGCACAGCGTACCAGACAGCCATGAGCACGTGTGGACATCGATGCGCTTGAGCATGCGCTCGGCGTGGTCCCTGTGCACCGACTCGTCACTGTTGAGCAGCCGCAGGCGGCTGAGATGTCCACTGATCCCGGGATCATTCATCAATTTCAAGCACGAGCGCCCGCTAGCCCGGACAGTCTTGCTGCACCTGGAGGACCCTTGGAGGTTTGCACTGCTAGCGGGAACATTTATGTGACCTCTCCACGACGTTGGTTGGTAGCATTTCCTGCTGATGTGCTGATGCTGTGTGTGACCTCTCCACGACGCTGTGCCGCCGATGGCGCGTCAGGTCCACACTGCTGCCCCGCTGGTGGCACATCCTGGGGGCAAGGCAGATCAGCAGGGGCTGGTGGTCCCATGCGATGACACCTCGTCGCTCACTGGCTATCCGGCCTGAGCGGCCCTCCGCCAGAAGCATCCAGGGCCCCCTGCTCCCTGGCTGACAGATGCAGGCGCGGGCACTTTGCCGACCGCCGAGCGTTGGCACATATGTGGCCGTCTCGTCCGCATGCTCAGCCACTTGGATCAAGCCGGGGCGCGCCGCCATGTGTACTACACTGGTACCGAGGCTTGGCCGTCCTTTGAAGCAAATTTGTCCAAGGCGCGCTGGCGGATGACGGCGCTGCTGTGTTGGTGTGCCTCACCGGGGCTGCCCTGTTTGGGTGTGAAGTTGGAGAAGGCTGCGGCTTTGTGGCGAAGGCTGCGGCGAGGGAGATGGAGGGGCCAGAGTGTGGCTGTGGGACTGCTTGGTTGAGACCGCAGTGCGTGTCTGTCATGCTGTGATCGGGCACCGTGTACAAGCCGAACGTGCGGCTTCGACGGGGGTTGGCATCTGCTGCTGTGCATGCACTGAGGGCATTAGCTTGCCTGTTTGCTGCCCTGGCGGTGCTACCGGCCGCTCCGGCTTTGTCCTTGTAACTCACACACAGACGCCACAACCACCCACGCCCTCGATGCCTCGTGTGGCTACAGCTGCGCACTAACCCGTGGCGGCCTGGGAGCACAGGTGGCAAGGCAGAACGCTCCCTCACTACTTGTGTTCACAGGAACAATAGATCGGATTACAATGCCGCAACACATGTGACGTTAGACAAGAGGAGTCAGGCGGATGGCGGACAGTTGATAGCTCGCCAGTCTCAGAAGTGAATGCAGCCGTACCTTCCTTACCCACAGCCCTTTCCGATCGCGCAACATCGACCTATATCATTTTCGCCTGCGATCACGCACGATTAACCGATCGTTACTGCGCTATTGCTTGCTGGGAGGAAAGTGGAAGCTCGTGTTAACGCGAGCCACACGATCGCGTGCTGCCACATCGCATTGCTCCGAGGGGCATTCGGCAGCAGTTGTCTCAGAGCCGGTTGAATCTCGCCAAAGCAGCGAATATAGCAAGGAGATCTGTGTCAGCGGGCCGCGACATGTCGAAACACGCGCAGTACTATCGCTCTGACGGGGTACGTATACGTGCATGCTCGTGCAGAGAACCATTGTCTGTCGGTCTTCACGAGTATGCTGAAAATATGCACTGTATTGTTGAACCACTGCATCGACACAGACTGTTTGGACGGCTTCTGTTGAGGTCGATCCGTTGTCTGTACACTTGGAGACATGTCCCGCCTGCCTCTCCAGATTTGTCAGTGCAAGTTAGGCATCAAAATTATTGGCAAAGGCGAGTTGTACTAGCGGCCTGACATGTACAGACGGCTAGACACAGCACACCACCAGACAGTGCCGAGCACAAGGCGGATCACGTGGGTGAGCAATGGGCGTTCTACATATGTGCTAGGCAGCTACACCGTGACTAAAGCTGTTCCAGAATGTCCTGGCTGGAGCAAACTATTGGTGAATTCCTAACAGCAGTCCCCTGTCAGGCGAAGATGATGTTTGAGGGTTCCCTCTGTAAAGGGGGATATGTTGCTGTCGTGGTGCAGCTCTCCTGATGCTGTCTGTGCGGGAGTGATGGAGTCAGGATGTATGGGCAGTATTGTGCAGCACCAAGAGACAGGCTCAGACACGCAGAGCTGTGACCGGCGGAACTTGCTGGTTTCAGGCTGTCCAAGCTCTCGAACGCCCTGACAATAGCCCTGACAACAGCATCTGTTACACTGCAATCATGCCAAATGACTTCGCAGATCATACATTCTCCAGCTCAGAAAATTCACAATACCCAAGTGACACGTAGACCGAGGGCGGCGCTGCAGCTGCCCGTTGTCACACTTCACATCCATACATTATTGACCCCATCCCTCGTTCCAGTGCTTCGCAGCACCATAGCAGGCACTTTCCGGCTGACGTTGTGCAGCAGCCAAGGTGCAAAGCAGCAGCATGCCGCACAGTCTTCGCTCCTCCCCAATCTGAGCTGCACTGCACGCCTAGCCCAGGGCCGGAAGGCGCAAAGACTGCACGGCACAGTGCCCAGCCATTCTATCGCATGGCCATGAGGGCTGCCCCAGAATGGCATCATCACAGCGGCATCTTCAAAGGTAAACAAAGTACAAAAACAAGTCCACGTCACCGCCTCCCCAATACCAATGCCGCCTTCCCGACCCTGCTGCGGCATGTGCCGTAGCTCCCTTGACTCCAAAGAGGCTTGAGTCCGACTCGGCTGCTCACTGATCGGGGCCTTCTCCCTGATTTCTCTAGCGGGTGGCTACTGGCCGCTGAACAGCCGCAGAACGGAACCGGAAGTCTTTGCGTGTTTTTTGAAGCCTTATTCTGGAGCGCTTGCTGATCACACATGCCTGACACTTGGGCTCTACATGTGCCCACTACTCCCTCACAGCCCTGTGTGCCTGGCCCGGCCCGGTGTGAAGCCGGCTTGACGTGATCACACACCAACATCTGCACTGTGCCGTCCACCCTGCTTGTACCCACGCACATGTCGCATCGCGCTACACATAGAACCCGGACAGCTGCAGGTCCCCCTCCTCGTCCGCCCCTTCTTCCGTTCCACCACTGCCACCTTCCTCAGCAGCATCCTCACCATGCATGCGCTCACGCATATCGGAAAAACACTCCAGCAGCCCATCTTGCACACCCCGTGGTTCCTCAAACGGGGAGACGCTGCCAGGGCCACCACCATCCAGAAGCACCTCCGAGGCTGTAGCTTGGACGCCGAGAGGATACGGGAAGCGACGCCAGGCATCGAGTCGCATGTGTAGCTGGAACGGCAGGTGCTGCATGCATATGCCATCGGCACTGTACGCTCGTGGCAGCATCGCGGGCTCAAGACCCAGGGCCAGCTGCATTAGCCTTGCCTCGACCGAACACGCCAGCGCATGTGGCTGTGGGGGGCGCTGGTGAGGTAGTGGTGGCAGCGGGTGTGGTGTGTGGGGCGGGGCGGGGACTGCTGCCCGCGAAAAGTCGAGAGGCCCGCGGGCATCATGATCAGAGAGCACGTCTGTGAAGAAGACCCGCGCACCCCTCCGCACGATACTGAACAAATTGATGCCCGATGGTTGGGTTGCTGGGACAGGAGCTGAGAGTGGAGGCGGCTGCGGTGTTGCCTCGGGTGCAGCAGCCGTGGGCTGGGGTGGCGCATTGGAGGAGATTCGGTCGAGGAGGCTTACAGTTGCAGCCACGTGCGGGTAACGCTCCATAAATTGTATTTGAAAATGCGCGGAGAGTCCCGCCACGCCTGGTGGCTGTCTGGTGCCTTGCTCCGACGGCCCTGGGTGCGCCCTGGGGCTCGATGGGGCACTGCCATCGTCCGATGAGGTGCCTGCAGCATTCCCGGGCAAACTGTAGAGATCGCAGTTTCGGCCTACATCAGTGTACATGTGTTGCTGTGGTTGGTATGGCACAGCCGATCGGTGTGACTAAGTCTCTGCAGGAACCGCTGTGACTCATCACGATACCATATCAGCGCGCTAGAGGGTGGGCAGTTCATGAGCTCATGCCGCCGATCGAATGGCAAGCTGCATACAGACAGTGCGCACTCGAAGCCACAGCGCCGTGCGCTATGGCCCCGGCCGCACAGTGCCATGGCCGGCATTTACACATACAATATTGTATGCCGTAGGCGGTGTGCATCTGTAGCAGGTCATGTAGCAGCAGCCGGGCGGCTCATTAGGCTCGCGCGCCGGGTGTGGTCATGAATGCACATCATGCATGGGTACGGACAGCCCCCGGCACCCCGGCCCAAATGGCTGAGTGGGTATACATGATGCCATCAGCTTCTCACGCACGTTGTGTATATGCGTGTGAACATGTGCAGGCATGCAGGCACAGGAGCTACGGTGGACATGACTCACCCAGGTGGTCCACATGGTTGGGTGATCCACAGAAAGGTGATCCAATAAATATATTCCGTGAAAGACCTCCGTTACTGCTGTGACAGCGTTTATGAGTGTACGGTGTGGACATGCAGTGCTTGAGCATCGATTGCCTAGGTGTATGATCGTGTAGTGTGGAGGTGGCAAGTACCAGGTGCAGGGGGCCGGGGGGGGGGGAACCTTGATGGTCCTCTACTTCCGGTACCTCGGTGACAGTCATGAAATTAGGTAGGGGTGACCGTGCTAGTGGCTGCCGTGCTGCGAAGCTCTATATGGTACCTGCAGTACACCTCCAGATCCTCAAGGACGACGGTGTAAGCACCTGGTGCACGTGCGGCCTCTCGTGTTGCTCGTGCCTGCTAGGATCCATCTTACATTTGGGTGGTTTATATATACCCATTCTACCAAGGTCCGCAGATCCAACAAAGGCATTCACCAGCAGCTTTTTTGCGTGCTTCGCGAATCTGCGATCCAGGTGTCAACAACGCTGGTGTGGAGTGCATGGCGTGGCAGTGTGGTGAGTGGTGTCGCGTGACGCTTGCATGCGAGATTCCAACACGCCGAGTTCTCGAGGTGCTGAGTGACTTGTGACGAGTGTTGGGTCGTCGGGCCCGATCATCTGAAGCAATTTCGATTATTCGGGTCTAATTTCTGGGTGGCCGCCCCGGAAATGCTGCCTAGCGACCCATGGCCAACACATCATGATGGAATGGAGACGAAATGCTCGAGGCACTCCAGCGGGAGCTTGTGCAGGTGCGGAATGCCACTTGAACACCACCACCAAAATGAATCTCACTGATCGATAGCATGGCTACACCTGTTGTCGACGTGCGCGCTGGCCATGGCAGACCTTGCGCAGGTACCTATCCTGACCGGTCATACATGCAGTCGCGTTCACAAGACTCTGCAGATGCACGCACCAGGAAGCTGGCTTATAGATGACTTCTACGACGCGAAGCGAGGCTGCGAAGAGTGCGGGCAGTTGCGACACTAACTGTGGAGGTACGGCTGTAGCGTTAGCGTACAGTGTGATCACTTCCAAATCCGCGAAATGTCACCGGATGCCCACAGATCACAGTGCATGAATGCATTTATGTGCTCGCAAATCGTTGTAGCGATTGTAACTCGCATCGCTCGTTTCTGGCGTGGCCACATGCATATATGCCCTATCCGCCGGTCGGGGGCGATGATGCGAATGCTGCGCAAAGGGGGTGTGAACCATCCAGGGGTGCTTGCACGAATCATGAACCATGAACACGTATGAACCATCCATGAACCATATCATGAACCATGAACACGCCAACGCCATGCACCATCACTTCCCTTTTAGACCCTTTTAGCACTTCTCGGCGCGCCCCGGGGCAGCTCCTCGGCGAATCCGGGGCAGCAGCTTTGGAGCGCTCCAATGATGCTGTTGCGCCAACGCCAACATGATCATGTCGCCGACGTCCGCCGCGCCCGCGCCACGGATGGTTCACAGCAGCAGCCGGGCGGCATATTAAGCTCGCCCCGGGTGTGGTCATGAATGCACATCATGCATGGGTACGGACAGCCCCCGGCACCCCGGCCCAAATGGCTGAGTGGGTTACATTATGCCATCAGCTTCTCACGCACGTTGATATGCGTGTGAACCTTGATGGTCCTCTACCACAGGTACCTCGGTGACAGCCATGAAATTAGGTAGGGGTGACCCTGCTAGTGGCTGCCGTGCTACGAAGTTCTGTATGGTACCTGCAGTACACCTCCAGATCCTCAAGGACGACGGTGTAAGCACCTGGTGCACGTGCGGCCTCTCGTGTTGCTCGTGCCTGCCAGTGCAATTGCACTAACACCCGTTTATATGCTGCCGATCCCGCGGATGACATTTCAGTTCAAGACTTCAGTCGTCCAGTAATGCATTACTGCAATCGACCATGGGGCGTCGAGGCGCGCGCTGTCGTAATGCGCGAGCCTGGCGTATACTTGGGGCGCATATGCATGAGGCATCAGCCGAGACCTCGCCTGCATGTACGTGCTGCGGATGAGTGCTGACAGCCACGTTACGTGAACCCGGCAGCCTTGTCAAATGACCAACTTTCTGCGCTCAGGCGAGTAAGCCCCCTCCTCCCCGGCCGGCGTCCAGCACCCGTCTGTCTGTCAAGCACCCTTTCGCAGTTGAAGGCGCGTTCGCAGGGGCACACGCGCACATGGCCACGGCAAACTTCGGACAGAATCATGCGTGCGCACAAATATTGTCGTTAGGCTCTAGGTACTCTAAACAAACTTGAAACCCAATTACCGATCTTCTAGAGTGCGAACATAACGGGGCCATCGGGTCGGGGGTGCTGCCCTCGAACGGCGCAAACATCCACGTGTTCACGCATGGACCACTGCAGCAGTGCCCGGCGGACGTGGCACGAGGCCTCGGCACGCACACGGCCAGGCATCCCTCCGAGTGAACCGCGGTAATACCCCACCAGGTGCATCGTCGCACGCACACGGCCGCTTCACCTGCGGGATCACCCCACCGCTGCACATCTCCACTTGTACACGGCCGCCAGCATAACGCTTACGTTCCACGCCACGTGCACAGAGATACGGTGTAACGCAAAGCTGGATTTCAACGCGACGTCGGTAACGCAGGCTGGCCCGAGCCCAGCCTCGGCTGGTCGCACGGCGGACTCCGGATTCTCGGCACGTGCTCGCGATGGACTCCAGCGCGATAGACAGCAGCGACAGTTGGCCGCAGCGGGATATCGGCACTGATCGACACTTGACTGTGCTGCGGAGATGCAATCTAGATCGTGGCGTGGCAACGCATGGTGCTTGAGGCTGGTGCACTGCCCGAATTCGAATATTCAATTCAGGAGTCCTGGCTGGAGCAAACTATTGGTGAATTCCTAACAGCAGTCCCCTGGAAGGCGAAGATGATGTTTGAGGGTTCCCTCTGTAAAGGGGGATATGTTACTGTCGTGATGCAGCTCTCCTGATGCTGTCTGTGCGGGAGTGATGGTGTGGCAATCCAGTGATATGGCCGCTATACCACTGGACCCTTGCACGTCGCGACGTGCAAGGGTCCAGTGGTATAGCGGCCATATCACTGGATTGCCACAAAAGTTGGGTTCGTGAGGTCGGGTCAGTCAGGATGTATGGGCAGTATTGTGCAGCACCGAGAGACAGGCTCAGACACGCAGAGCTGTGACCGGCGGAACTTGCTGGTTTCAGGCTGTCCAAACTCTCGAACGCCCTGACAATAGCCCTGACAACAGCCTTGACAACAGCATCTGTTACACTGCAATCATGCCAAATGACTTCGCAGATCATACATTCTCCAGCTCTGCAAATTCAATTTGCAGCGTGACAACGAGCAGCTGCAGCGCCGGTCTACGTGTCACTTGCCAGTGGGTATTGTGAAGTTCACAATACGTTGTGCAGCAGCCAAGGTGCAAAGCAGCAGCATGCCGCACAGTCTTCGCTCCTCCCCAATCTGAGCTGCACTGCACGCCTAGCCCAGGGCCGGAAGTCGCAAAGACTGCACGGCACAGTGCCCAGCCATTCTATCGCATGGCCATGAGGGCTGCCCCAGAATGGCATCATCGCAGCGGCATCTTCAAAGGTAAAACAAGTACAAAAACAAGTCCAAGTCACCGCCTCCCCAATACCAATGCCGCCTTCCCGACCCTGCTGCGGCATGTGCCGTAGCTCCCTTGACTCCAAAGAGGCTTGAATCCGACTCGGCTGCTCACTATTCGGGGCCTTCTCCCTTATTTCTCTAGCGGCTGGCTACTGGCCGCTGAACAGCCGCAGAACAGATTCGGAAGTCCTTGCGTGATTATTGAAGGCTTATTCTGGAGCGCTTGCTGATCACACATGCCTGACACTTGGGCTCTACATGTGCCCACTACTCCCTCACAGCCCTGTGTGCCTGGCCCGGCCCGGTGTGAAGCCGGCTTGACGTGATCACACACCAACATCTGCACTGTGCCGTCCACCCTGCTTGTACCCACGCACATGTCGCATCGCGCTACACATAGAACCCGGACAGCTGCAGGTCCCCCTCCTCGTCCGCCCCTTCTTCCGTTCCACCACTGCCACCTTCCTCAGCAGCATCCTCACCATGCATGCGCTCACGCATATCGGAAAAAAACTCCAGCAGCCCATCTTGCACACCCCGTGGTTCCTCAAACGGGGAGACGCTGCCAGGGCCACCACCGTCCGGCAGCGCCTCCGAGGCTGTAGCTTGGACGCCTAGAGGATGCGGGATGCGAAGCCAGGCATCGAGTTGCATGTGTAGCTGGAACGGCAGGTGCTGCATGCATATGCCATCGGCACTGTACGCTCGTGGCAGCATCGCGGGCTCAACCCAGGGACCCAGGGCCAGCTGCATTAGCCTTGCCTCGACCGCACACGCCAGCGCATGTGGCTGTGGGGGGCGCTGGTGAGGTAGTGGTGGCAGCGGGTGTGGTGTGTGGTGCGGGGCGGGGACCGCTGCCCGCGAAAAGTCGAGAGGCCCGCGGGCATCAGAGGGCACGTCTGTGAAAAATACCCGTTCACCACACCGCACGATGGGGGACATATCACCCGATGGTTGGGTTGCTGGGACAGGAGCTGAGAGTGGAGGCGGCGGCAGTGTGGCCTCGGGTGCCACGGCCGTGGGCTGGGGTGGCGCATTGGAGGAGTTTCGGTCGGGGGAGCTTGCAGTTGCAGCCACGTGCGGGTGATGCAGCTCCATAAATTGTATGTGAATATGCACGGAGAGTCCCGCCACGCCTGGTGGCTGTCTGGTGCCTTGCTCCGACGGGCCTGGGTCCGCACTGGGGCTCGATGGGGTGCTGCCATCGTCCGATGAGGTGCCTGCAGCATTCCCGTGCAAACTGTAGAGATAAATCAATTGCAGTTTCAGCCTACATCAGTGTACATGTGTCGCTGTGGTTGGTATGGCACAGCCGATCGGTGTGACTATAGCTAAGTCTCTGCAGAAACCGCTGTGACTCATCACGATGCCATATCAGCGCGCTAGAGGGTGGGCAGTTCATGAGCTCATGCCGCCGATCGAATGGCAAGCTGCATACAGACAGTGCGCACTCGAAGCCACAGCGCCGTGCGCTATGGCCCCGGCCGCACAGTGCCATGGCCGGCATTTACACACGGTCGTCTGAGGGGGGTTTCCAGGTGGTTTACCCCTTCGGCATATGTGGTCCCGTTAATTCGGAGTTGTCAATGTCCAATAGGATACGGCTCAGTAAATTTGGATTTACTTTACTTTACACATACGCACGTTAACGCACGTTGTGTATATGCGTGTGAGCACGTGCAGGCATGCAAGGGGGGGGGGGGGGGGGGGATGGCCGGCAAACCTTGATGGTCCTCTACCACCGGTACCTCAGTGACAGCCATGAAATTAGGTAGGGGTGACCTTGCTGGAGGCTGCCGTGCTACGAAGCTCTATATGGTACCTGCAGTACACCTCCAGATCCTCAAGTCCGACGGAACAAGCACCAGCAGGTGCGCGTGCGACCTCTCGTGTTGCTCGTGCCTGCAAGGAACCACCTTACATTTGGGTGGTACACCCATTCTACACAAAGTGCGATCCGTTCTTCTGGATCTGTGATGTATGTTTACATGCATCCTTGAGTGGCACTGGTACATATATCACAGAGGTAAAGGCGAGGAGGCAGGTTGCACTGCAGGGACATCGCGCGCACATGGTCTTACGGGCAAGGCAGTGTTGACGGGGCTGGCAGCCCCGTCCGACGACCTCACGCCGCTCACAGGCCACCCGGCCTGAGCGGCGCTGCGCGCCGCCCGGGCTGCGTGGTGGGCAGTCGCCGCTGCGTGTGCGCTGGCGGCCTCGTCCGCTTTGTTGTAGTGGCGGCTCTGGCGTACCGCGTTTCGCTGGTGTCTTCCCTGTGCGTCTGCGTGTGGCCCGCCGTTGGGGCGCAGCCGGGTAGGTGCGCGGGGTGGGCTGGACTTTGGGGGTTCCGGGTGTGGGTTTGCGGGCGGGCGGGGTGGTGTGCGAGGGCTGGGCTTGGTGGATTGTGCTGGGGGAGGCGGGGGCCTCCCCGGGCTGGGGGTTGTTGTTGCGGTCACGCTGTTGTTTGCTGGGCGGCCTTGGCTACTTCTGCTTCCGGGGCTCGTGCGCCTGGCTGGTGCGCGGGGTTCGGGTGGGGGTGGGCGTGTGGGCGTGTGTGTGTGTGTGGCTGTGGCCGGCGCCGGTGCTGACGTTGAGTGGGTGTTTTGGTGTGTGCTGTGTGTGGCTTGTTGCGTGGTGTGCGGTTCCCCTGGTTCTTGCTCGCGGTGCTGCCTGCCTTGCTTGCTTTGTCCTTGTAACACATGGTCTTACATAAGAGCAACATCAACAGGTCTTGAAACACCGCTCACCGAGGCCACGGCAAGCATCCGCCGCAGGACGCGGTTGCAGCGGCGTCGCACCACCATCATGCAAAGCACTCCCCGCGTCTCGCGTACGACACTTTATGCATATGCTATCAGTGAGCATACGATGTCAGTGCGTGTGTACCTTTCAAGCAGCTCAAATCAAATTTTGATCCCACAGTTCCTGCTGCAACCTTGCTGTATCTCTGAGATAATTTCACATGGAATTCCATCATAATTTCACATGATGTGAAAGGCACTGGTACATACATCACCAAGATATCGGTGCGGAATGCCCGACCGGAATGCCCGTTCGGTGCGGAATGCCCGAGGTTTGGAATCATTGGGCGTCGCGCATCGTTGGGCATCATCACGATGCCCGACCAACTTGAACACCACCACCAAAATATCAGCACTTGCTGTAACACCGCGCCCTTCGATCAGTGCTATCACAGAAGCAAAATGAATCTCACTGATCGATAGCATGGCCACACATGTTGTCGACCTGCGCGCTGGCCATGGCAGACCATGCGCAGGAACCTATTGTTACGAGGACAATTGAGACTCAGCAGTACATGCAAAGTGGGATCGTAATGTCAGTATTGACTCAGGTACAATCCGAAGTAATTGACCTAGCATACTCAATATATAGTGCCGTTAGACACAGACCAGTACACTGACACAGTAGTACGGTCAATCCCTATATGTCGAACACAGTCAGCCTCTCTAAGTCGAGGACTGATAAGTGACTTCCTAACAACCTATACTACAAGAACGACTTGAACCCGGTGTTCACTCGGGGTGTGCGTGTGAGCCCGGGGTTCGGGTACTATCGGCTCCGGGTGGCCAATTCCGGGTTCGGCGCCTCCCAGCTCAGTCAGAAATTGCCCGGAAGGTCAAATGCAGTGTGTTCCGGGTATGCATGCGGCATGCTGTGGACAGCGGCATGCCGCACCTGTCAATGGCTGGATGGTCTTGAGCCGTCTCCAGCTTACACTTGGGATACTTTTACAGGAGGCGTAGTCAAAGCGGGCCATCGTGCTCATCTGAGCGCACAACTGCTGAAATTTGCATCACAGAGAAGACGAATACTTACCTTGCGGTGCTTGTGGCAGGTCAGTGGTTGCTGCACCTGCGAAGTTGAATTGATCTCAATTGCCATAGACTGCACAAGTGCTTAGACACTCTGGTCGTTGCTCTGCACCAATCTTCACATACAACACAGCGTGTAATGTCAGCCTCATGTCAATGCCACTGTTGGCTGTGTGCAACACATCAACGAGCGACTGCGGCTCACAACAGAAGCAAAGCAGAGGAAGGAGCATAGTCGCCAGTATTTCTTGTTGTGTCGTGTTGAATCGTGTGCACGGCGCAGTCCTGCAGTTGGGTGCCCGATGCCAGCGCTGGTACAGCGCGGCGACCGTGGCGCCAAGGCGGTCTTATGTGATGTGACAATGCTGTAATGTTTCCACTTGCCATACATGCCTATCGATACACTGTTCATGCGTGTTTTCTGGTCGCCGATCGTATTACCCGGAAGGTTGTCATCCGGGAAAACACCTTGCCGCGCCCGGAGTAGCCCACATCCGGGTAACGCGATCCATCGTAAACGCGCATATTATAGGCTTAAACGAGGCACTTAAGCATCAACTCATCGTATGAGTATGTTGTGCGTCGTTACCAGTGCGGTCCGGGTCGCAACCAGCAACCGCACGCTGGTGGTCGCGTTAGCAGGTGCGACTGACGACACTCAACAAGGCAGGCTGGGAGACACATGTCACGAATGCGCTCCCAAAGACCAAGCCATAACACATTTTCGACACAGTACATAAACTATGCGCAGCCTAATCATCGCCAACGGCATCCAAGATTCTATCTGGGGAGGGGGCGATCGACCACCTTGCACCATACTCCATCGACGTCCATACCACCGAACAGCTACAGGAACAACGATGAAATCCCCCGGAACAATGAAGCTTTGGATATATTTTTATGTCAATGGCATGTTTGCTGCACTGTGCCAGCGACTCGTGACAGTCAGCCCACTGCGCGCTACACACAGTCCCAACTCACAACAGACACCTACAGCCGACGTGGTCCCCAGACCAGCCAGAAGGCCCAGAAAAGATTCAAAATACGATACGACGACCATCAGCTGCAAGGAGCACGCTTGATCACACGCACTTGCAGCTTCAGAACGCGCAAGATACACCGAGGTCGAGGCCGGTTCACCCCGTGCACGAGTCGGCTGTCAGCGAGACGACCAGAAAACACTGCAGTCACGGTGTGTGTGTGTAGTACTCCAATGCTGGCCCACCAACAAGCAGCACAGGTTCATGCTTCTTGCCTCAATGGCAGCTGGCGCTGGCTGTTCGGGGTCTCCCAGCATGATGAGTCATATAGAAGCCAGGCAGCGGCACCCATCCCACTTGCAGTCCCAACCTAACAACTATCCACTAATCACAGTCCTTGTTACCTCTGAGAACTTCTCACTTGAAGTGGAGCTGAATGTGATGCTCCACCGAGCAGCTTGTCAGCAGTGAATACAAACGAAACCATTCGCAATGATCTCTGAGCTGTGGCAAGCCAGCTGCACAAAGACAGGAGGGGGGGAGATTGGCCCGCACATACCTGTACTGTAGCTGTTCACCGGCCGCTCACTCTGTCTTCTGTGAGCCTTTCAGCTGCTTGCTTCAGAGACCGCCAGTGGATGCAAAATATCTGGAGGGGTCCCCAGCTGCAGACATCAATGGCGAGGACTTCGAACCAGGTGAACTGCAATCGAAACAGCTCCAGATGTTCTCCACGTGGCCGAGGCTTGCGGGGCGGTCTGCATATAAACGCGTGCGGTGAGCGTGCAGCGCTGGCACACCGTGTGACACGTTCACCGCGCGGAGCCGCCTGAGGTTAGCTCACGAGTCCAACTTGTCCCTGGGATCCGAGAGTTCCCAGAAAATTCGCGATAGCACACCGGAACGCCGGCGCGACGAACCCTCGCGAGAGTTCTCGCGAACTCTCGCGACGAACTCTCCCATGGCCATGGATCCCTTCGAAGATCTAGCTCAATTGAGCTCAACCTATAGAGAAGCGCTTATGCCTGCAACTTGCAAGCATGCATCTGCCATGCACGTGTGGTAGCACTCCGCAGCATCACTGACGTTTTTCGGCTCTGATGCCAGGCATCAGCCACGATACCCTGTTCTCTAGCGGTGTGCCGCATGACGCACGCTGCCGCGGTGTGCGGCGTGCACGAATCATGAAGTCGTTCTTGTGGTGCACAATGCGTCATGCGTGGCCGCGACCATGCGTATGCAAGTATGCATGTAGTTAGTCATGCGTATGCAAGCATGTAGTTACAAAGGACAGAGCCGGGCAGCGAGCCGTTGCCAGGAATTCACACGCAAATCCACTCAAGCAGTCGTGGCACTAGGCCGGGTACGCGCACGTACCACAGCCCGGCGCCGGCCGGTGATGCCAGCCCAAGATTGAAGCCCCGCACGGAGCACAAGAGCATTCCCCTTGCACAACGCCTCACTCAACTTCGCTCGATTATTGTATCTTGGATCGGGGCCGAATCGGGTCGGGGCGATGACGGGTCACTTTTGAGAAGTCAGATACACTGATGGCAATATCGAGCCCGGCAGCACTGACCGCCGCGTCAAGGGCAGCCTATCTCGAGATACATGTGTTGGCTGCCTCTCCACGTCGAATTGGTGCCGTTTCGCCACCGGATGTGGTTGTGAGCGGCAAAAGTACCCGTCGAACTCCGATCCTGATGACAGGGAAACCTCATAGTACGCGCCAGACGCGCCACAGATTACCACGCCACGCCTCATGGCAAACTTGTGAGGTATTGACTGTGTATTAGTGTGGCCAAGGGCCCTATCGCGGTGCGCGTGGTGGCGATTCAAACGCCAGCCTCGCTGAATCGACACCGAGATACATGTGCGACGGGCCCAAGCACACGCAACGCTGAAAATCATGCAAAAATATGTAGCTGTCAAAATCACCCCGAACCGATTACAGAATATCTTCATGTTTGAAAGCGGGCCGTTCCAGGCTGCAGGCTCCGCCACTGCGGGCGCGGGGTTGCATTTGCTCGACCGATTCACTCGCGCGGCGCTGACGACGCCCTCATAGCGCGGCACGGATCGTTTGCGTTGCAAGTAACTTCCATTCTTTCTATCCCGCACAGCACATCGTAGTGTTGAGGATGATGCTAGCACAGGGCGGCTACGCCTGCTCTCATACTCTTCGCCTGAGCTGATCTTGCTGGGGTGATACGAAATGTGAGGTTGTTGTGATCAAAGTGAGAATGACAGTTGTGCATGCAGCGCATCTGGATCTATAGACTCGTTCGTTGTGAAGGCTACGAGGAAGTGTAGGTAAGCCAATCTGCCAGAGTTCAGAGGTTGACTGCAGTGCAGCACGGGCTACCAGTGAGGAAACGCCAGCACCACGTCCAAATGAGAAATCACTTTCCAGAACTTCACACCTGCGCCAGAACAGCCACCACCTTGTTGTCTAGATACAAGGACTTGGTTTCAGCGAGCCAGCCTCACGATCCAGAGCCCTGTGTGGCTACAGCTGTGCGCGAACGTGTGGTGGCCTGGAGCACAGGTGGCAAGGCAGATTGCTGTCTTCCACAGCTTCTGTTCTCAAGGTCGAGAGAATGGACCCATTCGGCAGGTACATGTGTTGAGTTTCAAACGTTCAGTACAGCAGGTAGTTAACGTATTGATAACTTACTAAGTTATCAAGGGGAGTTCAAGTTGAACTCCCCAACCTCAGACGTGGCTGCAGCATTCCGCACCCGCAGCACCCCGTACCTGCAACTGCCTACCGCGCAGGTTCACTGTCTAGGCCCGCAGCAGTACCCAAGTATCGATCGCTGTCTAGTTCTGAAGCTATTTCTTGCTGTGAGGCGCAAGCCAGGCAGGTGGAAACACGAGCCACGCGATCCCATCGCATGCTGCCACATCGCATTGCTTTGACAGGCATCGGGCAGCACGTGTTTCAGAGCCGGCCGAATCTTGCCATATCAGCCACCATACCTAGGAGATCTGTGTCAGCGGGCAGCGACATGTCGGAAACCGCGTAGTACTATCGCGGGGTACGACGGGGTACGACACGCTCGTGCAGTGAGCCAAGTTCTGCCGATCTTCACGAGTATACTATGCCAGAAATACAGAGTGACTCACTTCATCGACACGTGCTCCTTGGAAGGCGTCTGTTGAGGTCGAACCGTTTAATGCACGCTTGCATACAGCTTCTGCCAACCTCTCCAGCTTTGTACATGTACATGTTAACATGCTTGGACCTTGTATCTCCTAATATCCAGCAGAGATACTACTGCTGGCGAATACCTGAAGACATGGTTCAAAACCGGCCATCACCCATACGCCAGATTCAACAGTGAGGTGTCAATTGGGTCTATACACCTCGCCAGCGCAGTACGCCGAAAATACCCAACAAAACATTCATGTAGCCCCAGCCTTCACCTGTGCATAGCCATTCTGCCAATCAACCAGCCCGAGTACTTCCGCGGCCACCAGTGCAAGCAACCATGCATGATTGCCCGTCAAAGCCCAGCACAGCCCCAAGCCCCCACCGCCTAGCCAACTGCTCTCAAGACTTACATACACGCCCACAATGCGCTGGCCTGCCTCGGTTCAGTAACACAATCGCGGATGCACGCAGGTCCGGATAACACACGATCCGTTTGCGCCGGGGATGGCGCGCCGGTACGGCCGCCCCGGCGAGACTGACCCCGATGGCTTCGATCCGTACGCGGACAGCGTCGGCCCGGGCATCTACGGCGGCAACGTCGTCCGCGACGGCAGCGGCCGCGTCGTGATTGGGCGGCAGTACCAGAGCCACAACCCGCGGCCCGGGCCGGTATATGACGGCACTGGGTATAGCGCCATGAGCAAGGCCATCAGGCGCGCCCTCCGCCCGCACCCAACACACACTACACATGCCGTTACGATTGTGTCGCAGCTACCTGCCGGACAGTTGTGTTGCACATCGTTGAGGCTGCCCCTGTGCGCCTCCGCCTTCACAGTACAAGCTCGTCACACAGCAGCTTGTTCAAAGCACTCCTGTCTTATCAGCACCGCAGTATACGTAGGGCCCTGATGACTGACACAGCATGTGCCATGAGACAAATTGTTGTTGCCAGTCCTTGCCGCGGCCAGGCTCTGGGTAAGAAAACACAGCGGTCATGCGTGCGTCTTGTTTTGAAGTCAATCTGAGTACTAGTGTGCCGGGTGCAGCCAGGGCCCAGAGGCGGTGGAGCGACTACTAGCGGAGGACCCGGCGCTGGCACACGAGGTGACCACAGGCGGCGCGACGCCGCTGCACGTCTGCGGCATGTCACAGCGTCGCGGCGCTGCTCGCGCGCGGCGCCGACGCTGCCGCGGTGGACACGTACGGCTACACGCCGCTGCACCGCATGGCCTCCAACAACCTGCCCGACGGCGCCCGCGCGCGCCGGCGGTAGCGGGGAGAGTCCGCTGGAGGTGGCGGAGGGGTGCCGCGCGGACGCGGTGGCTGCCGTGCTGCGGGAGGCGCTTGCGGACTGCGGCGAGGCACGGTAACAGCCTGCCGAGGACCTAGACACAGCGCATCGTGCACCAGACAGCCATGAGCACGTGTGCATATCGATGCGCTTGAGCGTACGCTCGGCGTGGTGCCTGTGCACCGACTCGGCACTGCTGAACCTGCACGATCCTTCAAGCTCCGCACCGCCACCAGGGACGTGTATGTAAGACCATTCAGAGTCGCTGGTGCTGTGTGTGACCGCACAGGGGGTCATCCACTCCCGCTAAAGGGTGGTCCCCCCCCCGGGCGCGCAAAATTCGCTGCGAAACAGAGAAATTGGGGAAGGTTTCCACTATTGTCTATGTTGAATGAACAATCGTAGTGTTTTAGTTCGGAGTCTTGGGCAAAATGGGTCACAATCGCCGAAATGGCCGGTCTGGTTGGGGAGAACCTCGATTTGCCGTCCTCGTCTGTAAAGTAAAGCAAATCTATAAATCAGACCACAATGAGTTGCAAGTGCATCATATTCGCGCCGCAGTGATAGGGTATACCCTGTACGAGCTGAATCATGTTGTGGCGGTTGCAGAAACGACTCGGGGGCCGGGACTGGCGGCTGGTGCGAGGTGTCGGGACTGCTTTATTGGTGGGAGCGTATGTCATCTTCCAGCGGACCTGGCACCACACTAGATGGTGGGGAACTGAAAGATGTGGTGCTTAAGGCAGCGGCGTGTGAGCCCCCAAGGGCGCCGCTTTCGGCGGCGATACCGTCCGTCTCTGACGTGCCTGCAAACAGTTACTCCTGTGTCTGTGCGTAGTGTGCACGTACATGTGGATCTTGCGTATAGGATCCCCGCAATCCTTGGCCCCCAGGGCAGTCATCTGCTCGATGATCAAAACTTCGCCACCTAGCCTGCAATGGCCCCCTCGCAGGGCCTGTGCCGGTGATGTGTGCCATGATCTGCACCCTGACGGCAGATCAGACGAGAGTACATGAATGAAAAGCGCGCTCACGCCCTGGACATTTGCGCTCCCGCCAGTTGATTTGCGATGTGTCTGACCGCTGGTTCTTCTTGTGCAGTGCCGCGGGACAAAGCTGGCACGGCCCCCTCCGAGGCCCACAGGCGCCTGAGCAGGCTCGCCGCGGCCGCCGCCAGCGTGCGCGGGCTGCGGTGCCCGGCCGCGTGCGGACGCCACTGGCCCCAGCTACTAACGCTCGCCTCCACTAGTAGCACCGAGTTGACCTTATAGCAGCCCCGCGCGATCCTAACGTGTGGACGTCCCCGCATGGTCCCTATGTCATCCATGTGGATAATACGAGCCATATGAGTGCCGAGGGTGCAGCCTTAGGGACGTAAGGACGCACAATGCTGTCCTAATGGGTAGGACACGACAGGGCAAGTATGAGGACATGGGATGCCGCACGGAAGGACAATTTAGTGCCAGTATAGGGTCTAGCTACCTTGCAGAAATTGGGATGGTGTGAGGACGTACCCGTGGACATGATGAGGCTCTGGTGGGGACAGCCATTGGGACATACACGTGGTGTTGCAATTGGATGCGTCCGCTTGTGCGGATGCCTTGAAGGGCACAAGCAAAACATCATAATAACGGTCAACAATGGTGACTACGGAAGCTGGCAGATGAAACTGGTGAAGCGGCCACTCTGAACTCGCTGATCGCACGGAATAACTGTTCGCCTTCCCCAGCCGCGGGATACATGTACAGGTGTCGGCCAAAGTCAAGTGACCACGAGGCCAGGACAGAGACGTGCTTAATACTATAAGATCTGACGTATGCCTTGTTCGCCATCGAGCTCCGACAGTAACACCGCTAGTGGCCACCAGGGCAAGGAGGAGAACCTAATGGCGACGCCAGGACTCGACGGATTCCTCGGACTACTCATGTTCAATTTCCTGATATTTGCTTGCGAAATAGTGCCACGGCTCGTGTGTTAGTGAGCATAGGCGCCGGTCTGTCGTTGACGAGGTTGGCGAGTATTCGCTCCCAAGGCATTATTGCGATTGGTGGTACCCAGACTAGATGAATCGATGAAGAATTATGGCCTCTCCATCAGAGATGCAGCGGGTGTACCACCAGGTGACTCTGCCCATCGCAGGTCACCATCAGTCGATCGTGGAAGGCTAGCAGCATCGTTATAACAATGTGAGAACCTTTTACTGCTCGTTATGCAGCTGCCTTGCTGTCGGTGGGTATCCTTGAAGCTGTGGCCACGCTTTAGCATACTGTACTTCCTGATCCGCTGGTCCGGCAGGACTCTCTTGCACTCCCCCTCTGCCTCGCACTGTGCCTCTCTGTTATTGAATTTGTCTCTCCTGTGCTAGCCTTGACTGCTGGCTCCGATTGATGAGGCTGTTTCTCTTGGGAAGTACTCTCTCCTGCCCCATACTGTTTCCTCCACACCCAGTTGTGTCACTACGCAGTGCCACTACGCAGTTCCTTACCGATCATTGGTCTGCGCACTGGTGATGTGTTTGCAGCGAGAATTATCTGCAGTTGGTGCAGATTCCGTGGATGGACATGGCTGTGGCGAGTCAGGTCTACAGGATCAGAGGATGCAGGGAAAGCAACCTCCAGTGATGAGCCATGTTGTCCCGATTATGCTTGGATGGGGCTGGAGCAGAAGTAGCTCAGGAGTAGCTTCTCGGCGGGCCGGGATCTGCTGGCCTGGAATTGCAGGGTGCAGTGACATTTTGTTGGGTCGTCTGACTAGTTGTAAGTAGTCATAATGTTCAAACATGTTACACATGTCTGTACTTGCCACATCCACTGCCGTGTAAATTGGTTGACCGGTACCTGCCGACACGTCGCTGTAGCAGAAACTTTGCACTATGTCTAGAGTGCTTCACGTCATTATGGTGTACTGTGTGCCGGCGCTGCATTGCGAAATTACTGATGACAAGATAATACAGCACCAGGTGGTTTTGGACACATCCGGCAACAGATGGCATGTTCATTCCATGGTTCACAGGCATGGCCCCCAGTTCATCACGGTGCAGTCCATTGTCGCCGCTGTGACTGTAAATGCAGTAAATAGAATATTGCGATGAAATCTGCAGAAATGAAATCTGCACTTGAAATCTGCACTTTCATCGCAGTAAATAGAATATTGCGATGAAATCCTTTGAACTCGATAGTGCTCACTGAGCAACACAACTCGTTGTCAGCCGGGCTGGGCTGCTTTAACTTGATAGGTGATGTAATCTCGTTTCGGACTCCTGATTCAATTTGAACTTTGAACGCGACAGTACCTTTGGTACTGGGGAAAAACAAGGCCTATGAATCTGCAGGCATGAGCAGAGTAATGCCCTCACCCCATTTTGGCATGAAGTATGGCTGCGCAAGCTGGCCGAGTTGGTGCACTCGTGGCCACGTCCAGTAGAGCGCCGTGTTTACCCGTATGCTTGTGACTCGCGTGTACAAGACGTTGTACATCCAATTCAGGCACTTGGAAACTTCATAGTACTTACTGTAACACATGTTGTGGGGGCTGAGTTGTACAGACGCTTGCACCATGTGCCAAGGCAGCTGCATGGGCAGTGGCCTGCGCTGCAGTGTTTGGTGTCTACAGGCGTGTTGCACCAGGTGAGCTGTATCCCCGGCTAGGGCGCGCCGTACAGCAGTGAAGCTCTGTTTCGGATGCGATAGTATGTGATAGTGGATTGTTTATGCACATGGGAATCGCTTGTTCGGCTCGATAGCGCCTTCGGCCAGCTTGATCCGGAGATACGTAGCTTAAGCACCCACAGCGCCGTCGTCCGCCTTACCAAGATCGTGTATTTCATCTGTAATTTAACGTAGTGCGCGATGAGGAAAGAGGAGGCTGTTGCAGCCATTCGATCTCTGCCGGAGTTCAGAATGGAGGCGGTGGATGGTCAGTGGATGCTCGTCTGCAAAGCCTGTCATCCAGAAGAGAATACCCACTGCAACGTGAGGAAGAATCGGGGTCGCGTTAATAGTGTCAAGTCAGCCGAGAAGCACCTACGCAATTTTCATGCGGATGGTTGTCCCGCAGGGCCCTCCACCAGTGTACCCCGCTTGCACTCCGGGCAGCAGATCACACCGGTCGATGGTGCGAACTCTCAGAGTGTCCCGCGATGCTTGAGGTTTCAGTCTACACATGCTGACTAGCTGGAGTCCTGCGAGGATGCACGTTTGACATGGAATCAAACCTCATTGAAGCACATGGGTGCAGGCTTGCCGATGGTGAACGTGAGCACTGATCTGCATCAAGCTATAGAGGATGCTGCTGCGGTGAACTTTGATAGTGACCCTCACCCGCTCTCACCGCTTGGTGCACGTCATGACGAATTCAATTCTCCGAGAAGTCACGCTTCTGGATCCCCTGATCAGGCGTTCTCCGACCAGGGCGCCATTGATTCACCGATTGCCAGCTCGGCATCGGCGTCACTGTTCTCCGAAGACGGATTCAGTGACACATGTCACCCCGATGCCGATTCTGGACCCGCACATTGCGATCACGGCGGGTCGGAATGCCCGATCGGAGACCACATCTCGGAGCACCGGGATGCAGCCGACAGTGACGATGATCTGATGCTGGGCGCCGGAGTACCTGCACCCCCTTACCCCATCGACAACGAATGTAACTATGGCTGTAGTGACAGTGAGCTCAATACTGACAGTGACGATGAGGACCGGCCGCATGCACGTGGGCCTCGGCAAGGCTCCGGGGCGTGGCTGCATGCTAAGCGGCTGGAGCCTCTTGCTACAGGTCATATGAGGTCGGTGCTGCAAGCCGCGTACACCCAAGTCGAATTCAAGAAGCACGGTGCATCCAACGTGGTGTTGGAGAAGATCCTCCATCACCAGCGGGACCTTCTTAAGGAGTTTGTGGGGGACCATAAAATCGACGAGGTCCGGATGCCCCGCTCCATGCACATGGTGAAGCATGTGCTCGGAACAGAAGATGCAACCAAATATGAGTTTGGCTGGTGCGAGAAATGTGCCCTCCGCTTCGCTGCCGACCCCGACTTCCCCAAAAAATCCAGAGATGAGCTGTTGGGGGAGACTTGTCCTCAGTGTGGTTGCGCCAAGTATCAGGTGTGTTGTCCATCGCAGCTGCATCGTGTGAGTACTAGTTGTGCACCTCTGTTCATAAGACTGCGCCGGTTCGCAGCTGCCCATGTACAACCAAATCCACTGTTATGTTATCTTATTGCTGCATAATCCAGTCGTACATGTGTCAGACGCATGTGTCCTGGTGATACACATGCACCCGGACTGAGATGCCGTGCAATTGCTCGTGGTCAGTCAGGGGTTCGTTCAGGCTGCCTCTGGGACTACGGTGAAGTTCAAGCGCAAGGGCTGGGACTTTACGATGGAGTGTGTGATTCGCTGGTTCCATGAAGACGAGAACTTCAGGCAAGCTGCTGCAGCGGCCCATCCCCTTGACTTCACTGACGTGGACGGGATGGCTGGATCCATGTACATGAACTTGCTCAACAAGGACTGCATGCATCGTCTCTCCAATCGCAAAGATGCTTTCGGGGCAGGCGTCTATGGCGTAGGTGCGACTGCATGTATGAAGTGCACCCGTCCTTCCTCCACAGGCTCCGCCTGATGTGTGCAACGTATATTCATGTGGCAGTCGACCATTGGTCATGCGTGTTCATGTCCCGCACGTGTGTTTGCACGACCCTCGCCCATAGCATCCCATGTTGGCCAGGACTCTTGCATGTGGCCACTTCACCGCAGCGAACACAGCTAAATATTGTGGTCTTTTGCAGGTGCGGACGGTGGGAACATCTTCAAGTTACGGATTGGGAGCACGACGATTGTTGGCATCAGACGATACGATCTGGACGCCTCCAGGAACGCGGGCTGCCTATCTTGGCAGCCCCTCATCATACTGGTTGGGCCTACGGAGCCCTCGCACCTCGAGAGCATATTGAAGCCGACCGTGGACTTCTTCGTAAAGCACGACCCAGGTGTGAACGTGAGCAGACGCGTCTCGGCCACATCTCCGGATCCATCAGTCCCGGAGATGGCATGCTCAGAACCAGAGATCGCTACATGTACAATGCATGCAGACCCCAAAAGCCTGTACACCTGCCACGCTGTCAGGCGCTCGGTCCGCTGCACCAACACTGACTTGATCACGCAGGTCGGGCTGGTACCGAGCCCTACACGTTCACCATCCGCCCGGGAGGCCAGGAGATGGTCATACGTCACTGGCCTATCCTCGCGTTTGTGGAAGGGGATCTCATGATGATGTACAAGCTTATGCTGACCCTCCCTCACAGCGCAAAAGAGGCATGCCCCCGGTGCGCTATGCAGGGTGAATCCATCAGGAACGCAATGAGGTGCGGGGCCACTGACAAGCATTCTCGCTGCTGTGGACTTGACTGCAGGTGCAGTAGACAACTAGCATGTCAACCACCAAATTCAGCATGACTCTGCTTCACACTCGCGACTGTGTAGGTTCCCATACGAGGACACTGCTCCACGCAAAATGCCTGCCACCAAAGACGACATTCGTGTGCGCGACATTCATCAGAAGGACGTCGTTGCTTACGTCATGGGTGTGCCGGCTGGCTACGCGGGGGAGCATCCACCGGTGTCACGTGACAATCTACCCCCACAGGTCACTGCAACTCTGAGAGACGGCGATCGCCTCACTGACGATGAAGCTACATGGGACGACACATACGAATTGAAGTACACTGCATATGAGCTGCACAAGCGGGCACAATGCATGCAGGAAGCATGGGAAGCGTCATTTGACAAAGTGCATCCACCTCTGCACTTGCAGCCTCCAGAAGATCGAGCAAAGGCATGGAAGAAGCTGGTGGCTGAGGCAAAAGACCTCCAGTCTCAGACTGGCCTTCGCGGAATGCCGGGGTACTCTAGGCTATCCTACTTTCGGTTTGGCCCTTGCTCTCTGTCGTGCGTGCAATGCTGGTGCCAATGACCGTAAATCCATGTGGGTATCCTGTGCATAGGTACGAGCATTTTTTTCATTTTGCTCTTGCACATCTGCTGCTATACGGAATCGTCAAAGATTTCTGGAACGTGTGGGCACGGCCTGAGGATCAGAAGCAAAAGGCTTCGGGGGGCAAGTCAAAACGCAGGCGGAAACATCGGCTACACGGGATTGCCTATGTTTTGCCCAAGTACATTCGTGAGGTGATTAAAAAACGCGCAGAGAAGATGGGATTGTTGTAATGGCCAAGTCTGTCTGCTCGGAAGCACACCTATTCCAGATATGCAGGCACCAATTGTGGATACATATGTATGTATCTCAGGCTAGTGCCTTGCAAAACTTGAGCCAGGCGAAAGTATACCAAAGAATACCTCAGAATGCCAGCATGTACCACGTCACAGCTGTGCACATGAGCTGCATGCATACAGCTACATGTGCATAATTCCACATGCCCAAAAGTGCCACTAGCATTCCTCAACATGTATAATCTCACATACCAATCCCATGTATCATGCCACCTTTTGCCACAGCCTTTTGGCAGTGCGAAGTGCCAGCTCAGTGCATGACACGTCATGCATGCGGCGCATGCATACTCCTGGTCTGCGCTTGCGCACGCCAAGGGTGCAGCGTCAAAGACCATGCCAGCCAACCTACGTCTGCGTATCCATGCAGCACGATGTTGCTGCATTGGATTGACGGAGGATGATACATGCCAAATCCCAATGCCCGCAGCAGATCGCCAGATCTCGCGGGATGCTGCACCCTGATCCGTACAGAGATCAACGAGCAGCGCGATTCCACAGTTCCACAGAGCTATCAGTAGCGAGGACAGCACAAAGCAGGGATGGGCCTGGGCACATATATTCCAAGTGTTTTGCTGTGATCGACACAATTACCTTTGGTCGATTGGGGCGCTCCTGTTCCAGTCATTCCACTGTGTGCTACATTGTTACCCGAGTCCTTCTCTCCTGTCGTTTCTGTACGCTCGCTAGGGTGCCCAGCTCCCTGCGCTACCCGACAATTTAACAGGTATCGGTGACACTTCTCTGCCATGGCCGATCCTAGCGAGTATAGTCAGTTTTATGCGTCTGTCGTTCAGCCTCCAGATGACGATGGCGTACCTCCCGACCTCATCCAACTGTCAGGCTTCGACGCTTTGCAAGCAGCAGAGCGCGAGGCAATCCGCCTGGCCATATCCCTCCTGCTGACTCTTACGAAGGCTTTCTTCGAAGCGACTCGGCGCTCGTCGGTCGAGGTGCTGAAGTCGTACGGCCAGGCTTCCCGCACCCTGCTCCAGATGCTCGTCCAAAGCACCACCGACCAGACGCCCCCCCCGTTCGAAGCTCTTCGACGAAGGTCCCACCTGAATGGCGATCAAGTGCGCGAGCAGCTGCGAGCAGCCACTGCGACAACCTGCGCCTCCAACTGGGGTCCACCTGTGGGCTGCGTGCGCGATCTTCTCTCCGTCAGCGCGATGGCCTTCTACACCTGGACTGGCGGCGCCCTCGCTGCCACCATTCTGGACTTCGTATATTCCTTCTCTACAGATGCTGCTGCCTGGGCAACCGTATGGCTACAGTGTCCCGTGGACCACTCCCACCTGGACTTCGCTGCCCTCGCCCTGCGCGTCACGTCGCATCGCGCACGAAGCACCAGCTCCAGCCCCGCGGCCATGGTGTCGCAGCTCGCCACCCTCGCCGTCAGCGCCATTGAGCCGATCGTACGGTCCATGTACACAGCAGCGTCTATCCTACCTGGGACTACAGCGAACTACTTCGAGGAGCAGCTGTTCCGCGCGACATCCGCGCAGGTGGCAGCAGCGCCCGCGCTGCAGTACGCCGGCATCGTGCGATCGAACCTGGTACTGTCATCCCTGCCTCACGTGTCGAGCCTGCCATCGTACACCCCGAACTTCACAGACGACTCGAGTGCAACCTGGTTTAGGTCTGCTGATTATTTCTTCGCATCCATACATTTTCCTTTGTCTGATGCGGTTCGCGGCGATGCATCCGCTGAGCGAAAGTGGCATCACTACGTGTGCGAAGTTTTGAACAACCGCGTCTTATGCATGAAACTATCTGAGGCCCAGGTGATCAAACATTTGTCCAAGGGTTTCACTCGTGATGCCATGCACTACCAGGTTGCCACAGAAAAAGCCATGTCTCCTGAGTGCACCGTTCGTGAATGGCTGGATGCCATACGTGACTTTTTCTTTACCAACGGGCAATTCAGAATGCATATCGAGGGAGCATGGAGCAAATACCGTGCTGGAAAAGCCTCCAGCTTCAATGACTTGGTGCATCATGTCCGAATATATTATCAATTGATCTTTCTCGATTATGTGGACTTGCCTGGCAAAATGTCCCTGCAAGATTTTGCATGGAACTTGTTTGACAAATTGCAGCACCTCATGTCCCCCGAGTGCACCTCAGAGTTGTCAGCCACAGTCAAAATGTTCATGCCACTACCAGACCTGCTGCAAAAATTGACCACACATCTGGAGAACAGCCACACATGGCCGACCGAGCGCGCAAATTCACATGCCATAGCATTTGTCACATGGTGTGTGGACAAGCTGAACACAGCCAAGGAGACAGCCAACACAGCCAAGCGCTTTGCCACATTCTCTGCCAACCATTACCAGGGTGTAGATTTTGCATCCACCAGCACCCATACCATCCCCACCCGTGAGATGCCAGCCCACACATCAGCACCAAAACGAGGCCAGCGGCAGATTGCCATGGCATATGCCAATACCCAAAGACCAGGCCAGAGTCGCAGCCAATTTTCCAACAACCGTTCACCATATGTGCAGCCATCTACGCCATGTTCCAGCGTCACCCGGGAGCGCTTACCAGGCCTCCGGGACGCCCGTAAGCTTCCATTCCAACAGAAGCAGGCCTGGCTCGATAATGCCATGGACAGCCCCACCGTACCACAGTGGATCAAAGATGTGTATGCGTTTGAAGTTGCCAACCACAACGCGCCATTCACCATCCACGGTCTTGCGGCAGCCTGCCGTAAAGAGCTCCCTTACTACCTTCCATTCACACCCGTGGCCGTCGGGATATTCCTCTTGGAAGCAACTTTCCACCACCGCAAGCGAGTTTGCGGCATTTGCCCCTCCTCCATGCCTGACAGCGACAGGTACCACCGCATCGCGGACTGCCCTACCGCGCGTTCCATTGCGCCGGAGGCACTCGCAACCTGGGCGCAACACCCTGCCAACAAGAACAAGTGCCTGATGGCAGTGGAGCCCGCCGACGAGCTACCGCCGCCACCACCCCCGCCGCCGCAGCCGCAGAGCGCGGCAAACACTCCAAATTCCGCGGGCCCCCGCAATCGCAAACGGTATGATGATACCCCTCAGACTCCGAACAAACGAGCACGTGCCCCTGGCAACCATATCCGTTGAGAAACTGGCAAGCCGCCTCTTGGCTGCCCATCTTGGGCGGTGGAGCCTTTTGTACTAGCGGCTGACCACGCCTCAGGCCACGGCATTGTTTTTCCTTCCTCACTCAGCACAGCTGACAAGTCATTATTCGATATTTCCACGCTATCCTGCCCTATTGTTGTTACCTTGCCATACACTGATGAGGCACACGTAGCATTGAGACATTTACATGCCATCAACCTGAATGGGCACCATGTCACAGTAGCCATCCCTGGCCGCTTGTTTGATAGTGATGCGTTTGTGCCGTACACTAGCAGACACAGCTACAGCACAGTCGACAAAGCCAATGCATTGTTGTCCTATACGGACGGCCGCCCAGTGCCAGGTCACCAGACGTTCCATGTTTTGCGATTGATGTCCAACCAGCAGAGCCTAAATACATCTGCTATGTCTTGTGCTAGTCAGAAAATTGACGCTGTCGATCTGATCTGCACAGTCCCCATCCACATCAAAGGCAGCCGCTTGAAGGCGCTTGTAGACACAGCCTCCAATCACAGCATGATTACAGTAGAATTCCTACAGGCCAATGCCATACCATATCACCAAAGCGCATCCACGTCGCATGGCATCTCTGGGAGTGCAGCACCCTGCCTCGGTACTGTCACATTATGCACAAGCATAGGCCGCCAGCGTCACGATGTCACGTACACTGTGGTAGCAAGTTTGCCGGCTGCAGAGTGGCATGCACCCAATCACGCGCTATTGGGTCTTGATGTGATTGCCGTCACGCACATGAAACTCGAGTTTGATGATCCGGACATTCGCATCATCGTGCCTGGCCGTAAGGCTGGCCCCCGAAAGCATTCTCGTGATTGGCAGCATGTCGTGCACATACCCAAACGCACACCTGCTTCACAGGGAACATCAGATGAGTATGCATGCACCAGCCGTAAGCTGAAATCTATGGTCAATCGTGCTAAATGTGGTAAGTCGCCTCTGTACGTGGTGCATGTCAAACCAGCACATGCACGCGTCGAGCCTTCCAGCGATATGCATGTATGTGCGGCGTCGAAAAAGAAAGGTTTTCTGTCCCAGCAGCAAGTACCAGCACCAATCCAGCAAGATGTAGCCACCATCCCACAGTGTGTTCAAGAGATAGTACACAAACATTCTAGGTCCGGAGGCACGCTCGGGCCTGCACCCCCAAATACCACAGCCTTAGGTTTTGAGATGAATATTGAGAATCTGCCTGGCACCAGACCACGTGCTGCCCGCCAGTACAGATTGACTCCACTGGAACACTCTGAACTGGAAAAGCAGGTACAACACTTGCTTGACATGGGCTGGATTCAGCCGTCCATCTCCCCTTGGGCAAGCAGCGTCCTTTTTGCTCCCAAACCCGGAGGTAAACTGAGACTGTGTGTCGACTACCGCTACCTGAATGAGAACACAGTAAAGAATACATACCCATTACCACGCATAGATGCCTTGCTTGATAAATTGCAAGGCCAGAGATACTTTTCTGCATTGGATCTTGCTTCTGGATATCACCAGATCAGACTGGCCCCGACATCCCAGCCAAAAACTGCATTCCGCACCCCTGATGGCCTGTACGAATGGACGGTGATGCCATTCGGTCTCACCAATGCACCGAGTGTTTTCCAACAAGCAATGCACGTGGTTTTGCGTGGACTGATTGGCAAGATTTGCCTTGCATACCTCGATGACATTATCATCATTTCCAGAACTGCTGAGGATCATGCCATCAATCTTGATCGTGTGTTGACTAGGCTGCATGAACACAACTTTTTCTGCAATGCTGTCAAATGCCAATTTGCCATGCAAGAAGTCAAATACTTGGGACATATTGTTACAGCAGATACCGTGAAGCCAGACCCACACAAGGTTTCAGTGTTGCAACAATGGCCTGAGGCTGATTTAAAATCGTCAACCAATACCATCCGATCATTCTTGGGTCTTGCTGGCTATTTTCGCAGATTTATTCCGAAATTTCCCACCCTTGCTGCCCCACTCCTCGAGCGCATGAAAGCCAAAGGCAAGAGCGCATGGACTGAACAATGCACTCGAGCATTCAATGACATCAAACATGCTCTGATCAATGCCACAGGCTTGCGTCATCCCAATCTCAACCAGCCCTTCCATGTATACACAGATGCCAGTGATTATGCCTATGGAGCTGTCTTGATGCAAGACCATGAAGCAGCTCTGCATCCCATTGCATGGGTAGGCCGAAAAATGAATTCCTCTGAGGTCCACCATGCCACTTTTGAAAAAGAGCTGGGCGCCATTGTTTTTGCTGCACGCCAATGGCGTTGCTATCTGGAAAATGGCCACCCACTAGGAGAATGGTGACGTGGTGGTGAGGAACGTGCGAGGACGGCTCGCGGAAGAGGGGCGGATGCGTGGCGGAGCCCCCGGAACGGCGAAAGGACCGTTGGCGGAGCGCCCGGAAGGCAGCCCGGATTGTGGACGGAAGTTCCGCGAGCGTTCCGGACGGGGTGTTTCAACGGGCACTCCACGTGGGGGTTCCGCCGGAACGTTTCCGGAGTGATGCCGGAACGTGCGAAGGATCCGCAATGCTTCCAGAGGACTGTTTGAGGAAGAATGCTTAAAATTTCGGAATGGTTACGGATCCGATAACGTTCCGGCAGAGCCTTGCGGAAGCCTGGAAGAACAGGATGGTTCGTGAGAGGTTACTCTCTGCCCGGATGTGCTGGAGACAGATTACGTAAGTGGTGAGGTCATCAAGGCCTTCTTTACATGCGTGCCACGTGTAGGTTGCCGTTGATTCGGATGCAACTCGGTCTCAATGTTTGTTCTCTCCCATTCACTCTATTGTAACATGTGCACCACGTTTTCGACAGAGAATCGCGATTAGTGCACAGGACATACGGTCCTGCGGGAAAGGCAGTTTCGAGTGCATATACAAGCAGCATGTCATCAACTGTACACCGTGATTGCGGAACAAGACAGATTTATTGATGTGTTCACACGAGTTCGTAGGCAGGGGTGGTCATGGCTTGTATAGGCATATCATAGACATTGCTTACATTGATATCTCGTCACCTTGGGTGCCCTCATCATGTCCATAAGGAACGATGATACTACGATCACATGTAGTGCCACCTCTAACATGTCATATACTCCACTCATACATTTAATCACGATCACCGCATGTGTACAGTTTCTTTCCGAGCCCACGTTGGTATACAACTAATCGACAAACTTCTTCCGGGTAATCTGCAACGCGAGGCCAACCTTCTGGCTCCTCTTATGGGTGGGATGCAACGGAGATTCCGCTGTCCCCTCCGTTTTTAGTGCGCCAAGGATGAATTTCTTGAAGTACTCGTAGTCAGCCACATACAGTCCGTCTTCTTGTGCCCACTGCGCGGCCGGCTTCATCGTGCCCTCGCCGTAAGCAGTCCTCGCTCCGATTCTGGACAACTGCATGGATAGGTGATGTGTCAGTGGCTTGCGCTCGTTCACGCGCACTGGTACGTTGTTGCCCAATGTGTTTGTTTTGCAGTAGCACAACGTCTACATCAGATGGGTCTGTCAGGGAATGTGGGGCGCGGCGCACAAGAATGGTTGGTGGGCCACCAACCATTCGGGCAGTCATGCATATGCATGACATATGTCATGATCCAGGCTCTCCGGAATGGTTGGTGGGCCACCAACCATTCGGGCAGTCATGCATGTCACGATGCAGGCTCCCCGGAATGGTTGGTGGGCCACCAACCATTCGGGAAGTCATGCATGTAAGCATCCATGCACGGCGCGGCGCACAAGAATGGTTGGTGGGCCACCAACCATTCGGGCAGTCATGCATATGCATGACATATGTCATGATCCAGGCTCCCCGGAATGGTTGGTGGGCCACCAACCATTCGGGCAGTCATGCATATGCATGACATATGTCATGATCCAGGCTCCCCGGAATGGTTGGTGGGCCACCAACCATTCGGGCAGTCATGCATGTCACGATGCAGGCTCCCCGGAATGGTTGGTGGGCCACCAACCATTCGGGAAGTCATGCATGTAAGCATCCATGCACGGCGCGGCGCACAAGAATGGTTGGTGGGCCACCAACCATTCGGGCAGTCATGCATATGCATGACATATGTCATGATCCAGGCTCCCCGGAATGGTTGGTGGGCCACCAACCATTCGGGCAGTCATGCATGTCACGATGCAGGCTCCCTGGAATGGTTGGTGGGGCACCAACCATTCCAGTAGTCATGCATGTGACGAACCATGCGCGGCGTGGCGACTAAGAATTTCAGTGTTGTTCTTCTCTCGTTCACTCTTTTGTAACTACGAATGGACGGTGCTCCACCATCCGCTCTCGCGGACTCTTGAAAACGAACGGTGCGGGACTGCCCGCTCTAGCAGGCATGCAGAAGAACACTAAACGAACTTACGATGGTGCGGATGTATTCCGCGTGCCTCTTGGGAAATGCAATGTGCATCGGCTATCAAGGCGAGACAGGACACCACGTGGAGGCACCACGTACGCAGCTAAATGATACATGTATACACTCGAAGGATTGCAACCCCAACACAACGCACTCAAACAAGGAACGCGCCGGATAATTCTCTAAGCCCTCACTGATGTCGACATATTCCGGTCCTCTTAATCCTTTGGCTGCCTTGTCTTACAGTTTTGATCCCATGCATGCTTATAGACGCCCTGCGGGTACTAACGAGGTCAAACTTGGACGCACGTGTGCACACACAAATGCGATGTTTGGGCGCCTGCTTGTTGCCACGAAGTCACTGTCGATGGCAGCAGTGCATGTAAACTTTGTTCGCCGAGATTTATGCAAGTCGCGCGAGAGTGTTCGGTACTGTCCAACCATAGTCAATCTAGAACATACTCCATATGTTTGCTCTCCACAATGGAAGCACTTGGTATAGGATCGCACCACCTCCATGCCATGCGGTTTTGCTTGATGTCACGATCCCATGGCCGGCTCGAAATAACTTCCACGTGAGTGTGTGTTCCTCAGGTAGGCTACGTAGGTATACCGGAAGATGCTGATACCCGTGACCTGCGAAAACACACCTGGTCAACAACCGATGGTGCACGCAAATGCCAGGCGCACCACAATGATCTCGATCGAGCAGCAGAGAAGCAAGCGTAGATAGGCTCCAAGTAACATTACTGCTTACGCGTACTCTAAGAATGTCAGTTTGTTTGAGACACGGAGTCGGACGGCAATCACCTCAAGCAGCTGCTCTGCAAGCAAGGTGAACGTGGTTCATGCGATGGGGCGCCATCGCACATCCGAAGCTACAACATATCCAAAGCTACAGCATACAGCTACAGCATATATGATATACGAAGTAGTTCTAAACTGGTGGCAGGTGCCATCTCGAACAGAACAATGTGTGCGCCTCGACCATGGATATCGGCACATCAGCTGCGTCTTCGGCGCCTTCGCAAGGAAGTGATGTCCACGACAGCGCCGTCAGACATAAACAAACGTCACACCTTGCAGCATACTTCAATTGAGCATGTCGGAAGTTGAGCAGCGGCGATGACGCCTGCGGCTGCTGCTTGCTAACACTTAGACGCCACCCGGGAGTGAAAGACCCGCCTACGATTCAAACCACATTATACAATAATACCCACAGACAGAGATTGTAGAAGACTTCAGGCGCTCTGTTCAACCAGATACGCCGCAATGATCATGTCGGTGCGCCCGCACACGCAGTACGGATGTCATGGCTTGCACTCCAACGCATTGAGACAGCACAACGAATTGATAATACATTTATGCTCACTGATGCAATGTTTAGGTTTTAACAGCTCACATATGGAGATCGCGCCTGGAATGGCGAGCGTTACCGCCACACATCGCATGCACGCATGCATGCAAAAACAGCATCGCGGCCGGTGAGTGTGGCGTTAGTGGACCCAGCCATGCACGCAACCCAAACAGCCCCAGGCCACCATTACACAGATCTCATGGTGCCTCCTGGCGCTAGCATGAACCCCGGATGATTGGCGACACCGAAAGCAGAGACACAACGGCAGTATGAGCCATACATATGTACGTGCACGTGTAAAGTAATAAAATCGTTTTAGTGGTTCCGATGCAAGACAAGTCGGGCAAAAATGTAGTATATGCACCGCTGCTGCAGTACGTACCGTTGAACGTTGTACCAATGTGGGTGTACATGCGTGTTTGTGCGGGTGGGCACCATGTGTCGCGTGGCATCCCCCCTCTCAGATGGCAGAGGCGCATAGTATGGCTGTGACGCAGCATGCTACAGCAGCAATGGCTCGGCAATGTATTGGGATGTCGGCAAAAGTGCGTCCTCTGCCCCCCCACGCAGTGCAGCGTGGTTGACAGTGGTGCTGCCCATCGTTGCCGCAGCACAGTGGCACCTGGTCCTTCTGTGCTGTTACCCCCTCTGCCCCCCCACGCAGTGCAGCGGGGTTGACAGTGGTGCTGCCCATCGTTGCCGCAGCACAGTGGCGCCTGGTGTTTCTGTGCTGTTATAATTACCGCCTCTGCCCTCCCACGCAGTGCAGCGGGGTTGACAGTGGTGCTGCCCATCGTTGCCGCAGCTCACCGGCACTTGATGGTTCTGTGCTGCTACCCCCTCTGCCCCCCCACGCAGTGCAGCGGGGTTGACAGTGGTGCTGCCCATCGTTGCCGCAGCACAGTGGCACCTGGTGTTTCTGTGCTGTTACCCCCTCTGCCCCCCCACGCAGTGTAGCGGGGTTGACAGTGGTGCTGCCCATCGTTGCCGCAGCACAGTGGCGCCTGGTGTTTCTGTGCTGTTATAATTACCGCCTCTGCCCTCCCACGCAGTGCAGCGGGGTTGATAGTGATGCTGCCCATCGTTGCCGCAGCACAGTGGCACCTGGTCCTTCTGTGCTGTTACCCCCTCTGCCCCCCCACGCAGTGCAGCGTGGTTGACAGTGGTGCTGCCCATCGTTGCCGCAGCACAGTGGCACCTGGTGTTTCTGTGCTGTTACCCCCTCTGCCCCCCCACGCAGTGTAGCGGGGTTGACAGTGGTGCTGCCCATCGTTGCCGCAGCACAATGGCACCTGGTTTGTCTGTGCTGTTACCCCCTCTGCCCCCGCACACGGTGAAGTGGGGGTGACAGTGATGCTGCCCATCGTTGCCGCAGCTCACCGGCACTTGATGGTTCTGTGCTGCTACCCCCTCTGCCCCCGCACGCGGTGAAGTGGGGGTGACAGTGATGCTGCCCATCGCTGCCGCAGCTCACCGGCACTTGATGGTTCTGTGCTGCTACCCCCTCTGCCCCCGCACGCGGTGCAGTGGGAGTGACAGTGATGTGGCCCATCGCAGCCACAGCACCACGGAACTTGATGGTTCTGTGCTGCTACCCCCTCTGCCCCCCCACGTAGTGCAGCGGGGGTGACAGTGATGCTGCCCAGCGTTGCCGAATCACAGTGGCACTTGGTGTTTCTGTGTTGTTATGCCCTCTGCCCCCTTCATGTCTGGGTGCTGCCACGCCAGGATCAGGCTGACCATCGCCTTAAAGACAGGCCACAGCTGCAGCGCCCTCACCACCCACGCCAGACATGTTATGCCACGCTATAAAAATGAATCGCAAGCATTATTCGTGCCACATGCTGTCAACCTTCAGCTAGCCTCCCTGCACGTCAGGACAGTACCAGAGAAATACAAAGAGAGTCGATACAAATAAACTAGAAATGCATTATCATGAGACGATATCGACGGAGACGAGAGACACCGGACGTTTATAATAGCTCATATGAATTGGCTTACATTGCTGTGGGAAGATGCTCCGTTGATACTATACTCGCTCCAGAGATCGTTGATGGCGAGATGCAATGCTCGTGGGCTATCCATCGACACTGCAGTGGTGACTAGCGCATGCATGACTCGACCCCGTAATGGTCGGTGAGGCACCGACCATTCCACGACGTTGCTGACTGGGCCGTAATGGTCGGTGAGGCACCGACCATTCCACGATGTTGCTGACTGGGCACACGTGCATCGATTCAGACCGGAATGGACGGTGCCACACTGACCACTCAGCGACAGGAGCACGCCATTTGTCTCCTCTGAACGCGGTCCATGCTTGATCACCTAAAGGAGAGTAGCACCAACTTGTCAGGCACGTCCTCGTCTTACGTGGGCATCGGATCTGCAGGCATGAGTGCTCAATCCTTTTCAATATCCTTTGGTGTACATGCATGTATGTCTTCTCCGTTAACTCTTTTGTAAACTTGTTCCAGCTCAAACTCTGAGCAGTCGGACTGCTGGACGTACATGGGCGCAGCTTCGTTGATGTTTGTCTTCTTCCATGTGCTCGTTTGTAATGTTTTTATTTGTGCGCAGCTGCGTTCGCCTCAGTACGCAATGGATTTCCAGTCCTTTTCATCTGCGGAGACTGATTGGCCTGTCTCGCGCTATGGAAGAGCACACAATCATGTCAGCGCTGTTGCCGAGGAAGCCATAAGACATTCCGCAGCCACCAAGGAAGCCATAGGACATTCCGCGGCCACCAAGGAAGCCATAGGACATTCCGCCACCATCGTTCCTTGTGAAGCATACGCACGCGGGCGGAAGGTCAAGAGCCTCGTAGGAACGTTCCTCTGTCAGCGGAACGCCTTCGGTTCCGCCCCGGAATGTCACCATTCTCCTAGTGACCCCGTGTATGTCCACTCTGACCATAATCCACTGAGATACTTGCAGACCCAGCAACGCTTGAATAACAAGCAAGCGCGTTGGGTAGAGACGCTGTCCCGCATCAACTGGCACATCATGTACGTGCCTGGTGACAAGAACGTGGTGGCCGATGCAGTGTCTCGTGCCACGCACCTGCCTTCCATGACAGTACAACTGCATGATGACCATCCCATTTCTTGTGCCTCTCGTGCAGGAAATGCCATTCCAGTGCAAGTTTCTTATGCATTTCCGGCCGTAAGTCTGACCACGGCTATAGCACGCAGATGCCACTCTTCCCCATCACCGGATCCAAGCGGATACGAGCTTCCAATCGCCAGCACTGGATCAACGGCCATATCATCTGGCCAGTCGCCGATGAATCAGGCCATCCCATACCACCAGACGTTGCCAACAATCTCTCCCCAGCCCTGCGACTACTCCCGGCTACGGGAGAAGTTCGATTCACCCCCGCCCGGCCTGTCCCCGCCCATGCCAGACCTGCGTTCCCAGTCGCAATTTCCACCTCTGTCCCAGCCACAGGACCCACGGCGGCCCACGCAGCCGCCGCCATCAGTGATTTCCATCAGCTCGGGGTCCAGCCCCCGCATGGGCGAGCAGCTGGAGTCTCAGCGGTCCCCGGCGTTGATGCCAACGGGATCTCCGCCAGCGCTGCCACCGCCCCCATCCCCACTTCCCCGCCGGCCCATGCCAACGCCGACCCGCCGCCGTTCTCCGCGACCGCTCCTGGTTGCCTCCGCACCCCATCTCCAATGTCAGACATTGACTTCGCGCCTACAGCGGAGGAGGCCGAATTCCTCGGCCTCACCCCTCCACCAACAGCCCGCGCGTGAGGACGACGTAGCGACCGCGCAGCCGGATGCTTCCGCGGTGGACTGGGTCGACCAGGAGGACCTGGTGTGTGACGGCCGCGCAATCGACGCACAGCGTGTGGGTACGCACTCACAAGCAGAGCTGCTTCTGAAACAATCCAACAAATACTTGACTCTAGATCTGCACGCGGACGACTTCTGGCAGCGATTGCGTAGTGGCTATGCACATGATTCTGATTTTGCCGAGCCACCTGCATCATACCATTACGACCCTAAGCACCAGATTTATCTGCACAAGAACAAGATTGTTGTCCCTGACCATGATCACTTGCGCCGGCAAATTCTGTTGTGGCACCACGTACACCCCTGGCATGCACACATGGGTGTCTCTCGCACAGCATCATTGATCACAGACTCATTTTACTGGCCAGATATACACAAAGATGTCAAGAAATTTGTGTCACAATGCCATAGCTGTCAGACCATGAAGTCCCCGTCGGAGCGGGAGGCAGTCATGTCCCCACTACCTGTACCTTCTGCATGCTGGCGTGTCGTGAGTGTAGACATGATCACGCAACTGCCTAACTCCACGTCTGGTCACAATTGCATTGTTGTATTTGTTGATCAATTCAGCAAGATGGTAAGATTGATCCCCACAGTGTCTACTCTGAATGGTCCCGGATTCGCTGCATTGTTTTTCCAGCACATATACCCCCATTATGGCCTGCCACTTGGCATTTGTAGTGACCGCGGTACGCAGTGGAACAATAAATTTTTCACATCCCTTTGTGATCACCTAGGCATTGCATTGCAGCTGACATTCTCCTACCATCCTAGAGCCAATGGGCAAGTTGAGCGTTACAATCGCGTTGTGGAAGAAGCTGTTCGGCATTTCATCGGTCCTGCACATGATGATTGGGATGCATTCCTGCCACATATCGAGTTCAGTATGAATAGCTCCAAGTCGGCAGCCACGGGCTGCACGCCGTTCTCTTTGAACCGTATCACTCCGCCGTTGTCTCCCACAGCCCTTGCGCTCAAATTGCCACAGCATCAGCAACCAGCTCCAGCTGTGATGCACCGCATGTATTACTTCCTAGCAAAGCAAGCTCTGGTAGAGGCCAAGCAGTCAATGTGGTCGGATTTCAACAGGAAATCTGCTTGGCCAACCTTTTCTGTGGGTGATTTGGTCCTGCTATCTATACGTAAGGTTGCTCTGCATCATCCATCTCTCCGAAAGAAGTTTAAACTAGTAATTACTCCGCGTTGGTTGGGTCCCTGTAAAATTCTGGAAGTAGTGGGCCGGGCCGCGGCCCGTATATCATTGCCGACAACGCTGCAGCGCCTAGGTCTACATGATGTCTTTCACTTCTCTGTGCTGAAACCTTACAATGAGTCCTTCGATGCTGCATGCGCCACCAGCCCTGAAGCTGCAAAGTCATCGGCCACTGTGGACACGACCACTTATGAAGTAGAATGTATAGTCAATTACATGCAGTCGCGGCATCGCGATGACGACATCTCCATCGCGTGCCCTCACTACCTGGTGCGCTGGGTTGGCTACGATGCATCTCATGACTCTTGGTTACCAGTTGATGAGTTGTCCGGATGCCTGGAGAAAGTTGCCGACTATCTGTTCCACAATGCCTCCAGTACTCAGAGAGCGCACATGATTCATGAGTTTCCGCGGGAAGCGCGGCTGCAACTGTCCCATATAGCAGCCAAGGCTGAATCCACCAGGCGTCCCGTCGCTGGGGGGAAGGTGCCCGCGGGTGGCAGCAACATCGACGATCCCAAACGCAAACCGCGTAGACGTAGTTCTCGGTTGAGCGAATCCCATAAGGCAGCACTTTCCAGGGTCACCTACTGCAGTTATTGTGGTAGGATGCGGACTGAGTCCGCAAAGCGCATGTGCGCTAATGCTGCCCCCCCGCTGTGATGCTGAAGGGGACGCCTGGATGTAAGCAGACTGCCTCTGTGAGGCCGGGGATTTCCAGGCCATAGGTGATGTGAGGAGGGGGCTCCCGGGAGCAAGGCCAACCCCTGCCTAAATCTGATCCGCCAGGTTGCATGTCGCGGGGCACCAACCTGTTTTTCCATCATGTGACTTCCATAAAACCCGACAGACCCAATTCCATCATCTGAACCCACCTATGTGTGCAGTTAGAAACTTGCCAGTCCCTGAGATCCCACAAGATCCGACATCCCATTCCCTCGTCCAGCGTCGACGCTTTCTCCAGAACGTCCGCCAGTTGATGCTAGATGCCACTACAATGCCAGCGCTTGGAGACTACCACTCTCAGTACCTCACTGACCTCTGCCATGTCAGAAGAGTTACTCGCAGGCTGCATGATGCAGTCCTAGACCTAGATGAGGCCATGAGTGAAATGATAAACCGCTACTCAGGTCGTCAATTGTTGCCAGAGTATTTCCACGATCTCTGCGATGAGTTCCCCAGCCAGCTCTAGAACTAGCCTTAATTCCAACAAGGTCACTCATCCGTATTCCAGATGAGTAGACCCTTCTCTGTAAATACCACATTGCCCCGGTCTTATGATGTACCCTACCATTCAAGTCAATGTGCTGTCTACATTTATCTGCTTACCTAAGCTTCCAGACTTGCCCTGAGCTTGCAGAGCATACTCTTGTTTGCCCTGCTCCGCTCCCGTGTGTGGGGGGAGGTGTTGTAATGGCCAAGTCTGTCTGCTCGGAAGCACACCTATTCCAGATATGCAGGCACCAATTGTGGATACATATGTATGTATCTCAGGCTAGTGCCTTGCAAAACTTGAGCCAGGCGAAAGTATACCAAAGAATACCTCAGAATGCCAGCATGTACCACGTCACAGCTGTGCACATGAGCTGCATGCATACAGCTACATGTGCATAATTCCACATGCCCAAAAGTGCCACTAGCATTCCTCAACATGTATAATCTCACATACCAATCCCATGTATCATGCCACCTTTTGCCACAGCCTTTTGGCAGTGCGAAGTGCCAGCTCAGTGCATGACACGTCATGCATGCGGCGCATGCATACTCCTGGTCTGCGCTTGCGCACGCCAAGGGTGCAGCGTCAAAGACCATGCCAGCCAACCTACGTCTGCGTATCCATGCAGCACGATGTTGCTGCATTGGATTGACGGAGGATGATACATGCCAAATCCCAATGCCCGCAGCAGATCGCCAGATCTCGCGGGATGCTGCACCCTGATCCGTACAGAGATCAACGAGCAGCGCGATTCCACAGTTCCACAGAGCTATCAGTAGCGAGGACAGCACAAAGCAGGGATGGGCCTGGGCACATATATTCCAAGTGTTTTGCTGTGATCGACACAATTACCTTTGGTCGATTGGGGCGCTCCTGTTCCAGTCATTCCACTGTGTGCTACATTGTTACCCGAGTCCTTCTCTCCTGTCGTTTCTGTACGCTCGCTAGGGTGCCCAGCTCCCTGCGCTACCCGACAATTTAACAGGGATGGACTTCTCATCTAAAGAAGCGGAGTGCAGATGTGTTTGGGTAAGTGCTCCTACCTGGATTTGCCTCACATTCTTACCTGTCTCTAATAGTCAGGGTGTGTTGCTGGGTATGTACCAGGAAAGCTGATTTAGGGTGCAACAGCGATGAACCCGTGAGTGATGATGTGCAGAAGCAGGTCAACCTGGACCATGGAAGAGTACATGACTTTCGTCGAAACTTGTTCTCCGTTCCTCCTGCTCAATCTACCATGGAAGCCAGAGGACAAAGATGTGAAGACAATGTTCGAGCGGCACTGCCAGTGGGGTAGCCTTCGTCGAGCTGTCCTCTTCTGCCTGAGGCAGCAAGACTGTCGTCACCACACGCCGGAGCGTTTGGCCAGAGCACGTCGTGATTTTGAAGAATACGCCTTCGCCGCACAGGAGGTGCGATTCATGTCTGTCTGATTATATGCTGTGCAGATCGATGTCTCTTATTTGAGTCACTGCCTGATCCCTTTTTGGAGGCCGTGGTAGCGTGGCTATCCGCCCCATCTGCATTCGATTGTCAAGTGGTATTCTAGGTGATTCTCATTGTTGTAGGCTTTTCGAGGGTTAGCGCTGACAACCGCCAAGCTTCATCATGCTGTACTGCATGTACTTGACCAGCTGGTTTGTCAAGGGCCTGGATCATTGTACACTGAGTACTGGATTGAACGAATGATTTGGTACCTCAAGCTTTACTTGAAAGACCGTGTCAAGGACAGCGGAGAGATTATGTTCGTAAATGACCATTTGCTGGTGACCTCTGCGCAATCGTGTCGCTGTGAATTCCCTGCGCATTGCCTCACCATTGCTGAGAGACATGCGAAGCCCTCGGCAATGGAGTTCCCTGAATATGACATTACCGGTGACGAAGTCCTTCTGTTGGGACCCACTGTATCCCCGGGGCTCACGGAACAACAGACAGAGTGTGTTGTTGAGCAATTACCGAGATTATTAAGGGTGGGGGAAGACTCTGGGCGTTGGTACAGGGATCGGGGGTGGCCCGCCATTGAAGATGAGGTGATGCATGCCATGCACAAAGCAAACCGATTTGCATTTGACAAGTACTTGCAAGCATCGCTACCATCACTGGATGTTGTGACGTGTGCAGAAGACAACAGGCATGTTGAATCTGACAACAGGTGGATTTATGTTGGCTACAGATATGGCGATGATGATGAGTGTCACTGTGTCGCCCAAGTTCAGACGTTTGTGCGTGTGCAAACATCAAATGGGGCATCATGGGCGTTCGACCCGAGAGGCTGCGTCCCTCGAGAGGACATACATAGGTATACTATTCCGTCAAAGGTGCCAGGAAAGTCTGTGCGCGCACAGCCTCTCCGGATGGCCATATGCAAGCTATGGGCTGCCACCATCCGCGACCATAGGTCGATAGGCAGTCCAGTGCGTGTGTGCGGAACTGTCCCTGACATTTTGTATGTTCCAAACATAGGGGAGGCCGCTGATTCGAAGCTGCCTTATTCTGCAACTGAGCGACAAGGGACAAGGTGTTATTACGGGGAAGTATTAGTGAACCTTCCCGAGGTTTGGGGTCAACTGGTTCCATCCGAAGTTTTTCAAAATGATATTTCCAAAGGCAAAGTCAGAGAAAGCCGATATTTCATGAGTAGTTTCAAGCTTTCTGGGAAGTGACGAAGGAGTGTGTAACATTTCTGTGTCATGGGCTTCTATCGATTGATTAATGTGCACGTGGAGGCAAGCTGCCAAACTTGGTGTATATGTACGCCAGTGAGCGTTGTCTACTGGCACATTCATTACATATTGAATTCGAGGTCTCCCCCGTGTTTGCAACCTCAAGGTAATGTTGCCTGGCTACGTGACATGCTCAACGGGTCTGGGATCTGCTCTGCTGGCAGTTCACCATCAGATCACAAGCATCCTCTGCCCTTGCGATCACCAAAACTGCACAGAAGGAGCACCAGGTACATAATGCAGCAAGCCTGATGCTTGGTTGCTACCGGCCGGGGCATGCACATGTTGCCTGGCTACGTGACATGCTCAACGGGTCTGGGATCTGCTCTGCTGGCCGTTCACCATCAGATCACAAGCATCCTCTGCCCTTGCGATCACCAAATCTGCACAGAAGGAGCACCAGGTACATAATGCAGCAAGCCTGATGCTTGGTTGCTACCGGCCGGGGCATGCACATGTTGCCTGGCTACGTGACATGCTCAACGGGTCTGGGATCTGCTCTGCTGGCAGTTCACCATCAGATCACAAGCATCCTCTGCCCTTGCGATCACCAAAACTGCACAGAAGGAGCACCAGGTACATAATGCAGCAAGCCTGATGCTTGGTTGCTACCGGCCGGGGCATGCACATGTTGCCTGGCTACGTGACATGCTCAACGGGTCTGGGATCTGCTCTGCTGGCCGTTCACCATCAGATCACAAGCATCCTCTGCCCTTGCGATCACCAAAACTGCACAGAAGGAGCACCAGGTACATAATGCAGCAAGCCTGATGCTTGGTTGCTACCGGCCGGGGCATGCACATGTTGCCTGGCTACGTGACATGCTCAACGGGTCTGGGATCTGCTCTGCTGGCAGTTCACCATCAGATCACAAGCATCCTCTGCCCTTGCGATCACCAGAAATGCACAGAAGGAGAACCAGGTACATACTGCAGCAGGCCTGATGCTTGGTTGCTACCGGCTGGGGCATGCACATGTTGCCTGGCTGTGTGACATGTTCAACTGGTCTGGGATCTGTTCTGCTGGCAGTTCACCATCAGATCACATGCATCCCCAGCTCATATGATTGCCAAAACTGCACAGAAGGAGCACCAGGTACATAATGCAGCAAGCCTGATGCTTGGTTGCTACCGGCCGGGGCATGCACATGTTGCCTGGCTACGTGACATGCTCAACTGGTCTGGGATCTGCTCTGCTGGCAGTTCACCATCAGATCACAAGCATCCTCTGCCCTTGCGATCACCAGAAATGCACAGAAGGAGAACCAGGTACATACTGCAGCAAGCCTGATGCTTGGTTGCTACCGGCCGGGGCATGCACATGTTGCCTGGCTACGTGACATGCTCAACGGGTCTGGGATCTGCTCTGCTGGCCGTTCACCATCAGATCACAAGCATCCTCTGCCCTTGCGATCACCAAAACTGCACAGAAGGAGCACCAGGTACATAATGCAGCAAGCCTGATGCTTGGTTGCTACCGGCCGGGGCATGCACATGTTGCCTGGCTACGTGACATGCTCAACGGGTCTGGGATCTGCTCTGCTGGCAGTTCACCATCAGATCACAAGCATCCTCTGCCCTTGCGATCACCAGAAATGCACAGAAGGAGAACCAGGTACATACTGCAGCAGGCCTGATGCTTGGTTGCTACCGGCTGGGGCATGCACATGTTGCCTGGCTGTGTGACATGTTCAACTGGTCTGGGATCTGTTCTGCTGGCAGTTCACCATCAGATCACATGCATCCCCAGCTCATATGATTGCCAAAACTGCACAGAAGGAGCACCAGGTACATAATGCAGCAAGCCTGATGCTTGGTTGCTACCGGCCGGGGCATGCACATGTTGCCTGGCTACGTGACATGCTCAACTGGTCTGGGATCTGCTCTGCTGGCAGTTCACCATCAGATCACAAGCATCCTCTGCCCTTGCGATCACCAGAAATGCACAGAAGGAGAACCAGGTACATACTGCAGCAAGCCTGATGCTTGGTTGCTACCGGCCGGGGCATGCACATGTTGCCTGGCTACGTGACATGCTCAACGGGTCTGGGATCTGCTCTGCTGGCCGTTCACCATCAGATCACAAGCATCCTCTGCCCTTGCGATCACCAAAACTGCACAGAAGGAGCACCAGGTACATAATGCAGCAAGCCTGATGCTTGGTTGCTACCGGCCGGGGCATGCACATGTTGCCTGGCTACGTGACATGCTCAACGGGTCTGGGATCTGCTCTGCTGGCAGTTCACCATCAGATCACAAGCATCCTCTGCCCTTGCGATCACCAAAACTGCACAGAAGGAGCACCAGGTACATAATGCAGCAAGCCTGATGCTTGGTTGCTACCGGCCGGGGCATGCACATGTTGCCTGGCTACGTGACATGCTCAACTGGTCTGGGATCTGCTCTGCTGGCAGTTCACCATCAGATCACAAGCATCCTCTGCCCTTGCGATCACCAGAAATGCACAGAAGGAGAACCAGGTACATACTGCAGCAGGCCTGATGCTTGGTTGCTACCGGCTGGGGCATGCACATGTTGCCTGGCTGTGTGACATGTTCAACGGGTCTGGGATCTGTTCTGCTGGCAGTTCACCATCAGATCACATGCATCCCCAGCTCATATGATTGCCAAAACTGCAGCCAAAGATCACCGTGTATGAACGCAGCAGTCCTGATGTTGCATGCCTGTGAGAAGGGCGACGCCCACGCCACGTATGCATGCGTGCACGGCCCATGCATATGGCACCGCCTGCAATGGCAACAACAAGGACAGCCCAATTCAAATCACGGAGTCCATACATGAACAGCAGCTGCACAAACCAGGTCATTACTCTCCCCAGTTTCACCACACTCTGCCACCCGACCTTCGCAACAATGTCAACTCCTACAGACGGCTTGGGTACAGGCACTACTGTTAGCGGCAGCACCGTTCATGGCGGTACTGTTATCGTGCAGTGGGGTGAAAAATCCGAGATGTCTTTCGCAGTGGGGAAGTCTTTCAAACACGAAGAGAAGACATTGATACACGACGCCGCAGTGCGACTCGGGCTCGCGGGGCGCGACGATGATGAAGACGAAGAGACCTGGGGCAAGAAGTCTGTCTACGTCCTAATAGGCGAGGAGTACAGACTGAAGAAGATACACCGCATATTCGCGGACGTTGAAGCCATCTTGAAAGGCGAAGACCGAGACGTGCTCGAAAACGGCAGGATCCGAGTGGTGAACGACATGCCGGGTGTTGTGGCTGAACCGCGAAAGAGGACACGAAAGCAAGGGACACAGGCGCAGAGTGTACGTTTTGCCGTATTGCCGTGTTATGTTGACTGCATCATACAGGTCCATGCGACCGTCGGTGTCGTCCAGAAAGTGTGCCACACACGCGGTGTATGTTACCATCCGCAACCATAGCCAATCCGTCGACAGCGAACCCAATGAGCTACGCCCAGCACCCCGGGGGTAGAAGTAAAAAATTGCAAGGTAGTGTAGGAACTGATGCAATACTTCATGCGGCGTGCACCTATGGGCTCAGCTGTCGAGGCAATTGCCAACACCATCAGTGATGATCACGTATCGGAAAAAGGGAAGCCCCTGCTGGCCGAAGTTCAGACTATGTGCGAGAAATGGAGACACTGCGTGGCGACTCCCGAGCTCGGCGGTAACATCAACGCCAAGCTGGTACGTCGCCCGTGCACTACCGGTGTTCCGAGTTCGAATGTCCACATGTGAATTGCACACTGTATGTACGCCGTAAGAAACATCAACAGTCACGCGGGAGTGAACTTTCCCATATACACTGCCTAGGGCTGCAGGGCGAAGGCGAACAGTGCTGTGATGCACGGCATACTGTTGCGATCCGACACAAATCGTGTCGCGGCTTGCATAGTGGTTGCACTGCGTGACAATTAGCTCACCTTTTCATCAGCAGGCATCCATCCGGCATAACTGCAGGGACGGATGCCCAAAGAAGACAGGCGGGCAACGAAGGCCCTTCGACGGGCAGCCAAAGGTATCCAGCGATTCTACACGAAGCCCGTAAACGATGGCAGCGTCACCTTGCGGGAGCACAAGATGGCTATGAAGCAAGTCAATAACACCAACTCCATGGTGCGCATGCTCGGTGTCCATAAGATTCGGGACTCGAGGACTCAGTGCTCGTCAGCCAAAGACATCTACAAGCAAAGATTCGAAGAGAATGTATACGAGGTAAACCTGCTCAAGAAAACTGATGTACAAGATTTCCGTCGAAACCGCACTGCTAAAAGTTGTTGCAATTCGTGTAGGAGGTGCTATATGATGCTGGAGGAACGCGGACCGAGAGCATGCTGTTAGTCCCGGAGGAGAAGCGGGAAGCTAAAGCAGCTGGTCATCGCAAAGCTGGGTATCAGCCAATGACGGCTTGGTTGCGGCAGGGAGTCGTGCCAGCTCTACCTTTCGAGAAGTCCCTGGTGACCAACGATGTAGACGACAACATACCCGTACGCCACTTACCTGCGAGCTCGCACTGTACAGAGCAATCCATACCGCGCAGTCTTCACGGTGGTTGTCATGCTATTCAGCGGTACAGACTCACTTCCAATGCGTGGAACCTTTAGCCTTCAGGCGCACACCCCATGAGGCCCTGCTAGTCGCTGCATGACAGCTCCGCAATAGTGAATCGCCCGCACAGTGCACATATATACCCACACAACTCGGCCAAGGAAAATGTCCATCACCTTATTATTCGTTGTTGTCATTGTGATCACTGTCAGTGTACGCAGACCCTGAATTCCGGCGCCAGAGCAAACCGACCAGCGGCGGGGAGGGCACACAAGCGCAAGGCGCCTGATGAGGACGATCAGGTGGACAACAACACAGACGAAGACGAGTCAGGAGATGATAGTGGCAGCGACGAAGACGACGATGATGCGCGCAGTGATATCAACGAGGTACGCCAGCTGTGCCATAACCACATGTGTGCGCCTGGTCTGGTGCTGAGGTCCTTTACAACGCAGCCTGCACAACTCTTTGATGTCTGCACACTGTCACGAGATACGACCTGCTTTCGACCACTGGTAGTGACCACTAGTAGTGCAGGACGTCCAACTTAAACACTGGCGTGACAGTGAAGCTGTTCACACCCATTATTTTGGACACATGTCTTGTGCCTGGTGTTGGCGAGATGGAGTTGTCTTGCATTGTCACTGATTTGCTTCGGATTGCTTCATGTGTCGGCTGGCATTGAAGATTGTCTGCTCCTTGTGTTCTAAGGTTAACTGCTTCTGCAGCCAAGGGTGGTCGCCCGAGAGGATGGTCCGGTTGGGATCCCCTTTCGGGAGCTGCAGGCCGATCTCAGGCGCAGGAAAGCCCAGGGGGAACGGCCACCCCAGGATGACCTCATGGAGTCAGAGGCACCCGATGCTACCACCAGGCCTTCCAGCGTCGCTCCAGATGTAGATGTGGGGAAGTGTGCAAGACCTGCTTTGGGGCAGGAAGACGAGGGGCACAAGCCTTCGTCGCCTGCCCATACAGGAGATGATGAACCAGCTCCCGACCAGCAGGCCGATGGCCGAGCAGCATTGCTTGCTCGTATTGGATATCAAGTGCCCCTGCAGGCACAGGATGCGCAATTGGGTTCGCTGCCCGAGGCCCGCCAGTGTGACCGCCTTGCAGCTCGTCAGAGGGGCTCCCAAAGGGTCCCCGAGACACGGCGTTCGAAGGTAGCCAAGGCGAATGCGAGTGCACCCGCGAGCAGCAGTCAGACCATGATGTCGACCACCGTCTCGGCCATTATGGAGTCTCCCGACCACTGCAATGCGATTACGTTGTCTGGTGCGATCCCCACGCATGTGCAAGTGCCATGACTCAACATTGCCTGTGAGCGGTCTACCGCGAGAGTAGCATGCGTGTAGGCATAGCCGCATTCTTTCTCAACGACGGGTGCACAAACCAAGTGGTTCTGAATGCTTTGCAGGAGTAACTATGGCAGACCCGGCCATAGCGGCGATCAACAGTGCCGCTTATGTCAAAGAGGCAACCCTTGCCGGCAGAGAAGATACGCCACACCAGCATTCCAGAGCTGTGAAGGCTGGAGCGCGACTCGACGAAATCAAGGTGCATTGCACCCGCTGTCCATGTCTACTGTAGGCTCCTTGCATGCATGCATCATCAAGCCACACCTGTTCGTTGCAGAGTTACCTGGGCATGACTTTCAGCAGCACCTCGATGCAGCTGTGAACCCCAGATCCCCTCAGAGACTGTATGTATTATTGGATATTCATGGGCCGCGTTCCTCCCCACACGCTCACAGACTCACACACATGGGGTGGTGTGCAGAATTTTCTTGTGGACTACCTTAATGCCAAGGCAAAGGACGTGCAGCTCAAAGCCGCGGAGCCACAGGATAGGAAAGCTGTTGCAAGGAGCGAGGATGCTTTGAAGGTGGTGATTTTAGCTATCAATGATGATTTGCAGGTAGATATACCGGTTTGAGATGGCGGTTAACAGTATGTACGCGTTTGATACAAGGTTTCAGCGACCCAACAACTAGTGTTGGGACCTGGCCATGAATATTGCTATTATTCTTGTTTGGGGAGTCTCACTACCGGCCGTGATTTGTTCGGCGTCTGAGTAACCATCAGGGTCCATGTAATGATTATGAATCTGTCCTCGCTGCTGTCCTATACCATGCATAATGTCATCCCAAGACAGTCCAATACCATACTCCAGACTTTGTCCTTACCGTGTGGATGCTATAACCCAGTCCTTGCCCGAGCCTGTTGCAATCCCAGCCTGCTGTCCTAGAATGAATCTAGCATGAGGACGGTATTCTCTTGTCCCGGCTTCGTCCTTAACCAATCCCTGTTTGCTGTCCCAGAGCGGGCCTAGCACTAGGACCATACATGTCAGGCCTAACCGTGTCCTAACCCTGGCCTTTCCTATGACAGGATCCCGGCCTTATACTGGCCTGTCATGGTCCTTACTGTCCTTGTGCGGGGACTCCAATTGTGGTCCTTACCCAATAGGACCATATCCGTAAGGACGTCCATATCGTTTGGACTGACCCCTATTTATCCAAACAGGTCCATACTCTGGCCTTACACAAGGACTGCGGGCATGCCCGAAATCCCAAAACTGTCCTTACATCAGCCAAATATCGGCCTTACCTCGCCTGTGAGGACTGGGTAAGGCCGACACGGGGCTGCTGTAAGGACAACTCGGTGCTACTAGAGCTCGCTACCTCTGCTGGCGTCTGGGCCTGCGGCGCCTGGCTGTGGCGGATGTCTGCATCAGCGGGCTGGTGCAGCATAAAGAGAGGTTGGGCCTTGAAATTTCAGGGAGAAAGGATGCGGGGCTGGAGCCTACGATGTACATGTCAATACGTGTGCCAAGTAACGGCCCCTGGACCGTGACTCGTACTCTTTGATCAGGCCTGCTGGTCTGCGTGGTCATGTGGGGAAGTCAGACTGCATTGTTTTTGCATATCATATGATGACATGATGCACACTGTGCAGTACACACCGCAATGGGGGTTCACCACACCTGCTGCGTCGTGCCTGGATGTACATAGCATGTCTTTGGCAGGTGTTGGCGGTGTGAGGATGTGTTCTCGTGTTGGACAGGGACCTGGATTTTTTTATGGCTCTGCCGACCACTAGGGACGTGTCATCTACGGTGCTTCCTGCCTACCTGCCTTTGTCTTGTTTCCCACAGTGGCAGACAGAGCAGTCTTCCGTGCAAGTTATCGGGTGGTCCCACATGTGAGCCGAGGTTTCAGTCTCAATCCTTGTATAGCACGGAGTGGTATGCCTGTTTTGCAGCTGCAGGAGGAAGCAGTGCAGAAATTCAACCTCAACAACCAGGACCTCAACAAAAAGAGTTTCGAGTGCAGCGCAGACCACCTGTGATTTGCTCAGCCAGCAGCAAGTCAGAACGGTCGTGTATTGGCCATGTTCTCGTGATTGGACCAGACCGGCCACGACCTTGCAGGATATTCAAATGCTTTGGGCAGTTTCTACCAACTGAGATACCCTGGCCGTCAGGACGTGGAAACAACGTTCCGTACGAATAAGTGCGGTTGAACCGAACTTCTGCTGGCACGGGCGCTTGATGGATCACCTGGCTCAAGTGCGACAAAATTGTACAACGCATGTCGTTCTACAGAGCTCAAGCACTCTGTGACAGCAGTTGTATCATAGTGAGGCAGGTTGACCATTGACAGCCCAATGTGGCTACAGCTGTGAACGAACGGAGTGGTGGGCACAGGTGGTCAGGCAGATTGCTCTCTCACTACTTCTGTTCACAGGATCAAGAGAGCGGGATGCAACGCAGCTACATCTGTCATGTTACAAAAGATGAGTCGGGCGAATGCTGGAAAGTTGATGGCTCGCCAGTCGCAGACGTTACTGCAGCATCCCGTTCTCTTTTTTTCCAGCACCTGCCGACCGCGCAAAATCTACTATCTGCTTGCGGAAAGGATAATTGATTGTTTGCTGTCTAGTTCCAACGCCACTGCTTGCTGGGTGGCGTAAGTCAGGCAAGTGGAAGCTCGTGTCAACGCGAGGCATGCGGTCCCATCGCATGCTGTGAGTGCTTTCCGGAGCATCAGGCAGCACGTGTTTCAGAGCCGGCTGCTTCTCGCCCTGTCGGCTAGCAAACCTAGGAGATCTGTGTCAGCGGGCTGAGAAAAGTCGGAAACCGCGGAGTGCGGTCCCTCCAACGGGGTACGTAAACGCCCGTGCAGTGAACCATGGTCTGTTCATCTTCGCGAATATATTGACATATGCACTGTTTAATTGAAGCACTCCATCCACACGGACTACCTGGACGGTTGCTGTTGAGGTCGATCTTTTGTATGTATGCTTGAAGACATGTCCCACCAGCCTCTCCAGAATCGGCAGTATAAATTATGCAACACACCTTCAGCCTTAAGGCAAGCTTGCTGGAAGATTGTCGTGCGGATGCGGTCGCTGCCAAGCCCCGACTACAACATCTGTTACACTGCAATCATGCCAAATGACTTCACTGAACATATGTTCTCCAGCTCTGCAAATTCACAATACCCAAGTGACACGCAAACCGAGGGCGGCGCTGCAGCTGCCTGATGTCACTTCATGACACTTCATATCCATACATTACTGTCCCCATCCCTCATTCCAGTGCTTCGCAGCACCATAGCAGGCACTGTCGTGTTGCCGTTCTGCAGCAGCCAAGGTGCACAGCAGCAGCATGCCGCGCAGTCTTCGCTCCTCCCCAACCTGAGCTGCGCTGCATGCCTAGCCCAGTGACAGCAATCGCAAAGACTACACAGCTCCCAGCCATTCTATCGCATGGCCATGAGGGCTGCCCCAGAACGACATCATCTAAACAGCACCTTCAAGGGTAAAGCAAGTACAAAGACAAGTCCACGTAACCCCCTCCCCAATACCAATGCCGCCTTCCCGACCCTGCTGCGGCATTTGCCGTAGGTCCCTTGACTCCAAAGAGGCTTGAGTCCGACTCGGCTGCTCACTGATCGGGGCCTTCTCCCTGATTTCTCTAGCCGGTGGCTACTGGCCGCTGAACAGCCGCAGAACGGAACCGAGAGGCTTTTCGTGATTATTGAATGCTTATTCTGGAGCGCTTGCTGATCACACATGCCTGACACTTGGGCTCTACATGTGCCCACTACTCCCTCACAGCCCTGTGTGCCTGGCCAGACCCGGTGTGAAGCCGGCTTGACGTGATCACACACCAACATCTGCACTGTGCCGTCCACCCTGCTTGTACCCACTCACACGTTGCATCGCGCTACACATAGAACCCGGACAGCTGCAGGTCCTCCTCCTCGTCCACCCCTTCTTCCTCTTCACCAATACCACCTTCCTCAGCAGCATCCTCACCATGCATGCGCTCACGCATACCGGAAAAACACTCCAGCAGCCCATCTTGCACACCCCGTGGTTCCTCAAACGGGGAGACGCTGCCAGGGCCACCACCATCCAGAAGCACCTCCGAGGCTGTAGCTTGGACGCCGAGAGGATGCGGGATGCGAAGCCAGGCATCGAGTTGCATGTGTCACTGGAACGGCAGGTGCTGCATGCCATCGGCACTGTATGCTTGTGGCATCATCGCGGGCTCAAGACCCAGGGCCAGCTGCATTAGCCTTGCCTCGACCGAACACGCCAGCGCATGTGGCTGTGGGGGGCGCTGGTGAGGTAGTGGTGGCAGCGGGTGTGGTGTGTGGGGCGGGGCGGGAACCGCTGCACGCGAAAAGTCGAGAGGCCCGCGGGCATCAGAGGGCACGTCTGTGAAAAAGACCCGTTCACCACACCGCACGATGGGGGACATATCACCCGATGGTTGGGTTGCTGGGACAGGAGCTGAGAGTGGAGGCGGCGGCAGTGTGGCCTCGGGTGCAACGGCCGTGGGCTGGGGTGGCGCATTGGAGGAGTTTCGGTCGGGGGAGGTTGCAACTGCGGCCTCTTCAAGGACAGGCTGCAGCTCCACTGGACGTGCGGAGCGTCCCGCCACGCCTGGTGGCTGTCTGGTGCCTTGCTCCAACGGGCCTGGGTCCGCACTGGGGCTCGATGGCGTGCTGCCATCGTCCGATGAGGTGCCTGCAGCATTCCCGGGCAAACTGTAGAGATCGCAGTTTCAGCCTACATCAGTGTACATGTGTTGCTGTGGTATGGCCATGGCACAGCCGATCGGTGTGACTAAGTCTCTGCAGGAACCGCTGTGACTCATCACGATACAATATCAGCGCGCTAGAGGGCGGGCAGCTGATCAGCTCATGCCGCCGATCGAATGGCAAGCTGCATATGGGCAGACATTGCGCACTCGAAGCCACAGCGCCGTGCGCTATATATGGCCGCACAGTGCCATGGCCGGCATTTACACATACAATGCCGTAGGCGGTGTGCATCTGTAGAACAGGTCATGTAGCAGCAGCCGGGCGGCTCATTAGGCTCGCGCGCCGGGTGTGGCCATGAATGCACATCATGCATGGGTACGGACAGCCCCCGACACCCCGCCCCAAATGGCTGAGTGGGTATGCATTGTGCCATCAGCTTCTCACGCACGTCGTGTATATGCGTGTGAACATGTGCAGGCATACAGGGGGGGGGGGGGGGGGGGGGGACCTTGATGGTCCTCTACCACCGGTACCTCGGTGACAGCCATGAAATTAGGTAGGGGTGACCTTGCTAGTGGCTGCCGTGCTACGAAGCTCTATATGGTACCTGCAGTACACCTCCAGATCCTCAAGGCCGACGGTGTAAGCACCTGGTGTCGCGTGACGCATGCATGCGAGATTTTAACACGCCGAGTTCTCGAGGTGCTGAGTGACTTGTGACGAGTGTTGGGTCGTCGGGCCCGATCATCTGAAGCAATTCCAATTATTCGGGTCTAATTTCTGGTTGGCCGCCCCGGAAAGGCTGCCTAGCGACCCATGGCCAACACATGGAATGGAGACGAAATGCTCGAGGCACTCCAGCGGGAGCTTGTGCAGGTGCGGAATGCCACTTGAACACCACCACCAAAATGAATCTCACTGATCGATAGCATGGCTACAGCTGTTGTCGACGTGCGCGCTGGCAATGGCAGACCTAGCGCAGGTACCTATCCTGACCGGTCATACATGCAGTCGCGTTCACAAGACTCTGCAGATGCACGCACCAAAATCGAAGCGCCAGCGCTGGCTTATAGATGACTTCTACGACGCGAAGCGAGGCTGCGAAGAGTGCGGGCAGTTGCGACACTAACTGTGGAGGTACGGCTGTAGCGTTAGCGTACAGTGTGATCACTTCCAAATCCGCGAAATGTCACCGGATGCCCACAGATCACAGTGCATGAATGCATTTATGTTGCCGCAATTCGTTAACGAAATCGGAATTGTAGCGATTGTAACTCGCATCGCTCGTTTCTGGCGTGGCCACATGCATATCCGCCAGTCGGGGGCGATGGTGCGAATGCTGCGGACAACAATCACGGTGCGGGGGGGGCGGTGACACGGGGCGGTGACACGGGGGGGCGGTGACACGGTGCGGGGGGGGCGGCCCTGGCTGCCTGGCTGCACGGTGACACGGTCGCATGCATGCATCGCATGAGCTGCGGCACGGTCAGTGTCGCAATCACTGGCCTTCGGTCGGTCGAAGCTCTTCGTGGCGGTCGAAGCTCCCCACTGCCTTCGGTCGGTCGAAGCTCTTCGTGGCGTCGAAGCTCTTCGTGGCGTCGAAGCTCTTCGTGGCCCTGTGTCACCGTGAACGTGAACGTGAACCCTGCCCCCGGTGCATTCGCACCATCGCCCTTAATCTATGGGCAAGTTCGCGCTTGCTGACCTGTCTGCCAAGCATGTTCACGCCGCCATTTCATGACCTCCAGGGCGCCGACATTGAGACCACTTTCGCAAAAAAGTGGTCAGTGGTCATGTTGGTCAGTGGTCAGTGGTCATGGTGGTCAGTGGTCAGCTGGCGACCTCCTGACCCCCCGCGGCTGGGTCACGGCGTCATCCTTCGCACTTGGCGAGCCCAGCATGACGGTATCTCTGCCAGGCTATCAGCGCGCAGGCAACACCCCACTGGGGCCCCATGGGGCGCCTTTGCCATGGCTACAATCACGAGCAAGTAGAATAGATGAAGGATGTGTTGCCGTGCTATTTGCAGCGGAATGTGCTGTCTCATCTTCCAGGTTGCGTATGCTCTTCAACAGAGCTGTGAAATACTCTAGACCACTCATGTATGATTGAATTATCGTGGGCCCGATGTTTAGCGAATGGCTGCGTACGAGCGGCAGTATCTCGTGATAGTTGCGCTGGTGCTGACAGCAACGGTTGCCTTTCCTCAAGCCGGACAGCATCGGTAGATATACGACATCGAATTACGCCTTCATACTTGTTTTCGTTGCTGCATCGCACGGGGCTTGTTGTATACCGATTGTCGCAGCCTGCGAGATGCTCCAGCCGCGAGATTGTGCATGCTTCATGTAACATGAGACCACATATGTTTATAACATATGTAATTTGCTCTAGTTACTGCTCTATTCTGTCGTTGGTCTCATGGGTGATGTCCGCTGGTGACCATGTCTTGTTCGAGGTACTTGCACGTTGGGCAATAATGGCTCATGCCAACTGCTCGCTGCAATGGCTGATGAGACTATGAAGTTGGCAAGCAAAATGTGCCATATCACGGCTGCATGACACTAGCGCTTGCTGAGCTGCGTAGAAGCGAAAATAAGCCTTTGTCAAGCAGTCAATCTTTGGCTTGCAGCCCACGCCGGCCAGAAAGTGCAACACAAGCATAGACGTAATGCTGCATGCCGCTTGGTTCAATGCCTCCAACGATGAGTCTATCGAAATAGTAGAAAGCAATCGTCTTGCAACCATAACTTTAATGGATGGTAAGCATCGACTTTGACTACGAAAGGCTGCGGGGCTGCAATTTACATGTGCGACGGGCCCAAGCACACGCAACGCTGAAAATCATGCAAAAATATGTAGCTGTCAAAATCACCCCGAACCGATTACAGAATATCATCATGTTTGAAAGCGGGCCGTTCCAGGCTGCAGGCTCCGCCACTGCGGGCGCGGGGTTGCATTTGCTCGACCGATTCACTCGCGCGACGCTGACAACGTCCTCATAGCGCGGTACGGATCGTTTGCGTTGCACGTGACTTCCATTCTGTCTATCCCGCACAGCACATCGTAGTGTTGAGGATGATGCCAGCACAGGGCGGCTACGCCTGCTCTCATACTCTTCGCCTGAGCTGATCTTGCTGGGGTGATACAGGGGGGTCTGCACTCGGGACATGCACACGTCCACCGGGAACGCGAGTCACTCAGACATCGCCCAGGGCCCTGGGCGGTGTCTATGGACTCACAATAACATACTGAATGCACACAGGCGGTCGTCTCATGTCGCTGGGCGAAAGCAGGCTTTTCGTCGAAAAGCGTGTGCATGCCTGGGCAGAATGACCCATTTCGCCCAGGGAGCGCCTACAGCGCCCAGCACGTGCCCAGAGCACACCCAGTGAGCCTAAGACACCCTTATTATGTTTATATTCCATTGTGGGACGTTATCTTTGATGTTATCGATTGCTGTGGAAGGCGTCCTAGCCGTCGTGCGACTTGTGGGGTCATGTACTGCCACATGTAGGCAGCTGCTCTGCGCGATTTGAGCGCTATAAAGAAGCAATACAAGTGTTTTTGACTCTTGGGGATGGGTTGCTTTGTCGCTCTGCGGTTGATTGCTTCAGCGGCTCTGACCCCATTTCGTTCTGGCGTGTCCCGTACCAGGCATGAGTATACAACAACAGGCGTCAATAGGCGTGCATGCTTAAATTATGGTACAGTCGGGATACCTTCAACGATATCGACAGCTGTGATCAAGGCTGATCAAGCGGCTGTCCATATGATGAAGGTCATTGTATTGACCCCACATGGATGCAACTGGCCTGGTTGATACATCTGGCATGTTTGTCATAAATGACAGTATCGTTTAGTTGCATCTAGATTGTATTGCAAGCGATGTCATATCTGAAGGATGCCAGTCAGGTTATATGCTGATTGCATGGTAGCATTTTGCAAGAGGCAGAAAACCGATGCAGATGACCGTATACTGCTGTGGAAAAGAATGCAAAAGAATATTTACGCGAGAGGAACTCAACATGCGCTCTGCATCGCTGTCATGGGATTCTGAACTGCATAATGTGTAGGAAAGCAAGAATGCCTTACACACAGCCTCTTTGTGTGCTTGCATCTGTGACCTGCCACATTACGCCCACTGATGACATCATGATTGACCACGAATCACTCACGTGGATCGGTGCTGGTTGAATAGCGATAAGTTATTGCGTAGTGCTGAATACATTTGTGTGAAAATTATAACATGCTGTCGCGACCGTCACAGCCAGATTCGCAGCGCCTCCGTGCACTCCAAAACGAAGAATCTCCGTGGCTTTGATGAGCCAGTGTACGGCAGCGTACTTTCAATCACTGTGACGGAAGAACAATGCCGCCTTCCCCACCGAGATTAGAGATCCTGAGCCATCTGGGGCTGGTGATTTTTGGTATGTGTACGTATATGCTGTGGTCGATTGGAATGATATGTTGCGTCTTTGCTGACACAGCTGTTTTGCGTCTTTGGAAACTCACGAGGTGCAGAAATTGCACGCAAGTTCCGGGAGAAACCAACAGCAATGCCAGTCACTCACTCAATCGCTGAGTCTGTGGCAGCTAAGCAGGTCTAGGCCGGCGTGGTGTCCGCTCTCCATGACTGCATCACAGACACGTCGGACATACCCGCACGACACCGGTTGATAGGTCAATGAACAGCCGTTAGAAATGTTGTAGTGCTTTTGGGGTGTTCTCAACCCACTGTGCTCACTGGGCGTGCGCTGGGCGCCAAATCCGCGTCCATGGGCGAAATCAGCATTTGTGGCGAAAACAGGCCTTTCCCTGGGCACCTCTCTACGTTTCGCCCAGGGACCGCCTGTGTGCATTCAGTATGTTATTGTGAGTCTATAGACACCGCCCAGGGCCCTGGGCGATGTCTGATTGGCTCGCGTTCCCGGTGGACGTGTGCATGGCCCGAGTGCAGACCCCCCTGGTGATACGAAATGTGAGGTTGTTGTGATCAAAGTGAGAATGACAGTTGTGTATGCAGCGCATCTGGATCTATAGACTTTTTCGTTGTGAATGCTACGAGGAAGTGTAGGTAAGCCAATCTGCCAGAGTTCAGAGGTTGACTGCAGTGCAGCACGGGCTACCAGTGAGGAACCGCCAGCACCACGTCTGAATGAGAAATCACTTTCCAGAACTTCACACCTGCGCCAGAACAGCCACCACCTTGTTGTCTAGATACAAGGACTTGGTTTCAGCGAGCCAGCCTCACGATCCAGAGCCCTGTGTGGCTACAGCTGTGCGCGAACGTGTGGTGGCCTGGAGCACGGGTGGCAAGGCAGATTGCTGTCTTCCACAGCTTCTGTTCTCAAGGTCGAGAGAATGGACCCATTCGGCAGGTACATGTGTTGAGTTTCAAACGTTTAGTACAGCAGGTAGTTAACATATTGATAACTCCCCAGCCTCAGACGTGGCTGCAGCATTCCGCACCCGCAGCACCCCGTACCTGCAACTGCCTACCGCGCAGGTTCACTGTCTAGGCCCGCAGCAGTACCCAAGTATCGATCGCTGTATAGTTCTGAAGCTATTTATTTCTGTGAGGCGCAAGCCAGGCAGGTGGAAACACGAGCCACGCGATCCCATCGCATGCTGCCACATCGCATTGCTTTGACAGGCATCGGGCAGCACGTGTTTCAGAGCCGGCCGAATCTTGCCATAAAGGCCACCATACCTAGGAGATCTGTGTCAGCGGGCAGCGACATGTCGGAAACCGCGTAGTACTATCGCTCTGACGGGGTACGACACGCTCGTGCAGTGAGCCAAGTTCTGCCGATCTTCACGAGTATACTATGCCAGAAATACAGAGTGACTCACTTCATCGACACGTGCTCCTTGGAAGGCGTCTGTTGAGGTCGAACCGTTTAATGCACGCTTGCATACATGTTCTGCCAACCTCTCCAGCTTTGTACATGTTCACATGCTTGGACCTTGTATCTCCTAATATCCAGCAGCGATACTACTGCTGGCGAATACCTGAAGACATGGTTCAAAACCGGCCATCACCCATACGCCAGATTCAAATGTGAGGTGTCAATTGGGTCTATACACCTCGCCAGCGCAGTACGCCGAAAATACCCAACAAAACATTCATGTAGCACCAGCCTTCACCTGTGCATAGCCATTCTGCCAATCAACCAGCCCGAGTACTTCCGCGGCCACCAGTGCACGCAACCATGCATGATTGCCCGTCAAAGCCCAGCACAGCCCCAAGCCCCCACCGCCTAGCCAACTGCTCTCAAGACTTACATACACGCCCACAATGCGCTGGCCTGCCTCGGTTCAGTAACACAATCGCGGATGCACGCAGGTCCGGATAACACACGATCCGTTTGCTCCAGGGATGGCGCGCCGCTACGGCCGCCCCGGCGAGACTGACCCCGATGGCTTCGATCCATACGCGGACAGCGTCGGCCCGGGCATCTACGGCGGCAACGTGGTCCGCGATGGCAGCGGCCGCGTCGTGATCGGGCGGCAGTACCAAAGCCACAACCCGGGGCCTGGGCCGGTGTACGATGGCACCGGGTACAGCGCCATGAGCAAGGCCATCAGGCACGCCCTCAGCCCGCACCCAACACGCACTACACATGCCGTTACGATTGTGTCGCAGCTACCTGCCGGACAGTTGTGTTGCACATCGTTGAGGCTGCCCCTGTGCGCCTCCGCCTTCACAGTGCAAGCTCGTCACACAGCAGATTGTTCAAAGCACTCCTGTCTTATCAGCACCGGAGTATACGTAGGGCCCTGATGACTGACACAGCATGTGCCATGAGACAAATTGTTGTTGCCAGTCCTTGCCGCGGCCAGGCTCTGGGTAAGAAAACACAGCGGTCATGCGTGCGTTGAGTTTTGAAGTCAATGGGAGTGTGCCGGGTGCAGCCAGGGCCCAGAGGCGGTGGAGCGACTACTAGCGGAGGACCCGGCGCTGGCACAGGAGGTGACCACAGGCGGCGCGACGCCGCTGCACGTCTGCGGCATGTCACAGCGCGGCCAGCACAGCGTCGCGGCGCTGCTCGCGCGCGGCGCCGACGCCGCCGCGGTGGACACGTACGGCTACACGCCGCTGCACCGCATGGCCTCCAACAACCTGCCCGACGGCGCCCGCGCGCTGCTGCTCGGCGGCGCGGCCGCCGCCGCGCGCGCCGGCGGCAGCGGGGAGACTCCGCTGGAGGTGGCGGAGGGGTGCCGCGCGGACGCGGTCGCTGCCGTGCTGCGGGAGGCGCTTGCGGACTGCGGCGAGGCACAGTAACAGCCTGCCGAAGACCTAGACACACCGCAGCGTGCACCAGACAGCCATGAGCACGTGTGGACATCGATGCGCTTGAGGATGCGCTCGGCGTGGTCCCTGTGCACCGACTCGGCACTGTTGAGCAGCCGCAGGCGGCTGAGATGTCCACTGATCCCGGGATCAATCATCAATTTCAAGCACGAGCGCCCGCTAGCCCGGACAGTCTTGCTGCACCTGGAGGACCCTTGGAGGTTTGCACTGCTAGCGGGAACATTTATGTGACCTCTCCACGACGTTGGTTGGTAGCCTTTCCTGCTGATGTGCTGAAGCTGTGTGTGACCTCTCCACGACGCTCTGCCGCCGGTGGCGCGTCAGGTCCACACTGCTGCCCCGCTGGTGGCACATCCTGGGGGCAAGGCAGATCAGCAGGGGCTGGCGGTCCCATGCGATGACAGCTCGTCGCTCACTGGCTATCCGGCCTGAGCGGCCCTCCGCCAGAAGCATCCAGGGCCCCCTGCTCCCTGGCTGACAGATGCAGGCGCGGGCGCTTTGCCGACCGCCGAGCGTTGGCACATCTGTGGCCGTCTCGTCCGCATGCTCAGCCACTTGGATCAAGCCGGGGCGCGCCGCCATGTGTACTACACTGCTACCGCGGCTTGGCCGTCCTTTAAAGCAAATTTGCCCAAGGCGCGCTGGCGGATGACGGCGCTGCTGTGTTGGTGTGCCTCACCGGGGCTGCCCTGTTTGGGTGTGAAGTTGGAGAAGGCTGCGGCTTTGTGGAGAAGGCTGCGGCGAGGGAGATGGAGGGGCCAGAGTGTGGCTGTGGGACTGCTTGGTTGAGACCGCAGTGCGTGTCTGTCATGCTGTGATCGGGCACCGTGTACAAGCCGAACGTGCGGCTTCGACGGGGGTTGGCATCTGCTGCTGTGCATGCACTGAGCGCATTAGCTTGCCTGTTTGCTGCCCTGGCGGTGCTACCGGCCGCTCCGGCTTTGTCCTTGTAACTCACACACAGACGCCACAACCACCCACGCCCTCGATGCCTCGTGTGGCTACAGCTGCGCACTAACCCGTGGCGGCCTGGGAGCACAGGTGGCAAGGCAGAACGCTCCCTCACTACTTGTGTTCACAGGAACAACACAGCGGATTACAATGCCGCAACATGTGACGTTAGGCAAGAGGAGTCAGGCGGATGGCGGAAAGTTGATAGCTCGCCAGTCTCAGAAGTTAATGCAGCCGTACCTTCCTTACCCACAGCCCTTTCCGATCGCGCAACATCTACCTATATTATTTTCGCCTGCGATCACGCACGATTAACCGATCGTTACTGCGCTGTTGCTTGCTGGGAGGAAAGTGGAAGCTCGTGTTAACGCGAGCCACACGATCGCGTGCTACCACATCGCATTGCTCTGAGGGGCATCCGGCAGCAGTTGTCTCAGAGCCGATTGAATCTCGCCAAAGCAGCGAATATAGCAAGGAGATCTGTGTCAGCGGGCCGCGACATGTCGAAACACGCGCAGTACTATCGCTCTGACGGGGTACGTATACGTGCATGCTCGTGCAGAGAACCATTGTCCGTCGGTCTTCACGAGTATGCTGAAAGTATGCACTATCTTATTGAACCACTGCGACGACGCAGACTGTTTGGACGGCTTCTGTTGAGGTCGATCCGTTGTATGTACACTTGGAGACATGTCCCGCCTGCCTCTCCAGATTTGTCAGTGCAAGTTAGGCATCAAAATTATTGGCAAAGGCGAGTTGTACTAGCGGCCTGACATGTACAGACGGCTAGACACAGCACACCACCAGACAGTGCCGAGCACAAGGCGGATCACGTGGGTGAGCAATGGGCGTTCTACATATGTGCTAGACAGCTACACCGTGACTAAAGCTGTTCCAGAATGTCCTGGCTGGAGCAAACTATTGGTGAATTCCTAACAGCAGTCCCCTGTCAGGCGAAGATGATGTTTGAGGGTTCCCTCTGTAAAGGGGGATATGTTGCTGTCGTGATGCAGCTCTCCTGATGCTGTCTGTGCGGGAGTGATGGAGTCAGGATGTATGGGCAGTATTGTGCAGCACCGAGAGACAGGCTCAGACACGCAGAGCTGTGACCGGCGGAACTTGCTGGTTTCAGGCTGTCCAAGCTCTCGAACGCCCTGACAATAGCCCTGACAATAGCCCTGACAACAGCATCTGTTACACTGCAATCATGCCAAATGACTTCGCAGATCATACATTCTCCAGCTCTGCAAATTCACAATACCCAAGTGACACGTAGACCGAGGACGGCGCTGCAGCTGCCTGATGTCACACTTCACATCCATACATTATTGACCCCATCCCTCGTTCCAGAGCTTCGCAGCACCATAGCAGGCACTGTCATGTTGACGTTCGAACGATCTGCAGCAGCCAAGGTGCAAAGCAGCAGCATGCCGCACAGTCTTCGCTCCTCCCCAATCTCAGCTGCACTGCACGCCTAGCCCAGGGCCGGAAGTCGCAAAGACTGCACGGCACAGTTCCCAGCCATTCTATCGCATGGCCATGAGGGCTGCCCCAGAATGGCATCATCACAGCGGCATCTTCAAAGGTAAACAAAGTACAAAAACAAGTCCACGTCACCGCCTCCCCAATACCAATGCCGCCTTCCCGACCCTGCTGCGGCATGTGCCGTAGCTCCCTTGACTCCAAAGAGGCTTGAGTCCGACTCGGCTGCTCACTGATCGGGGCCTTCTCCCTGATTTCTCTAGCGGGTGGCTACTGGCCGCTGAACAGCCGCAGAACGGAACCGGAAGTCTTTGCGTGTTTTTTGAAGCCTTATTCTGGAGCGCTTGCTGATCACACATGCCTGACACTTGGGCTCTACATGTGCCCACTACTCCCTCACAGCCCTGTGTGCCTGGCCCGGCCCGGTGTGAAGCCGGCTTGACGTGATCACACACCAACATCTGCACTGTGCCGTCCACCCTGCTTGTACCCACGCACATGTCGCATCGCGCTACACATAGAACCCGGACAGCTGCAGGTCCCCCTCCTCGTCCGCCCCTTCTTCCGTTCCACCACTGCCACCTTCCTCAGCAGCATCCTCACCATGCATGCGCTCACGCATCTCGGAAAAAAACTCCAGCAGCCCATCTTGCACACCCCGTGGTTCCTCAAACGGGGAGACGCTGCCAGGGCCACCACCATCCAGAAGCACCTCCGAGGCTGTAGCTTGGACGCCGAGAGGATACGGGAAGCGACGCCAGGCATCGAGTCGCATGTGTAGCTGGAACGGCAGGTGCTGCATGCATATGCCATCGGCACTGTACGCTCGTGGCAGCATCGCGGGCTCAAGACCCAGGGCCAGCTGCATTAGCCTTGCCTCGACCGAACACGCCAGCGCATGTGGCTGTGGGGGGCGCTGGTGAGGTAGTGGTGGCAGCGGGTGTGGTGTGTGGGGCGGGGCGGGGACTGCTGCCCGCGAAAAGTCGAGAGGCCCGCGGGCATCATGATCAGAGAGCACGTCTGTGAAGAAGACCCGCGCACCCCTCCGCACGATACTGAACAAATTGATGCCCGATGGTTGGGTTGCTGGGACAGGAGCTGAGAGTGGAGGCGGCTGCGGTGTTGCCTCGGGTGCAGCAGCCGTGGGCTGGGGTGGCGCATTGGAGGAGATTCGGTCGAGGAGGCTTAAAGTTGCAGCCACGTACGAGTAACGCTCCATTAATTGTATTTGAAAATGCGCGGAGCGTCCCGCCACGCCTGGTGGCTGTCTGGTGCCTTGCTCCGACGGCCCTGGGTGCGCCCTGGGGCTCGATGGGGTACTGCCATCGTCCGATGAGGTGCCTGCAGCATTCCCGGGCAAACTGTAGAGATCGCAGTTTCAGCCTACATCAGTGTACATGTGTCGCTGTGGTTGGTATGGCACAGTCGATCGGTGTGACTAAGTCTCTGCAGGAACCAGGGGGGGGGGGCAAACCTTGATGGTCCTCTACTTCCGGTACCTCGGTGACAGTCATGAAATTAGGTAGGGGTGACCGTGCTAGTGGCTGCCGTGCTACGAAGCTCTATATGGTACCTGCAGTACACCTCCAGATCCTCAAGGCCGACGGTGTAAGCACCTGGTGCACGTGCGGCCTCTCGTGTTGCTCGTGCCTGCTAGGATCCATCTTACATTTGGGTGGTATATATATACCCATTCTACCGAGGTCCGCAGATCCAACAAAGGCATTCACCAGCAGCTTTTTTGCATGCTTCGCGAATCTGCGATCCAGGTGTCAACAATTTTGGTGTGGAGTGTATGCCGTCACGGTGGCAGTGTGGTGAGTGGTGTCGCGTGACACATGCATGCGAGATTCCAACACGCCGAGTTCTCGAGGTGCTGAGTGACTTGTGACGAGTGTTGGGTCGTCGGGCCCGATCATCTGAAGCAATTTCGATTATTCGGGTCTAATTTCTGGGTGGCCGCCCCGGAAATGCTGCCTAGCGACCCATGGCCAACACCTGGAATGGAGACGAAATGCTCGAGGCACTCCAGCGGGAGCTCGTGCAGGTGCGGAATGCCACTTGAACACCACCACCAAAATGAATCTCACTGATCGATAGCATGGCTACATCTGTTGTCGACGTGCGCGCTGGCCATGGCAGACCTTGCGCAGGTACCTATCGCACTACAAGAATGACTTGACCAGGGACAGGCTCCCGGGCGAGCGGGCTGACCAGGGACACTGGTGGCTACGGTCTCCTGGTTGAAAGTTCCGGGTTGAGCGTCACGCAGCTCGCGTCTTCGTGCCCGGGAGTCGAAATTTCTCATCTTCCGGGCAGTCGCGCGTGGTTTGGTCGGGTGCCATCGCCCGGAACAGCATGCTTTCCTGCTCCGGGTCTTTCAATGTGCGACGGCGTGCATCCGAACGCCGGAATAAGTTCAAGTTCACATAACATGCCACCTCGAGGGGCCGTGGTGGTGCACGCCATTTACGCACGCCATTGACACTACCATTAGATGCCGCACACGCGGAGCATTGAAGCTATCTCGACACACGGAGAGTTGTCTCATGTCTCGGCCAGGCAAATTGTATCGAATTCGTGCACATACATGTTTTCCACGCTGCATCTTTGGATATTCGAGCCCCGCGAAGAGTGTGGCCACCACCATGCCCATTGATACCAGTGACAGCTGCTTTCTTCTTGTCTCTTTGTCTCTGTAGACGTAAACTCAAGAGCGTTGTCGTCGTACCCCAGTGCCGCAGCGATCATTGGTCAAGACAAGTACGCCTAAGCTCGACAGGAAATATGCCAATCGATGGGACGTCTCTATTCAACATCGAGTCGCATAATGTCTTATGGAGATGTTATTATCTTCAGGAGATGTCTATTTGGGGGGTACGAAGTTGCCCATTTGTCTGGTCGTGTTAAATTGCATGTAGGAGCGGAGACCGCTCCTGTGCAATCTAGCGGATGGACCAGAAAACATGTGACAGCGAGTTCGAGTGTGCAGGGGAGTCAAGCATGCAGATGTACTGCCTTCTTAATGCAACATGACGAAGTTGACACTTCACCGCAGGTATGCCTTACTCAGCAACAGGTGTCACAAACGCCTCAGCAATGTCCCGAACTTCGACAGGTGTCTCCTCGAGACAGGAGCACCAAGCAGAAGCCATGTTTAGCTCTTGCATGGACACGTGCTGATGGGTACAGGTGCCTTCACGAATGATTAGCTTCTGCTTCTGTACACTACAGCCTGGCTGACAACCTGAAGCTGGCCCTCCATACTAGGTATGCTTCTGCAAAAGATGTGTTGCATGCAGTCAACACTGGCGCTGACATGAGGCTGACAGTGTACGGCTGCTTCAAGACATGAGGATTGGTGCAGGGCAACGGCTGCATGAGCAGTCTGGCAAATGAGAAGCCTGTGAGGTAGCAGATGCAGCCACCATTGGCCTGCCACCACAACCTGAAGGTGAGGATTGCTCCCGCCTGTGATGCAATTTTCAGCAGTTGTGCACTATGATGAGCACGATGGCACGTCGTGGTGACTGCTATGCCTCTGAAAGCATCCCATTTGCAGGCCACAGCTGGATACGGCACGACAACAACGTCTTTGAACACAAGCAACCGTCTGCTGGTCGTAATAGGAGTCAAGCAGAAGAAGAGAGAATTTCGCCCATAGTTGTCTCTGCCTGATTTACGTTTCATGCTGATCCGCCTGCAAAGCGCAGGCCTGGTTGCCGGATGCCGGCCCTCGTATGACAGAGCTTGTGCAGAGCGGCAACCATTGCGCCAGGGCGGTGATATGTGATGTGACAAAGTTGTAGAGCTGATGGGGATTCCCGGTAGGCGATTGGTGGCATATTGCCATGGCGCAGCGGCGATGGGTGATCGGCGCGACACGAGCTGTAATTTGTCTGTGATCATACCAATACTTTATGATGCATGTATGCGACGCTCAACGACGAAATGGTGCATCCTATGTGATTTACGCTCCCCGTCGGCATTACCCGGAAGCCGAATTACCACGGACAGAGTAAAAATACGCCCGCGACAACGACTTCCGGGCAACGCGATCCGTCCACAGAAGACGATAAAGAGACGCAGAAGAGCACAAACATCACACTTTAGTTACATTATTAAGATGTACGCCGTTTCTGGCGCGAGCGGAGACTCAGCGAGCGAGGGACATGCCTGATGTGCGTCCTGGGAAAGCTCGAGCCAAGTCGGCCTCGCCAGAACGCGCCCGATTCGACATTCAACGACGGCGAGACGACACACATGTGAACAACAACGATCTGTAGTGTGTCCATGGGCGCAGCGTAGACCGATATACGCGTTATCAAAGGTGACGAAAGGAAGGCAGTAAGCACCTCAGCCTGGAATCGCGCGTCGCATGAGGGGCCAAGCGCCATATGATACACCAGTGGCTACTCCGAAGCCATTAATATGCAGATATTTGACTATGTGCAGCCTAAACGAGCGTTATTGACGCCCAGGTTTGTCATCCTACCAGCCACGAGATGGACTGAACGATACTTACAACCGGCGAAGACAGTGACTTCCACGTCTAATCACGCGAAATCGACAGACACCAAGCGCAGGATAGACTTGACTGTCATTGGGTACGAAGAATCTAGTGATTCGTAGGCGGTGACGGATCTGGGAACCAGCTCACCTGCGTGTCCCCACGCTCAACAGAGTCTCACGATGCCGCCACAGCACTCGTGCTCGGCAAACAGAACGCAAATGGGTACGTAAATTGTCTCTACGTCGACGGACGACGCCGGCGCATGCTGATCTCGAACATCGGGGACCGAAGCAGGTGGCTTGCACACACAAACACACGCTCCTGACGATCCACATGCATCACCCAGAACGCGCAGGCCCGTACCGAACACCCACAGATACTCATAGGTACAACATATCGCACGATCGGCGACCACGGTCATCGCAATATAGCTATTCGAGTGGCGCTGAAGTCGCGCTCGATCACCCGGGAGAGCTCCCCAAACAGCCCTCCGGGAGCCTGTCCCTGGTCAAGTCATTCTTGTAGTGATCCTGACTGGTCATACATGCAGTCGCGTTCAAAAGACTCTGCAGATGCACGCACCAAAATAGAAGCTGCCTTATAGATGACTTCTACGATGCGAAGCGAGGCCGCGAAGAGTGCGTGCAATTGCGACACTGACCGTGGAAGTACGGCTGTAGCGCTAGCGTCCAGTGTGATCACTTCCAAATCCGCGAAACGTCACCGGATCAAATGCCCACAGATCACAGTGCATGAATGCATTTATTTGCTCGCAAATCTTTGTAGCAGCGATTGTAGTTCGCTTCCCCGTTTCTGGCGTGATCACATGCATACGGACGGGGCCACGGTGCGAATGCGTCGTACACCACCGAGTGTACTGACATCGACCCGACGATGTCAGTACACTCATGGCGGACATTCATATGGCGGACATTCACCAACGCGACGTGTACACCCGACGACGTGTACATACAGAGTCAATCATTCAATCTGGCGCCTCAATCTGGAGCGCTGTTGCGCCAACGCCAACGCCATGCACCATCACTTCCCTTTTAGACCCTTTTAGCACTTCTCGGCGCGCCCCGGGTCGCCCTCTCGGGTTGCAACTCTGGAGCGCTGTTGCGCCTATGTATGTATGCATGCATCCTGCCTTTGATTTCCACCCTGGTCAATGGGTGCAGCAGCCTCTCCAGTCTAGCTGTGTGACTGTGCCTGCGTGGACTCCCTCCTGCGTCTGTTCTGTAGTGTGCACATGTGATGTCATTCCTTGTCTGATGAATGGATGGGTGTATTGGACCCAGGCTGGCTGTCGACACGATCCCCACTGTCATGAGTGTACTGACATCGTCGGGTCGTCGGGAGGATAGTCGGAGGATAGTCGGAGGATAGTCGGAGGATAGTCGGAGGATAGTCGGGACAACCCGACGCATTCGCACCGTGGCCCCGTATGTCACGTCCCACATGATGTACACGTATTGCACAGCACCTCCGAGTTCGTGCGGTATGGGCAAGTTCGCGCTTGCTGACCTGCCTGCCATGCATGTTCACGCCGTCTGCCATTTCATGACCTCCAGGGCGCCGACATTGAGACCACTTTCGCAAAAAAGTGGTCAGTGGTCATGTTGGTCAATGGTCAGTGGTCAGTGGTCATGGTGGTCAGTGGTCAGCTGGCGACCTCCTGACCCCCGCGGCTGGGTCACGGCGTCATCCTTCGCACTTGGCGAGTCCAGCATGACGGTGTCTCTGCCAGGCTATCAGCGCGCAGGCAACACCCCACTGGGGCCCCATGGGGGCGCCTTTGCCATGGCTACAATCACAAGCAAGTAGTACGTTGCACATAGTGGATGTGACGTTGCAGTGTTGACTAGATGAAGGATGTGTTGCCGTGCTATTTGCAGCGGAATGTGCTGTCTCATCTTCCAGGTTGCGTATGCTCTTCAACAGAGCTGTGAAATACTCTAGACCACTCATGTATGATTGAATTATCGTGGGCCCGATGTTTAGCGAATGGCTGCGTACGAGCGGCAGTATCTCGAGATAGTTGCGCTGGTGCTGACAGCAACGGTTGCCTTTCCTCAAGCCGGACAGCATCGGTAGATATACGACATCGAATTACGCCTTCATACTTGTTTTCGTTGCTGCATCGCACGGGGCTTGTTGTATACCGATTGTCGCAGCCTGCGAGATGCTCCAGCCGCGAGATTGTACATGCTTCATGCAACATGAGACCACATATGTTTATGAAACATATGTAATTTGCTGTAGTTACTGCTCTATTCTGTCGTTGGTATCATGGGTGATGTCCGGTGGTGACCATGTCTTGTTCGAGGTACTTGCACGTTGGGCAACAATGGCTCATGCCAACTGCTCGCTGCAATGGCTGATGAGACTATGAAGTTGGCAAGCAAAATGTGCCATATCACGGCTGCATGACACAAGCGCTTGCTGAGCTGCGTAGAAGCGAAAATAAGCCTTTGTCAAGCAGTCAATCTTTGGCTTGCAGCCCACTGTTGGTTTGATTCACATTGGCTCTCCGAAGGCCGACTTCAAGGGAGTGTATATAGATGGTTTGTAAGTTATGAGGCCACCTAGCCCCTGAAATCCGCAGCCAAAACGGTTGAGTTGCAACTGTGAAAGACTGGTACCATGGTGTTGAGGCATGTTGTGGCTGTTTGTGCCTCGAGTGTGGTCCAAAAATGCATGTGCAGCCTCAGAATGAAACTGCATGACACCCAGGGCTACCACCACTGCACCCACTGTACTCATATGACAATTAAACAGCGTTTTGGACCTGCAGCAATGTCGATGCTGCCACGTGCAGCCTCTGCCAAATCCACCAGCATATGTGTTTCACAGCCTATCAATCATGATTTATATCGCCTCGCATCTCCAAAACCCGCCATCCCTCAAGTTCAGCTCGCTCTGCATGCTGCCTGATCGCCCATTTGTTGTGCGCCAAATCCCTTGTGCACCACCGGAATTCAACTTAGACAATTGTCGTTTCCGTGAAAGCAGCTGTAGCTGATCTCGCGTCTTTCTAAGTACAATTGCGCTGAGGGGCTTTCGATTCAGTTTTGGCGTGCGGCATGATGCATGGTGCTGACGCGAGGAGAGCGATTGTGGATCAAACTCGCTTGCCCGCGCCGGAGAGAAAGTGCAACACAAGCATAGACGTAATGCTGCATGCCGCTTGGTTCAATGCCTCCAACGATGAGTCTATCGAAATAGTAGAAAGCAATCGTCTTGCAACCATAACTTTAATGGATGGTAAGCATCGACTTTGACTACGAAAGGCTGCGGGGCTGCAATTTACATGTGCGACGGGCCCTGAACAGACCAAGCACACGCAACGCTGAAAATCATGCAAAAATATGTAGCTATCAAAATCACCCCGAACCGATTACAGAATATCATCATGTTTGAAAACGAGCCGTTCCAGGCTGCAGGCTCCGCGACTGCGGGCGCGGGGTTGCATTTGCTCGACCGATTCACTCGCGCGACGCTGACAACGTCCTCATAGCGCGGTACGGATCGTTTGCGTTGCACGTGACTTCCATTCTGTCTATCCCGCACAGCACATCGTAGTGTTGAGGATGATGCTAGCAAAGGGCGGCTACGCCTGCTCTCATACTCTTCGCCTGAGCTGATCTTGCTGAAGTGATACGAAATGAGAGGTTGGTGTGATCAAAGTGAGAATGATAGTTGTGTATGCAGCGCATCTGGATCTATAGACTCGTTCGTTGTGAAGGCTACGAGAAAGTGTAGGTAAGCCAATCTGCCAGAGTTCAGAGGTTGACTGCAGTGCAGCACGGGCTACCAGTGAGGAACCGCCAGCACCACGTCTGAATGAGAAATCCCTTTCCAGAACTTCACACCTGCGCCAGAACAGCCACCACCTTGTTGTCTACATACAAGGACTTGGTTTCAGCGAGCCAGCCTCACGATCCAGAGCCCTGTGTGGCTACGGCTGTGCGCGAACGTGTGGTGGCCTGGAGCACAGGTGGCAGATTGCTGTCTTCCACAACTTCTGTTCTCAAGGTCGAGAGAATGGACCCATTCGGCAGGTACATGTGTTGAGTTTCAAACGTTCAGTACAGCAGGTAGCTAACATATTGATAACTCCCCAGCCTCAGACGTGGCTGCAGCATTCCGCACCCGCAGCACCCCGTACCTGCAACTGCCTACCGCGCAGGTTCACTGTCTAGGCCCGCAGTAGTAACATAGTATCGATCGCTGTCTAGTTCTGAAGCTATTTCTTGCTGTGAGGCGCAAGCCAGGCAGGTGGAAACACGAGCCACGCGATCCCATCGCATGCTGCCACATCGCATTGCTTTGACAGGCATCGGGCAGCACGTGTTTCAGAGCCGGCCGAATCTTGCCATATCGGCCAGCATACCTAGGAGATCTTTGTCAGCGGGCAGCGACATGTCGGAAACCGCGGAGTACTATCGCTCTGACGGGGTACGTACACGCTCGTGCAGTGAGCCAAGTTCTGTCGATCTTCACGTATACTATGCCAGAAATACAATCACTGTGAGAGGGACTCACTTCATCGACACATGCTCCTTGGAAGGCGTCTGCTGAGGTCGAACCGTTTAATGCACGCTTGCATGCATGTTCTGCCAACCTCCCCAGCTTTGTCCCTGTTAATATGCTTGGACCTTGTGTCTCCTAACATCCAGCAGAGGTACTACTGCTGGCGAATACTTGAAGACATGGTTCAAAACCGGCCATCACCCATACACCAGATTCAACTGTGAGGTGTCAATTAATTGGGTCATTCTCCCCATCACGAAAGAGCAACATGACACCTCGCCAGCGTAGTACGCCGAAAACACCCAACAAAACATTGATGTAGCACCAGCCTTCAGCTGTACATAGCCATTCTGCTAATCAACCAGCCCGAGTACTTCCCGGCCACAAGTGCACGCAATCATGCATGATTGCCCGTCAAAGCCCAGCACAGCTGTGTAGCCCCAAGCCCCCACCGCCTAGCCGACTTCTCTCAGGACTTACATACATGCCCACAACGCGCTAGGCTCTGCCTCGGTTCAGTAACACAATCGCGGATGCACGCAGGTCCGGATAACACACGATCCGTTTGCGCCGGGGATGGCGCGCCGCTACGGCCGCCCCGGCGAGACTGACCCCGATGGCTTCGATCCGTACGCGGACAGCGTTGGCCCGGGCATCTACGGCGGCAACGTCGTCCGCGACGGCAGCGGCCGCGTCGTGATCGGGCGGCAGTACCAAAGCCACAACCCGCGGCCCGGGCCGGTATATGACGGCACTGGGTACAGCGCCATGAGCAAGGCCATCAGGCGCGCCCTCAGCCTGCACCCAACACGCACTACACATGCCGTTACGATTGTGTCGCAGCTACCTGCCGGACAGTTGCGTTGCACATCGTTGAGGCTGCCCCTGTGCGCCTCCGCCTTCACAGTACAAGCTCGTCACACAGCAGATTGTTCAAAGCACTCCTGTCTTATCAGCACCGGAGTATACGTAGGGCCGTGATGACTGGCACAGCATGTGCCATGAGACAAATTGTTGTTGCCAGTCCTTGCCGCGGCCAGGCTCTGGGTAAGAAAACACAGCGGTCATGCGTGCGTTGAGTTTTGAAGTCAATGGGAGTGTGCCGGGTGCAGCCAGGGCCCAGAGGCGGTGGAGCGACTACTAGCGGAGGACCCGGCGCTGGCACACGAGGTGACCACAGGCGGCGCGACGCCGCTGCACGTCTGCGGCATGTCACAGCGCGGCCAGCACAGCGTCGCGGCGCTGCTCGCGCGCGGCGCCGACGCCGCCGCGGTGGACACGTACGGCTACACGCCGCTGCACCGCATGGCCTCCAACAACCTGCCCGACGGCGCCCGCGCGCTGCTGCGCGGCGGCGCGGCCGCCGCCGCGCGCGCCGGCGGCAGCGGGGAGAGTCCGCTGGAGGTGGCGGAGGGGTGCCGCGCGGACGCGGTCGCTGACGTGCTGCGGGAGGCGCTTGCGGACTGCGGCGAGGCACGGTAGCAGCCTGCCGAGGACCTAGGCACACCGCAGCGAGCACCAGACAGCACCGAGCACGTGTGGACATTGATGCACTTGAGCATGCGCTCGGCGTGGTGCCTGTGCACCGACTCGGCACTGCTGAGCAGCCGCAGGCGGCTGAGATGTCCACTGATCCCGGGATCGTTCATCAATTTCAAGCACGAGCGCCCGCTAGCCCGGACAGCCTTGGAGGTTTGCACTGCTAGCGGGAACATTTATGTGACCTCTCCACGACGTTGGTTGGTAGCATTTCCTGCTGATGTGCTGATGCTGTGTGTGACCTCTCCACGACGCTCTGCCGCCGTTGGCGCGTCAGGTCCACACTGCTGCCCCGCTGGTGGCACATCCTGGGGGCAAGGCAGATCAGCAGGGGCTGGCGGTCCCATGCGATGACACCTCGTCGCTCACTGGCTATCCAGCCTGAGCGGCCCTCCGCCAGAAGCATCCAGGGCCCCCTGCTCCCTGGCTGACAGATGCAGGCGCGGGCGCTTTGCCGACCGCCGAGCGTTGGCACATATGTGGCCGTCTCGTCCGCATGCTCAGCCACCTGGATCAAGCCGGGACGCGCCGCCATGTGTACCGCGGCTTGGCCGTCCTTTAAAGCAAATTTGCCCAAGGCGCGCTGGCGGATGACGGCGCTGCTGTGTTGGTGTGCCTCACCGGGGCTGCCCTGTTTGGGTGTGAAGTTGGAGTAAGAGAAGGCTGCGGCGAGGGAGATGGAGGGGCCAGAGTGTGGCTGTGGGACTGCTTGGTTGAGACCGCGTTGCGTGTCGTGTCATGCTGTGATCGGGCAACGTGCGGCTTCGACGGGGGTTGGCATCTGCTGATGTGCATGCACTGAGGGCATTAGCTTGCCTCTTTGCTGCTCTGGCGGTGCTACCGGCCGCTCCGGCTTTGTCCTTGTAACTCACACACAGACGCCACAACCACCCACGCCCTCGATGCCTCGTGTGGCTACAGCTGCGCACTAACCCGTGGCGGCCTGGGAGCACAGGTGGCAAGGCAGAACGCTCCCTCACTACTTGTGTTCACAGGAACAATAGATCGGATCACAATGCCGCAACACATGTGACGTTAGACAAGAGGAGTCAGGCGGATGGCGGAAAGTTGATAGCTCGCCAGTGTCAGAAGTTAATGCAGCCGTACCTTCCTTACCCACAGCCCTTTCCGATCGCGCAACATCTACCTATATTATTTTTGCCTGCGATCACGCACGATTAACCGATCGTTACTGCGCTATTGCTTGCTGGGAGGAAAGTGGAAGCTCGTGTTAACGCGAGCCACACGATCGCGTGCTACCACATCGCATTGCTCTGAGGGGCATCCGGCAGCAGTTGTCTCAGAGCCGATTGAAACTCGCCAAAGCAGCGAATATAGCAAGGATATCTGTGTCAGCGGGCCGCGACATGTCGGAACACGCGCAGTACTATCGCTCTGACGGGGTACGTATACGTGCATGCTCGTGCAGTGAACCATTGTCCGTCGGTCTTCACGAGTATGCTGAAAGTATGCACTGTCTTATTGAACCACTGCGACGACGCACACTGTTTGGACGGCTTCTGTTGAGGTCGATCCGTTGTATGTACACTTGGAGACATGTCCCGCCTGCCTCTCCAGATTTGTCAGTGCAAGTTACGCATCAAAATTATTGGCACAGGCGAGTTGTGCTAGCGGCTTGACACAGCACACCACCAGACAGTGCCGAGCACAAGGCGGATCACGTGGGTGAGCAATGGGCGTTCTACATATGTGCTAGACAGCTACACCGTGACTGAAGCTGTTCCAGAATGTCCTGGCTGGAGCAAACTATTGGTGAATTCCTAACAGCAGTCCCCTGTCAGGCGAAGATGATGTTTGAGGGTTCCCTCTGTAAAGGGGGATATGTTGCTGTTGTGATGCAGCTCTCCTGATGCTGTCTGTGCGGGAGTGATGGAGTCAGGATGTATGGGCAGTATTGTGCAGCACCGAGAGACAGGCTCAGACATGCAGAGCTGTGACCGGCGGAACTTGCTGGTTTCAGGCTGCCCAAACTCTCGAACGCCCTGACAATAGCCCTGACAATAGCCCTGACAACAGCATCTGTTACACTGCAATCATGCCAAATGACTTCGCAGATCATACATTCTCCAGCTCAGAAAATTCACAATACCCAAGTGACACGTAGACCAAGGGCGGCGCTGCAGCTGCCCGTTGTCACACTTCACATCCATACATTATTGACCCCATCCCTCGTTCCAGTGCTTCGCAGCACCATAGCAGGCACTGGCGTGTTGACGTTCGAACGATCTGCAGCAGCCAAGGTGCAAAGCAGCAGCATGCCGCACAGTCTTCGCTCCTCCCCAATCTCAGCTGCACTGCACGCCTAGCCCAGGGCCGGAAGTCGCAAAGACTGCACGGCACAGTTCCCAGCCATTCTATCGCATGGCCATGAGGGCTGCCCCAGAATGGCATCATCACAGCGGCATCTTCAAAGGTAAAACAAGTACAAAAACAAGTCCACGTTACCCCCTCCCCAATACCAATGCCGCCTTCCCGACCCTGCTGCGGCATGTGCCGTAGCTCCCTTGACTCCAAAGAGGCTTGAGTTCGACTCGGCTGCTCACTATTCGGGGCCTTCTCCCTGATTCCTCTAGCGGGTTGCTACTGGCCGCTGAACAGCCGCAGAATGGAACCGGAAGTCTTTGCGTGATTATTGAAGGCTTATTCTGGAGCGCTTGCTGATCACACATGCCTGCCACTTGGGCTCTACATGTGCCCACTACTCCCTCACAGCCCTGTGTGCCTGGCCCGGCCCGGTGTGAAGCCGGCTTGACGTGATCACACACCAACATCTGCACTGTGCCGTCCACCCTGCTTGTACCCACGCACATGTCGCATCGCGCTACACATAGAACCCGGACAGCTGCAGGTCCCCCTCCTCGTCCGCCCCTTCTTCCGTTCCACCACTGCCACCTTCCTCAGCAGCATCCTCACCATGCATGCGCTCACGCATCTCGGAAAAAAACTCCAGCAGCCCATCTTGCACACCCCGTGGTTCCTCAAACGGGGAGACGCTGCCAGGGCCACCACCATCCAGAAGCACCTCCGAGGCTGTAGCTTGGACGCCGAGAGGATACGGGAAGCGACGCCAGGCATCGAGTCGCATGTGTAGCTGGAACGGCAGGTGCTGCATGCATATGCCATCGGCACTGTACGCTCGTGGCAGCATCGCGGGCTCAAGACCCAGGGCCAGCTGCATTAGCCTTGCCTCGACCGAACACGCCAGCGCATGTGGCTGTGGGGGGCGCTGGTGAGGTAGTGGTGGCAGCGGGTGTGGTGTGTGGGGCGGGGCGGGGACTGCTGCCCGCGAAAAGTCGAGAGGCCCGCGGGCATCATGATCAGAGAGCACGTCTGTGAAGAAGACCCGCGCACCCCTCCGCACGATACTGAACAAATTGATGCCCGATGGTTGGGTTGCTGGGACAGGAGCTGAGAGTGGAGGCGGCTGCGGTGTTGCCTCGGGTGCGGCGGCCGTGGGCTGGGGTGGCGCATTGGAGGAGTTTCGGTCGAGGAGGCTTACAGTTGCAGCCACGTGCGGGTGATGCAGCTCCATAAATTGTATTTGAAAATGCGCGGAGAGTCCCGCCACGCCTGGTGGCTGTCTGGTGCCTTGCTCCGACGGGCCTGGGAGCGCCCTGGGGCTCGATGGGGCACTGCCATCGTCCGATGAGGTGCCTGCAGCATTCCCGGGCAAACTGTAGAGATCGCAGTTTCGGCCTACATCAGTGTACATGTGTTGCTGTGGTTGGTATGGCACAGCCGATCGGTGTGACTAAGTCTCTGCAGGAACCGTTGTGACTCATCACGATACCATATCAGCGCGCTAGAGGGTGGGCAGTTGATGAGCTCATGCCGCCGATCGAATGGCAAGCTGCATATGGGCAGACAGTGCGCACTCGAAGCCACAGCGCAGTGCTATATATGGCCCCGGCCGCACAGTGCCATGGCCGGCATTTACACATACAATATTGTATGCCGTAGGCGGTGTGCATCTGTAGAGCAGGTCATGTAGCAGCAGCCGGGCGGCTCATTAGGCTCGCGCGCCGAGTGTGGTCAAGAATGCACATCACTAGGGAAAGGGGGGGGTTGGGGGACGGGCACATCCATCATGGATACACAGGTTCCACGCAGGTTTGCGCAAATCCACGCAGGAGGCTAGCGCCCCACAGGGTCACCCCGGAACGGTTGGGAATCCATGCTGGACTGCTTCACAGCGTGCCTTGGAATACTATTGGACCACGTTGGCGTGGCGGCTCTCTCGTGCCAACATGGCCCCACTGTAGCCATAGCGGACTACATCATCACCAAGGTGGCGCTGCGTCTGGGCCATTGTGCGTGCAACATGTATTTGGAACCATTATGGGCAAATGGAAACTCCACTATGGTGAGGGTGAGTTGTGCAACGGTGTGCATTACCTCAAATATCCATGGTGGTGAGCGGCTGTGACCATCATGGCGCTGAATTGAGGCCAGGCCCCGCCATGGGGCTCAGATCTCACCATCATGGCAGCACCAGTGGCCACTGTGCGTACAACATGTAATTGTAACCATTATGGGTATTTGAAAACTCTACCATGGTGAGCATGACATGTACAATGGTGCGTGTACCTCAAACATCCACGGTGGTGCACATCTCCGACCATTGTGGGACTGCATTGAGGCCAGGGCACGGCAATGAGTGCAGCTCTCACCGTCGTGGCAGCACCTGCGGCCACTGTGCTCACGACATGTTATTGGAACCACGATGGGCACTTGCAAACTCTACTTTGGTAAGGGTGACCTCTGCAATGGTGTGCGTTACCTCAACAGCCACAGTGGTGAGCAGCTCAGACCACCATGGCACAGCATTGAGGCCAGGCCACGGCATGGGTTCAGCTCTCACCATCGTGGCAGCACCAGTGGATGGAAAGACACAGCTGTGAGCAGCTGTCACGATCATGTAGCCTTTAGGATGCCTCCCTGTTGGTGGCAAACATTGACCACAGAGCGAAGTACTCCAAGCACTAGCTTGCTAAGCAAGACTGCTGCGGTGGACGGGAGGCTCACGCCGCCAAGAGCACATGACAAAAGTCTGTTGAAACAGTCCACAAGGTACACCATGCTGCAGTTAATGTGCTAAAAAGGCCCCATGGACGGCAAGCATTCTGATACGCCATGAGGCATCGATTTGGTACGAAGCCAAAAATGCAGCTAGCAACAGTTAGGTTGCGTGCAGCTCAAGTGTCCACTGAGACTGTTGCGACTTGCAAAGCTACCGAGCTACAGCGATCAAACCATGCAGTCAACACAAACAACGTATCTGAAGGTGTCGGTGCCGTCGCACTCGCCTGCGTTACGCACGCATTCATCGGCGCAGATTGAACCATGTCAGTCGTGGTCGCAAAGAAGATGACTAAAAGGTAATTGCTGATATTGCTTGAGCGGCATAGCTTGCGCGCATTGACGGAGGTATTGACGGGCAACAGCACAGCCGTCTTGTTGAAAACGTGGACACGATGGTCCATGACACGCATGCCGAAGTCGTGTGTTCACCAAACGATAAAACCAAGTATCTGCTTGTTTAGCATTTCAATGAGCTATAGTCGAGTGATTTGATTGGCGTAATGACCAATGCCTGGAGCACGATCGCATGGCCAATGCTCTGGAAGTGTGCATGAAATGCCTTTTTCCTGATCAGGTCAGCTTGTACTAACAAATGCGTAAACACTATGACATTGCCACAGGGGCTCCACTTGACTGCAGTCCAGACATATCCGCTGTCCATGCCAAGGCTGCGGCTCACCGACGCCACGGTCGCGGGAGATGCAAGCGAATGTATGTGCCTGCAGCGTTCACCTCTTCGCCAGAGCACCGTGACGCTGCTGCACTGTCGGGTCACGGTTGCGTCCACACCAGCGGCTATGAAGGACCCACCCCAAGTCCGAAAAAAGGGCATGTCAGTGGTCCTTACTCTTGTTGTACTTGCATTGAAAAGACAATTTTTCTTGGGATGGGTGCGCCATCAGCTGTGCAAATGGGGTTGGTGTGGCTGCACGTGTCAAAACACAGGCACTACCAGAACGCAGCAAGTCTCTACAGCTACTACATATTCTAATGCTCTATCCCTTCATGCTGCTTCAGTACACTGCAAACACAAACGCGGCCAGCTACAATTCTGCACAACTTTGTAGCCGCATCGAATTTTGACATTCTGCAAAGTCATGCTGCTTCCTGACCATTTTGGTGGCAGGGACGGGTCCTTACCAAGGCCTGATTGAACGATGCGGGAGGACTGCCTCAGAACATTGCTACTGGCTGCAGAGCACCTGGAACTGCCACAATTGTGGTGCAAGCCTGGAAAGCACACGCAAGGCATCAGGGCAGGACTGATTCAAGCCTACCCCAGCTATCTCACATTCATATGGCATAGTCTGTTCAAGTTTGGCTTGGTTTGATTCACCCTACACTTGTCTATGGCAATGTGTGACTCTGTGCATGAGGAGAGTATTCGGGAAACGCAAACAGCTGCAATTCTGCACAGCTTTGTAGCTGCATCGAATTTTTACATTCTGCAAAGCCATGCTGCTTCCCGACCATTTTGGTGGCAGGGATGGGTCCTTATCAAGGCCTGATTGAACGATGCGGGAGGGCTGCCTCAGATCATTGGTACTGGCTGCTGAGCACCTGGAACTGCCACAATTGTGATACAAGCCTGGAAAGCACATGCAAGGCATCAGGGCAGGACTGATTCAAGCCTACCCCAGCTATCTCACATTCATATGGCATAGTCTGTTCAAGTTTGGCTTGGTTTGATTCACCCTACACTTGTCTATGGCAATGTGTGACTCTGTGCATGAGGAGAGTATTCGGGAAACGCAAACAGCTGCAATTCTGCACAGCTTTGTAGCCGCATCGAATTTTGACATTCTGCAAAGCCATGCTGCTTCCCGACCATTTTGGTGGCAGGGATGGGTCCTTATCAAGGCCTGATTGAACGATGCGGGAGGGCTGCCTCAGATCATTGGTACTGGCTGCTGAGCACCTGGAACTGCCACAATTGTGATACAAGCCTGGAAAGCACATGCAAGGCATCAGGGCAGGACTGATTCAAGCCTACCCCAGCTATCTCACATTCATATGGCATAGTCTGTTCAAGTTTGGCTTGGTTTGATTCACCCTACACTTGTCTGTGGCAATGTGTGACTCTGTGCATGAGGAGAGTATTCCACAAACGCAAACAGCTGCAATTCTGCACAGCTTTGTAGCCGCATCGAATTTTGACATTCTGCAAAGCCATGCTGCTTCCTGACCATATTTATAGCAGGGAATGATCCTCATCAGGGCCTGATCGCTGCAGAAGGGCTGCCTCAGATCATTGATACTGGCTGCAGAGCACCTGGAACTGCCACAATTGTGATACAAGCCTGGAAAGCACATGCAAGGCATCAGGGCAGGACTGATTCAAGCCTACCCCAGCTATCTCACATTCATATGGCATAGTCTGTTCAAGTTTGGCTTGGTTTGATTCACCCTACACTTGTCTATGGCAATGTGTGACTCTGTGCATGAGGAGAGTATTCGGGAAACGCAAACAGCTGCAATTCTGCACAGCTTTGTAGCCGCATCGAATTTTGACATTCTGCAAAGCCATGCTGCTTCCTGACCATATTTATAGCAGGTAATGATCCTCATCAGGGCCTGATCGCTGCAGAAGGGCTGCCTCAGATCATTGGTACTGGCTGCTGAGCACCTGGAACTGCCACAATTGTGATACAAGCCTGGAAAGCACATGCAAGGCATCAGGGCAGGACTGATTCAAGCCTACCCCAGCTATCTCACATTCATATGGCATAGTCTGTTCAAGTTTGGCTTGGTTTGATTCACCCTACACTTGTCTATGGCAATGTGTGACTCTGTGCATGAGGAGAGTATTCGGGAAACGCAAACAGCTGCAATTCTGCACAGCTTTGTAGCTGCATCGAATTTTTACATTCTGCAAAGCCATGCTGCTTCCCGACCATTTTGGTGGCAGGGATGGGTCCTTATCAAGGCCTGATTGAACGATGCGGGAGGGCTGCCTCAGATCATTGGTACTGGCTGCTGAGCACCTGGAACTGCCACAATTGTGATACAAGCCTGGAAAGCACATGCAAGGCATCAGGGCAGGACTGATTCAAGCCTACCCCAGCTATCTCACATTCATATGGCATAGTCTGTTCAAGTTTGGCTTGGTTTGATTCACCCTACACTTGTCTATGGCAATGTGTGACTCTGTGCATGAGGAGAGTATTCGGGAAACGCAAACAGCTGCAATTCTGCACAGCTTTGTAGCCGCATCGAATTTTGACATTCTGCAAAGCCATGCTGCTTCCCGACCATTTTGGTGGCAGGGATGGGTCCTTATCAAGGCCTGATTGAACGATGCGGGAGGGCTGCCTCAGATCATTGGTACTGGCTGCTGAGCACCTGGAACTGCCACAATTGTGATACAAGCCTGGAAAGCACATGCAAGGCATCAGGGCAGGACTGATTCAAGCCTACCCCAGCTATCTCACATTCATATGGCATAGTCTGTTCAAGTTTGGCTTGGTTTGATTCACCCTACACTTGTCTGTGGCAATGTGTGACTCTGTGCATGAGGAGAGTATTCGGGAAACGCAAACAGCTGCAATTCTGCACAGCTTTGTAGCCGCATCGAATTTTGACATTCTGCAAAGCCATGCTGCTTCCTGACCATATTTATAGCAGGGAATGATCCTCATCAGGGCCTGATCGCTGCAGAAGGGCTGCCTCAGATCATTGATACTGGCTGCAGAGCACCTGGAACTGCCACAATTGTGATACAAGCCTGGAAAGCACATGCAAGGCATCAGGGCAGGACTGATTCAAGCCTACCCCAGCTATCTCACATTCATATGGCATAGTCTGTTCAAGTTTGGCTTGGTTTGATTCACCCTACACTTGTCTATGGCAATGTGTGACTCTGTGCATGAGGAGAGTATTCGGGAAACGCAAACAGCTGCAATTCTGCACAGCTTTGTAGCCGCATCGAATTTTGACATTCTGCAAAGCCATGCTGCTTCCTGACCATATTTATAGCAGGGAATGATCCTCATCAGGGCCTGATCGCTGCAGAAGGGCTGCCTCAGATCATTGGTACTGGCTGCTGAGCACCTGGAACTGCCACAATTGTGATACAAGCCTGGAAAGCACATGCAAGGCATCAGGGCAGGACTGATTCAAGCCTACCCCAGCTATCTCACATTCATATGGCATAGTCTGTTCAAGTTTGGCTTGGTTTGATTCACCCTACACTTGTCTGTGGCAATGTGTGACTCTGTGCATGAGGAGAGTATTCGGGAAACGCAAACAGCTGCAATTCTGCACAGCTTTGTAGCCGCATCGAATTTTGACATTCTGCAAAGCCATGCTGCTCCCTGACAATATTGATAGCAGGGAATGATCCTCATCAGGGCCTGATCGCTGCAGAAGGGCTGCCACAGATCATTGGTACTGGCTGCTGAGCACCTGGAACTGCCACAATTGTGATACAAGCCTGGAAAGCACATGCAAGGCATCAGGGCAGGACTGATTCAAGCCTACCCCAGCTATCTCACATTCATATGGCATATTCTGTTCAAGTTTGGCTTGATTTGATTCACCCTACACTTGTCTGTGGCAATGTGTGACTCTGTGCATGAGGAGAGTATTCGGGAAACGCAAACAGCTGCAATTCTGCACAGCTTTGTAGCTGCATCGAATTTTGACATTCTGCAAAGCCATGCTGCTCCCTGACAATATTGATAGCAGGGAATGATCCTCATCAGGGCCTGATCGCTGCAGAAGGGCTGCCACAGATCATTGATACTGGCTGCTGAGCACCTGGAACTGCCACAATTGTGATACAAGCCTGGAAAGCACATGCAAGGCATCAGGGCATGACTGATTCAAGCCTACCCCATGTTCAGCATGTTCAGCATGTTCAGGTTTACATGTACGCATGTTTCATGAGGCACATTGAGTGACATTGAGTGAAGCTGTGCTTTTCTATTGTATTTGCACAGCCATGCTCTAGCATGTTTCGTACGACACAACGCATTCAGGCATTCCATCACTTCAAGCGGCTTTGATGTTTTGTGTACATGCCGCGATGGTGCTCTCAGCGATGCTCTCAACGATCAGATCCAGAAAGAGGGCTGGCTCAAAACACATGGCGCCGGCACTGGATGCAGTTTCTGCAAAGACTCCAAAATCACTACATCACACCGTGCATAAAGCTTTCATGGCCCTGCCAGAGCATGCCGCCTTGTATCTGTGAACAAGGTTACATTTGATAGCAATCACGCAGACCACAATCGCTCACTACCCGTTCACTACTACTGCTAGTCCAGCTGTTGCCTCAATGGCTTAATGCCTGCATGACTGCTATGACTGCAGTTAGCCACATATGACTCTGCACATGGTGATCCCGGTTGCACGATTGCCCAGGCCTGTCAGCGATCGTAATAGGCCACTGTAGGAATCCGAGATCTGCATGATTCACCCATTTCCTCCACCTGCAAAAGAAAATATCATATCATTGAGTTGGTCATCAGATACAAGGTCATGCACACGTGTAACATGATCACGGTGTCATCACGGTGTCGAGGCAGCATGATCCAATTTGGAACGGCGACTCGAATCTATGGCATCAAGCCATTTGCAGACATGCTAAGCATGTGACTGTACCTCATGCAATGGTATTGTGTCTCACATCAGGCCTAGGGGGCTGCAACGGAGGTAGACATCACCTGTGAGATCAGCCATCATATGCCCAAATGTCACACTCTTCAGCAGGGCAGGACCGCATACCTCAGAGAATGGCCACTATCTTTACTTGCAATGGTTCAGAGATCTCCTCTTGGTTGGTGACCACAGCTTGCATCAGGTGTGTGGCCAGCACGGAGTGCAGCACATGTGTACACAGCTCAGGCCCACGCAAGCTGTCGACCTATTTTATCGCCAATTCAGCTGTCATATAACGATGGAGAAAGGTTGGCGGAGAAGTACGACGTGCATGCTCAACGATGTACATCATTTTGCCCGAGCATCACACACATGATCAGAACTCGCATGACGGCCTTGCACGAAATTGTAATCAGAATGAGATTTACAAATTAGTTCTGATTGTCAGCGGGCAGCATGCGTCCGGGCGTTCCTGGTGTATGCGGTGCACCCTCCGCCATTTGGCTTGTCGCAGTAATGCGCATGTGGCGCTGGGGTCAATTCGGCGATCATGGCAGTGCTGATCGAAGACACACGACCTTTATATGTCAAGAGCAAGGAGTCACGGACGATTGTCCTCTTCCTTGATACATATCTTCGGGTGTACGTGGGCTTGGCCGCGGCCCGTTACTACTGCGCAGCCACTCTCCTGCTTACACAGAGCACTAACGCCAACGGGCAGACTCTCGGATCGTTTGCTGAACTGTGCAGTCACATTTGATCACTGTCGAGAAGTACATGATAGCTGCAGCGTTGCGTGGTATCCGGAACGTCAGCGTCCTCATTGTTACGCAAGGACTGTTGACCACCGCATTACTACAGCTCTGCAAGGGAGCGTCTCACACAGCGCAGAAGTGATCATGCAATGTTTCGAGGTTAGTGATGCGGTGCGCCTTCCTCTTCAAGGATGTGAGGTCCTGCGGATGCTCGACGTGGTGCTGATTGAGCTGTCCGTCTCTTCACAAGTACGCCGCAATCTGATCAATGTAAAATGCGCAGATACAGACATGAAGCTAGCAGCTGCAGGATGAAGGTCATGTGGGAACCACTCTGAGCTGATGGACGATATATGCACTATTGTTAGACTGTTGTTAGACTACGACCTCTCGATCGTGTGCAGGTGAAAAATTTCCTGACTCAAGAATGCTTCAAGAGATTAATTTCTGCTGAACATTTGTCACCGCCAGGTATTGAAGCTGCTCTGCCTGCGCTGCCTGAAATGGGGTAATGTTTTACCATGCAATGTGAAGCTAAATCCGGACTACATTTGTGACCTGCGATCGACCGACGGTGCTCCTCATACTGACTTCAGCTGAGTGCAGGATATTGGTGCAAATCAGGACCGCTCAAAGCCAGGTATGTGCTTTTAGTATTGTATCTCCGCCATTTGATTTGGTGTGACTATGCCATGCACCTCTATCTGCCAAGAACTCTGGCATGACCAGGCTGCAGAACACAGTACACATACATAGCCTTCACAGCTGAGCTAGGTTCGTATGTGTGCTCGGATATCCGTGATGTGTGTCTTGCGGCCATGCGTGGCATGCGAACGCAGTGCAATCATCACTTTGTCATGACTTGAGCTTGCTATGCAATGTTATTGACACATGATGAATGCATGCACAGCCAGCCAGCCTTTGTCATCTTCAACGGCTGATGTTCTTACCAAAGTGTGCACCTCAATGTGCACCATTGCCTTGCACTGGAACCGGGTATGATTGCATCCTCACAGCCTCCGACGCGGTGCAGTGAGCAGCGGCACGCAGGAAGGTGAGCCTGCCATGCGCCATTAGCATTGCCACGAGTGGCCATGCTAATGGGCATGGCGGGAACACAACAGCCCTGGGTGCCCTGCTGGCCACCAGCATAGGGTGAACCACAACTGGCACCATGATGCATCGCCGGCATGCGCACCCACAGTACGGTGATTGTGAATGAACCACCATGATCATGCACCATCCACTGTGGAATCCCAATTTTGCACACACTCCATTTCGCACATCCAGTATGCATCGCTGTATACTGTAGAATGGAAATGATTCTGGCTTTCGTGTGATGTCAAGAATCCCGCATGGCTGCCGTTATTTCATAGTGGACACCACTCAGTAATTAGTTATGGGCGAACATTCTCATGGTGGGGGGTGGACATTCCATGATGGACCAAAACTGATGCACACCCACAGCATTTTCCTAAGAGGTGTGTGCAAGTCTGGTATACCCATGCCCCAGCATGGGGAATGTTGGTGATTGTTTGTATGAAGGGGTGCAGACAGTCCACAGTGGACCAGAGGTGATGCACACCCAATGTGGGTTGTAGAGAGGTGTATGCAAATATGGTCAACCCTTGCCCCAGCATGGAGCCAAACCAATTCACTCTGCCATGGGCTGAGATGGTCTCTGACCCATCATGGTCAGGCTGCTCACCCTTGTGGACCGCAATTTTAACATGCTGGCAGAACATCTCATGCATGCCAGCGTGGTACTGTACGAGGCTCATGCCACGATGCATTATGTACTTTCCAGGGCGATCCCGATGGAAAGTGTGCTATCCACACCGGAATGCCCTGGTCCACACTGCCAAAGCCATGCATCCATTGTGTGATCGGCTTGTCACAACATGGGAGACACACAAAGCCAAGGTGCCGATTCATGAGATCCGTAATGGATTTGATAATGACACAGTGGAAAGGCATGTTGCCTAACTGCCCTTTTGTCCTAGTGCATCATGCATGGGTACGGACAGCCCCCGGCACCCCGGCCCAAATGGCTGAGTGGGTATACATTATGCCATCAGCTTCTCACGCACGTTGTGTATATGCGTGTGAACATGTGCAGGCATACAGGGGGGGGGGGGGGGGGGGGGGGGGGGGGGGGGGGGGGGATGGGGGACCTTGATGGTCCTCTACCACCGGTACCTCGGTGACAGCCATGAAATTAGGTAGGGGTGACCGTGCTAGTGGCTGCCGTGCTACGAAGCTCTATATGGTACCTGCAGTACACCTCCAGATCCTCAAGGCCGACGGTGTTAGCACCTGGTGCACGTGCGACCTCTAGATCTCGTGTTGCTCGCGTGTTGCCTGCTAGGATCCATCTTACATTTGGGTGGTATATATATACCCATTCTACCGAGGTCCGCAGATCCAACAAAGGCATTCACCAGCAGCTTATTTGCGTGCTTCGCGAATCTGCGATCCAGGTGTCAACAACGCTGGTGTGGCGTGCATGGCGTGGCAGTGTGGTGAGTGGTGTCGCGTGACGCATGCGTCGGGCCCGATCATCTGAAGCAATTCCGATTATTCGGGTCTAATTTCTGGGTGGCCGCCCTGGAAATGCTGCCTAGCGACCCAACACATGGAGACGAGGTGAGGTTACGAAATGCGCGAGGCAGCCCCGTGCAGGTGCGGAATGCCACTTGAACACCACCACCAAAACATGAGCACTTGCTGTAACACCGCGCCCTTCGATCAGTGCTATCATAGAAGCAAAATGAATCTCACTGATCGATAGCATGGCTACACCTGTTGTCGACGTGCGCGCTGGCCATGGCAGACCTTGCGCAGGTACCTACATGCCACCGGTCTAGATATAGGGGGGCGCAACGCCACCGTGGTCCGCACCGAAATGGATTTCTGTTCGATCGCGCGACAGGCGCTAGTCATCCGCCTATCCCGCTCTGCAGAAATACACCGAGCGGCGCGATTCTCATGCTGTAGAATGTAATTGAACATTGAATTCAATCGATGGCAAACCTTGACGGTCCTCTACCACCGGTACCTCGGTGACAGCCATGAAATTAGGTAGGGGTGACCTTGCTAGTGGCTGCCGTGCTACGAAGCGCACGATGGTGACGCTGGCACGACTGCGCCAGAGCGGGAATACCCGCGGCATCAACCACAACAGCCATGCAACAGCTACAGCAACCACACAACAGGTGACACTGGCAAATTTAGCTGCGACTCTTTGAGCAATCTCTGGCGTTAGGCCGCCAGCTGAAGCACATGTACACCGCAGAGGTGGCGATGCGTCCAGCTGTCAGACCCGACACCGCTCAGGCTGACATCCAACGTACGCGAGCTCTGGCAGAATATGCAGGAGGAGTAGATATCGGTAGAGTAGCGAGAAGTCCCCAGCGCTGTTCGTGCCGGGAGAGGCCACAGTCTGGCCAGTCAGGACGCAAGTTCGGGCATCAGCTGCAGCGCGCAGGCAGGAGACGGCAAGCCTGCGACAAAGGCAGCAAAGCGATCAAGACCTTGACTGGACATACCAGGACCCATTTGAAGTCTGTGCAGTGGGGAGTTCTTCGCGCACAACGCTAAGGCTAGGCGACAAGGTCGCCGGGATCGGCATCGCGCACAACACAGGCGGCAAACAGTTTCTCAGAGAAAAATCGTGAAAGATAGGCTATTCCGAGATACCGTCTTTCCTTTTATATGCTGCCGATCCCGCGGATGACATTCCAGCCAAGAGTGCAGTCGTCCAGTAGTGCATTACTGGAATCGACCGTGCAGCCGAGGCGCCTCGGGAGCGCCGATGGAGGGAGCCGGCGCCGGCGCTGAAGCTTATAGTTATGCGCAACCGCAAGCTCTCTGTGACATGTCGAATACTTGGGGCGCATATGCATGAGACATCAGCCGAAACCTCGCCTGCATGTACGTGCTGCGGATGAGTGCTGACAGCCACGTTACGCGAACCCGGCAGCGTTGTCAAATGACCATCTTTCTGCGTTCAGGCGAGTAATTAATAGCCCCCTCCTCCCCGGCCGGCGTCAAGCATCGGTCTGTCTGTCATGCACCCTTTCGCAGTTGAAGGCGCGCACACGCGCAAATGGCCACGGTACCGCGAAGTTCGCCGTGGCCAGTTGGCGTGAGCGCGCCGCGAACAGATCACTTGCCCACATGTGGGCAAGTGCGCTCGTGTGGCCACACGAGCGCCAAAAAAAAAATCACCCTGCGCGCCCCGAGTGCGCGCCATGCCTGCGCGCCATGGCTGCTGCGCGATCCCCCCCCCCCCCCCCCCCCCCCCCCCCCCCCCCCCCCTCCCGCACCGCTGCACATCTCCACTTGTACACGGCCGCCAGCATAACGCTTCCGTCCACGCCACGTGCACAGAGATACGGTGTAACGCAAAGCTGGATTTCAACGCGACGACGGTAACGCAGGCTGGCCCGAGCCCAGCCTCGGCTGGTCGCACGGCGGACTCCGGATTCTCGGCACGTGCTCGCGATGGACTCCAGCGCGGATGGCCTGCATGCTGCAGCGACAGTCGGCCGCAGCGGGATATCAACACGAACTCTCGTACCTACGGCTGCACGAAATCATATGCACAGTCATGACGATCGGATAATGCATGAGCACAGCAGCTATAGCGTATAAGGCTGGGAGGCGCACCTGTGGGTGATCCACAATGGTGGTCCACGGAACCGCGATCGGCTGAATCAGGCAAACGTGCTGTAAATCGACCGCTACTGCGTTCATCAGATAGGTATAGCTGCCTATTTGCGTGTGGAATTTACCCGGGCTCATTCGGTCAAGATTGGGTTGAACTGTGCATGTCCCCATGTCAGCCCTGTCGCGATCATCGCTGGTGCTGGAGGGCCTTTCGAGCGCAGGTTGCATAAAACAAGCCTGGTGGCGTGTGCCTCTTGTGGCAGAGCCGGCGTCACTATGGCACCTTGAGTCTGGGATGATGTAGACGCGCTCTAGCGCTTGCACATCGTTACTGTATATAATGTACATCATCTTCGTTGGTCGGTGCCTTGAACGGGTGCTCACTCGGAGATGCACTGCGACCTGAGCGTGCACAGTGGTCCTGTGTACCGTGACCACTGTCCCGTGGCGGCTGCCGTCATACCTCGTGCGGTGTGAACCTGGCATGACATGTCCGTGGTCCCTCCGCCACGCTTCGCCGGTGCACCGCGGTGGCGCTGGTACTTGTGGCGGTACGCTGTACAACGCCTAGAGCGTTTACGCACGGCATATGATATCGATGTTTATCTCAGATATTGATCAGTGCTGTGTGACATGAACCCTCCTGCGCAGCGGCACGCCGATGTTACTGAGAACACACGGCAGGCCTCTCAGCCGGAAACAATCCGCTTGCAAAGGAGATGCCATCCTACAAACTGATCGGATTGTTGTTGAGCCTATATAGTTGCTGTTTTAGCCAAGGCACTACTCCGTTCCTGTGATGTACTGCCTCGTCCGCGAGGGTGTGTGTCTGTCGCAACACATATCCACTGCAGGCGCCTATTTACGAATGTTTGTTGATGGTTCTTTGGCGCTGGCTCGCCGGTCAATAAACTGCTGGGTGCACATGGCAATAACTCCGCAGCTGCGACTAGCTATGCTGGGCTTTCCAAAAGCTTGCAGCAGCATCACCCGACACATAAAGTGGAGGCCGGCTATTTGTGCTTTACTTGTCACTTCGCCGTACAGTAACTGCAGCAGTTTGCATCGCAAGGCAACCGTGAGTTATGCTCCGTGCAGCCATACGTGGCAACATTACTCGTCCTTGACACAAGCATTCTCGTAGGACAGAATACAGCATTATTGCTTCCGTGACTTTGGCGTGTGGTGCTCGCTGATTGCCATGCGCTGAGGCACTTGCAACTGAGACAAATCAACAACATAGCATTGCAACTATTCACTAAAAAGAACGACGAGACTACAGTGCGCACAAGAAAGCACGCTGAAAGCACACAAACACTTTGCTTGGGCGTTTGACTGCCGCCCAGGAGTGACCCAGCCATCACAGCTCGCGGAGGCAAGTCTCTGGCGCAAGCAGCGTTTTCTTGAGCTTGCCAGCCCTCGCTGGGCGCCGGCAGCATCGCAAGCATTTCGCGCAAAGCACAGCGCAGCCACTGAGACAATTAATTGCGCAAGTCTTGTGGTGCAACAGGGCGTAATTGTGTGTTTGTTTGAGCTCCTAGGCTGCGCAGTTGCACGTTGTGGAGGTGACTGCGCGCCCGTGCGGTCGATGTCATGCCCAGCTGGCGCAGGTCATCAGCCGGCGCGTGACACTACCACTGCTTTGACATGCACATGCCTGCGTCACAGGACAGTGGTCACCGTATACACGACCTGCACAGTGGTCGATGTAGCGTGTCACGGAAACGAATGCACGCAGTGGTCTGACCACTCACGAAGCACTGAAGGACATGAAATCAGATGTCAGATTTTGTTGCAGGTTGCATTGGCGCGATTGCTGACAGGGAGTCATCCGATGGATGCGCTCTGGAAGTACGTGCACCGGCACCGGTATACCGGCACCGGTATACCTCACTCATGATCACCATACATGCTTTGCCGTTTGGGGTGAATGCGCACCCACTATATCGGCATGATGGACAGCTGTTGTCTTTCAAGTGGCTGCACGAATTGTCTTTGTGCGGGATGGACAGCAGCGTGCCCCGCCATTACGATGTCGCGTGAAGAAGATGACGCCTGCATCCCAAGGAGTGGCACAGGCACAGACCATCATTCAACCGCTCGCCCACAATCATACAGCCTTACAACCCTTATTAATATTTTTTTAACGAATTTGACGGGTTCATCCAGCCCATGTCTATGCTGACTCTTGCGGCAGCGCTGTAACATGCGATCGCATCACGCCGCTGGCCGTGAAATCGATCGCATTCATGTTCCAACCGTTCATATTGTTCATCTGGGGCTCTGAAAGGCCAGGTTGGCACTTTTGTGGATTGCGGTGGTTTTGGCGCACCCTGTGGAGGCACACCTAAAGCAGTTGACCTTCCCCACTAGAGCTAGCTCACCATGCGGGCGCACTCGTCAAAGTGTTCCACACGCTCTGGGTGCGCCCCCCCCTGGTGAGCCAAACATCGCATATGCGCTGAAACAATGATTCAATGCAGTAATAGTATACTGCAATACATTCAATGCAGTGCATTGCGTTACACCGAAGCTGTCCAGCCCCCACAGACCCGCTAGCACCAGGCACCATCCAGCCACCTACAACCAGGACCATCAAGCGACCAGCATACAACATAAGCACATCCTGCAAGAAAGAACAGGTACTAAACCTAGATATGCTTCCTACGAGGATGAACTTGGTCTTGGTCATGCAATGTGCCTGCACACCACAAAGTGGGTCACTTTCTGTATCGGAGCCTGTTACACAAGTCAACCTGAACTACCACACAAGCCTGAGACAGTTCGATGAGGTGCAGTCATCATGGGAGCTGACATGACTCCGTGCAAGCAAGAGATCCCAGCCAGCACTCAGAAACAGAAGATGCACACATGTCATTCCGGCCTGGCGGTATTCATTTGCAGAGAAATTGATGGCCACAGGTCAAGTCAATTGCTGACCTGCATTCATACAAACTGCTCAGAGTACCGGAGCTCGATCTGTCTCTCCCTCAGCACAGCAGCAGTATGGGCTTGCAGCATACCGATCATGGCGACATACGCAGCTCTGGCCATCGCTGAATTGTGATTGTCATGCATCATTGTTTTGGGACCAAGGCCTTCGTGTACTTGCTGAAGCTGTAGACCTGCATACATGTGGATCGCTCAGAGTCAAAGAGATGGAAGCAGAAGTTTAGCACGGCTGCAACAACATATGAACATCCTCTATGAACATTTCATATCCTCACCACTGCAATCAATCTTGCACAAACCTGGCGTTCATTCGTAACCGTGACCATGTGGCAAAAGCAGTCCTGACCTCAGCACCTCGAGTCGTGATCAGCCACTGCAAGAAACGGCGAAACTTAATTAAAAATCGGGACATCTCGAAGGCAGGTCATCTGCCTAGCTACAGCCGCCTACTAGAAAAACTTCGCACACCCAACAAACATCCCAACGTCATGTCAGCAGGCAGTCTCTCAAAGGCATTCAGCTTGACGCGCACGGACACACAGACCTACTCACCATGGTGTGAAACAGTATGCAGTCGAATGTTTGTGGATATTCCGTGGTCTTCGCAAGGCCCGCGGCCCGTTCGTAAAACAGGCCGATCAACAACGCAACTTTGTGAACATTTCGCTCCAGCAAATTTCTACGGGAACGTACGTTGAAAAAACATTGACTGAATATATGCGAATTCGACCTCGAAAGCTCTTCATGCCGAATATCTGCTTGCATAGTGCCCGAGAGTTGCAGCTCACGCTGCAACGTGCACGAACTGCCCACCGAAACGACGTTTTGTTGCTGACATCCTGATCACTTTAAATCTTATCGTGTATTCACACTAAAAGGCGCCATGATATGGTCGGTTGTAAGAGACAGCGCATTGCATTAACGGCCACTGGCGATGGATGCTGGTTCGATACTTGTCGATATAATTGACCACGTCCGGAAACTGTGTCACCTGTTATACAATGTGACAAGTAGGGAGCGGCTGTGGCTGCGCACATGGTTTGCGACTGTGTGTTGCTGAGTGGCAACAAGGGACTACCGGGCTGTCAGTGTTGTGCACAGCTGCCCCGAGCGAAGCCGAAATGGGCAAGCTCTGTCAACGTTAATTGGATTTTCGAAAATATTACGAGCAACCACGGGGACATTGATCGCGGCTGGCACACATTGCGGAGCCGCATGCTGGAAGTTCAGGAGGTGACCATACACGAACCGCTTTGCACATGAACAATTTCTTAGTCTGCAGGTCATGAAATGACATGACAGCCAAGCAGTCTAGTGGATTACGCCAGCAAGGTACAGAAGACTGCGATCGTAGCGGGAATTGCAGCAGACGTCAGCTTGTGGTCAGCGCAGCGAGCGACACGCAAGTCGACACATACCCTCATGCGATTTGCAGAAACAGACTGTTGAGACCGATTGCGTATGATGAAGATCAATCGCGGCCCAACAGCAAGAATCGCTTGGAGGTGTGCCGGCCTCATGTGGTAGTAAGCGAATCGAGATTTCGAAACCGAGCTGCCATAGGGCAGGTATACATCATCTGACGCTCACGAGCATCCATGCGAACCAAGATAGCTTGAAGAACGTATGTACCGAGGACGTTACACTTGATGCTCACTGTCTGCCGGCACATCCATATTTGCGACTCACCTGCCACGGTGAGCCCAAACCACATTCACCCCACGTCACCTCTTGGGCACCTTTGACCCTTGCGGGACTCCACCCACCCATAAAGCCATGAACTCCAACTTCATGGTGTATTTGACATCATGGCAGAGCACATATCCAAAAGGAGCATTGGTAGACAGCTCACCCAAATGCCAGGCGCACCCTCAGAGTGTGCCTCAAATGTACATGTCCCATGCCACACACACTTGTCGAGGTCATTGTCGTAACCAGTCGATCCATGCGGAATCAAAATCAACACCAAAGGCTCAATAACGCGTTTGTATCGCCAACAGACGTCGTTCCAGAATCCTATTTTGTGGAGCACCCTTGAGTGGAGCACCCAATCCTGAAGCCCACCTGGGTGGGTCATATCAGCCGTAGTCCCTGTGATTATAATTACAAGTGTTACAAGGACAAAGCAAGCGAGGCAGGTAGCACCGCAAGCAAGAACCAGAGGAACCGCACACCACGCAAAAAGCCACACGCAGCATACAACAAAACACCCGCGCAACGGCAGCACCCGCGCCGGCCTCAGCCACACAGCCACCCAGCCACACACGCGCCCACGCCCACACGCCCACCCCCACCCGAACCCCGCCCACCAGCCAGGCGCACGAGCCTGAGAATGCATGAGTGTGTGGACCACCTGGGCCGAGCTCGAGGCACCAACACTGGTGCAGGACTGGTGCAGGATTGGATTACCGCATTTCGTATCAAAACGAAATTTCTCAGGTAGAAGCTGTAGATGCGTTCGGACGGTGGCGCCGTGAATGTGTTCCGGGTCCGCGAGCGACCTCCTTATCGATTCGAGACCCCCCGCGGATGGATCACAGTCATGCTTCGTACTTGGCGAACCGAGCATGACGGTGCACCGCGGTGTCTCCCAGCGCGCTGGGGCCCCATGGGGGCGCCTTTGCCATGGCAGCAATCACAAGCAAATAGTACGTTGCTCATAGCAGATGTGACGTTGCATAGTTGACTAGATGAAGGCTGTGTTGCCGTGCTATTTGCAGCGGCATGTGCTGTCTAGACACAGAGATGAGCTCATCTTCCAGGCTGCGTATGCTCTTCAAAAAAGCTGTGAGATACTCTAGACACACTCAAGTATGATTGAATTATCGTCGGCCCGATGTTTAGCGAATAGCTGCGTACGAGCGGCAGTATCTCGAGATATTTGCGCTAGTGCTAACAGCAACGGTTGCCTTTCCTCAAGCCGGACAGCATCGGTACATATACGACATCGAATGAAGCCTTCATACATGTTGTCGTTGCTGCATCGCACGGGGCGTGTTGTATACCTCGGATTGCCGGTCTCGGATTGCGGCAGCCTGCGAGATACTCCAGCCGCGAGATTGTACTTCATGTAACATGAGACCACATATATATATATATATATATATATATATATATATATATATATATATATATATATATATATATATATATGGCCTCTGAAACATTATGAACTTTGCTCTAATTACTGCTCTTTTAGTCGTTGATATCATTGGTGATATCCGCTGGTGATCATGTCTCGTTCGAGGTACTTGCACGTTGGGCAACTATGGCTTATGCCAACTATTCGCTGCAATTGCCGATGAGACTATGAAGTTGGCAAGCAATCAATCTTTGTCTTGCAGCCCACCCAAGCCGGCCAGTGCAACACAAGCAGAGACGTAATGCTGCATGCCGCTTGGTTCAATGCCTCCAAAGATGAATCAAGCGAAATATTAGCAAGCAATAGTCTTGTGACGATTAGTTCAATGGATGGTAAGCATCGACTTTGACTACGCAAGGCTGCGGGGCTGCAATGTACATGTGCGACGGTCCCTGAAAATAACAAGCACTTGCAACGCTGAAAACCATGCAAAGACGATTAGCTGTCAAAATTGCCCCGAACTGGTTACGGGATATGATTGTGTTTGAATGCTGGCCGTTTCAGGCTGCAGGCTCCGCCGCTGCGGGCTCGGGGTTGCATTTGCTCGACTAATGCAGTCGCGCGGCGCTGATGACATCCGCATAGCAGTACGGATCGTTTACGTTGCGTGTTACTTCAAGTATTTCTATCGCGCACAGCCACGGCGCCAGGGCCACCGCGACGGCAAGTCGAACCTGCGCGCGAGGCCCTGCCGTACGCGTCATGATCGGTTCGCGAAGTACGCAGCATGACGCCGTGATCCAGCCGCGGGGGGTCCCGATAAGGAGGTCGATGCGCCAGGCCAGCTTTCGCACCCGGAGGAGCCTGGCGGGCGCCCGTTTCGCTGCGTTTCGCTGCGCTGGAGCTTGAGCTTCCCAAGCTCGGTTGCAACAGCTGCGCCGAGGCACCGCACTAGCATTGACATGTTGCAAATGTGGCGCTGTCGTGGACCGTGGTGGCCCACCGGTGGAGGGTGGTGAGAGGGTGGAGGGTGGCCAATGTGAGTGGATCTGGGGATGTGTGTTGCACCACCCGCATACCACCCTCGGACGCTCCGCCGCGCGATGCTGCCACCGGTGTGTGGCCGCCCTCCACCACCTTGCCGCGGCATGCCGCTGCGCGCAGCTGCGTCGACGAGTGCGACCAGCGCTGCAGCGCTGGTCGCACCCGTCTTCGCGCCGATGGCCGTCATCAAGCATGCATGGATGCTACTGGGACCGTGGCCACGCGTGCCCCTGCTGTCCACTGTCATCATGTAATACAGCATCAACCAGTGAACTTTCTACCTCAGTACACTGTCATCATGCACACGTGCAGATGACTACACCATGCACCACACATGGCTGGAGCAATTGGTGGTGCAATGTGTTACAAGGACAAAGCAAGCGAGGCAGGTAGCACCGCAAGCAAGAAGCAGGGGAACCGCACACCACGCAACAAGCCACACGCAGCACATACCAAAATACCCACGCAACAGCAGCACCCGCGCCGGCCACAGCCACACAGCCACACAGGTTTCCGGCTTTTCGACTTTCGACTTTCGACTTTCGACTTTCCGGCTTTTTCCTTTGTAACACACAGCCACACAGCCACTTTCCGGCTTTTTCCATTGTAACACACAACCACACACACGCCCACGGCCACACGCCCACCCCCACCTGAACTCCGCCCACCAGCCAGGCGCACGAGACCCGGAAGCACAAGCAGCCAAGGCCGCCGAGCAAACAAACATTGAGACCGCAACAACAACCCCCAGCCCGGGCCCGGGAGGCCCCCGCCTCCCCCAGCACAACCCCCCCCCCTCCCCACCATGGTCACAGCGAGATTCGTCTGTGTTAGTAGCAGACTCATGTAAGGTGCTAATCAGATGCATCAGGCTGATGCAACGTCCACAGGCATGGGCGCACAAGGCTACAGATGGCACAGTGTTATGCTGCCGACTGCAGCGGCAGCACGTCTTGTGTCCTTGTCCGCCCCGCGGGGGGTGCCCTTTTTGCCACATGGTGGCCTAAAGGGCAGTGCCTCTCCACCAGCGGCAGCTGTTGGTCTGACTGACTGCCTGCTGGCAGTCGCAGCCATAGCATGCTGCAGGGGGTCCTTCAGGTGTGAGAAATGGTGGGCCTGCATGCTGGCTGCAGCAGAGCTATCATAAATGGCTTGGTTGCAGCTAGCAAGGCACGCTGCAGAGCGGTGTGCAGCTTGGTGCACTGCACTCGAGCATTGGCCGCAGGCACCAAACTCTCGGGAGGGGCGGCGTGCCAGAGGTTTTGTGAAATCTGGTGCTTTTGTGTGCTGACGTTGGGGGCTGGGTCAGGATGTTGCAGGCTGTCTAGCTATAGCAGGTGCATCAGTAGACATGCAAATGGCAGTCCAAGGTGGTAGCAGTGCATGCTCAGGTTTCCACTGGCTGGTAGTGTTGAGAATCTTGTTGTTGAGGCACCATCCTGCAGCAATGTGCGTTGCGTGGGTATACCTGCTGCCATATTCTTGGCCAATTGTGGACTGATGAGAAGTGGCAGACCGATGTGATCACAGTGAAACTGGTACACCAGTGTCTCGACTTCTCCGTCGTCAAGCCTCTTTGAAAAGGCAAGTGTGCTAGTGAAAGCCAGTCGGCCACCAAACAAGTTTCGAGTGCAGCGCAGACCACCTGTGACTTGCTCAGCCAGCAGCAAGTCAGAACGGGCATGTATTGGCCGTGTTCTCGTGATTGGACCAGACCGGCCACGACCTTGCAGGATATTCAAATGCTTTGGGCAGTTTCTACCAACTGAGATACCCTGGCCGTCAGGACGTGGAAACAACGTTCCGTTCGAATAAGTGCGGATGAATCGAACTTCTGCTGGCACGGGCGCTTGATGGATCACCTGGCTCAAGTGCGACGAAATTGTACAAGGCATGTCGTTCTACAGAGCTCAAGCACTCTGTGACAGCAGTTGTATCATAGTGAGGCAGGTTCACTATTGAAAGCCCAATGTGGCTACAGCTGTGAACGAACGGAGTGGTGGGCACAGGTGGTCAGGCAGATTGCTCTCTCACTACTTCTGTTCACAGGATCAAGAGAGCGGGATGCAACGCAGCTACATCTGTCATGTTATAAAAGATGAGTCGGGCGGATGCTGGAAAGTTGATGGCTCGCCAGTCGCAGACGTTACTGCGGCATCCCGTTCTTTTTTATTCTACAGCACCTGCCGACCGCGCAAAATGTACTATGTGTCTGCGGAAAGGATAATTGATTGTTTGCTGTCTAGTTCCAACGCCACTGCTTGCTGGGTGGCGTAAGTCAGGCAAGTGGAAGCTCGTGTCAACGCGAGGCATGCGGTCCCATCGCATGCTGTGAGTGCTTTCACGGGCATCAGGCAGCACGTGTTTCAGAACCGGCTGCATCTCGCCCTGTTGGCTAGCGAACCTAGGAGATCTGTGTCAGCGGGCTGAGAAAAGTCGGAAACCGCGGAGTGCGGTCCCTCTAACGGGGTACGTACACGCCCGTGCGGTGAACCATGGTCTGTTTATCTTCGGGAACATATTGACATATGCACTGTTTGATTGAAGTACTCCATCCACACGGACTATCTGGACGGTTGCTGTTGAGGTCGATCTTTTGTATGTATGCTTGAAGACATGTCCCACCAGCCTCGCCAGAATCGGCAGTATAAATTATGCAACACACCTTCAGCCTTGCTGGAGGCGTGTCGCGCGGATGCGGTCGCTGCCAAGCCCCGACTATATCATCTGTTACACTGCAATCATGCCAAATCACTTCGCAGATCATACTGCTCACTATCTCGAGATATTCGGGGCCTTCTCCCTGATTTCTAGAGCGGGTGGCTACTGGCCGCTGAACAGCCGCAGAACGGAACCGGAAGTCTTTGCGTGATTATTGAAGCCTTATTCTGGAGCGCTTGCTGATCACACATGCCCGACACTCAGTCGGATGCTGCTTGGGCTGTGCCGATGACGCTCATGCATGCGCCACCAGTGACAGCCCAGGCGGATGCCGCTTGGGCTGTGCAACATGAGGGGCTGGCCACCTCCAATGCAGCTCGTACAGACGCAGCTCGCGTGCGGCGGGTGCAGTGGGCAGGGCCACGCAGAGGGACGGTGTGCCCATGCGCCTTCAGCATGGCCACGAGTGGCTTTGCTGTTGGGCAAGGCACACCGCCTGCTCTGGGTGGACTGGTGGCCACCAAGCCGCAGGCTGCAGTTATATGCATGATGGTGCATGACGGTACATACTGCCCACAACTGGGGGCACTGCAGTGCACTGCCCGGGCAAGCACGTTTACACAAGAGTCTTACATGCACATGGTGCTATTCAAATTCGCACTGCTAGGGGGTCAACCACTCCCGCTACATGGTGGGCCCACCTACGGCGCGCAAGATCGGCTGCGATTTTGGCCGCTTGGGGAACACTTTGGCTATTGTCTATGTTGAATGGGGATTTGTAGTGTGTCATCTCACTCGGGTGGGGAAAATGGCCCATGATCGTCCATATGGCTCGTCTGGTTGGGGAAAATCGGCCTTTCGCGACGCTGGCTCCCCAACCGGCCCAGACGCTCAGTCGCCTCCCCAAACCTCCCCAAACGTTCGCAGGCGTCCCCAAACGCCTTTAAAATGAGCTGTTTATAGCACTTGTTGGTGATCGCAAGGCTGTATGTGCATTTTTCCCGTTGGTGAGGCTTCATGAAGCTGTATACGGCTGAGTTTCCTGGAGGCTGGCCACATAGTGACGCACGCTATGCAATTTGAGTCGTATTAATCCCTCTAATAATGCTGGATAGGTCCGAATCTCTGGATATCCGGACAGGGCGTCCTACCTGCGATCTGTGTGTAGCATGAGATAGTGGCTCAAACTGAATTACACACGAGATATCAAAGCTTCACTGCCTGATCCTGATTGATCGTCACTCTCGTAGAACGTTTGATATCGGCATGGGGCGCACGAGTATCTTGATTCCTGTGACAGGCCTGACAGGCCCTTGTGATGGAGCATGATCCGGAGCTTTGCAGTCCACCTGCTAGGTGTGTACTTCTCAACGAAGACGTCGGCGTAGGTATGCTTAGGTCATCTTTTGCGTAGTGTCACTGGAGACGTTTTGAGTTACTCTGGCCTGCTGTGATCATGCCTCGCCATTGTACACTAACGAATCATTTCAATCGAGCGGTGGATGCTGGATGCACGGTGGATACATCATTGATGCACATTAATTTTGCGGTATCATTAGAGTGACATGCTGTGAAATAAGGTGTAGATGTGACGGTGCATTACAAAACATGGGCATTCCCCATTGCACATAAAATTGAGGCAGGGTCCTTCAACACGCTATATTCAACACGCAATATTAAACACGCAATATGCTGCCAATCAATGCTGACATGTCGCCTGACCAGTGCGTGAGCGCCCCGCCATGTCGGCCCGATCAGCTAGCGCGCCGTTGAATAGTGCCTCACTTACCGAACGCTACCCACAAATGTGACAGAAGCAATATGTCATAACCCGGTGAGTATCATAGCATATTTTGAGTGTGCTACGTGTTCTCGATGCAATGGCACACGTTTGGGCATGAACGACCCTCGTTTGGGGAAAAGCGCGGAAATTCGACAAAACCCGGGTTTGCGATGGGGAGACTCCCCAACAGCGAGATGATACACTACGAATGCCCATTCAACATAGACAATAGCCAAAGTCTTCCCCAAGCGGCCAAAATCGCAGGCGATCTTGCGCGCCGTAGGTGGGCCCACCATGTAGCGGGAGTGGTTGACCCCCTGCACTGCTGGTACCACATGCCGAAAATACAGAAGCAGTAAATGTCGTGACAAACAAACTCCCTCATATTGGAAAAGAAAGAGCGTGGACGCTTGTAAGCGACGACCTGTGTAGACGCTCGGGCGCTCCCTATGCCCACTACTCCCTCACAGCCCTGTGTGCCTGGCCAGACCCGGTGTGAAGCTGGCCTGACGTGGTCACACAACAGCATCTGCACTAGTACTGTGCCGTACACCCACGCACATGTCGCATCGCGCTACACATAGAACCTGGACAGCTGCAGGTCCCCCTCCTCGACCGCCCCTTCTTCCTCTTCACCACTGCCACCATCCTCAGCAGCATCCTCACGATGCATGCGCATCTCGGAAAAAAACTCCAGCAGCCCATCTTGCACACCCCGTGGTTCCTCAAACGGGGAGACGCTGCCAGGGCCACCACCGTCCGGCAGCGCCTCCGAGGCTGTAGCTTGGACGCCGAGAGGATACGGGAAGCGACGCCCGGCATCGAGTTGCATGTGTAGCTGGAACGGCAGGTGTTGCGTGCATATGCCATCGGCACTGTACGCTCGTGGCAGCATCGCGGGCTCAAGACCCAGGGCCAGCTGCATTAGCCTTGCCTCGACCGAACACGCCAGCGCATGTGGCTGTGGGGGGCGCTGGTGAGGTAGTGGTGGCAGCGGGTGTGGTGTGTGGTGTGGGGCGGGGACCGCTGCCCGCGAAAAGTCGAGAGGATCAGAGGGCACGTGTGTGAAGAAGACTGGCGCATCACGCTGCACGATGGGGATCAAATCACCCGATGGTTGGGTTGCTGGGACAGGAGCTGAGAGTGGAGGCGGCGGCAGTGTGGCCTCCGAGTCGGGTGCAACGGCCATGGGCTGGGGTGGAGCATTGGAGGAGTTTCGGTCGAGGGAGCTTGCAGTTGCAGCCTCGTCAAGGACGCGCTGCAGCTCCACCGGACGTCCCGCCACGCCTGGTGGCTGTCTGGTGCCTTGCTCCGACGGGCCTGGGTGCGCCCTTGGGCTCGATGGGGTACTGCCATCGTCCGATGAGGTGCCTGCAGCATTCCCGGGCAAACTGTAGAGATCGCAGTTTCAGCCTACATCAGTGTACATGTGTCGCTGTGGTTGGCATGGCCATGGCACAGCCGATCGGTGTGACTAAGTCTCTGCAGGAACCGCTGTGACTCATCACGATACAATATCAGCGCGCTAGAGGGTGGGCAATTGATCAGCTCATGCCGCTGATCAAATGGCAAGCTGCATATGGGCAGACATTGCGCACTCGAAGCCACAGCGCCGTGCGCTATATATGGCCCCGGCCGCACATTGCCATGGCCGGCATTTACACATACAATATTGTATGCCGTAGGCGGTGTGCATCTGTAGAGCAGGTCATCTAGCGGCAGCCGGGCGGCACATTAGGCTCGCGCGCCGAGTGTGGTCATGAATGCACATCATGCATGGGTACGGACAGCCCCCGGCACCCCGGCCCAAATGGCTGAGTGGGTATACATTGGGCCATCAGCTTCTCACGCACGTTGTGTATATGCGTGTGAACATGTGCAGGCGTGCAGGGGGGGGGGGGGGGAACCTTGATGGTCCTCTACCACCGGTGTAAGCACCTGGTGCACGTGCGGCCTCTCGTGTTGCTCGTGCCTGCTAGTGCAATTGCACTAACACCCTTTTATATGCTGCCGATCCCGCGGATGACATTTCAGCCAAGACTTCAGTCGTCCAGTAATGCATTACTGCAATCGACCATTGGGCGTCGAGGCGCGCGCTGTCGTAATGCGCGAGCCTGGCGTATACTTGGGGCGCATATGCATGAGGCATCAGCCGAGACCTCGCCTGCATGTACGTGCTGCGGATGAGTGCTGACAGCCACGTTACGCGAACCCGGCAGCCTTGTCAAATGACCAACTTTCTGCGCTCAGGCGAGTAAGCCCCCTCCTCCCCGGCCGGCGTCCAGCACCCGTCTGTCTGTCAAGCACCCTTTCGCAGTTGAAGGCGCGTTCGCAGGGGCACACGCGCACATGGCCACGGCAAACTTCGGACAGAATCATGCGTGCGCACAAATATTGTCGTTAGGCTCTAGGTACTCTAAACAAACTTGAAACCCAATTACCGATCTTCTAGAGTGCGAACATAACGGGGGCATCGGGTAGGGGGTGCTGCCCTCGAACGGCGCGAACATCCACGTGTTCACGCATGGACCACTGCAGCAGTGCCCGGCGGACGTGGCACGAGGCCTCGGCACGCACACGGCCAGGCATCCCTCCGAGTGAACCGCGGTAATACCCCACTCACCATGATGGTGAGGTCGCCGCTCATAACTCGCCACGTAAGGTCGCGCTCATGTGTTATGGGCGACCACCACAGTAGACGCACCAGGTGCATCGTCGCACGCACACGGCCGCTTCACCTGCGGGATCACCCCACCGCTGCACATCTCCACTTGTACACGGCCGCCAGCATAACGCTTACGTTCTACGCCACATGCACAGAGATACGGTGTAACGCAAAGCTGGATTTCAACGCGACGACGGTAACGCAGGCTGGCCCGAGCCCAGCCTCGGCTGGTCGCACGGCGGACTCCGGATTCTCGGCACGTGCTCGCGATGGACTCCAGCGCGATGGACAGCAGCGACAGTTGGCCGCAGCGGGATATCGGCACTGATCGACACTTGACTGTGCTGCGGAGATGCAATCTAGATCGTGGCGTGGCAACGCATGGGGCTTGAGGCTGGTGCACTGCCCGAATTCGAATATTCAATTCAGGAGTCCTGGCTGGAGCAAACTATTGGTGAATTCCTAACAGCAGTCCCCTGTCAGGCGAAGATGATGTTTGAGGGTTCCCTCTGGAAAGGGGGATATGTTGCTGTCGTGATGCAGCTCTCCTGATGCTGTCTGTGCGGGAGTGATGGAGTCAGGATGTATGGGCAGTATTGTGCAGCACCGAGAGACAGGCTCAGACACGCAGAGCTGTGACCGGCGGAACTTGCTGGTTTCAGGCTGTCCAAGCTCTCGAACGCCCTGACAATAGCCCTGACAATAGCCCTGACAGCAGCATCTGTTACACTGCAATCATGCCAAATGACTTCGCAGATCATACATTCTCAAGCTCTGCAAATTCACAATACCCAAGTGACACGCAAACCGAGGGCGGCGCTGCAGCTGCCGGATGTCACACTGTATTATTCATGAGGCATGTATTATTGACGCCATCCCTCCTTCGCCGTACCTTAGCAAGCACTTTCCGGCTGACGTTGTGCAGCAGCCAAGGTGTACAGCAGCATGCCGCACAGTCTTCGCTCCTCCCCAATCTGAGCTGCACTGCACGCCTAGCCCAGGGCCGGAAGTCGCAAAGACTGCACGGCACAGTTCCCAGCTATTCTATCGCATGACCATGAGGGGTCCCCTAGAATGGCATCATCGCAGCGGCATCTTCAAAGGTAAAACAAGTACAAAAACAAGTCCACGTCACCGCCTCCCCAACACCAATGCCGCCTTCCCGACCCTGCTGCGGCATGTGCCTTACCTCCCTTGACTCCAAAGAGGCTTGAGTCCGATTCGGCAGCTCATTATTCGGGGCCTTCTCCCTTATTTCTCCAGCGGGTGGCTACTGGCCGCTGAACAGCCGCAGAACGGAACCGAGAGTCTTTTCGTGATTATTGAAGGCTTACTCTGGAGCGCTTGCTGATCACACATGCCTGACACTTGGGCTCTACATGTGCCCACTACTCCCTCACAGCCCTGTGTGCCTGGCCCGGCCCGGAGTGAAGCCGGCTTGACGTGATCACACACCAACATCTGCACTGTGCCGTCCACCCTGCTTGTACCCACGCACATGTCGCATCGCGCTACACATAGAACCCGGACAGCTGCATGCAGGTCCCCCTCCTCGTCCGCCCCTTCTTCCGTTCCACCACTGCCACCTTCCTCAGCAGCATTCTCACAATGCATGCGCTCACGCATCTCGGAAAAAAACTCCAGCAGCCCATCTTGCACACCCCGTGGCTCCTCAAACGGGGAGACGCTGCCAGGGCCACCACCGTGCGGCAGCGCCTCCGAGGCTGTAGCTTGGACGCCGAGAGGATACGGGAAGCGACGCCAGGCATCGAGTCTCATGTGTAGCTGGAACGGCAGGTGCTGCATGCCATCGGCACTGTACGCTCGTGGCAGCGTCGCGGGCTCAAGACCCAGGGCCAGCTGCATTAGCCTTGCCTCGACCGAACACGCCAGCGCATGTGGCTGTGGGGGGCGCTGGTGAGGTAGTGGTGGCAGCGGGTGTGGTGTGTGGGGCGGGGCGGGGACCGCTGCCCGCGAAAAGTCGAGAGGCCCGCGGGCATCATGATCAGAGAGCACGTCTGTGAAGAAGACCCGCGCGCGCGGGTGCGCACCACGCCGCACGATACTGAACAAATTGATCTCGAGGACCTCCTGAAGGATGCGATGCAGCTCAACAAAATGCGCGAAGCGATTCGCCACGCCTGGTGGCTGTCTGGTGCCTTGCTCCGACGGGCCTGGGTGCGCCCTGGGGCTCGACGGGGTACTGCCATCGTCCGATGAGGTGCCTGCAGCATTCCCGGGCAAACTGTAGAGATCGCAGTTTCAGCCTACATCAGTGTACATGTGTCGCTGTGGTTGGTATGGCACAGCCGATCGGTGTGACTAAGTCTCTGCAGGAACCGCTGTGACTCATCACGATACAATATCAGCGCGCTAGAGGGTGGGCAATTGATCAGCTCATGCCGCTGATCAAATGGCAAGCTGCATATGGGCAGACATTGCGCACTCGAAGCCACAGCGCCGTGCGCTATATATGGCCCCGGCCGCACATTGCCATGGCCGGCATTTACACATACAATATTGTATGCCGTAGGCGGTGTGCATCTGTAGAGCAGGTCATGTAGCAGCAGCCGGGCGGCTCATTAGGCCTAGGCTCGCGCGCCGGGTGTGGTCATGAATGCACATCATGCATGGGTACGGACAGCCCCCGGCACCCCGTCCCAAATGGCTGAGTGGGTATACATTGTGCCATCAGCTGGGCACGCACGTTGTGTATATGCGTGTGAACATGTGCAGGCATACAGGGGGGGGGGGGGGGGGGGGGGGGGGGGGGGGGGGGGGGATCTTGATGGTCCTCTACCACCGGTACCTCGGTGACAGCCATGAAATTAGGTAGGGGTGACCGTGCTAGTGGCTGCCGTGCTACGAAGCTCTATATGGTACCTGCAGTACACCTCCAGATGCTCAAGGCCGACGGTGTAAGCACCTGGCGCACGTGCGACCTCTCGTGTTGCTCGCGTGTTGCCTGCTAGGATCCATCTTACATTTGGGTGGTATATATATACCCATTCTACCGAGGTCCGCAGATCCAACAAAGGCATTCACCAGCAGCTTTTTTGCGTGCTTCGCGAATCTGCGATCGAGGTGTCAACAACGCTGTTGTGGAGTGCATGGTGTGGCAGTGTGGTGAGTGGTGTCGCGTGACGCTTGCATGCGCAAGATCTGGCATGGCCAGCGCGCAGGTCGAAAACAGGTGTGGCCATGCTATCGCTCAGTGAGAATTCTTTTGCTTCTGTGATATATCTGCTTCTGTGATATGCTATATAGCACTGACCGAAGACCGCGGTGTTACAGCAAGTGCCGATCGGTCGAGCTGCAGCTCGACCGATCGTTCGCGACCGACGGTACCGGTTGACGACGTCCGACCGTGTTGATGATCATGAGTGAGTCATATGCAGTCACGTTCACAAGAATCTGCAGCTGCGCGTACCAAAATGGATTTTTAAGCTGGAGCTGGCTTGTAGATGACTTCTACGATGCTTGAGGCTGTGACGAGGAGAACGCGCAACGAACGACACTGAATAGATATCTGGAACCTCGAAAACAGTTTGCCACTCAACTTCGCGAGTTAAATGCCCCCGGATGTCCACATACTACAACGAGCTGATGTATTGACGTGCTGTATAGCAGTGCAGCAGCTTAGCCGTCACATTTCCAATGTATGTTGGCAATGAGGGACCTGGGCTCCTGGGTGCAGTTATGTTTCCCGCCAAAAGGGGCCTGGCAGCAGGAGGCCTGCGCGCTCGCAGGACCGCTCTGGCGCCCCGACTGCCAGTGACCGTGCTTCACTTGGCGATTTGCGCAACTTTGCGCTCGGCGCGGCCGGCGCGGGCAGCGGGCCCCCGCTATCTCGTATAGGATATAGGCTTAGTAGCAATACGTGAACTTCCTTGTGAATTCACAGGGCAGACGCCGGACTTGCAAAACCCGGCCGCGGGGGTGCGCAAGTTGGGTGCGCAATCAAAGCTGAGAATTGAAAAGCTCCCAGAACACGATATTATGGCCCACGGCGCTCTGTAGTATTAGATGACCTTATTGAAACTGATTGGCACCATTAATATTCCGGCGATTATTGGTCGAGATCTCGCACGCTGGTGCCTCATGAGGTGTCGACGTGGCATGTGCCGGCTCGTCCGCGATGCTGTGGGCCAGCGCGAGCTGTAGCAGTAGCATGCATGGTCATCATCTCTTTCGATGTAATAGACGAGAATCGCACCCACCCCCCCTCGCCTAGTGCATTCTCGGCAGGAGGACCCGGTAAAGTACCGGACAGAGACGAAAGTCCATCCAGGGACGGCCTGCAAAACAGCAGATAGTGTAGCCATCAGGCGTGCACGGCAGGGATGCCTAGCAAGAGAGGCGAACAGCCCAATGGTAGTCCGCTACATTTCACAGCAACAATGCATGGCCATGCATGGCCATGTGCAAGACTCGAGGGAGGTGCAGAGCACCAGCTTTGCCAGGCCAGGATGACTAACATTGTTGTAAGCTTGCACATGGTGGCGCCCGCCCGGGGCCTGGAGGAACCTTCCAGCGCGGATCCCAAAGCATTCTCACCAGCGACTACCATCAGCACTGTGTCGCAGTGTAGAATCATTCTTGCCAGTACTCCGCAACAACACGCACAGTTACGACGTGTCTCGGGTGTGCATATTCAAGCAGAGGACACATATGGTTCTTGTGAAAGCGGTTCAAAGACACCTCTCCCGATGTTGCAATTGCGCTCCAAAGCCCTGCGTTGTTTCGCCACGATGACGCCCTGGGCCTGGTACTGTATCCCTCATATCACATTCAGACATAGCTGGCAGGAAATTTCAGGCGTCATGTTCCGCGGCCGCTGGCGACGTGAAGTCGACTTCATGCTCTTAACTTGGAGGGGCCGCACTTTCCCTGCCCGATGCCGGAATAGAAGACGCTGAAAATCACATATTACGCTTTAGCGCTATCCATGTATTTGATAAGCAGTTATTCACGGCGTGTTTTGCGCGTATGCTGCATGTGGCCCCTCAGCCTGCAAGCAACGTCTGAGTTTGCAACAGCCGTTGAGCCAACCGGCTCCCATAGAACATTGAATCCGTCTCGTTTCAATATGCCTGCTGCAACCCTACGGGCAAGGGTGCTTGTTGCGGCGTGGCCATTAGATGCCGGACGGTCGCGCTTCCCGCTTGTGGTTTGAGGTAGTGAGGAGCGCCCGGTGACGTCCCTGAGAAGGTGCCTCAGCCGAAATGCTCATGACTTGTTGTCGGGCATGGTTGTGTTGGGCCACCATGCATTGTTCTGAAATCACTGAGTGCGATACACTAAATTGACAGTGAGATGTCTCCAGACATCTCCTACCACAGAGCTGTCTCCAGACAGCTCTGTGGTGCTCAACTGAAGCGAAGGCATCAACAGGCGGTTGTGGGTGTCCACAAGGCATCGCAAGTCCACCTTCACAACTCACTTTCTGGAGACGTTGCTCACTGATCACCTCGATGCACACAGGCACACGTTTTGCCGCACGATACCATGCGCCTCTCACCGGGGCGGTACAAAATCGGACGCATGCTACACCATCTGCACCCTCACTCCACACAACTATCTCGCACGTTGGTGCTCTCTGTAACAGGTTCCAGTCCCCGATTGCCTACTTCAGTTGCAGTCGCGTTGCTTCCTGTGGCGTCGCGGCTGTGGAGGAACCGCTGCTTCGACGTCCTGCCGCATTGCTAGTCGGTGGCAGGGCCGATGCCGCGGAGGCCCTTCTCGAGCAGGAAGACGATGTCCGGGCGCGCTCGAAGGTGCCGCACGGCGTCGGCGGCGGCCTTGTAGTTGTACAGCCTGCACACACCCCCGCACGTGTCGCCACTGACATCTCTGCAGCCTGTTAAACCTCAAGGACTGCAGCAATTCCATCGCGCGAGGGCCCCCAAAGAGACCAGTGAAAGAGCGATGCGAATGTCTGCCTCCAGTAGATGCATTGAACACTCGGTGACATGATGTTGCTGATAGCGAGTGTGACAGGCCACCACAATGATGCTGCTTCAGCACACCTGCTGTGGTGTTGCTTGCCTCACGGGACCAGCGAGCTCAGATAGAAGTGGATCACGGCAGTCTACGGGTCATGTGGGACAAAGTGTAGGAGTGTTCATGCCCGAATGCGTGTGGGAATGCTGGCCTCATCGGGTTCCGCACAAGCAACGAAGTTGTAGACGCCCGGAAGACATGAAAGGCTCCATCAGCGACATGCTGATGTGCGGCAACGTGTGAGATGCAACAGTAGGGGGAATCGATGAGCACTGCAATCCCGCCAGGCAGGGCCTCATCAACTCGGTTGAGGTTGAACAAGGATGGTACTAGATACCAACGAAACAGGTGAAATTTCAGGCAGCATCAGCACACGGGCATACCTCTGGAGCTCTGATATCACGTACGGGACATCCTGGTGCAAAATTACCGGATTCTGCTGTACCAGGGCACCTATGTCGTCCTCGCTGGCATACAGTTTGCGAAGCTCCTGCACTGCTGTGACAACAACTGGCCAATCTTCTCTCAGCACGAGTCGTGGACATGAGGTCACAATCGCATCCACATCACAGAATGGCAACAGGCGCTTCAGCTCTATCTGCAGCATGGACCAGTGTTCAGCCTGTGGGTTCCAGCGACACGAGCAACACACTACACAGTACCTTACCAAAGAGATGCATTGGTAATTCTGGAAGTATTCGCCTGAGTGAGTACAGCCCAGTATACATGACAACCCCGCTCCCCGTCAGGATGACTTGTTGATACCCATAGGCCATACAGTACATCCGCGGTAGAGAAGCTTCCGACGCCGCGCAGGAACATGGTGCTGCGCGAAATGGCACCACACCATCTTTGCAGGTGCCACATCAAACATGAAATGTCATGATGGTCAGGCAGTGTTCGCACCATGCGCGCACCGATCGTGTTGACGTCCGCAAGAAGCTCGGTGACCTGTGTCTGTGGGAGCTTGATGAGCCTTACCTCGAAGGCAGGCAGCAGCGAAAGAAGCGCTACGTATCGCTGTGTAACTGTAGCAGCCTTTTCCTGAAGTTCTTTTGCGGCGATGTTAAGCTTGAGTTGCACTTTGAGGTCCGCGTTCTCCTCGAGCAAGGCCGCGGACTGCTTCACGCGTCCCATCAGTGCCCAAGGAGCATAATTCTTCAGGCTGGCATGTCGAATAACACGTCGCTGCCTGATTACATCACATGAAGTCACCAGGGGATATACAAAACATTTGTGGCCACTCTTGCAGCTCGCCCGCATCCGTGCAACTGAACAGTTCAGATGGGCTCTCCCAGCTGATGAGGTAGCAGCCCACTTGTGCACGCAGTATGCCATGGAGATGGTCACATTCTACAGTATAAGGTACACCAAACGCATAGAGACACACACTACCTGGATCGACAGGAGAATGACCGTGCGTTGCTTCGGAGTCGCGCGCATTGACCCCCTGCTGCCATCCGCACATTGGCAACTCCAGCGATGATCACGTCCGGTGCATTTGAAACATAGCAGAATCCATTCACCTGCGTCCTCGCACGTACGCATACACAAGCAGCGGCGCTCTCTGGCCCGGGCGTGGTGTGCCACAGCTTGTGGCGAGCAGGACCGCTGCTCTTTCGGGCGGGACTTCGTGGATCTTGTCGCAAGCTGACACTGGATCGTTGATCCTCCTGAATGCATTGTCGTCAAGCTGTTATGTCACGTCCTGCAGCCGATCATGCCTGATGTTTGAGATGTGAGGCCTTCTGCCTGGTCACAAGGGACATCATCCCAGTTTGATCAGGAAACTGTGTTCGTTTTGCTGGGTGCACCGTTTGCCCCCTGAGACAGTAATCATCAATCGGTCTCATCGCAAATGTGTCCTGACAGGCATGCGCAGTCCTTGAGGTGTTTTGCAACTCTATGGTGTGCACCTGCAGCGATGCATCATGCCAAGTTCTCGCACAGATCATCAGGTGCTGCTGCAAATTGATCGTGTAGAATCCAAGCAAGGTAGGCGTACACTATTGGTGTTTGCAACATTCAGCCACCTGGGCGACCACGCACTCGTGTGAGGCAGCGCTGGAAATACATTCACAGCGGGGTTTGGCCAACTGCTCACGGGCGTGGAGCCTATGCCCACTGGCTCAGTGCGCCAGATACACACTGCATTTGGCCTCAACAACCGATCTGTGGGTCCACGGTACAGGAAGTCAAGCCATGGTGTTCTCAGATGGCCCTCCTTCATGCCTCGGACCATTCGAAGAGCTTCCTCTGCCACAGACGAACGAGCAACCATGTTCTCGGGCTATTGCGTTGACCACATGCTCGAAGGAGAACGTACACTGCTATTGAATGATCATATTCACCCCTCCGTGCTGTGTTACCTTGAGCACTGCATCCTGACCAACGTGTGCATGTTCAGCCCGTGGGGCAGGCGAGGGCCCCAGCTGATTCATCACGGAAATACTTTTGAAATGTGACCTTTGGCAGCAATTTAGATGTGACAAATACGAGAGTGCAAGTTTGGGATGCTCGGCATCCCACGCTTCTGTTAAACCAGCGGCAACACCTATGCCACTGTGTTACGCCACATCTCAACAATGCATCGGTTTGTATGTTCTCATCAAGTACACAGCATGTCGTGTGGCTACGGTCCACTGGAGCTCGGTTTATGAATCAGCAGTAGGGAGTTCATTTGAATATAGACGGTAGCAAAACATTTGTGCCTCGCTGTAGATTCATTGCCTGTTTGCCAGGCCAAACATGCGAATATGCTTCCGATCATCATGTCATAATTGCGACAATTTAGACTGAGCTCCCTCTTTGAAGTAATTGCTTTTGCAATTTCCTTCGTCCGCGAGCGCATATGGCCCCGGAGCGAGCAGAGAGCGCAAAGCGCAGACTCGTCTTCCGAAGAAATGTGCGCCCGAGCGCAACGTTGCGCACGCCAGCCAACGTGGTGTTACTAATCATCTGTGTCTGAACAAGTTTGGCGCTGTTGCCCTCTCACTGGAGCTCTCCCGTGGTGCAGCCGCAGTCTACAAGCACGGATGCAGTAGCATCTGACAACGCCGTTGATGGGGCAGTGACATCTTCTTCCATCGACAACTTGAAGATCGGAGTACGAGATGCGCCATCTTGTTCTGGATGTGCCAGTGTGCACATTACACGCCAGACTCCGGCACGCCCAGTATCTGGATTTCCGCACGCCCGCGGGCGGGCTACAGATGAAGGTAAAGCACCACCGACAACAAAAAATCGACTTCGAGATACGCCTGCAAGCCCTCACGCAGACGCAGCAGTGAAAACGAGCAGCATAAGTGCTGCACCAAGCAGTCCTGACCAAACAGTCACCCATGAATCAGCCTGCCTTGTCCGGATACGCAAGTGGTACCATCGCCTGCTTCATCTTCGGGCGAATCCCTCATCTCTGGAGTATTCATATCTGATCTTGTCAACACCCGATGCTGTGCACTACCATCCTTACGACTTGACCATTGTCTCTCACAATCAGATCGATCGGCAGTTTTACTACACAATGTCCGCTGATGGCGTCACGCATGTTAACGGTGATGAATCTACACATATGACTCTGGACGAGTTTGAGCGGGGGTGCGTGCTCAACCACAACACCCGAACGTGTATTTGCTTCTGCCACCATTCGTCATGTTGGTGTCCAACCAGCTGACACACAAGTACCTGTTGCGTTGTTGAGCCGTCAGAGATGGCCGCTGTTCGCAAATTGTGCAACTGGAAGTCCGTAAAATTGCGTATCATACACAGCAACGCAGAGCTCCGTGCTACCAATCGAAGCAGCCAACATGACCCCACCTGGCTTGTGTTGGCTCAATGAGTACAGTGAGACAAAAAATAGACCCTGTTCGTGAGATCTGGCTAAAATTTGTACTGTGCCACAGCACACAGCTGGGGCGGCACCTGAGCTACAGCATGCATCTGCAGCTCCAGCACAGTGCAGAAGTGACAACTCAAAAGTGATGGCATGCACAGTGAGAGGGACACAGCCCACCTCTTGTGTGCCCCGCATGCCATATTGCTCAGTGATGTAGACTCTGCGGATCCACTGTTTCGCTCAACGCTCTTGTTAAGCGTGATTGCACCGCCTTGCCAGAGCTACTGGCAGAACATAGGATGTCAAGGCACATCCCGCGGTGGAATTCTGCAGATACTTCCTGCACAAGCAAGTTGCGCACCTATTCTTCTTTTCGCGGTTCCGGACCTGGAAAGCGTTCCGAGTGTGGCGCGCCATGGTCACGCGGGCCAAGGCCGCCGCTGTCCGGCGGCAGCTCTGTGACTCGCTGCTCCACTTGGACGCCCGATACTCCGCCCTCCTGCTTCAGGTCTCCGCCGAGTGCACTGCGCTGTCCGCGGGAGCCCAGTTGCAGCCCCTGCCGCTTGGCGAGGCCCTGACTCTACCGGACTTTCAGGTGTGTGTGTTTCAGTGCCTGCCACCTGCAGCCAAGCATCGTCATGCTCGGGCGCATGAACCTGCGCTCTCCGTTGCCGCATGTTCCACTGCAAGTGTCTGGTACGGTTGTATCTGGCCGTCGGCGGAGATGTCGCATGTGTTGCCGGGGGGCCTGCTCTGGCTGCATGTGCCCTATCTTCCTATGCAAAACGATGCCGCAGGTCCACCTTGGGATGTCTGCTCTTGCTGTGGTTGTATGCGCCTTGAAACATGGCAGCCTGAAAGGTCAGCAGGCGTAGATGCCTCGGATTTCCAAGAATCCTCTGCGGAGGCCTCAGACGTCTGCCAACACATACTCTAAAGGCCACATACTCCAGAGACCACATACTGTCCACATGACACATACGCCGTCTCAGGAATGTTGGCATCATGGTGCAGGCACGTGTGCGTGAAGCCGCAGACGAAGTTCAGACCACCGTGAGGAACTTCGGCGACCGCATCGCCAGCGCAGCTGTCAGCACATGCACAGCATGCATGATGGACCTCGATGAGCAGCTTTTCGGCATCCGTGACGGCGTCGTGTCTGACGAGGCTGCGGCAAAGCTCATGAAAGTCCGCAAGTGCGACCTCCTTGCCATGCTGTCTTGCATCAGCTGACCTAATGTGATGTTCTTGCGATGTTCTGTAACTTTATGTGCCGTGTATGTGCCTGGCACTCACGCTGGCAGCCTGTGCCCCAAACATGCAAGTGGGATGGTGGTGCACGCACCGGGGCCTGCGCAAGTCGGTCGAACAGGCGGAGAGTGGACAAACCCTGCCCTGCACCATCGTCCAGGTGACATCATGCCATTGGACCCAGGGCATGTTTCTACCAGCAGGCGACGGATCGCATGGCTGGCAGTCAATGACATGATCGCCATGAGCATCCTGTCCTGCTCCCCTCGTTGTTCTAGTCGCATGTATACGTGCATGTGCATGGTCGACAGCCATCACCCTCAACCACATGGCAGCGACAGCGGTCCGCGGCTGCAGGGGGCACCGGCAGCTGCAGGAGAAGTTCCCGATCGCGCCAGAGGACATGGGCCCGACATTTGGGGCCACCGCGCCGCTCGTGTTTGGCCGCCGCATGCAGCCGCGCGCGAGTGAGCCCGGCAGCGCGGACACGGAGCTCAGCTATGCACTTGCGGCTGCGCGGCGCACCGCGTCGCGGCGCCTCGCCGCCCTCGTGCGCCTCTGCGAGTATCTCATGGCCTCCGCGCTGCTGGAGCGGCTGACCGCGGGCTGCTTCGCTGCACTGGCGCAGGTCTCTGCCGCACCGCCTGTGGCTACAGGGACAGGTGAGGCCCATGCCAAATTCTTCTCTGTCCGATCTGGCTCAATGACCCGACGTCGCCGTGAACTGTGCCACGATGTGTACACTCACAGCAGATCCAGCTACAGAGCGCGTCCGCAGCGCAATCATTTTCCAGACAGGCTGTGTGCGCCGTGTCTGACCTGGCTGTACAAAATACACATTGATCCAAAGTCGTTTTTTCCAGTGCTATTCTACAATATGTATATTGGGTACAGCACAGGTCTCATACAAACTATAAAGCTGTACTGTATTCTGCTCATGCAGTGCCGCCGGATGCAGCTGGCATTGCATGTGGTCTCAAGCAGCTGCATGATGCCGCTGGCACGGCCCCCTCCGCAGAGGCACTGCCGTCACCGCATGGCTTCCACCACACCACTCCTACGTCATTCATCGTCCACCTCTCTTTTGTTGAGCAAGGAGCCTCTGCTTCCGGGATGTCTGATGATGGCACAGATGGAGGAATTCCGGCGGAGGGGATGACGGTGGTCGCTGATGAAGACGGAGGCGTCGGGATCGCGTTTACACCCTCTGCGGACGCGATCCTGGGGTCGGTGGAGATGGCATTCGAGGTATGATTTGCCTCTGTGCCGTTGCAGTGTAATAGCTATTCTGTCCACTGTCATGTCAAGATGTGGACCAGTGCACAGTTCTGGCTGGCTGAATGCTAGATCTAGATCAGATAGGGCCTCTGGATGCTGGTGCAGTCAAGGCCCATGACAACAGCCAGCAGGGACGGACTGACTGAGTTGCAGTTGTCAATGCCCATGCTGCCGCTCATAAGACTCATGCACACTCTTTCACATTGAACGTTTGGTTGTGCTGATTTCCGGTGAAGCCTCCAGCGGGAGAAGCAGGGTGTCAAATGCATGCAGGTCATGCATGCTGCGGCAGCAAGCAGTGCAACCCCGCCGACTTGCCATCCGGAGCTCGTGCGGCACGTCAACGTCGATGCGCCGAGCACGGCGCCGCTATCAAACGCGGTCGTTGAGACATCGCCGCTGCTGTCGACGCTGGAGGCGCCGCCGCTGCGCGCAGCCGCCGCGGCGGCGAGCCGCCATGTGGCTGCGGCGCTGCACGCGGCGGAGGAACACGCCCGCGGCTGTGCGCCGCTGTGCGCTGTGCTGCGTGCGGCGCGTGCTGTGCGGAGCGAGGCATTGGAGCAGGCATACGCGTCTGGCTCGCTAAACATAGACGGGTTGCGTGCCGTGCTTGAGAGCATCGACAGCTATTGGAGCACCCTAGATAGCATCCAGGTGCGTCTTTGATGCATCGTCATTCTTTGCCTTGTGCTCGTCGGTGCCATTCTGTGCCAGTTCATCTTCACAAACCTGCGTACGTGCACCTGAAGACGTACACATGCACCCACAACAGCAGATCACACAGACAACATCTGCAAGGGGTTGCACTGGTGACGGCCTCCACAATTGTGCAGCCGGTCGTGGATTGTGGCTCGGTGCGAGTGTGCGGTGACGCACTTGTGGACGCGATCCGCCCGGAGCTCGAGCGCTGCCGCAGCGAGCTGCACGCCCTGCTCCCACAGCTCGCGCGTGCACGCCATGACAGGTTCGTGGAGCGCGTGGGGGCCGCCGCCGCGCAGCTTGCAGCCCGACCGTCATCCCCGGACACATTCGAGCGCCACTTGCAGTTCCTGGGTGGCTTTGATGACAGCCGGCGGGGGCTCGACCGCGAGATGGAGGACGTCGAGGCGCACTTCGACTTGTGTGAGGTGTGACACGCTGCGTTGTGCTTTGTATCCTGCACATGCTGTGGCCTCAAGTGTTCCAAGGTGGCGATGGCATGTTGACGCATGCACAGATGTCACTGATGTCCGGCACGTCCAATTCGCATGCAGACCAGCTGAAGTTTGTTCAAGCAATCATGCGCACTGCAGTGCGCCGCCACCGGAGCTCAGGGCACTTCAGCCACACCAGTTTAAAGCACCCGCTCAGCCCCCATGCATTGTGTGTCGACTTGTCCTCGGAGCGTGCTGCGGAAGAATCGGAGCGATGGTGCTGGATGTCAACCGAGTGTGCGTCGTGCCGCCATCCGATGTCGGCGCTTGTTCTGTGCAGGAGTTTGGCGTCACGCTGACGGCAGAGGATGCGGCGCTCCCGGACGTGATGCGCGACGAGTACCAGGCCCTCCACGACGCGCAGTGGGCCGCCGAGTCCACCCGCGAGCAGCGCGCCGCGGCCTTCCGCGAGCCGCTCACCGCCGCCGCGGCCGCCGTGCGCCGCCGCGTGCTCGACCTGCGCCTCGTCGTGCAGCACGAGAAGCTGCTGGACCCGGCCACCGACGGCGCGGAGGCGTGTGCTTTCGCCGGCAGCCTGGTGGCGCAGGCGGCAGACGTGGCGGCGGATGCGGCGCACGTGCAGCGGCAGCAGGCGCTGTTCGCGCATGATGTGGCGGAGATGGAGGAGCTTCAGGCGGTGCAGACGGACATCGAGCTGAAGGAGCTGCTGTGGTGCTCTCGCGGTGACGTTGCTGAGAAGATGCGGGAGTGTGAGGGCCTGGTGCTGGCCGAGGTGCTTCGCGCCATGCTGATCCTGCCGTAGCCTTGGTGGCACTGCTTGCTACCTTTTGCTGCGCGGTGGCGCCCCAGTGGCCATTGTCACTGCTCTGCTCACAATGATGCTCACAATGTATCTAGAGACATATTCGGCTGTTCACATGTACAACATGCCGAGTCTGCAGTGGCGCTGCAACCGCAGTTGACGAGTGGAAACATGTACTCCCAGTCATGCTCCCCGCAGCTCGGCACAGGTTGTTTGACACACATGTACTGCCAGAATGTGGTTCACACGACTACCAGCCAATGTCCAATAGGACACGGCTCAGTGAATTCAGATTCACTGTACTTTACTTGACTGCCGGGAATAGTCATCTCCCGGCGTGCTCTGCATCGTATGCACTGGTGGCCGTGGCTGCGCCGTGGCCAGCATCCATGGCTGCGCCGTGGCCAGCATCTACTCCCGCGTGAGACAGCCCTGTCACAGACAGCAGCATGCAGATGGACGTCGAGGGCGCGGCCGCGATCGCGGCAGACGCTGTCAGCGCCTGCGCCAGCGCCGAGCACGGCCTCCCGCCCAACGCGCTCGTGGAGGCGGTGCGGGCCGAGGCCCACAGCCTCGCCGCGGCCGCCGCCGTCGTGCGCGCGCTGCGGTGCCCGCACGTGTGCGACCGCCACTGGACCCGCCTGCTCGCGCTCGCGTCGCTCACCCTACCGGCCTCTGGGCCTGCGGCGCTCGCTGTGGCGGACGTCTGCAGCAGCGGGCTGGTTGAGGAGAAAGACAGGTGTGTTCCACAACAAGGCTTCTTTCGGCCCCGCGGCCTTTGCCGTACATGTAATGCATGTGTAGCCTGGTAGCCCTTGGACCGCGAACCTCGTCAACCTCGCCGTTTTGATAGGCTTGCTGGTCTGTGTGATCTTGTAGCCCTGTAAGAAGTCAGGATTGTTTGGTGATGTGCATGCTGGTCACAACCAGAATTCCGTCGCTGGTAGTCCTTCACATACACTGTGAAGTATGCACCACATTCACCGATGAACCTGTGAACCAGGAAGCTGTTTATGTGACCGGGGGAGTGTTTCATTTGGTGGTGAGTCGCGGGTGAGGTGGAGAGGTCTCAGCGAGCGGGCTCACCTGTGTTGCGTGTGGCAGGGTCCTTGAGGTGGTGGAGGAGGCAAAGAGCGAGGCGCGGCTGGAGGAGGCGCTGCGCGGCCTGCAGAGCAAGTGGGCGGCGGTGGAATTCTCGGTAAGGAAACACGCCGACGGCGCGGACGCCTTCATCATTGCGGGCCTCGATGGCGTGCACAGCCTGGTGGAGGAGGCGACCCTTTCCCTCACGTCCATGGCCTCGAGCCCGTGCGCCCTCACCTGCCCTGCCTTGTATTTCAGATTACAACATCCACAAACTTTGCTGCATTTTGTAGTGTATACTGTGCTGCAGTTCTGGTTCCCATCAAGTCCATACGCACGCCACGGGATCACATGTGTCAGTAGTATTTCGCTTGCCTTCGCATCACTGTGCGGTGCCTTCGGTGCCGACTTCCTCTACGACTGTGACCTTATTACACATCTGCATCACCCATTGGGGACCTCTGCTCCACGGCCATGCTACTCCGGTTTGGGTCCCCACAGGAGCTCGATGATCTTGGCTGCGGTGCAGGTACGCCTCCCCCATTCGGGCGGAGCTCGAGGCCTACTCCCAGAAGATGCAGCTGTTCTCTGACGCCCTGGAGGAGTGGACGGAGCTGCAGCGCACATGGATGCGCCTGGAGGGTGTCTTCGGCACGCCAGATTTCAAGCGCCAGATGCCTGAGCAGAGTCAGCAGTTTGGTGATGTGGACAAGCAGTTCCGTGCGGTGGTGCAGCAGGTCCGGGACAAGCCGGCCGCGCTGCAGGTGCGCTTCCCGCCGCCCGGCCGTTTCGTCGTCGCACTGCGAGCTGCATCCACCTCATCTGGCCGTGCACGATGTACAGGCATGGATGATTGTTAGCGGCTGACTGCACAGGTGTGCTGTCCGGGCGGACGTGCCACGATTCGTTGGGCAGCTCACCACACAATATGCAAAATGCATCTGGACGCCCCTGTGCGTGTGAGTTCGAGGTACCAAATGAGCTGTCATGTCACCGGCACATGCATGCACTGGATGCATTCAACCTCTGTCAAGAGATGGTGGCTGCTATGTAATGTGTTGGCTAGCACCTGTAAGTGCCATTCTCTCATATGCATGGACTGTCCAAACATGGCCGCGCACGGTGGATATATCGCTGCAGGCGTTTGCGACCTCCAGCCGCCTGCGCGCCCTGCGCAATTGCAACGAGACGCTGGAGGGGATCCAGGCGCGGCTGGAGGGCTACCTGCTGCAGAAGCGCCGCGCCTTCCCGCGCTTCCACTTCATCTCCAACCCGGAGCTCCTCAGCGTCCTCAGCCACACGCGGGACCCCTCGGCCACGCAGCCACACATGCGCAAGCTGTTTGAGGGGGCGGAGCGGTTGGACCTGCGGGGGGAGGGCCGCACGCTGGACGTCCTGGCGATGGTCAGCCCGCAGGGGGAGTGCCTGCCGCTCGGCCGGACGCTCAAAGCGCGAGGAGCCCCTGAAGGTGTGAATCGACCGGTGTCCAGCCCAGGGACTGCAAACACATCAGCTATGTGTGCGCGTCCTATCAACACCTTTGCACTGCTGCATTCAGTATATTATGTGTACCCATGTGTGCGGCTGCGTTCAGCTGCCATGTGACCCGCCCCTCCACGTGTGCACTACATGCATGCACAACCGCCTGGTCTACATGGCTCACCATGCTGGGCACTGCAGTGTGGCTGGGAAATGTGGAGACGGCGATGCGGTCTGCGCTGCGTAAAACCGCCAAGGCCGCTGTTGGCGAGGTGGCTGCCTTCGCCACCGGCGCCGCCGACCACCTCGCCGCCTGGGCCGCCGAACAGCTCGGCCAGATCTCCATCCTCGCAAACACCCTCCACTGGACTGCCCTCACCCATGCCGCCCTCGGCGGGATGTCCCGTCTGCCTGCCACGGTGGCCCCCAAGCCACTATCACGTACAATGTCGGACAGCGACCCACCGGCAGCAAGGGCTGCGCTGCAGTCAAGCCGCAGCTGCACAGGCACCCTCGCCGGGCTGCTGCAGGAGCACGAGGTGCTTGTTGGGGCGCTGGCGGCGGCGCTTGGGCAGGGTGGCGAGGCCGGGGCGGGCGCCGCGGCTGCGGCGCTGCGGCGGCAGGCACTGGAGGCGCTGCTGCTGACGGTGCTGCACCAGCGGGATATTCTGCGGCGGCTGCTTGCGAGCGGCGCGGCTGCGGTTGGCGACTTTGCGTGGCAGTCGCAACTTCGGTGCGCTGCTCAGAACCTGCTCGATCTGACAGCTGCTATTGTGCTCTGCCTAGCAGCTGATTCCTGCCAATGTTGATCCTGTAGATGTTGCCTTTCCAGCTTTGAGTGCATGTACTTGGCTGTCACTGTGTCTGCATGGACCTCTATTTGCGTGTGTGAGTGTCACAGTACCGTGGCGGCCGTTGGATCGGTTTGCTGTGCTGAGATTCTGGACATACCAGCCGACCTTTACCTTCAATGGACCCCCCCCCCCCCTCCTCCCTTCCATGTAGCGCCACAGCGCACACTCCGCACGCTCTGCAGGTTCGCGCTGCCGGCGGACGGCTCCGGAGTGGTGGTCGAGCAGGCAGGGATGACATTCGAGTACGGGTACGAGTACCTCGGCGCGCAGCCGCGCCTCGTCGTGACGCCGCTGACGGAGCGCTGCTTCCTCGCCCTCACCGCTGCACTACGCCTCTGCCGCGGCGGCTGCCTGCAGGGCCCCGCCGGTACCGGCAAGACTGAGACGGTGAAGGTGTGACCCTGTGAGCACGCCGTGGCCACCTGGGTGTGGCTTGCAGCCATTGTGCATGGCGCTCCAGTTCGGACAGCATGCAGTCCTGGTTTGTTGGACATTGTGGTTATTGATTTCTGCTGTGCTCATGGGGGGGCTCATGGCCGCTTGTGCAGACACCAGCTCACGGATGTCTCAATTGCATGGGGCAGATGTAGATGCCTCATCTGCACTGTGGGGCATCTACGTAGCCCCACAGTTTCACATCGGCAACTCCACCCCACTTCTTTGTAGCCTGGCTCAATGGGGCATCCCCAGCATGGCAATGCGTTTGCCGCACCGCTACCAGGCGCAATAGCGTCTATGCCGTGCAGGACCTGGGCAAGGCGCTGGGCATGCAGACGATCATCTTCAACTGCGGTGGCGCCCTCGACCCCGCCTTCATGGCCTCCTTCCTCTGCGGCATCGCGCACTGCGGCGCCTTCGCCTGCTTCGACGAGTTCAACCGCATCGACGTCGAGGTGCGATACCCCCCCGCCACCCCAGGCCCCGCCCTGTAAGCATGCACCACCCCGCAAGGGGCCCACACGGGAACAGTGTTGTGTCACTTGGCCCATGCATTTGTCGAGCCGGTGTCACTATTCACTCCCCATGCACTCTGTGGCAAAGCCGTCGAAACGGCAGTCACTTGGACGTTGTCAATGGGTACGTATGCATGTGGGGCATGCGTGGCGAGTCATCAGCATGCAATGTTGCAGGTGCTTTCGGTGGTTGCGCAGCAGCTCGCGGCCATCCAGGCGGCGCTCGCAGCGCGAGCTGCGGAGGTCACGATCGCCCAGCACACCGTCCCGCTCGCGCCATCGTGCGGCGTGTTTGTTACGATGAACCCCGGCTACGCCGACCGTGCCGAGCTGCCGGACAACCTGCAGGCGCTGTTCCGGCCAGTTACGCTGTCGGTGCCTGACTCCACCATCGTGGCCGAGGCGATGCTCTTCTGGTGCGGCCCCTGTAACCATCTATTTGACGATCCAGAGCATGCATGTGTTCCGCACGCACGGCCTAAATTAGCTATTTACACCTCCATCGCTTATGTTGCCTCCCCCATAGAGATTTGCACCTCGACCGGGGGATGTCGCACAGCTGGTGTGTCTTACGTGCACATTATGCGGATCACGGGAACACTCTGATCACCTGAGGCCGCACGTACCGCTGCAGCAAGATGCAGATGGACTCTCGTGCCCACACTGCTTTTGAACTGCGTAAGTTGGTGACTGCGATGATCTGGTGCCGGCTATGACGAAACCAGCATGTACATGCATGGATGGGCTGCCGCAGCAGGCGAACAACGGCAGCGCTCCGCCTTGCAGTGAGGGCTTCACGAGCGCGCCGGCGCTGGCGCGGAAGGCCGTGCGGCTGTTTGAGTGCGCGGGGCAGCTGCTGAGCAGGCAGGCGCACTATGACTTTGGCATGCGCGCCCTCAAGACACTCCTCTCGGCCGCAGGCTCCGCCCTCAGCCCCCACCGCACCTCGCCGCCGCAGGACGTCCGCGCCTCCACGGGTGCTGCAGGGGCAGAAGACACAGAAGCAAGCGCGTTCATGCGCGCTGTGCATGCGTGCGTGATGCCGAAGCTGATCGCTGCCGACGCCGAGCTGTTCTCTGCCCTGATGTCGGTACGCTGTTCCATGAAGTCCATGGAGGTGTTGTATGTGCTGCCGCTGCACTGCGTGCTACGATGTCAGCACAGCACAGATGCAGTGCAGTGTGTTCACGTCCCTGTGCCATGTGTTCTGTCTCCCCTGTCCACCTTATCTTGTCAGAGCTGCAGCTGTACCCATCGATATTCATCCACTGCAATGGCCCGAGGTAATGGTGTTTGTTGACCTGTATCTCGTTGTTCATCTATCTCCTGTACTTTAACCTCTGCTTCCGTGTGCTCCGTTTGTATGACGCCCTGTGTAAGTAAAGTAAAGTAAATCTAAATTTACTGAGCCGTATCCCATTGGACATTGACAACTCCGAATGTGTGCTTTGCTACCACCACAACACGCCATCGGTGACGCCCGTGCCGTGCAGGACGTGTTTCCTGGTCACACGCACAGCAGCCTGGACGACCCGGCACTGGCGGCGGCTGTGGCGGCCGCGGCCGCGCAGCAGGGCCTTCTGCCTTGCGAGCCGTTCGCGCGCAAGTGCCTCCACCTCGACCGCGTTCTCGCCGCCCGCTTCGGCGTCATGCTCATCGGCGGAGGCGGCACCGGCAAATCGTCCATCATCTCCACCCTCTGCAGTGCACGAAATGCGCTGCAGCGGCTCGCCCCGCGGTCTACTGAGAGGGCTGCGCCAGACGCGTTTGTGCCTCTGGACGCGCCCAGAGTGTCAGTCTGTGCGATCAACCCGAAGGCGTGTGAACTCGGGGACCTCTACGGCCAGCACAGCGATGCAACTAGGGAGTGGCGTGAGGGGCTCATCTCCGCCGCGTTCCGCGCCGCCATGGCCGGGCCCCTGCGCACGGCCGAACCCGGAGCGGACATGCAGCGGGAGGAACAACAAGGGCGGCAGGTGAAGGGTGATGCGAAGACATGGGTGGTGTTGGATGGGCCGGTCGACTCGGCCTGGGTGGAGAACCTCAATACGGTGCTCGATGACAGCCGCACGCTGTGCCTCGCGAGCGGAGAGCGCATGCAGCTCAGCGCGCAGCGCATGAACGTCGTGTTTGAGGTCGACGACCTCTCGGCGGCGTCCCCGGCGACCGTCAGCCGCTGCGGCATGGTGTTTGTGCCGGAGGGGACGCTGACGTGGCGCGAGGTCGTCGGGCGGTGGCTTGCGCAGCTTCCTGCATGCATGCGGGCGCGCGATGGTGCACCAAGGCCGCCTGGCTCGAAGGAGATGCTCGGGATGGTGGCCGGCGTCCTGGACTGCCCCGGGGTCGCTGCTGGGGACGCTACAGAATGTGAGGGTGTCAAGGAGCTGATCGAATTCCTGATGGAGCTGTTCGAGAAGCATCTGGATCATGCCCTAGCGTGGCTTGCTCTGCATGCAGACGAAGCCGTGGAGGCGACAGCGCAGCAGCGAGTCGGCGCGATGTGCTTGTGGCTACAGGTGCTGCTGCAGCCGGGCGGCGGATGGAGCTGTTTGGATGGCTTTGGAGTGGCGGAGCGAGCGGCGGTGTCATGCATGTTTGCGTTTGCGTTTGTGTGGGGGCTTGGTGGTGGCCTGCGGGGTGACAGCCGCACTGCATGGGACACTGAGGTGCGGCGGCGCTTTGACGGCGAAGCCAACTTTCCGGAACGTTCCGGGACGGTGTATGAGTACTGCTGCAACCCGGAGCGCAACTTCTCATTCCAGGTGCGTGTCCCGGCCCGCTTGTGTCAGCTGTGAGGTTGGTGCACGACAGGGGTTTGGCTGCACATCTGATCGACTACGCTTCGGTTTGGCTGCACTAGTGGACGATGACCTTCATCAGTGTCCGATGCATGACTCGGCATATGCATGTGACCGCCGCCAGGATTGGGCAGACTGTGGGGGGGGGGGTGTCTGCACGATCTTCTGGAAGCTCGCTCGTTGTGTGCAGGCTTGGGCCGATGTGATCACCCCATCATTTCAGTACAGCTCAGACACGCTGCCACGCCACATCTTCGTCCCTACCCCGGCCACCATCCCCTTCACTCACCTCCTCTCTTCAGCGCTGCTCCTTGGCCGCCCAGCCCTCGTCTGCGGCCCTGCTGGCTGCGGCAAGACCGCAGTCATGCGTGCCGCAATGCGTGAGCTGCATACACGCCGAGCAGAGGCGGTTGGAACACTCTCACAGCAAGGCACCAGTGACGTCCGGACTGCCGAGCTGCTGCTGGGTCCACATAACTCTGTTGGTGCGGTGCGGGCGTGCATGGACCGGTGGTTTGGCAGGCGGATTGCTGGCGCGCGGAAGCCGTGCGGCGCCTCAGATCTTGTCGTCTGCGTTGATGACATGAACATGCCCAAGGCCGAGGTGTCTGGAGCACAGCCGCCGCTGGAGCTTCTCCGCACCGTCCTGGTGTGCCTCTGCACCAGCAAAAACCCTGACAAGATCACGATTCATGGCCCATTCACTGCGCCTGCACGAGTCAGAGTGCAGTGCCATTCACAGTGTGTGCATCGGCTACAGCTTAGCATCGTTCAGTGTGCCACAGGCGTGCCTCGCTGCTGCCAGTCTGCTGTGTCATCTGTTTCGCCTGTCGCGAGTCCCTGGCGTTGCTTGCATGTATCGTACTGAACGCCACGGCCGTCTTGAAAGCAGCTATCCTGAGGCAGTGTTGTGCACGCGCGAGGCCGACAAGCTCACTGAACGGTCACAGGTCACAGTTCTGATGGCTGTTGTCCCTTGCAGGACCGAGGAGGCTGGCACGATCCAAGCACCACGGAGTGGGAGGACCTGCACGGCGTGCTCTTCGCCGGCGCGTGTGGGCCGCCCGGCGGGGGCCGTGCACGCATGTGCCCACGCGTGACGCGCCATTTCGCCGTGCTCTACATGCCGGGGCCCTCTGAGGAGGCCGTGCATCACATCCTTGAGCCCGTGCTGCACGGCTGCCTCGGCGCGAAGTTCCCGCCGGACGTCCGCGATCTTCTCGCCCGCAGCATGGCGGTCGCCACCGCCGAGGCCCATGCGTGCATTGCGCAGGAGCTCCTGCCGACTCCGCAGCGGGAGCAGTACCGCTTCAGCCTGCACACTGTGGCGCAAGTCATGCGGGTGTGCTCCGCGCGCTGCGTGCTGTGCTCTGCAAACGAGTATCCCGCCCCATGCATCCAAAGCCAGGCTCCTCAGCTGACAGTTCCTGCCAGACCACACGTCCCCCCAACAAGGCTGATATCGTCACGTGTCGGTGGCGACTGCGGCAGACGCATGTTACACAAACAAGAATGAGCGGACCTCCTGCAGAGTGCTGTAGTGTGTGGCAATTTCATACTCTTGATTGGAAATTCAATCAACTTGCACGCAGGGTATCTTGGCGATTCGGCCCGAGGCTTGCGGCCGGGACCCGGCGGCTGTGCTGTGCATGCTGTGGATGCATGAGCTCACGCAGGCCTACCAGTGCCGCTGCGGGCCGCCGCAGGACGCCGCGTTGGTCAGCGACACCTTGCAGCGGCTCGCCCGCAGCAAGCTTGGCGTCCGCGCCGTGCTGCCCGGCCCCTCTGGCCCTCCCGAGCAGCCGCCACTGTTTGGGGATTTTGTGAGGATTGGAGTCCCGCGGCATGAGCGGGTGGTCGAGATGGTGACAGGTGCGCACTCTGTATCTCCCGTTTCTTTGGTGCTGACTGACTGGTGCCGCACCATGCACATACTGAGTTTATGTTTGCCAGTTGTGGCCTGACAGAGTGGACACTGCAGCTTCAGCCTAAATTCCTGACTTCCTGATCCCAACTTCTCATCCAAGCATGATCCTGTACCTCACCTCCACAGGGTACTCAACAGCCTCGATGCATTGGAACGATAAGTCCACAGCAGCTAGGCTGCAAGTGGTAGATCTAAACGCCCGGCGGATTGTGCAACGGTGTCGCACCACTGCTTTGGTTTGCAGACAGCAGCAAGCTGGAGCGCTGCATCATCGCCGCAGCCCAGAGCACATGCCCAGGTTTCGTATGCTTCCCGACCGCAGTCCGTAGCACGGCGCGAGCCGCAGCAGCGCTGCGGGGCCCTCGAAGCCACGTGCTTCTGCTTGGCCCTCCCGGCGTCGGCCGCGGGACCACCCTACGTGTTGCCGCGTCAGCAGCAGGCCTTAGAATCTTGCAGCTGCCTCCGCCGGAGGCTCCCGTGCATGGCCGGGCCAACACTGCGGCTTTTGAGGACTCGTTCCGGGACTGCCTGGTGGCCACCGGGTGCCGTGGCGAGGAAGTGTGCGTGGTGCTGACGGAGGAGCACCTCGTGAGTCCCGCATGCATGAAGAGCACTTTGGCCGTGCTACATGGCGATCTCAACCTGCCGAACCCGTTCCCTACAGAACAGTGGGAGCAGCTCATGCCAGCCCTTGTTCGGTCCTGTGAAGAGAAGGGGTTGTCGGGGACGCCAGAAGATGCGTACAACCTGTTCCTGGAGAGGGCGTTTGACAACATGCATGTCGGCATTGTCGCTTCAGGCGGGAGTGCAGCCTTCCTGCAGGCTGTACGGGAGTACCCGGCAGTCGTGGACAGATGCATGGTGGACATGCATGTCCTGTGGCCGGACGAAGCGCTGCTCGCGGTTGCAGAAAAGGTTCTGGCAGACGCCGAAGAGGTCGGGGACAGGGCCGCGGCGGCGCGTGCTGCGATGGCTGTGTACGCTACGGCAGCAGATGCCGTGGGCTCGCCGCCAGCGCTGCACCTTCGCCTGCTGCGCGCGCTGCGCATGCGGGCGGCGGAGCACAGCGCGCAGCTGCGCGGCGCGCTGCGGCGCAGCCGCGGCGGCGTCACCGCGCTGCGCGCGGCAGAGGCGGCTGTCGCGGACATGCGTGCGGAGGTGCAGCGGCTGGAGCCGGAGCTCGCCGCGCAGCGTGTAGAGGCGGCTGTGCTGCGTGAGCGTAGCATGCGTGACACGGCAGCGGCCGACGCCGCGTGCGCGGCGGTGGCCGCGGAGGAGGCGCAGGTCGCGGCGGGCGCCGCGGCGACGGCGGCGCTGCGCGATGAGGCGCAGGCGGCGCTGGCGAGCGTCCTGCCGGCGCTCGAGGCCGCGGAGGTGGCGCTCGGTGCTTTGAACCGCAACGACATCGTGGAGATCAAGACGTTCTCCAAGCCCCCGGCACTGGTGCAGCTGACAATGGAGGCTGTGTGCATTCTGCTTCGTGAGGAGCCAGACTGGGCATCAAGCAAGCGGGTGTGCCTCGTGTGGCCTTCCAGATGCATGGTTGTTTGATGACGCAGGCCAGTCCGTCATTCATACTACCCCGACCCTGCCCATCTGCCAGCACAGGATCGAGTCGAATTGGATCGCTGCTGCCACATCTGCGCATGCTCGGCCGCTGCCCAAGACACCTCTACCCAAACCCTCCTGGATTTGCATACAACCTGCTGCACAACAAACTCCACATGACGCTCCGCTCTGCCTGCAGGCGCTGTCCGATGCAAACTTCCTGAAGCGGCTCGTGGACTATGACCGCGACACCATCACGGCGGCCATGCTCACGCCCCTGGAGCGCATCTGCGGGGACGCGGCCTTCACGCCGGAGGCCGTCGGCAGGCAGAGCAAGGCCGCCATGAGCCTGTGCATGTGGGTGCACTCAATGGCCACGTACACCCGCGTCGCTGACGCCGCGGCGCCGCTGCGGGCGCAGCTCAGCGATGCCCAGGAGAGCCTCGATGCTGCGGAGGCGCAGCTGCGGGCCAAGCGCCGAGAGCTGCAGGTCCGCCCAGAGACCACCTCGTCCCTCTGCAGGCTGCTGCTAGATTCTCCCCCGTTGCGTTCTAGATGCTGAGACGAAAGAAGTCTAGCACATGATGAAGACGCTGAAATATATACATAGGTTCCTACAGGTACATTGCATTTGTTTGTATTAAGGCACGTATGCAATGTGTGGTGCGACGATGTCCAGACTTGCACATGTCGGATGCAGACAGAAGTGTTTGCCGTGACAGCCCGCCCTGTGCAGACGCTCCAAGACGAAGCGGAGGCAGCCGCCGAGAACCTGGCAGAGATCCAGGGCAGAGTGGATGCCCTGCAGAAGGGCCTGGACACCTCTGCGCGCCGCCTGCGCTCCGCCGCAACGCTCACCGCCTCCCTCTCAGACGAGGCACACCGGTGGACGGCTGCTGCCGCTTCGCAGGAGGCCGCGCTCGCCGCCGTCCCCGCGGCTGCGCTGTTGGACGCTGCGGCGCTGACGTTCCTTGGGCCTCGGCGGGCGCCGGAGCGCGCGGCGCTGCTGCGACGCTGGCGGGAGGGGATACGGGAGGCTGGGCTGGAGGTGCCGGAGGAGTGGAGCATGCAGGCATCGCTTGGGTGCAACACGGAGCAGCGCACGTGGTACCTGCAGGTGTGGTTCTATGCCAGATCGTTCATTCACTTGCGTTGCTCATTTTTATGCTGCATGTGCTCTTGTCTCTACCTGATGCTTCTTGGCACTCTTTGCTACATGAGATGTCGTGACTCTCAATGCTTGATCGCATCTCATCGAGAAGCAACATGACGCCCAACGAGCTGGTAATGTCCTTGTGTGTCAGCGCGTTCTGGTTTATCGTAACATTTTTTTTTGTAGATAGTGATTGCGCATATCGGTTGAACACATGGCAAGTCCAAGAGGCAGGGCGTCCATGCAGGGCCTGCCGTCTGACGAGCAGTCGTCGGACAGCGCAATCATCGCGATGCACTGCGGCCGCGTTCCCCTCTTCATCGACCCGCAGCGCCAGGCCGAGGCGTGGCTGCGCCACAAGGAGGCCGCCCGCGGCCTCCGCGTCGTCTCTGTCAGCCAGCCCTCCGCTGTTCGCACTGTCGCACACTGCGCACGCATGGGCATGCCGTGCCTCGTCACCGATGTCGCCCCCGGCCTCGACCCCGCCCTCGCCCCCCTCTGCGCCCTCGCTGACTCAGCAGTTTCCCTCGCGGGCCGAAGACAACACACCGCGGATGCGCCGGTGACCGTCCGCATCGGAGGCAGCGACGTGCGTGTTGCGGCAGGGTTCTCCCTGTACCTTGCGACTGACCGCGCCGCAGAGGAGATCACTCCGGCGACGGCCATGCTGGTGGCGGTAGTGGAGTTTGGAGTGTCCAGGGGGGCGCTGGAGGAGCAGCTGCTTGCGGCGGTCGTGCGGCACGAGCGGCCGAGCCTCGAGGCGCAGCGGGAGGCGCTCGAACAGAACACTGCGAGGGACATGAAGGCACTGCACGAGCATGAGGAGCAGACGCTCCACCTGCTGCAGGTGCGCCGCTGCCGCCGCCCAACTGCCATGAAGTTGTGCACGAGGCCCAGGGTGCCTATCCATGGTGCACACGCTTGTGCATGCATATGCAGTTTGTTGTTGACGAACGCTGCGGCCGCACGTGGCTGTTGGTCTGGACCTTGCTGTTGGAAGCACATACATGCATGCAGCTTCCAGATCGCCGTATGCGAACCTGCATTGAAGCACATGTCCCTGTGTTGGGATGTCGGCCAATCATCAAAATGGCTGTCACTATCTGGGAGGATCTAGCTGTTTGGTCTCAGGGAGGCTCGCGTCGGCTGCTCTCTGTCAGCAAGGGTTTTGTCGTCCCTGCACAGCAAACTCGCGGCAGGCATGCAGCAGGCCTCTGAGCGTGGCTTCATGTGCAGAGCTCATCTGGCAACATCCTGGATGATGAAGCCCTCATAGCCACCCTCGAGACGTCGAAGGCGGCGGCAGAGGCCGTGAAGCAGCGCCTGGCCGCCGCTCACGCCACCGCGGCGGACGTGCGCGCCGCGCGCGCCGCGTACGCCGCGGCGCCGCACCGCGGTGTGCTGCTCTTCTTCGCGATGCAGGCGATGGCGGCTGTCGACGCGGCGTACCGGCACTCTCTGCAGTACTTCATGGGGCTCTACATGCGCAGCCTCGCCGCCGCGGAGGCGGCGGACGAGGTCGAGGTGCGGGCGGCTGCTATTTACCCTCGTGCAGCATTCATCATCTGTTTGGTTGGAGGACGTAAAGCAGATCAGGGGCCAAGCGCAGGCATCGTGTCGACGAGGATGTTCGTGACTCCGGCACCAGAACCTGCTCAACACACCCAGGCCGCACTCTGCTGCGTACCACGTTTCACTCTTTGTATGCCTCTGAGATGGTGAGCTTCGGCAACCTATCAGGGGTTCTGGCATCAGGTGACAATGCACGGCGCGGCCCGAGACATTGCCATCAAGCTACATCGCAGCTTTAGTTCAATGGCCGTCTACTGCGCTGCGCTTGGCATGCAGAGTGCACTCGAGCTTCTGCATGCAGGATCGGGTGCAGAATATTGTGGAGACTCTGACCGCCCTTGTCCATCGCTCCGTTGCACGGGGTCTCTTTGACCCCCACCGATTGCCCTTTGCCACCCTGATCGCTGCCGGCGCTGGCGCCGCCGATGACGTAGCCCACCCAAGCCACCCCGCCTCCCTGGCGCACCTCCTGCGCATCAATTTCACAAGTTCTGCAACTGAACATGCAGCAGACCGGAAGGACTGCGCCGCTGGTCGGCCACACGGCGACTGCGACACTGCACTGCCGGATACCTGTGCCGAGGAGCCTCTGCAGCATGCGTGGCCGCACCTGCAGAGGCTCGCGCGCGCCGTGCCCGTGTTCAAGGGGGTCTTACAGTCCGTGCAAAGCAACTTGCATGCATGGCGGCAGTATGCAGATGCGGCGGCGGCAGGAGACTGGGCGGCTGAGCCTCCAGGGATACTAGGGGGGGCTACAGACGCCTGCAGTGGTGCTGTTTGCCTCGGGCCGTTGGACCGGCTGGCGCTGGCGGCATGCTGGCAAGGTGATGACGTCCGGCCGCTCCTGCGGGTGTGCCGCCCCCGCCTGATGTGGTTGTGCCATCTTTCAATGTGCTGTGTGCTGGCGCTGCCGCCGCTGGCTCGGCCGAGCGCCAGTTCACCGCCTCTTCAATGCTGTGTTCTGACTGAGCACTGCCAGTGCTGGCCTCCTCCGCTGAGTGCATGCCGTGCCAGATCGCCTCACTCACCCATGCATGCGTTTACAAAGGACAGAGGCCTGCCTCACACACCCATGCATGTATGTGCGCGTTGGGACCAACGTGATTGTGCCACGTGGCTGCGGTGGGATCGTGCGTTTAAATGCGCTTCACGATGCAGACGTTTGTGGCTGGGGTGGCGACGGCCAACATGGCCGCACCCGCCGACACATCCGTTGCGGCTGTTCTGCCAGACTCCTCCCCTGGGGCACCTATCGTCCTCCTCATCTCCCCCGGCACGGACCCTGCTGCAGACATCCTGCAGCTCGCAAAGGCGCATGGCCCGAACGCGGCAGCGTCAGGGGCCGAGGGCAGCGGCGGCCGCCAGAGGCACTCCCGCAGCGTGAAAGTCACATTGATCAGCCTGGGCAGAGGCCAGTCGGCCACAGCCGAAGCGGCGATCAATGAGGGTGCAGAGAAGGGCCACTGGGTGCGGCTACGCTTGCGTGCATGCATGCGTGCTTGCCGCGCTGACGATGACAAGCGACCGGGTGGTACCATTTTCACATGCGGATGTCCCGCACCCAAGTTCCCGCGTTCATGTAGCCACATCAAAGCATGGCACCATTGCGTCGGGCAGTGCCTGCCCGCCGCGCTCTGATTTTTCTCCCAGCCGAACACCGCGCCTGATATTTCGAATCCTGTGCCCACAGACTTGTTTATCAAGCTAGCTAGACTGGGGCCACATGCACCCTAACATGGCTCTGATCGCCCACAAAAAGCGTTGCATGCATGCAGGTGTGCCTTCAGAACTGCCACCTCGCCGCAAGCTCGCTCGCCGCCCTGGCCACGATCATCACGGACCTCCCCCACCGCCCAGCGCTCCACCCCGACTTCCGCCTCTGGCTCACGCTTGCGCCCTGCCCAGCCATCCCCCCCTCCATCCTCTCAGCCGGCCCCACTCTCGTCCTCGAGCCGCCGCAGGGCCTCCGCGCACGCCTCATGCATGTGCTGACCGCCGCCTCCGCCGACGTGATGGCCCCACCAGCCGCCGTCAAGCCGCACGCGTGGGCACGTGTCGTGTTTTCCGTCGCGCTGTTCCATGCTGCGGTCAGTGAACGGCGCCGCTTCGGCCCACGCGCGTGGGGTTCACAGTGTGACTTCACACCGGGCGACCTCGCCGCGACCGTATCCTCGCTCCGGCACCTGGTAGAGGCGTACAGCCAGCTTGGACACGACAGATGTGCGACGGAAAGTGGACCGGATATTGAGCATTCGGCAGCGATGAGGTCGATGACAGACGCGATCACGTCTCTTGTGGGTGGCGTGCACTACGGTGGCAGGTTGACCGTGGAGGGCGACCATGCATTGCTCGCATGCATGCTGCAGAAGTATGTCTTTGGTGCGGCGCTGGGCTGCACATGGGACCTTGGGGCCAGCGAGAATGGGGCTGTGCAGTTTGCGGAAGGTGGCTTCCGGCTCCTCCCTGGGGCTGGCGCTGAGACTTTCCAGGACCTGGTGGACTGGGCAGCCTCGGTGCCGGGCTTGGAGGATGTGGAGTGCCTGGGCCTGGACGAGCACGCAGCAGCAGAGCTCAACCAACAGGCACGGACCACTTTTGCCCCTCTCAACACAACTTGGAATGCAAGCCTCCTGCTTCTGTCGGCGTTTGTTGCTGCGGCAGGTCTCTGGTATCCTGGTGGCGCCTTTGGTTCTACGATCATCTAGACTTGCACTGCATACCCAGCCATGTGGCTACACACGAGGACACGAGGGGTGCGAGGGGGCCATGCATGTGCAGGAGAACACAGCGTGCCTGGACGCCGCGGCAGCTGCCTTTGCAGCGTTGGAGAGAACCTACGGCCCGCTCCTCGGTGGCGTACAGGCATCGCCCCTGGGCACTGATGGCTGTGACAACCCCTCTGGTTTGGACGGTGCAGTGACACAGCCAGCAAAACGTGCTGCTCTGGCAGGCGGCAGCTGTGGACGCCCTGGCACTGCAGGCGAGGCTGCGGGCGGAGCTGCCGCGGTGGCCCTCTGCGAGCGCGTGCTCGCCGCCCTGCCTCAGACGCTGGACTTGCGGCAAGCCTCAGAGGTGAACACAGCCCTGCAGCACCACAATCTTTGGCCATGCAGCGACCGTACGCGTGTGGATGTAGGGGTGGCACTGTGCCGCGCCTATGCAGCGCTACACCAACCAGGGCTGCCGCGCACATCGACCGCTTGTTGCAGTTGGCGAGCACGCCATGGTTGCTGCGCTGATCTCTTACCTGTGGCACAGCAGCATGGTCTTCAATAATCTTTGTGTCTGCTTCCTGGGCCCTGCTGCGGTCCAACCTTTGCAGCGCTGCATGCCAATATTGCACAAAGCAAAACCATACACCAGAGCATGCGCCCCCCTGGCTGAGCGCCAGAGCGCACACTGCAGGTCCACAAGCCGCTGGCGCCGCTGCCGTCGGGCGCGCCGGACCCCGTGGCCGACTGCCTCCGCGCCGAGGTGGCACACGCCGCCGCCCTCCAGGCCACCGCCCGCGCGTCGCTGCTGCAGGCCCTCGCGGCGCTGCACGGCCGTGCCGAGGGCACCCCCGACCTCGTGCCCCTGCTGCGCTCCCTCTCGGCCGACGAGGTGCTACTCCGGGACACATGGTACCTTGATCAAGTTGGTAGTTGGGTGCTTTGGCTCATAGCTGGGTGGAATGGACTGGATTGCCGGCTGCATCCTCGAGTCGCATGTCGCGCAAGCTGCAGTTTATGGCAGCTCCGGCGACGCCGCTACTTCTAACCTGCGGTGCTGGGTTGAGGTAACCTTGCTGACACCGTTGCTGCTTCGTGTGTTGATGGCTCTCACCTCAGCCCCGGCACAGCAATGGCACGGCTATGACAAGAAAAGTGCTTGTTGCCGCCGCTGTCTTGCAAATAGAACAGCTTACTCTAGCGTGATGTCATATAGCTGAAGCCGCCCGCTGTTCAGCATATGATGAGGGTTTTTGCCAATCGGCCGGACCGCCTCCAGCCCTGCATGGAAGTCACTGTCCTAGGCCGCGATGACGAGGCTCTGAGAATCCCGCAAGACACATCCCGCAAGGCACATGAGTGGTGTGCACACGTGTATGCGCTCATACAGGTGCCGGAGTCGTGGGCGGAGCCGGCCGCCATGCACAGCACAGCCTGCCTGTCGGCATGGCTGGCGCATCTGCGCGGCCGTGTGCGCTTCCTGGCGCGCTGGCTCACCCGCGGGATGCCGCGGCCGGTGTGGCTACCGGGGCTGTCCTCCCCGGCGGCCTTCCTCACGGCGCTGCTGCAGCGGCACGCCCGCACCGCCGGGCTGCCGCTGGAGCGCCTCGAGCTCGCCGCCGAGGTGCTGCCGGCTGGTGCTGGCGAGGGTGGGGACCACGGCCGCGGGCGGAGCTGCACTGCGTCGAATGCACCAGCTGCTGCGGCCTTTGCTCAGGTGCGCTGCCGGCCTGTTTCACAACATGTAACGTACAATCGAGGAGCAAAACCGAAGAGGCAGCTGCCTCTAGGTAGCACCGCCGGGAAAGTATTAATGTACAAGATCACAACTGCCACCACTGAGGTTCTGTGTACCATCCGAGGTAGAAAGTTCACTGGTTGGTGTTATGTGGCAGTGGTTGGCATGCATGGTGCTGGGCTGATCTAAATCCAGGTCTTGTGGCTTGGGCGCATTCGGTGGACGTGCATCCAGCAGAGATCACCACGGGTCAGCAGGTCTCGCAAAGCCAGCGTGCATATACAGTAGTGGAATGGCACACAGTGCGTGCCAGGCACTGCTGGAGTCGCACACTGCATGCGCACTTGAGTCGGCAACCAGCGCGATAGCTGTCAAGTGCCTTTGCTTGTTTCAGGAATTGGATCGGTAACAAGTCGACATAGCTTGGATGCAGGAAGCTGTGCCTGTTACGAGCCTTGTCCCATGGTGGAGGTGGTGCTATGTTGTGCCACTGATGCTGTGCTGTGCCATCGTCGGTATGCTTGCCTCACAACGTCAGTGGATGCAAGCGGCACAGTGCAGTTCTGACAACGCGGGTGGACGCAGGGACGTTTGGAGGGATGCACTGTCCATGGGCTCAGCCTTCAAGGCGCCCGATGGGACGGTGAGAGAAGATGCATGGTGAAGCCAGCCGCAGAGCACGGGCTGGCAGCCATGCCTGTGGTTTTCCTGAAGCCGGTGCTCCGCGAGCACGAGCGCGAGTCGGGCACGGCCCACGGAGCAGATCCACGGGAGAACATTGACCTTGCGGCAGAGAGAATTCAGGAAGCTGCAAAGGCTAACAATCTGCGAGGTGGACGTTCAGACCGCGAACTAACCGAAACTCTGCTGCTAGAAGTGCGTGTAGATGTTTTCGAGACCGAGTCCAGAGGACGCAGTGCCCCATCGCTGCTGACGCTGAAGCTCCCGGCGTGGAACGATCCGATAGATAAGTCAGACTGGCTTGCAAGTGACCACGAAAGGTGTTCATGGGTGCTGCAGAGCGCGGCACTACTGTGCGTCGACAGCGCAGAGAACAGCCTTAGCCCTGACAAGTAGAAGAACTGAATTATCCCAGTGTTCTGATTGTAAACTGACTGATTAAAAGTCGGCTCCCGTGGTATTTCACTTGCTTCTGCATACGACACACTGCGCTGAAGCGCATCAGATGCACCCAAGCAGCCTGCACCAGCACATTGCGACACCTATTGTGCATAGATTGTACTTGTATGCCTCAGAGCCATGTGCATGCCGTCCTGGCATTAGCATGAAAATGTACCGTCTTTACACCGCAACCGTGCACCGAGGCAGGCAGATCACGCAGGTACGAAAACGTAGTATCTCTAAACAAGCAGATACCGAATACTGCGTATGGAAAAATCGAGGTTGTGGCGGACACATGCCTGGTTCTCAGGCCGGTGTGAGGCGGTGTGAGGTCGAATTCTTGGGATTTTGCATGCGTGTTGCCGGGTACACGTAAACGCATCGGCGCGATATCGCATTGCAGGATGCCTCTGGTCACGCATTTTGCACAAAGGTTGCTGGAAGCATCTTCAAATCAGCAGAAGTGTTTGTGGTGCTAGTCTGCATGCGCAGCCGTGACTGTCTTCAACGACGTGCTGACACAGCCAGAGCTGCATTGCCACACGCGGTCGGCCCACCTTGCCATGGCAGTCCCAGCTCCCGACTTGCGTGGTATAGGTTATGAACAAGGCCAGTACCTAGGACGAGGTGGCGAGGGCGCTGTCTTCCGCTACACGTACCGCGGCAGTCAGCAACGAGGATGCGTCACGCCGGGTCAGCCAGTCGCAATAAAGTTCACTCCCGCTGTCAAAATCAGGCCTAATGAGATCCTTGTTCAAGCTCGGATCGATCATTCGGGCATTGTCAAGGTGTTGGACGTCTCCAGGTATGCAAGTACTCAGCGCTAGCGGTCAAGCACTCGAGACAAGTGCCACAGCTGTGCACGACAGCTCATGAGACACAAGCCGATGTGCCGCGACCAGGTCGACGCATGGAATATATGTGCTCGAATCTCAACACTGTATGCCTGTTCGCAAAGCACTTGAGCCATCGCGTGCAGTGAAGTTATGCACACAGGTGTGGCGAGTCTGGCACCAGAACTCGTGGACCGCCACAACTGGACGACTCCCTAAATGTGAAATCTGCAATTTATTATCACGTTGTGCATTGCAGTTGCATTCCCGAACGTGTGCGTAGCGACGCTGACGGCGTGCCGGACGTCCAGCAACACCGCAATCATCTGTACCTCCACATATATGCTCGCTGCTGCAGCAGCGAGTTCTCATGAACACGTCGGCAATGCGTACGTAGCTTTAGCGTTTATCCACAGTTGGTCATGAACTAGCACAGCAGCCTCTACGAGCGACGCACGCATGATGGCGCAGAGAGCACATTCACGCGCGGCCATGCATGTGCCCCTCGCTGTGCGGTGACGCGTCATGCCTTGCCCACAGGTACAGCGACCGGGCCATGGGCGCCTGCCTGCTGACAATCTTCGAGCTGGCCAACCCGATGCCGGTGCTCCCGCCGGGCGCGTCACTTGGCTCCTGCATCGACAGCATCGTCAATGCAAACATGTGCGGCTGCGTATTTGCCGGTCGGCCGGGGGCCGTGCCCATCATCCCGCTGTGGGCCGTCACGCGGCCTCCCTCGCTGTTCCCGCAGCTCGGCGGCGCCACCCCAGCCACAGCTGCGGAGGCCGAGCCCGACCTCCGCTGGATCATCGCCCAGGTCCGCCCGCATGCATGGCCACACCATGCATCCCCACCCCAATGGCACTGGCGCAGGGCCTCGTGCATGCATCGTGCCCTGCGCGTGTGCGCATGCATTCACCGCGCTTGAACGCACATCGCCATGGGGACAAATGCTTGACAGTGGCGGGAATCTGCGCTTGCGGCGTGCGTCATCGTCTGCATGGGGGTCGCTGTGCGGCTGATCGTCCCGCGCGGGCTGTTGGTTGTGGCTCAGGTGGGCTGGGTCTTTCCATGCATGCTGCACGCGGTTCCAGCAGACCCCCCTCCCCCTCCTTACTCTTGCCGCTGCAACACCCCATCACCTGTGTCTGTTCAGCGCCGGGCGGCTGTGGCCACAGGTGGCCGTGGCGCTGGACTTTCTCCACCAGCACCCCATGCGTGTGTGCCACCGCGATGTGAAGGCGGCAAACGTCCTCGTCACCGCGTTCTCGACCCACGCGGACGGCGAGCTGCGGCCAGAGGTCAAGCTCGCTGACTTTGGCTTCAGCAAGGCCCTCCGTGACGGCGACGGGCAGGCGCCCGATCTCGGGCCCGGCGCGATTGAGGAGGCCCTGGTGAGGAGCCGCCTGGGGACGGCGTGCTACATGGCCCCGGAGATCTACGGCCTCAGCCAGTGCGTGTGCTCAGCTTTTCTCTGATGGGAAAGGGGAGAATCGGTGTCACGCAATAAAAAGTCAAAACGCACAAGTGCATTTATTAGAATTGTGCTTGACCCAGCCACCACGGATTTCCAACTTGGATTCCGCCAAGTTGGAAAGGTGAGGTAAATCGGTGCTGATTCTCTTTCAGCTAATAAACCTGCCTGCTCCTCCGCCTGTGGCCCGAGCAGGTCCTGCATGCATGAGCACTGCGACACGCCCGGATTTGAAAAATCTCGGACGCAATGGAGCAAATCACTCAGCGAGCGCCGCGGCCGCTCGCGTTGATGTGCACCGTGACCATGGGCGCCGGATGCGAAGGTCGTACATGTGCGCTTGGCGGTGGCCAAGTGCCGCCTGTCCTCGGCGCGCCATTGTGCCGGATATCGACAGCATCAAATCCCGGAGCATGCCTAGGTCAATGTCGTGAGTTTGTGTACCGAGGCACCTCTGAGACATCGGAGCTGCGTGCCGAGCTGTGGGCGCACACCCGGCTGAGCCCTCACCACATATGCATGGTGCCCATGCGTGCAGGAACGCCGCGTACTGCGGCATGAAGGCCGACGTGTGGTCGCTCGGGATCATGATGTGCGTGCTCGTGACCGGCGTGCAGCCCTTCCTGCTCCGCAGCAGCGACAACGGCAAGCACGTGATGCAGCGGTCGCGGGACGCGCGGCACGTTCGGCATGTGCTGGACTCCGTGAGGCGCGCGGGGGCCTCCGCGGCCCTGTCCGCGCTGCTGCAGCGCATGCTGACTGTCGAACCAGAATCGCGCTGCACCATGCATGAGGTGCGCTCGGCGGGCCCCCTCCCCGGAGGCCGACAGCCCGTGAGTCTCACGATCTGCAAGTCAACAACTTTGACAGCATTTCGGCCTGCTAGTGAATCTCGCGTGGCCGTACGAGGGCACGTGTGGCCGCTAGACGGCATCTGCGTCGCGCCTCACATTGACCCCCCCCCCCCCCCCCCCCCTGGGCACGCGAAGAAAGGCTGTTCGGCGCAGGTTCTGCATTCCCAATGGATGTCCCTCCTCAACGGGGACATCCGGAACCCGAACGCCGGCCCCTCCGGACGCTCGGCGCCCGGCGTGCCGCAGTTCCTGCCGATGTGGGATGCGCTCAAATCGAGCCAGCGCGAGCGCGCGGAGGAAGTTCACGCCGCGTTCCGCGTGCACACGACCGCGCACGCCCCTCCCCACCGCCCGCACGCGCGGCCCCTGCCACGGGCGGACTGCTCCCGCTGCGGCTGGACCCTCCCGCATCTGCAGCACGCCACCGTCACCTCGGTGCGTTTCTGCGCTCTCCGCGCGCTGCCCATGCTATGCGTGCTGAGCACCTTTCGAGTCGCCACATCGTTGCAGCCGCGGACAGGGGGGGCGCCCTGGCGGAGTCAGAGGGGTCTGCGCATGCTTAGTTCCAGCACCTGGATGTGCCAGTCGTGAGCTTGCTGTGTTCCGATCGTCCCGCCGACGGCCTCGGCGCGTGTCAGCGGTGTCAGCACTGTGAGCCCTCGCACATGCACAGCGCCTATGGCGAGCGCTTGCTCCTGACCGCGTGCTGTGCGTGCTGTGCAGCTGCTGGAGGACATGCGGGCGCAAGGCCGCTGACTCACCGTCGTCAGGCAATCCGAGCTCATCATGATCTGAACTCACCATGCAGCGACGCTACGGCGCTGCCTGCTGTGGCTTTTGCCTCGTGTTCCGCGTGCTGTGCCTGCTGCACGCCGCACTCCCCCTGCGACACAAGCCCGCCATCCCCGCCCACCCATACTGTCAGACGTTACTGGTCGTCTGAGTGTGGCGATCTCCGTCCGGCCGGCCCCGGAATCCCCCAACCCCCCCTCCCCCCCCCCCCCCCCCCTCCCCCCTCCGTTCCGCTCTCCACGCAGGTCCATCACGATGTCAAGCGAACCTGCCATTCCTGTCGGGGGCTTCTGGAACCTTCCGGGAGCATCTACACCCAGCGGCATGGCCTCCGCCGCCGTTTTCAAGATAACAGGAAGGCATCTGTTTTCAAGTCGACTGTGCTTCTCATGGGCCACTGCCTCTGCGGCCTCGGCAGCATTGTTTTGCCGTTCCATCTCCCGCCTCCCCCCCCCCCCCCCCCCCCCCCCTCCCCTCCCCTCGCTGTGAGGCCACACACTCATCACTGGGTGACCCCACAGCGAGCTTTCATTGCTGCAACTGGCGCCAGATGTGTATGACAAAGGCTCAGCAATGAGAGGCGGGTAGCACCGCATGGTGCAACTGCTACGTGGCGTGTGCTTGAGATGTGGCGTGTGCTTGTGAGGTGTAGCCGCCACATGCGCTCCTGGTACTAGACCCCTTGGCGTGCGCTGTGTCTCCATTGGCACCTCGGCCGCCCGGCTGCTCGAGAGCTGCACAGTGTGCAGTGCGTTCTTATGCATCGCCGGTGATGTGGTGAAGTGTGTGCATGGGCTTCCATGTGGCAGTGCCGAGGGCCGACCGCCTTTCAATAGCACTTCAGAAGTGTGGCAATGCCATGCTGTGTTGGCAGGCTGTACTGCCAGGCGGATGCGCTGTAGACAGCACCGGGCACGTGCACCCGCTCCTGTAGTGGTATCGGCCCATGCTGTGCATGCTGTGCATGCTGTGCATGCTGTGCAGTCACGCACGTTTGGCAGCCTCGCTCTGCAGCTCTAGTGGGGGCCGGAGGCAGCACGATTGCTGCATCAGAACGGCTCCTCGGCGGTGGAACATGGCAACGGCGGCATCACAGCATGCATAGTAGATCGCTGTAGCGAAGCTGCTTGGTCGTGGATACATGCTGGTTGTTGTGCTGCTGGTCTGGTTGGTGACGTGCGCACTGCGCAGTGGTGAGCGACTTGGCCCTCCGGGTGTGTAGGCATGGCGGGTTGCATCGGTGTCCGTTCAACAACTTTGAGGAAGCCCATGTCTTCAACGTATTTAGGGAACACAACAGTGACCAGTGCCACGGGGGTTTGTGTGCATCAAGCAGGATTGAGGGGCAGGACTAGCGGGATCAACAATCTGGTCATTACTTGTTTCCCTGTGCGCAACACATCACCGCGCTGCTGGTCTGCGATGCACATGTGTGTTACTCTGAAGCTGGACATTGAAATATTTTGTAGCTCCATGGCTGCATGTGTAATTGTGAAAGTGTGTTTTGTTGTTAGAGCTGGCCATCAGCACCGAAAGCTAGGCTGCAACCCACTGCACAACCATGTTCCACAGCTCTGCTGGAACACATGCACCATTGTTGATTTTTGCCAATGACCGAAACGCGAACACGCTTGTTTTCGTTTCGGTCCCTCGTGGTGTGATGCAGGCACCTTGTGGACGGCATCACCCTGAAGCACAGGGCACAAGTCGCTGTCTTCCCTGAAATGTGCACATGTTGAGACAGGAATCCACCACAACAATCTGGACAACTTTTGCATCTTGCACATGGACTCGGACGTAGCTGAGCTCTTCTATGAGTTACACACATGCAGCGGAGCACAGTCACCTATCCATCAACCATGTCCATGCGCGACACACTGCCACCCACAAACACCCACACAGACAGATCTGGAGCAAGCAGGAGCTACAGTCCAGCTGTAGTGCAGGGAAAGCTCCTACAGTCATCATTCACAAACACAGGCAATCCGGTGTATCCTTCTGCTGCCGAGTCAGTGAAGGGCAGACTGAACCGTCACACCTGCAGCCTCGGCCGCTGCCAGCATCCCCACCAATCTCAAGCCTGAGACCCAGCCTTGTGGCACAGCTCAATGATTACAGCACGTCTAGGCGATCTGGAACTCAGGGGCACGCACACGCCTACCGGAGCCGTGCCACAGTGACATCACACACGCATGTGCCACGACGGTCACCTCCCAAGCAGGCACAACAGTGGAGCCCTGGGCATGCCTCTTCACATGTTCGCAACGCCACCACTGTGTCAAATCAAGCCAAGAGCAGCAGCACGCTGGCATGGCACATGGGCTGAAGGCAGTGCAGGCACCGAGATGGGCGACATGATCAGCCGGCCTCGCCTGCAGAGATGCCCCCCCCCCCCCCCCCCCACTTGCTTGTCACGACCGCTTGTACCGGGGGACCGCAGCAGGAACAGCAGCGGCACAGGGACGCAGGAATGGAGCTGCACTCGTCCGCAGCCACGATGTTGGTCAGTAAGGCCCTTGACGCGTCGAAGGGCACGTCACCCAGCCCCCAAGCGCAGATATCAGCCACCCTCACACTGTGTTCCACAGCGAGCGAGAGGATGCGGTGCGCACACGGCAGATCACCCCTCCGCACGTGCCTCTCAAGCAGCAGCATCTGACCACAAGCTGAGCGTCCGAACGCAGCCGCGGCCCGGAAGACCCACCCTCGCCAGAGGTGTCTCGTACTGAGAGCCTCGCAGGCAGCGCTCCATCAGCCTCAACAGAGAACAGGCGCCTCCAGGGCAGCCAGGTGCGCGAAGCGCATCGCAAGCCATCGGCGGGCGACGCGATGCGAGGCGGCTCTCCTACAAGGCAGACAGCAGGCGCTCGACGGCGGCGTTCACATTGCCGCCGGTCGCCTGCAGCGCACGGATGTTCTCCTGGTGGTTGCCGAAGCCCATGTCCCGCAGCTGCTGCAGCTGCGGGGCGTACGTCTCCTCAGGGTTGGCGACCGGTGGCAGCGCGCCGCCGCCGGCGCCACCAGCGCCGAGCAGCCCCGCGAGCCCGGGGGCCATGCCGCCGGCGCCGCCGGCGCCCCCGAGCGCCTGCATGAGGCCGGCAATGTCCGGGGCGCCGGCGGCGCCGGGGCCGCCCCCGAGTGCCCCGCCCGCGCCGCCGCCCATGCCCATGCCACCGGACCCTTGCATCGCTTGCATAGACGCGCGGAGGACCTGCGGGCAGACGGCACGGTGTTGCCCACATGCTTGGCCACTTCTGTGTGTGAGGTGCACGCACAGGGGACGATCTGGCCGCGGACCTGGGATCGATGGATGGCGTGTATTTGTGGAGGCACCAGGGCATGTGCGAGCTGTGTCCGTGCCACAAAGGAAGATCAAGGTGAGCGAGTGCACACAGACATGATGGCACAGCTTGTGTCCATGGTGTTTCAGTTCACGTGGCCAGCAGGGTGCGGCTGCAGACCTCAGGGTTGAGCATGACACGGAGCATTTCGGGGTTGGCCATCATGTCCATGATTGCCGGGTTCGACTCGGCCATGGCGCGCATCTGCGGGTTGGACTGGAACAGCATCTCCCGCATGCCGGGGTTGCTCATCATCTGGGACATCAGCTGCGGCATCATCTCCTGCATCGCGGGGTTCTGCAGCATGCTCGCCATGCCCTCCATCCCCGCGCCGGCGGCGGGGGGCCCCCCAGCCCCCCCAAGGCCCCCGCCGCCGCCAGCTCCACCCAGTAGGGACATCAGGTCGCCACCTGGAAGGCCGGCAGCGGCTGCGCCGCCAGGGGCCGCCGCGCCGCCGCCGCTCGGCGCCCATGGGTTGGGCAGGGGAGAGTCATTCGGGGCGGCGCTGTCGGCGGGTGCGGGCGCGGCTGCGCCACCGCCGGCGGCAGCTCCGGCAGCATCGCCGGGGGCAATGCCGAGGTTGGACAACATGGATGCGAGGGGGTTGGCTGTGGCGCCTCCAGACGCCGGGGCGGAACTTGGCGTGTTTGCCGCGTTGATGGCATCATTCGCCGATTCGAACATTCGCCGCAGGTGGTCATAGCCACCGGGCATGGTCTCGATGTTTCGCATGGCCACATCGTTCGTACGCATCTGCTCTTGCATCATTCCCTGCAACACCGCCGCTGTGAACGCTGAGGTCAGGGTCAGGGATTGCTGAAGTTGTCAGGGTCAGGGATTGCTGAAGTTGGCTTCTGGAGTACATTGGACATGACTATATATACCACTGATACAATACCAGTGCATCTGGTCAAGACGGTCCGTCCAGGGCCACAGCATATGGTCTTTGTCAGCATGGATCCCACACGGCCTGTGCATACAGGAGTATCGCCTTTGGGCAGCATGGCATGTGTGGAAATCTATCACCAGGAAATTCATGCCTGCAGATGACTGGTGAACCTAGCCAGAGCTGCAGTGATCTCACGGCTTTTGGCACGGGACGCACTGGGCTCGACATCGCCCTCATTGCATCTCGCAATACTTCTGGATTGTTGAGAACTTGCGCCATCTGAGGGTTCTGCTCCATCAAATTCTGCATGACCGGACTGGACTGCATCATCGTCCGCAACAAGTCTGGGTTGTTCATGAATGCTTGCATCATGGGGTTGTCTGCCCCCATGCCAGCCTGCACACAGAGCCAAACATTCAAGAATCTCGAGGCAAAACTCTGCTCAGGACGAGGCAGCATGCAGCGAAAGAAAAAGAAACCACACTGGCAGTAGGCTTGGGGCTTGAGCGGGCCCTGTTGGAACTCGCGGAGCTTGCGCGGCCCTGCACGGTAACAACTAATCAAGTGGCACGTATTACACCACAAAAATACTGCTTTAAGATTAGCTGCGGGACGTACCCGTCGCTGGCCGCAGGTCGCCCACGCACCATATGGACGACATGCTGGTCTCCTATACCTGCACAGATAACCCACTGCAACGTGACAGACCTTTGGAGATTACGGCATACATATGCCTGACGGGATAGACATACCATAGTCAACGACGGTTTGGTGGTCTTTCATGATCTGGCCTTTATAAATGAGCCGCTGCTGCTCTGCTGCAAGATCGCAGTGCTTTGCCACCTCTTCTTTGAGGTGCAAGATCGTGGCATCAGCAAGCACTGTGATGGTAAATCGGTCGGGCTTGTCACTGCTCTGCCCTGTAGGCTTGATGACGATGTTGATACTCTCGCTCATGCCCTTTACCAATAAATAAAAGATCAGAGACAGAAGATTGCCGTTATCAAACAGCTGCACATGTAGCTATACGTCTAGGCTCACCTCAAAAATGTCGCGGTGAGGCTACACAGCAGATCACGTCAACATCGGTTAGTTATGTCGCAAGCGCGCTAAACATACAAAAATACACATCTGCGCATCGAGAGGACCAAGAATAGGACCTCCAGACCCATCTCGACGACGGCGGGTCGAGTCAAGAGCGTTAACGTGCTGGCATGTCCCGGTGACAGTCCCGCGATACATGACCAGAGCTTTTACGACCGTCGCAGTCCATGGTCTGTGGGGAAACTTCTTGGCAATCTGTGTTCATTTGTCAAACATCACATCGTGTGATCCAGGGATGAGATCTTTTCTCAGCCGCTTCACAGTCAAATGTTCCTGGTCTACGTCTTGCTCATGCTTCTGTGCACAGTCCAGGGAGCAAGCCCTATCAACGGGCTCTGGTAGCTTCTGGCCATGGGAAACCAATGTCTAACATGCTGCCTCTGTGATAGTGCTTGTCCATAAGCCTGTGCTGCTAATTCCAAAATGGCTGCGTCATGCGCTCTGGAACGGAGCAGGTTTGGTCAACACCAGCTCCAAAGGCTTGATGGGCTTTCCTTGTCGCTTGTACTCGCCAATCAGCTCCTCAGCATACCTGTTGAATCGCTTGTCTGCATCCGATGACAGCACCTCAACCATTGCCGCCTCTTGCAGCTTCTGCACCTTTGCAGCTTGAATTTTCTTCTTCTTCAGCATCATCTGGTGCTTCTGGAAGTCGGAGATGTGCTTGTTGTGTGCCCTCCTCGATTCCTCTTCAGCTGTCTCCTCCTCGACCAACTGCTTCATCCTCTCCTGCACGTCCACGCCAAAGCCATTCTACGTAGTGCGATGGACTGCAGCATCTGGCTTGATGTGCTAGACTACAGGATTGCGCCTGTTCAATACATCTCTGACTCCGCCGCTCCATGGTTTGGGCGAAGCTTCAGTATCTGCCACAAGCACATATTGCATTACAAGGATGCTTCTCTCGGCCCAAACACACAACGGAACAGGCGAACATCAGTCAAGAGTGCCCCAAACCATGCTCGAGACCATGGGCTCACATCGTGGGATCTGTGTCTCTTCTGGACCGAAGGCTGTGGCTCGCTATTGTGGCCCTGGTCGACCATAAAGCAGCCTGTGTCGGGCAGAGGTGACATTAATATGCTTCGACCAACAATCCAATTGTCTTGCTCAGAATGATTATGAGCTGCGTACAACTGTCAGCAAATGTACGTAAACTACGCTCTTCCAAAGCCCAGTGACACACCACGTTGTGGCAGCCAGAAGCTTAAGGATTGCCACAAATGGTCGTGGCTCCACCTGCAATCTCTCGTGATTGACCTGGTCCCAAGCACGGACCAGAGTTCCCAGACCATTGCACGCTTGTGAACAATATGCACGACTCTGAATGCTCGCACCCCCCCGCACTCCCTTCCAATCCATAACCAAACAGCCCCTCGGCCCCGCCTACGACTGCTGCTGCGATCCCGCCACGTCTGGACAAGAAGCATGGACCGTACATTCCAGGCTGCAGCGAAGGCTTGCTCCTCGAGCATCTGCTGCCGCTTGTCATCAGCACGGGCGCCCAGTTGCTGCTCACGAGAGGCACAGATCGCCTCCCACTCTGCTCGCCTCTGGGCGGCTCGCTCGGCCGCGACAGCAGCACTGCGGTCATCTGCAGCCTTCACGTCTCGATCGAGGCGCTCGTTCTCGTTGCTCATGAACTCCTTGAACTTGCTCTCCATCAAGTCGACCTGCCCAACAACACCGTGTCTGCCTTGCACACAGAGTGTCGCATCTCTGACAGCCTCCAGCCGTGCGGAGTTTCTCACTAGAACACAGCGCCGCTCTGCAGGCTGCATCAGGATGTTGCTTGGACGCCACCATCGGCCCTGATCGCTGGAGCTGTTGAGTTCAGAACCAAGATGGCCAGGACAGAACTCAGACGGGTGCAGCCTGGACCATAGTCTGGCGCTGCAGTCAACTCCATTCAGATTGACCACACGCTCACAAGCAGCACACATACTGTCAGAAGCAAGCAACACCGTGCTTCCGCACGATCGACCAGGTCCATATCCCCTCGGAGTCTGTTCAGAGCTGGGACCTGGACACCGTCCGACAACACCAGAATCCTTCTATTTCTCAGGGCCTTGCAAGCCCGCATTAAGCATCACAGCAGGCCGGCAGAGAAGGCAGCGGTCAACGGCGCACCATGACTTTGCGCTTGGCCTCCTTCTCGGCCTCCCGGGCTGCCTCCCGCCGCTTCCGCTCCGCCACCTTGCGCTCCTGCGCCTCCGTGTAGGCATGCCGCGAGCGCTCCGCAGCAGCCTCCCGCTCCGCCTCACGGGCCTTGAACTCCAGAAGCGCCTCGTTAGCACGGGCCGTGTCCGCATTGGCCTTGACAGCCCGCTCGCGCGCCTGGCGCTCCTTCTCCGCCGCATCTGCCGCCTCTGCAGCGGCCTTCTGCTTCAGCAACTCGCCCTGCATGATGTGGATCATTGCAAGCTCAGCGTCTTGAGGTGTAGCATGCATGGGTGGCCAGGATCGCTGCTGCACATGCACAATGATTGACTGTTGCATGCAGCCACGTGGATCATTGCAAGCTCAGCGTCTGAGGTGTAGCATGCATGCGTGGCCAGGATCGCTGCTGCACATGCACACTGATTGACTGTTGCAAGCAGCCATGCTCCGCTGTTGCATCCAGATCAGGCTGCAATGTACAGAGGGCACCACAGATGGAGACAGGCGGAGTCGCCACATTGTTCCCACCTCATTGACCTTGGTTCTGCCACAGCGCACGGACGCTTTGCAGACAGCAACGATGATGCTGTTGACTACATGGCAGCAACTACTATCCTGTGGCGGTAATTGTCTTGCAATGAGCTATGTGATCACAGGTGAGTGCACAGGTGAGTGCAAGGCCTGTGCTTGGAATCATGTTGACATGGCCCAGGAGCGCAGGAGAACGCAATGGCAGCTAATCCAGGCTGATACTGAGGCATGCGGGAGGCCGCACCTCTTCTTTATTCGCAGCTCTATCAGCCAGAATACTGGCCCGAAGCTCTGCAAGCTGCTCCATCTGGCCTGCCTTCTGCTCCAGGGCCCGCTCTCGCGCCTCACGGAGGCGCTGCAGCTCTGCATCCTCCGCCAGCTCCACCTGTTCCCGCCTCTGCCTCTCAAATGCCTCCTCCTGGGCCTTGCGGAGAGCTGCGACCTGCAGACTTTCTGATCAATTCAAGACGTGCACATCGCGGAGCATCTCGGTGGACTGAGTCATGTCATGAACAACACAAATGCGGCATGCAAGCAAAGTGGCACACCGAGCGAGGAGAACATTCTCACCGGAGTTCAGTCGCCAGCTCACCACGCTGCTGATGTGGATTGGCTGGGGTTGTCGGCGTGTTGTGTGATTACACGCCCGGCATGCTCATAGGTGTGACGACATGGCCACACATCGCTTTGACAATTTCGGCACAAGAGCGGGAGATCAAAGGGGATAGAAAGGCAGCATGGAGCAGCAGGGGTCATGCTCGGAGTGAGAACTGGTTCAACCTTCTGTATAAAGGCAAGCAAACACAGCTGTGCGTATGTCTGGCTCCCACCTGATGTTTGAGCTCGATCTGAGCGGAGCGCTCTGCAAGCACGTCACAGTGCATGGCTGCGCTGTGAAATGACTTTGCGGCATCTGTGTCGTGAAATAGCATCTTGTTCACCCTTTCAAGAGTTCCTCTGCGGGCTTTTTCCTTGACCTTTGCCTCTTCCATATCTTGCTGTACAGAGAAGCGCACAGGTTACTCAAGGATAGGTGCAGCGGTACAAATGGGGAGGTGTGAGTTGTGCTGTTGCCATAGTCGTTCCCACAGCTGTGGACTGAAGAGGTGAAACAAGCTCAGGTATCCATGCAAAAGTTGGCCTGCATGAGAACTTCAACACTAGAAAGGACTCAGTGCTAGATACACCTGGTAGCGGAGTAACATGCTGGCTGAATTGCGGTTCTATGCCTGTTTAGAATTTGCAGTTTCATCAGTGCTCTGTGTCAAACTCAAGGCATCTTATGCACCACCACGGTATAAAAGGTGCAGTAGACACTGCTGACGTCGAGCTGCACATTACCTGAGCTTTAACGGCTTCACTTGCAGCCAGACGCTCTCGCCTAGCACGGTCTTTCCGCTGCCGCTGTGCCTGCAAATTAAAAAAAATTGATGGTAATACAAAACAGAACTCCCGTCAGTGCATCCCAAGCGACTTCATTCAAACACAAAATGTCATACAACGTGGGCCACACCTCCAAAGTGTTGGGCCAGCCTTGTGCCCTATGCTTGCTCCGCTCATGTAGCTCAAGCAGGTACTTGGTCTTGTCGGTAGATTCTGGTGGAGCAATCTGCAAACATAGACTGCCTCGCAGGTCGAGAGTAGTGTTAGATGCTTCTGAAAGTTTGATCAGGGCCGTTCCGTACCAAGCTTTTCATGGTCTTCAGCTGAGCTGCAGAAACAACGCTGACAGAAGCCATCCTGGAAAGGTCGCGTTTCGCCGCAAGCGAAACGACGAAGTAATTAGATGTAGAATCACGTCTTTGAGTATGCCGTTTCTAGAGCAGCAGCGCGACGTCCGCGCTGTGTACCTGCCAAGACAACGTGTACATCGGGACTTTCCTCAGAGCAAAGCGAGGATGTTCACTGGCCAGATTGCATCCAGCTGCAGCCAGTAGCCCACGCAGCAAGGACGCGCGGATGTTTCAGTGAAGTACATGCATGAACGTTCAAGGGCTGTCAGCAGAGGTACTGTTGCTCCTCTAAGCCTCTGTCGTCGGATCTGATGCACACCCGCTAGCCACAAGGAGATTCGTATTGTGTTTTTGGCCTGACCAAACAGCTCCCGGCGAAAACATTGAACTCACACAGACACAAAGCACCGAGTGCAAATTCCCTTCAGTGGCCCTTGGCTCGGTGGCCCGGCGGCATGTCAGGACTGTCTCATTGCGAAAAACACAAGCCCAAGCAGCACAATGCTCGAGGATCCAGACGATGTGCCGGACTCAAACAAGGCATGCTTAAACCCCACGCCTGGCGCCCGTTCAGCAACCTTTTAGGGGCTTCGTGAGACCCCACCCTGCCGGCGGTGGTCATCACCTCGAGCACTGGCATGGGGCAGCACAATTGAGTACCATTCCATGGAGGGCCCGCTCTGTATGATCCACCACCGAAACTCGTTCAACAATAATCCTCTGCGGCCTGGCATGTGCTCACGCCGCTGCAGGCATGGTCTCCAAGCGGGAAGTCAGCCCACTTTGACTTCCGTCAAACCTATTACCCGAGGCACCATGGCAAGAGCTGATGCGAACTCGATGCATCTGTCAACTCTTGTGCACCAGCAGCGTCCTCATCCCTTGATCTCTGATCAAACAATAAGTTCTGTCATTGATCGTTAGTTATTGCATTCTTGTGTAGCCTAGTGCTCGGACATTGGTCCCACGTGCCAGGCTGGTGTCAGCGTTGCTGCGCGCACTGTGCCAGCCGTACTTGATCTGTTCTTGGGAATGCCTGGCAGGCACTGCAAACGGCTGTCACAGGACGGTCCACGTCAGTCGGCTGTGGCTGCCTACATCCGGGTGCCTGTGTGGAATTGCCACAAACGCCCCGAGCGGTCACCTGAGAGGTCCATGTGATTTCACATGATTTGCACGGCTCCACGAGACGTTGAAGTGCCTGACGATTCGCTGGCGAGGTGCTGTGGTGGATGAGTATCTCCTGACCAGTCCTGCCCAGTAGTGACGCCTGTGACTGCTTCCTGAGGTGCTGACAACGAAGGCCGCGGTGGCGGACTTCATTTGTGTGGTGCAGTGAGAAGCTGGAGGTGGCGTATGTGTGCCAATGAATTTGTCGGAGTGGCCGTTTGCACCGCCGGGGGGTTTGAGTGCACACAAGTCGTGTTGTGCGCTGGGGGGTTGGCTGGGCTGAGGCAGAGTGCCTGTAGTGACTGGGGTGTTGGCTGGGCTGAGGCAGAGTGCCTGTGGTGACTGGTTACTGTCCTGCGCTTGGGAGTAGCGCTGATGTCATGGGGTTGCGAGGTGTTGCTCTGTGATGCCTGCGGTGCTGCGTGCCTCTCTGGATGTAAAGTAACGTAAATCTGAGTTTACTGAGCCGTGTCGTATTGGGCATTGACAACTCCGAGTGAACGGGACCACTTCTGCCGAATGTGGCCTTATGAAACCCAGGCCTGTCTGGGTACAGCATGGTGGCAGGGTAATGTGTTACAAGGACAAAGCAAGCAAGGCAGGTAGCACCGCGAGCAACAACCAGGGGAACCGCGCACCACGCCAACAGGCCACATGCAGCACACACCAACACACCCACGCAACGTCAGCATCTGCGCCGGCCACAGCCACGCAGCCACACACACGACCACACGCACCCACAGTATGTGTTGGGGGTTGGGTCTGGGCCGCGTGCGGGTGCGTGGGTGCGTGGGTCGGGTTTCAGTGTGTGGTTCGTGTGGTAGTGTGTGGGAGCGTAGGGGTGTGTGGGTGCTTGTTGTGCCTTGGCGTTGGCTGTGGCTCTCCTGCTGCGTGCGCATTGTGTTTCTTGTGCTCTCCCTTTTGGTCCTGGCGGTGCTACCGGCCCCTCCGGCTTTTTCCTTTGCAACACACACCCACAGTAACACACAAGCCTCCCACCCTGCCCCTCCAGCTTTTTCCTTTGTAACACAAGCCTCCCACCCAACACCCAGAAGAACACCTACACACCCACCCCCAACCCGCCCACCAGCCAGGCACAAGAGCCCCGAAAGCACATGCAGCCAAGGCTGCCGAGGAAAGAAACAGCGCGACCCCAACAACAACCCCCGCCCCGGGGAGGCCCCCGCCTCCCCCAGCATAACCCACCCCGCCCACCCACAAATCCATGCCCGCAACCCCAAAAGTCCAGCCCAGCCTGCCCAAACCCCCCGGCTGCGCCTCAATGGCGGGCCACACGCAGACGCACGGGGAAGACAGCGGTGAAGCACGGTACGCCAGAGCCGCCACTACCACAAAGCGGACGAGGCCGCGAGCGCACGCAGCGACGACCGCCTATCAGGCAGCCCGGGCGGGCACGCAGTGCCGCTTAGGCCGGGTGGCCTGTGAGCGGCGTGAGGTCATCGGACGGGACCGCCAGCCCCGTCAAAACTGCCTTGCCCGCATGAGTGGCAGAGTAATGTGTGAGACAAGCAGTTCGCGCACCCCCCACCCCCTTTGACAAAATGGCTGGAGCAGACTCGCATGTGAGGCTATGCAGACGTGCAATTGCACGGATACAAAGTACATTGCACGGATACAAAGTACATTGCAATATGTGCGGCTTCCAGGATCGATTAAGTGGCACACTGGCATTCGTCACGCGCGCGCGGCCCATGACTCTCGGAGAGGAGAGCAGTGGCTTGCATACGCGACACACCCGTACATTAGCAGCACGGAGTGCAAACGTCAACTGCGTTAAATGGATGCGTGTGCCCAGGAGCGAACAGCATATCCTGCACGCGACAGCAGTTTGTGCAGGACACAGTTCGCACTGTGCGTCAAACTCTCCGATCCCTCACCCAAACTGCCCACCAAGAGCTACAGCTACGGTGCAAAGAAAGTTTGATGTCGCGAGAGGCATGAAGTTCCGGTCAGAGGCCACGCGTGATGTTGCAGTAGCATCAGGATCCCAGCGACAAGTCCTCGTTCACAACAATCCAGCTTTTGCCGCATTGACACAGCTTAAATAAAAAATACAATGGATGACATAGGACTCGACCGCACAGTACACCTCGAATTATACCGTGGCGGCTTAGGAAGGCCATGGCGCCTTGCGGCTCCGGGAATGACTGCCGTTGCTGTCAAACAGACGGTGTTAACCGCTTCCATTCGTCACACGATAGACCTACTCTGCTGCGTTGTTCGGTCGATCTGCAAGATTCCAAAGCGTCGGGGAGGTGCTGCGACTGGCTGCTGTCGTGATGAATGAACAGCCAGATGATTAGACGCTGACGACCACTTGTGCGAGCGCGGACTCGTGGCTGCAATGCATTTGATGCAACGTTTGAGGCTCAGTCCGCAGTAAGGCGTATCGAAAGGTAGGCATATCTGGTTTGGGACAACGAAGTATCCCGGGCAGTCTATTCAAAAAAGTGACATGCCTGGCTAACGGGGGTGGGACCAAGTCGGCCGCTTCCGAGAGAGGAAGACTTCGCTTAAGGGAAGCTACACCTCGACGCACTTGTGACGTTGCGTAGTGTTGTCCAGTCCATCAGTGCGCTGTGCCATAGTCGACAAGCCTGGCCAGCTCGGAGACTAGCGCGGCTACACGTTCGCGCATTAGCACGACCAGGCCCCGCACGACCAGGGGTGCTGTTCTATGCAAGCAGTGATAGGTGAGTCCATCTCAGTCTCTACATGTTTTCCCTCCGGAACTGGCCGCCCGATGGTGAAGCTCGGCTTCCCGTTGGGGAGCAGCAGGCGTTGTGGCCATCACCACGGAGCTGGACGCGGGACGGTCGCATTGTGTACAGTTGAACATAAATCTGCTGCTACACGGAAAGCAGTCTTCATAGCCTGATCGTCAGAGGCCGACTGCCACACGCGACATCAGGTCCTCAACGTTTGCACAGCTCCGCTTGCAGACGGCGCGGGAACTGTCTTCGCCGAAAGCTTGCCATCTTCATTTGTCAGATGTTTATGGCGGCAGCTTCTTCGCGCACTTGTGTGACTGACGTACTAGTTCCCATCCAGGACGCCTTCATGTCGTAACGCCGTGCTTTCCGTCATGCAGCCGACCAGTCTGCCAAATGAGGACCTTCGTGGATCCTTTAAGGTCAGGACGGACCCCGACATCGATTATTACACAGCTTGCAAGGGCTGGGAAATCCAAGCGACAAGGCAAGTTTTCCATGCTCAGCTTTTTGACTGCCTGGAAGACGACAGAAGAAGCAGAAACTCAGGCTTCGGCAGTGGACGCCGCCAGCAATGCAACAAAGGCTTTTGAGGAACACCTGTCCCTACTACAGTCTTCATCCGACGTCGCAGAGCAGGCTGGGAAGTCAGCCGTAGAGATAGAGGTCTGTTCCATATCTGCACAGGCAGAAAATCCATTTCCTACCAGAGCCTGATGTGGTCTGTCATATTCTATGCCATCTACTGTGACCCTTGCTGCCTCTCATGTGGGCGCTCCGGTTAGTCCATGTTCCCATGACTTATTCCTACAGAGCCATTGAGATCTGCAACAATGAGTGATCAGACGGCTACCAGAACACCACCCCCTCACCGGCGCCTGGCTGCTTCAGGGCTCTATGGAGTCGAAGAAGGAGAGCGTCAAGCAGCTGCTGGTAGATCTCGAGAAGCGGAACGCAGACTCGAAGGGCGCCGGTGTGGGCAGTGACATGTCAGTCGGGCTGAGCGTACGGCCCTCTGACGTCGCCAACACGATCCACGACATGGTGACAAAGAGCCGCCCCCGCGGTGTCGTGGAGCGCCCAACGCCCGCAGCCACGGTGTCCACTATCGCCGAAGCCTTTGTCGCCCCGCCTGCACCCTCGCGAGAGGAGGAAGAAGAGAAACAGCGCCAGGAGGAGGAGGAGCGGCGGCGCGAACAGGAGCAGCAGCGGCGGGACGAGCAGCATCGGCGGGAGGAGAACGAGCGGCAGCGCAACGCAGAGATCGCGCAGGCGACCGCCGCTGAGAAGGAGCGGCAGGAGCAGCAGCGGCGGCGGCAGGAGGAGGTGGCCGTGGCGCCCGCCGCTGTGCCGGCGGCGCCGCCAGCGCCGCCGGTGCCGTCCGACACCGAGCGCCGTGCTGAGGGTAGTGGCCATGAGGTCATGTTGCAGGTGTGCACTGACACCGCCTCGGCCTCACGCCGCCTCGGCCCCCGGTACCTCACACGAAGCTGCCTCAGTCCCACACTGCTGCACTCCCTCCACCACCGCCTGCCGCGGCCGATCGTTGCCGATGCTTTACGAGTCTCTCGATTTGAGCGGCCATGCGTACCTGCGCACCACCAGACACGGCCGCACAGCTCAACCACCTCGACCACTGTTGCATTTCCTTTAGCCCAGTGTGGGATGCTCGGAGTTGCCTTTGCCGGCTGTAATTAGAAAGGGCGATCACGGCGATGTGCCGAGCCCGTGCGCAACGCCGCTGGGATCTCACTTGACCGGAGAAAGTGCTCACTTCTGCTCAGCTGACAGTCCCTCACTTCACAGCCACCACCTCGCCCTCCACCATGTGCTCGTTGGCCTGCTGCACTGAGAGCCATGCTTCCCAGCAGTTTGTGGCCCCGATGCCGCGTCGTAACCCCTCTCCCAGATTCGTTGATACCCCTATGTATATCGCTTTGATTCAGCACGCACACAGACACACTGTGGTGCCATGGGTATGCCATGCGCTGGGGATCTGTGAATTCTACTGGGGTGGCTTGGCAGTGACCTGTTTTCTATGCAGTTCGCCCCATGCCCCTGCCTCTGCGACTCTGTCCATGTACAGTGCAAAAGTCTCAACACATGTGCACACATTTACACACCATGCTCGAGGCAGTGCGCCGCTTGTGCCACCGCTCTCCCCGACGCTGTCCATGAAAGGTAAAAGTTGCAATATGTATGCACACATGTACACACCATGTTCGACCACACGATGCCCCGCGGCGTGCAGGCGTTCAACTGGCTGTCGCACCAGGGCGACTACTACGGCCACATCTGCGACATGGCGCCGACCTTCAAGCGCCTTGGCTTCACGTACGTCTGGCTCCCGCCCCCGACGGCCTCCGTCAGCCCCGAGGGCTACATGCCGACGGACTACTTCAACCTGAGCAGCCGCTACGGCGACGAGGCGGGGCTGCGCCGCGCGGTCGCGGCGCTCAAGGCCGAGGGCATCAAGGTCGCCGGGGACTGCGTGCTCAACCACCGCTGCGCGCTGCACCAGGACGAGAACGGCATCTGGAACAAGGTGCGGGGGGGCTTTCCGTCCTGCCGTGGGGCCTGGGGCGGTGTTGTGTGGGCTGTGGCGTTGCAGTGCCGGTTTGCGGCGCCGGGTCTCCGTGGCCCGTGCTGTGAGGCACGAACAACCCGGACTATGCTTGTGATAGTTGTGAATGGCTTTCTGAGGGGTGACGGAGACCTGCGGCGCACGCTGCTGGGTGAGTGCTTCTGGCCACTCCTCGGCCTTGTCTGTGCCGGGCTGGCGGTAAGGGCCTTCTGAATCTAGCTCTCCCGCGTGCAGTTTGGGGGGCGCCTGGACTGGGACGCCAACGCGATCTGCGGCGACGACAGCAACTTCCGGGGCCGCGGCAACACGAGCACCGGCGACCACTTCCACGCCGCGCCCAACGTCGACCACACGCAGCCGTTTGTGCGCGAGGGCATCTGCGAGTGGCTCAACTGGCTGCGCACCGACATCGGCATCGACGGCTACCGCCTCGACTTCGCCCGCGGCTTCGGCGGTGCGCCCCCGGCCGCCCGCGGACGTGTTCTTGCTGCGATGCGAACACCGCTCCTCACAACAGACACTGCTGTTTGTACATGTTGCTGTGGCCGAAACCCCCAATTCTTTATTGAAAACAAAACAAAAGTTGGCACTCAACTGCTGCATCCAAAGTAGATCGCTGCAGCACGGCAAGCGATGGCTCCTCGCGAGTTGTACAAGTATACACCGCCGAGCCAGGTCAGCAGTGCATGCAGTGCGCCGGTGTGTGTGCAGGGGAGTTTGTGAAGGAGTACTGCGAGCAGACGGGCCCTCACTTTGTGGTTGGGGAGTACTGGGACTCGCTGCAGTACGAGCACGGCGTCGCCGCCTACTGCCAGAACCAGCACCGGCAGCAGATCGTCAACTGGATCAACGCCGCCGGCGGCCAGGCCACTGCCTTCGACGTCACAACCAAGGGCATCCTGTGCGCCCCTCCACCACCCCGCCCGCCTCTCCTGCTCGGGAAAGCGATCGAGAGCACTTTGTGCTTGCGTGAGCTCAAGTTGTGCACCAGTGCTTGGCGCCATGCATGTGTTTTGTGGCTGTGGGGTGTGGGGTGTCTTTGCAGCCGCCGCCACCAGGCGCAGGTGCCTTTGCAGCCGCCGCCATGGGCCAATCTGAGGCCCGGACATTCACATGTACTTTGCTTTACATCCGCAAATGGCACAACTGCCTGTTGAGCGAATGCATGCACTCAGCTCACAAGGCGGGTAGACGTGGGGGCAGCACCCCGCTGAGCCCCCCGCACTTCCGCACCACGCATGGCAGATATGGCGGCCACCGCCGTGCGCAGTCTGTCGCGGTAGTATGGCGGTAGTGTAATCTGACCGCTACACCAGTGCACCCTCGCTCGATGAGACAAGCGGGTAAAGGTGGTGACAGCCCGGTGCCATGCAGGCACGAGGTGTTCAACCGGCAGCAGTACTGGCGCCTCTCAGACCCCTCCCGCAAGCCCCCGGGTGTCATGGGTTGGTGGCCGAGCCGCTCCACCACCTTCCTCGAGGTGCGCCCGCCCCTCCGCCTGTGACCAGCCGTTTCAATGCATCGGGGTCATGCACAACGCCACGCATGCAACTTCTACCGTGCTGCCCCTCCTCTGTCGCTCCGTGCCTTTGTTGAGTGGCCCCTTGACAGCGTGGACGTGTGTATGATGTTCGCACAATCGCATAATCACGCAGCTGTGATCATGTCAACATCGATGTGAACACCGCAGTCGCCCAGATCGACGCCGTGGTGTATCACTGCTCCTGTGTGGTGTGCCTGGCTAAGAGTTTTGGTGGTTGTTGCAGCGTGCCTTGCACCTAAGAGTGGCTGCCGGAACACCTAACCATGAGTCGCCTGCATGCCCCGACGCCTGGTACCCATGATAAATCTCAACAGGCCTCCACGTGCTGTCGCTCTGCTGGTGTTTTTGTGCACTGTGCTGCTGACTGAGCAGCCCCCATTGCCGCGTGCAGAACCACGACACGGGCTGCGCGCAAGCGCACTGGGAGTTCCCGCGCCACGGCCTCGAGCAGGGCTACGCCTACATCCTCACGCACCCCGGCACCCCGACCGTCTTCTACAACCACCTCTTCGACGAGGACCGCTTCGCGGGCGTGAAGCAGGCCGTGGAGGCTCTGATCGCGGTGCGCCGCCGCAACGGCGTCAACGCGCGCAGCTCGGTCGAGATCGCGGACTTCAGCGACCGGCACTACGCCGCGATCACAGACCACCGCGTCGCGATGCGCATCGGAGAGGACCTCTGGCAGCCGCCGGGCCCCGAGTGGCGGGTCGCGGCGTCGGGCGACCGCTGGGTGGTGTGGGAGCTAGAGGGGTAGCCCCCCCCCCCCCCCCCCCCCCCCCCCCCCACCCCCCCCCCCCCCCCGCCTGTGCATAGGGGCTTGTGCTTGCATGTGGCTGCCGGCAGGTGATGCTGTGTGCTGGTCACCATGTGCGAGTGTGTGTCTACCTGGTGCGGAGCAGGGGCGTTTTGCGGCGCATGCATGTGTGTGGCTGCGAGATTCAGGCACGTGGGACGGCATTCCTTCCTGACGTCGCCCCTGCGGTGGGGTAGGGTGATGGAAATGAGTGGTGCATCGAGTAGGTGGGGCTGGCGGGCTGTGCTGCGTGCTGTGCTGTGTAGACACAGGGAGCGTAAATGCCCAGGGTCGTCACCGGAGCGTCGTCACCAGAGGGCCGGGCGCTTCGCTGGAGCGGTGGGCTGTCCAATGAGGAGTGTATAGGAGGTGCAGGGCAGGTCGGCCCGGCAAGCTGCCGTGGACGGCACGGCGCATGTTGCTCTCTGAATCAGGCCCATGAACTGTCTGAATTTGAGCGGCCTGTGACCTGAGGGATCGGGGATCGCCGGTCGACGCCGGGCGGGGCTGCGATGATGCAGTTTTGAGGCCTTCCAAGCCTGTTGTGGCTGCTCGATAGGAGCTGCATGCATGGGCTGTGGCCACGCGGGCGTCTGCATGCTGCTCGGAGCACCTTTGCGCAAAGCACGCCAGGTTTTTGGTGTGGCTGTGTGTGTTTGGGCCCGGTTGTAATCCGACCGCGCGGCACAGCCTGCTGCATGCTGAGAACGCTTGCGCTGGGTTTGTGTGCTGAAGGAGTGCGTTGGTGCTTGTTCCCACCTCGGCACGGCGCCTTGGCCAGTTGGGCTCTTAGGCACTTGGCATGTGCTGTTCACAGGCGCCTGTGAGCGATGTGTGATGGTGTGCGTACGCACATCAAAGGTTGTAGGGTACTGTAATTGACTGTGTGATGTGGTGCTTGCTCTCGGTAGAGGTGATCTGCAGATGCAATAGGCAGTCCTTGTTGCACATTCGTTGCCTTGTACATTATCAGCGCATCGCCCGGTGAAGCAGCAGTGATTCGGTCATTGCTGCTGCGGTGTACTGCAGGCATGCTAGAGCGGTCAGCAGCCTGGAAACTGCGGGACATTGCCACACACAAAACCATTACATCCAGTGCCTGGTTGGCTCAGAACCGGTGGACTGTGTCAAGCAGTGTGCAAAATTACAGTAGGCGACACGCCCAGAACTGGCGCCACGATCGACCCCTCTGCGCCGCACCAGAAACACACAGACGACACATCACAGCATTTGTAAGGCATGTGCTGTGCACTCAGCCAGAGCACGCGCTGCCTGTGCATAGCCAGGCACAGCCCAGCATGCAGCGGTGGCGTCACAGCACACAGCACGACAGTCGAAGAGGTGTTTTTTTTTTTCAAAACGTCGGCTGCCCCGGTGTAGAGTTCGGCCCACAGGACACCATGCCGAAAGCCCCCGAAGACGTCAGGAGCTCAGCAGTTCTCTTAGATGCCACACCGCACTCATGAACAGATATTTTTTCCAGGATAGAAAGCAGGCACACGTCTCATGAGGATGAGGCGGAGACGTCAGCCAAACAAATGTGCGCGTTGCTACAGATCTACGACCTTTCGTGGCATCTGCAGTTTCGCCTTCTTCGGCTCCTGCCCCGCCGCCGCCGGCGCCGGCCGTTTGACCCCCGTTGGCACTGCCTGCGGTCGCACGGCCGTCGGCCGCACCCCTGCACCCATCGGCGGCCGGATGCTCGGCATCGGGTGTGCGGTCGCCGCCGGCGCGGCGGCCAACGCGGTTGCCGCATGCGGCCGCCGCGCAGCAGCGGCACCGCGGCCCCCCGCGCTGGCCGTCGTCGTGGGGCCCTGGTGCTTGTGCATCTCCAGCAGCATCACTGCCCGCCGGTGTGCCTCGTCGGAGGGCACCGTCGGCGGCATGCTGGAAAACGCGGGCGCAGAGAACTGCCCGGCGGCCGAGGTCTGTGGCATGGCCGACACCGCGATCGGCCGGGAGGCGTGGTGTTGTGGCGCGGAGGCCGGGCCGGCGGGCCGCGCGGGCCCCCGCGCTGCGCCGTACGCGCCCGCTGCCACGCCGCCGGGGGGGCGGAACGGCCGCGCGGCCTGCTGCGCACGCGGGTGCGCAGCGCCGCGCGGCCCGGCCGTTGGTGCGATGTGCATCGGCCGGGAGGGCCCGGTGGGTGGGGGCCGTGGCCGCGGCCGGGGTGCAGTGGGAGCGGTAGTGAGCGGCGATGCCGGGGGGGTGGCATTGGGGGTCTTAGTGGTCTGAGGTGGGGTGGGAGAGTCTGGGGGTGCGATATATGGGACCGGCACGCCCTTTGCCTTCGCTTCTCGGGTTGCCTGCAGAAATTGCGTCTTGTCTCATATAGAGCATGCCCTACCATGGGTCTGATGTTCATCCGGCCAAGAGGCAGTGTACCCGTACCTGACGCTTGTGTCACTGGCATGGGTCGCCAAACATTGGCACATGTGAGTTTGCATCAGAAACATGAAAACAGACACAAAGCACGGTCAAATGCATGCTGCCTTTGTGCGTGACTGGTACGAACGACCTCCCCCACGATGCTGTGCCTGTGCACAACACGGCAACACCTGCACACCCGGCTGTGCCTGGGTCACAAGGACATGCTTGGAGAGGCAGGCAGCACCGCAGGTAGCACACAGAGACTCTATTCTTGTTTTTCGCATCAAGAATAGGGTTGTGTTGCTGCCAGCCACTCAGGCCACTGTGGCGCTGGCGTCGAACAACACTTTCGTCTCCACGGTCGGGCACATTTGACACATAGTTTCTGGCATGCACGCAAACGAGCGCACTTGCCCGAGCCCGCGTATACTTGCGCTGGGCGTTCTTTCACAGCGGGGAGGCGCACCTTGGCCACATGTGTTTCGTACTCAATCTGTCTCCGCTTCATCCGCACTGCTGCTATCTCATCATCTAGCGCCTTCAGCTCAGCCTCTGCCTTGGCCTCTCGTTCCCGTCGATCCTCCTTCATCCACTGCTCTAGCTTTATCGCCTCGTACAAGCCGCTGTTAGATGCCTTTGCAGCTGCGGACTCGGGGCCATCTGAGGCTGTGGCTACTGGTGGCGCAGACGCTGCGTGGGTTCGCTGTGATAGGTCAACCCGTAGCTGCGCCAGTGTTTCGACGCAGGAGTGCGCCCGCCGCTGCATGAGCTCACGCCATACATGGCGCCGGCTCATGACCAGGTTCTGACCTGCTCCGTCATTGGTCTCCGCAACATCAGCCTCCTCCTGGTCCACCTCAGCAAGAATCTGCAGACTGATAGCGTTTCGGCGTTTTCAGGTGATACATGGGCTGCACATAGTCATACACGATCAATCAGAAGCATCACTCAAGGCGTGGTGATTGATGGTGTGCAGAGTGCGTGGCTTGGGCCATTGCGGCGACCATAAACATGTAGCAGTGACAGGCCACCTGGCATGAGCTGCAGGGATGTAGCACTTTCACGAGTTCACAGTCAGGATTGCGTGGGGCTCTAAATTTGTGATTGTCTGCCATTGCCTTGTGACGATCTGACAACTTGTCCGAGCAAGCGAGACAATGATCGCTGCCCGTGACTGGTTCGCCCGCATGCGATGATGGGCGGAGTAGCTGCGGAAATGTCGAAAGCATGATGTACATAGGTACGACGAGTGTGGCGTTGGCGAGGATTTGACATGGAGTGGTGTGAGCCAACTCAAACGCTAGCTGCGTCCGTGTTTGCCTTCTGTAGGACCACAAGATGCATACATAAACACTGCTGCGGTCCAATTCAATTGTCAACTTGCTGCAAGCATGGGAAATGCGTAGGCAGTGTGGCTGTGCGTCAAGCTTCAGTCGATGACCGATATCGAAGAGGCTGGCGCACATGATAGCCCCCCAGCTTACGCACAGCATCGGCGTAGTTTTTGTAAGGAAGCAGTGAAGCGGGATTCTTGATGTATCCACATGCTTCGGCGATATGAGTATTCTGGTTGCCCCGGGCTGCATGCTCCTCTGCAGTCTCCGGCCGAGCCTCCATTTCCCCAGGAGCCCGCCTTGGCCTTACCGCTGTGGCAGGCTGAGTTGGCTGCTGAGGTTTTGACATGATGGCGACACACCGCACAAACGCAAGACAGTGCAGCCGTAGTGCAACCGGCAGGAGTGGAAACGCTTATCAGCAGAGTTGTTCAATTTTCCACAGTCGGCAGCCGCTTGCTGCATTGGTCGAGCAAGAATTCGGGGCGTGGCTTCGTTTGAATTGTAATGTTGACGCTCGGGGTTCGCCTTCGCCACAGGTGGCGTCAGGGCAACGGGATTGAGAACGTGATCTGCTTCATCACGATCAGATAGAACATTTTTAACAGGTGCATGAGCAAGTTGTTCCTTCTTCTTGTGTATCGCATCTCCTCCATCCTATTGGAGTTTCTTGAAGCGTGACCTCCGCTCAAAGCTGCCGGCCTGTATCCGCACACCAGCAGCTATCGACATAGCAAGCTTCGCGACGCCGGTGATAGCAATGCGTGCATCTTTCGTGCAAACTAAGGCGCCACTATGCCGAAATTTTAGGCCGTCTCGCACCGTTGTAGCTCATGTATCTGTACCACGGGATGCTGGGTCCTGCCGGCTCATCACGGCAGTCAAGACTCCGTACAAGGAGAATGGCAAGTTTGACATCGACGCCTACGACCGTCATCTTCAAAATCAAATTGATAACGGTGTCGAAGGAGTGATTGTTGGAGGCACAACTGGAGAGGGGCACCTGATGTCGTGGGATGAGCATGTCATGCTCATCGCCCATACTGCAGCCATTTTCGGCAACAAGCTCTGTGTCGTGGGAAACACGGGCAGTAATTCCACTCGTGAAGCCTTGCATGCCACAGAGCAGGGCTTCATCGTGGGGATGGATGCAGCTCTGCAGATCAACCCATATTACGGCAAGACCTCACCAGACGGTCTGCTCAATCATCTGCAGATGACTCTGAAGGAAGGTCCAGGTATCGTGTACAATGTGCCTGGCAGGACAGGCCAGGACATCCCTGACAGTGTCATTGACCAGCTGCATGCGGACTCCCCGAACTTCCTCGGGGTCAAGGAATGCACAGGCAATGACCGCATCAAGAGGCATTCCGATAAGGGCATTCGTGTCTGGAGCGGTAATGACGACGAAGCCCATGATGGCCGTCACGGGTCTGGTGGCTTTGGGGTCATCTCTGTCACCAGCAACCTCATCCCCAGCCTGTACGCAAAGCTCATGGAGGACGAGGCCTCGCCAGAGCTCAACGCCAGCCTTCAAGAGCTCATATCATGGCTCTTCAGCCAGCCCAACCCCATCCCTCTAGACACTGCCATGGCGATGTGTGGGCTGTGCAAGCCAGTCTTCCGCCTGCCGTATGTGCCTCTCAGCAGAGCAGAGCGGGAAAAGGGTGTGCCATTGCTGCAGGCAGTGCAGGAGCACATCCCTGGCTGTGATGAGGTTCGGGTGCTGGAAGACGATGAGTTCATCCTGGCCAGTAACTTCTGAGTTGCTTTCGTGACCGTGTCGTTGTAGATCAGTCGCCATGTGGTGTCGCTGTGTAACCGCTACCACCCTCTCTCCAACGCAGGTTCCGCGCATGCATTCCTGTAAGCCATCTCGTCTAGCACCCTGGTGCGGTGTTACATATATCGAGGACGCGTTGAGCCAGCCACTGATGCGTTGTCTGCTGTTCTAATCTGCATTGTTCACAGCTGCCCTGTCCAGCCACTGCAGGAAGCATCTCATGTGTGTTGTGCCAGTGTGTGTCGTGTATGCACTGGAACGTCCTGCTTTGTATGCACTGCAACCTCCCCCCCTTTCAGCACCACCGTTGATGTTCCATGCATGTCAGTGCTCAGCCGCATCCTGCTTTGAAGTTGATAGTATGGCCCTCTGGATGGCCCAGGCCTCTTTGCACATCCCATGTGGCCCCTGGGCGATGATAAATGGTGTGGAGACTGGCCATCCCATCTGCATGGAGAACGTGATGAGAACCTGATGCCAGCAGCTTGTGTTTGCAGCACGCCGCCGTCGGTGAGGCAGCATACTTGAGTGTAAAGTAAACCTGAATTTACTGAGCCGTATCCTACTGGACATTGACAACTCCGAGTCAACGGGAACACAAATGCGGAAGGGGCAGACCACCTGGAAACCCCCTCAGACGACCGTACGCAACTAACAGGGCCTCCTCTTGTGCTAATCGAGATGGTCACGTACGGCCGTTTCGATTCTCCAAAGCGCACGCAGGATCGAACCCACGATCCCCTGAAACGGAGGTGCTTCAAAGACAAAGCCGGCAAGAGAGGGACAACGGCATGCACCGCACACCAACACATCGTAATCCAGCCACATCACCTCGTCCCCCAACACAGAATGATCCCCTGCAGGTCACGCCAGCGTCTATGTGCAGCCTAATAAAAACGCCCCCCAAGCGTGCCACTGTGCGTCCCACACACAATCACACTCACACACGTACGCACACACAGCTCCCAGCAGCGACCAACTGTCCGCCCACACGCTATCGCGGCGGCCAAATACATCACCCCCCCGGCCAGCCCGCGCGCTATAGCTCAGACCATTCCCCCACACCACTCAACTCAGCATGCGTGAGCCTGCATCCCCATACCTCCGCGCACTACCCTCAGACCTTCCTGTTGCGCTGTGAGCCCGGCAGAGTCTCGGGGCTGCATGCCGGAGACCGATCGGTCGGCTTTGTTGGCAATCGTTGGCGCCATGTATGTCGGAGAGAGGCGGTCCGCAGCCCAGGCCTGGTGGCCAGCGACCGGAACGAGATCAAGGCGGGTCCGATCAAATTGCCATGCCCGCGTGGCGTGCCAGCATCGGGGCAGCAGGACGGACTTGCCGGACTGCTGCGTGTCACCTTCCGTGTGTGTGCCCTTCACGCCACGCGCGACTGTGAATTTAGTGAGGTAATGACCTCTTCACCGCGTTTCAAGACAAACATGGGCTGAAGTATATTTTCCGATTAGTTTTTGGAGTTCCATGGTTCGTAGGAGGATATGTATGTGCCAACTGTGGTCTCCAAGTCATGCAGACGGCACTATTTCGTACGGCGAGATCAGTATACAGCGGTCCTCAGCGTGCTGTCTTGAACGTGGCGCGATCACTTTCTTCGATAGTGTCTGACATGGGGGTGAAGACTCGAATTGTTGCAGTCGGGGACGTGCATGGCTCCTGGGGCGATGTGGACGTCGCTGCGCTCAAGGCTCTAGCTCCTGGTGTGCCTCCTGAAATGCTGTTCGCATGCTGTGACTAGCGTCTGACATGCTCGGTGCTTCTTCTGATAAGTGCAAGGAGATGTAGACGTGGTGATCTTTGTTGGCGACATCGGAAACGAGGACGTTAAACTGGTCGGCAAGGTGTGCTATGTTCCGCTCGTGGAAGATGCTCCCAGCTCCATTTCACGTCCCGACGTCAGCAAGAATGGCACATGGCTGCATTGCGTTACATTACATGCCCATGCTTGCCTTTGCCACATTTTACAAGCAGTTGGAGAGCTTGCGTGCTGACCTCAACAGCATCCGCAGCTGCTCCGACGTCGAAAGCCACCAGCAAAGTGTCGAGCAAGTGTGGGTGTGGTTCAATGAGGGTATGTGCATGTTCAACAGCTGTGCGTAATGGCTGTTTTGGCTCAGCCATGCGAATGTCCCTTTGGCACCATACTCTTCCCATATGCCTGGTTCGCAGTTCCGTGGAGCACTGCGTCATGCACTCTTGCCGTGGCACACGCTGAAACCAGCTGCAGCCATCAACAATGGTGTCCAGCACGTGAACTCATATGGGTCCGTGTCGCACAGTCCGCCCAGTGCTTCACCTGTGTACTCTTGATGGGGGCACATTCTGGGGCTCAAAGCATGAAAGCAGCATGCAAGCACACATGATGCCATATGACCATGCACCGCCTCGTCCAAACACGTTAGTGGCTCTCCTGCATTTTTGACTTTCGGTCGTTGTACCACACACGTGTCAATGCCTTGAACCCATCGAGGGTGACCACTGCAGATCAACGAGTGCCCATACCCCACACTGATCATGCTGGGAAACCACGATGCCTGGACATGCCTCACCAAGAAGAGGCGAACGGGCACGTGGGGCACCGAAGATGACCCAGCAGCAAAGGTCAGGCAGCAGCTGGAACTGAACGGGGACCGCAACCTCGCGTGGAATTGCAAGGACCTCGCGGGCAAGCCTGTCAGCGTCATCGGGGCCAGGCCCTTCTCCAAGGTGCGCTCCCACAGCCCCTGCACTGTGGCTACAGTTTAAGCCAAGGCCATGCTATTTACATGCGCCTGTTCAACACCGTCGAACATCGCTTGTTCTCCCGCGCGTTGCAACCTCCTTTCCGTACCTCGTCAGATGCGGGCTCAGACATAAGTTTTGTGGGCTCAGAAATAAGTTGATTTTTTCCATTTCTTGTTCTTAAAGGCCACACGTCTGCTCTTCATTTCCCTGCCTGGGCTGCTGGCGCTACAGCCTAAGCTGCACCTCCACCGAGCAGCCTTGCCTGCCACGCCTGAATCCCTCTAGCCAGCACCCTCCCGCCGCAGCACCACAGCCACTCACCCTCAACCCCAGCCCTCACACCACCAGCGGCACGAGCAGGGTGGCGATTCGTGGGACAGCAGCAGCGAGTTCTACGAGCGCATGTACGGCTGCACCTCCTTCGACGACTCCAGCCGCCGCACCCTCGCCGCCGCAGCGCATGCCCCCTCCGGCCACGCGGCCGTGATCGTCGCGCACAACGGCCCGAGCGGCCTCGGTCGGCACGCCGCAGCTCTCTGCGGCGCCGACTTCCTCCCGAACGGCGGCGACTGGGGCGACCCGGACCTCCGCTCAGCGCTCAACGAGCTGCATAACTCGGACCGGTGCGGCCCCATGCATGCGGAGCTGCTGTGCATGTGTTGCATGAGTTTCATGCGGCTGCGGCGCAGGCCTCCTGCGGCTGTTTGCGTGTATGCATGCGAACTCCAGAAAGAAGACCGGCGCAGGTTCAACGAATGGCACTTCGTACTTGATCAAGCCACGCAGAATGGCTCACAGCTCGGTTCCCTGTTCAGGATACGGCTAAGTATATACACGCTTACTTTCCTTTACTCTCCAGGCGCACTTTGCTTGCATCAGGCCCACACATGTCGCCAGTCCGTGTGCATGCATGCATGGCCTGCCCTGCGCATGAGCCGATGAGTCCGTGCCTTGTCCGGCGCCAGTGCACCCGTGCCTGCAGGTCGCCGCAACTGCTTCTGTTTGGCCACATGCATGACCAGCTCCGCACCTCCGGAACCCGCCAGATGCTCGCCTTGGAGCACGGCACGGCGCTGCTGAACACCGCCGTCGTGCCGCGGCACCGCCAGGACCCCCGCGACCCGACCGCGCTACAGGCGCAGTTCACCGTCTGCGACTTTGACGGCCCGGCGCTGGCCGGTGCAGAGTTTGTGTGGGTGGGGCAGGAAGACCCCGGCACAGACGGGGGTGCGTATGCGGTGCAGGAGTCTCGGCCGCTGCTCCGGGTCGGGGAGGGGGGTTCGCGAGAGGTGTTCAACACGCACACGGAGCAGTGGCAGGCTGCTTGAGGGGCCCTCTCATTGAGGGCAAATCATAGGTAATGTGTACGCTGTGCGTACATGTGGGAACGGGTGGGTGGGGGTTGCGCTGGTGCCTTTGCTGACGGGTGCTGTTCTGTGGGTGTGCATTGGCCCCTGGATGTGCGCTTATCAATTGTCCCCTGGATGTGCGCTTTGCATGCCGATGTCGCATGCGCGTGGGGGTGCACGGCTCAGGCTTCCTCGTAGAGGATGTGCAATGGGCGTGGACTGACAAAGGCTGTTTGCTGTTGTGCAGACGCTGTGTCGGCCATGGTGTGGCGCTGCAGCGCCTGTGCCTCGAGTAGCCCCCTTCCAGTGTCGCGTTGTTTAGGTCTTAGACCAGTCTCACCAGTATGTGCAGGCGCGTAAATCATGGCTATGTCACGGGAGTGCATGCATGTTATGCATGTCAACTCGCCTGCTTGAGGTTGCCACGGCTTGCAGCATATCTGAAAGCTGCACATGCGACTACTGGAAGCCCTAACCATATGTACTACGCATGCAAACTTCATCACAGGGAGATGCACAGCTGACGCCGCCGCAGGAAAACATGCTTGGCCGTCTGTCCTGTCGCATCCCGGGTCACTTTGTCGCTGCATGCCGGGTACGTGCAAGGAGCCCCTGACTGTTACAACAGCCCGTGTCTCGCTACTCTTTTACCTCGCTTGAGCCAGGATCCTCTTTCACCCTCAGAGCCGCCACGATGTCTGGCAGCGGTCGGAACGTCAGGCGGTGGATGTCGCACGGCCCGTGCTTGTGCACCGCGGCCATATGGGCCTTCGTGCCGTATCCCTTGTGCGCTGCAAATCCGTACTCCGGCCACTTTGCATGCGCCTCATGCATCATGCGGTCACGCGTGACCTTGGCGATGATCGACGCCGCGGCGATCGAGAAGCACTTGGAGTCGCCCTTCACGATTGTTTCGACGTGGTCAGCGGCGATGTGCGGGGGCCGGCGGTTGCCGTCGATGAGCACGGCGGCTGGAGGGGGGCCGGGGAGGGCGGCGACGGCGGCCTCCATTGCGCGGTAGGTAGCTTGGAGGACGTTGATGCTGTCAATGCTCTGTGCGTCTTGTATACCTCTGCAGCAGCAGTTGACTGGTAGGTCGCTCTACAGGGCAGGGACAAGATGCTGTATGGACAAGGTGTGTGATGAGGGTGCGTTTGCCAACGAGGCTGACCAGTACCTTCGCAAAGTGTGCGGACGAGTAGTGACTTGTTTGTGCTTGTGATGGCCTGAGGCTGTGGTGTGGAGGGCATTGAGCAGCAAACAATGTACAACGGTGATACGGCACTGCAGAGAATACAGCTTCACAAGAGGTATCATTGTTAGCGTACACTCCATATCTGACAGCAGGATGTGCTATCAGCTGTTCGTAGATTCTCTCTCTGTCAGCTTCGGTGATGGTTTTGCTATCTGCTATTTCTTTGATGTCCACTTCAGCTGTGACAATGCACGCAGCTGCGACTACCTGCACACGAGTTTCGGAGCGGCCTTTACTCTACTGAAAAGCAACGGCGGTGTTGGACGGTATAGCACATTTTGCGCTTTATGTCACACGTGTAGTGACTTACCGGTCCGGCAAGTGGGCCTCGGCCCGCTTCATCAACGCCGGCAACATGGGCGTGCCCTTTTTGCCACAGGCGTTCCTCAAATGCTTTGGACAACGTAGGCGCTATTTTCTTCGATCTCTTAGCTGGAGGCTGGACCTGCACGCAGCAGCGTTGTACCGGGTCAGTCAGTAGTTCAAACTGCCATACCAGGCTTCGCTGGGCTTTCTGCGACATCTTAACTTCGCTTACCTGTGGCGTGTTTTCAACATCTCTGAGGGCTACTCTATCACCTTTCGCAGGCTCGCCGCGACTTGCTGAATTTACCTCTACAGCACCAGCGCTCGCTGCAGGCCCCGCCGGGGCTACAGGACTGCTTGCAGCTAGACGTAGCGAGCGCCGAACTCCAACACGAACCATGCAAAGGGCGCAGGTCTACACGCTCTGAAGCCGGTTTCCCGTCTGTTTTTTGAATACCCAATTGATCGAGTACTGCCGACACGGAGACGAACGGAGCAGCGAGTTCTTGATAGTGTCCAGCTTTACTTCAAACGGCGTTTTCAACTAACATGGCCTCTTCTAGAGACATGAGTCTTGCTTTCCGAGTTTACGGTAGGCTGCATCAACCAGGCTGTGTACTCGAATGGGTTTGGGCGCACCGTGGCCACCGTTCACAACGGTGCACAGAGAAGCCGCAGATTTACAGAGAAGGCGCAGATTTGTTTACAGGCAGAGATCGGCCAAGGCAGTCAGAGTGCATACCTGCGTGCTCCTCTCATCCTGGTGTCAAGTAATTCGCTGAACTGGGGAAAGCGAAAGCTCGTGGGTGAAGCCCATCCTGTAGATCGTGTCTGGGCGGAGCATTCCGCGGCACCGTACCCGTCTGCCCTACTAGCGTTACCTTTTGATCAGTATGGATCGTGGAGTAGCCCAAGACGAGCGCCGGGGCATAGATGTGCTTGTGAGGCAGCATCAACGAAGCTATGCAGGGCTGAAAGTAGCCGGCGTCCTGTCGGGCCTGGATCCGCCCATCATGCCACCTCCACGTGATCATGAAGAAATTTTGGTTGGAGCTTATTTAGCCACTGGCAAGCAACGGCAAAATACATCCTCCACAGGCAGGTAAATGATACCAACAGTTATACCGCCAAGTTCACACCACACTCATCCAGTGTCGTGATCCAATCTTTTGTGAAAGCAAAATTCAGGGTTCGAGGCCGACAAATCGACTGGAGGCACACTGAACAGAGGACATCCTTTGATGGGATGCACACTTTGGCCTCCAGCGAAGATGACGACCCTGTCTCTCACTTGCCGGACCAAAGATGGACACTGGAAGACGTTGACACTGGTAGACCTGATCGTGGACCGGAGAGCAGCCCTCTCGAACGGTTCACAGGCACCTTTGACGCGTGCCTGCCCGATCAGCCCAACACTTTATCGTCAGCATACTCACAAAGAGGTGTTCCTGGATTCAGAAAACGAATTCAAGTCAGCCAAGATGGGCATGTGACCTTGAGCCTTTCTGGCCGTCTTGGCTGTGCACAGCAGATCGATCTATTGCCAGAGTTGTTGAACCGACACGTCGGTCAGCCGATGTCTCTGGTCTTATCTAACAACGCTCTCAAGCCGACCAGCTTGCCATCGATAAGCAAGCTTATGTCAGACTCATCGTGCAGCAGCATAGACCTGTCTAGCAACAGTGACTTGCTTTCGTCTGCGTTGCATCCCACAGAGTCTGCAGCCCTGGCTACATTCTTCCTTAGCAGCGGTGGACCCCAAGACAGCATGGATCAAGCCAGACCCTCTGCTACCGGTGCCAGCTGTGACAACATCGCCACAAGCAAGGCTACTGCCTTGTGCACTCTGCTTCTCAACTCCTGCCAGATACACACGTCAGCTTCCGAGGCGATAGCTGCTTCACTGCTGCAGCAATCTGCACCACCTCTGGCAAAGCAGGGCAGCAAGGCTGGCGCACCCCAGTCTGGTCAGTATGAAGTCCCCGGAGGTCTATCAAGCACGGCAGGGGAAGGGAACAGTATCAGAGCTGGCCTCAAAGAGCTTCATCTGGCGTCAGCAAGTCTGGATGATGCAGCCTTTGCCTCGCTGCTGGCCCCAAGGCCTGCCCTACACAGGTGCTTCCTGCCAGACTGTACAATTAGGCCGTTTGAGATTGTCATGGGCAGTTCGTAGCGCATCTGCCAAACAACATTCTCTGCGGTGCTCACTTGAAAAGTCTCTGAAGGCTACGCATATCAGCATGGCAGCACGCCCAGAGAGTGTGGACGCTAGCACATCGCTCACATACACTACCCTCAAATCTGCATAGCAATGTACATACCTACAGGCTGTGCCTGCCTGCTCAGCCTCAGTGCGTCTGCAGGCCGCTCCCAAGCATGGCAGCAGCGTCCCCACTGCACTGCCTGCGAGTGCTCAACCTCGCGGGCTGTGCTGCAGCCGGGCGCGCCATGCCACTAGTGGCGGCCTTCGTGGCAGACAGCACCTGCCTTGAGGCCCTCGATGTCTCAGACACCGGTGCGATGCCTCGATCTGCGTACCGCAGGCTTCGACATGTGCACGGAAGTGATCCGGTTTCACCTGCAGCCATTTCATGCCTGTGCGACCAGAGCCACAACCAACGTGGTGGTGTTCAAACGTGTGTGATGGTTGTGGGGATGGTCGGAGACACTAGCTGTCTGGGGCCAGGCTCTCGAGCATATGGCTTCTGACATGAGCCCTGGCCTTGGGCCTGGCGACCATGTAGCATGTAAGACAACATAGACCAGCTTCGTGAGGTGTTGTGCCACTTTCACATAGAACAGTCTGCAACTGTCTCTCATCGACCGCTGATGCCCAGTTGGACACTCCGTTTGCCCGGCGCACACACACGTCAGGAGCCGAGTCCCCCCTGTGCACTGTTATCGAAAGTGCACTACAGGCACAACCTCGGAGCGGTGCTCCCTCTTGAACAACGCGGTGTGTTGCAGGGGCATCAAGTGATGGCTGCACCCGCCTGTGCCGTGCGCTGTGGGCCAACACCAGCCTCTCGCGCCTCCACCTCGCCTCCGTGCCGATCTCGTGGCCCGCGGCGCTTTCCCTCGCGCTCGCGGCCCGCCGCCACCACCCGCGCCTCGCCCTGCTGGACCTGCAGGCCTGCCAGATCCCGCCCTGCGGCCTCGCCGCGCTGCTACACGTCTGCGCCAGCCAGCGCGGGCCCCTCCGCTCCATCAACATCTCAGGTGTGTGCGTGCGCGTGGCGGCGATCGGTGCCTGTCCGCCCCCGTGTGACGTGTGCGGGCTGGACGAGTCTTGCTGCTGGCAGCTGCTGTTCAATGGCGAGGGATCAGCTGTCTGCCCGCGGTGCTTCCGCAGCAGGCAACGCATGCGGCAGTATGCTGAGGCCGTTCCTGAGCACATGCATCCGCTACAACAGCACGAATGCTCTTTGGCCGCAGCTGCAAGAGTGGCCAGGTGCTGTGGTCGGCACACGGCCACCCTGGGCGTTGCTGTGATGGGGTTGAGCTGACAAGCACAGCCCGGCTGCGCACGACCGACCCCGAACGCGAAATGGCATCGCCGGATGCAGGATGCCGACTGGCCACGCCGCCAGCGGTACAGCCTGCGCCGACCACCTCTACACCTGGCCCTGCCAGTGCGTCCCGGCCGCAGCGGCCCGCAGTGCGGCCGCACGCCACCAGAATAGCCCCACATTCTCCCAGCCACAGCAACGACTCTGGCCCAGGCCGCGTTGAGCCCGCGGCGCCCACGCGCCGCGGCGGGCCCGGCGCACGTACGCCCGCCCGCCGCAGCACAGCTGGCGCGCCGCCGCCGCCGGCCTCCGAGGGCTCGGCGGCACGTAGAGCTACCACGTCCTTGAGCGGCGGCTCGCGTTGCAGCGTGACGCAAGGAATGGGCCTACCGAGTGGCTCTGGCACACTGACTGGCAAGGTCCCGGGGGCCGGCAAACCTGCTAGAGGTTCCGGACAGTGCGCCGGCAGCATCGCCAGTTCGCAGTTCCCCTCGTGCGCTCTCAGCCGACTTTGACGGCGCCCACGCGTGTGTTGATAACGCTGTGCCATTCTTCTCGGCCCTCGGGTCGCTGCTGGAGCATGTGCATGTATGAATCGATGCAATCAGACCTGCTGAGCGTGAGCAGGCTGCTGCACTGCAGGTGTGCTGCTGCCGCGCGGCCGTTCATTCGGAGAGCCCTCGCCGACGCCCCTCGCTTTGTGGCAAGGGGGCAAATCTCCGCTGACCTCAGCACCCCCGGGGGGACCGCCCAGGCCCTCAGCTGCCTCTCCCTCTGGCATGCGGGCGCGATCGGCCTCCGCCACGGCCAGGTGTCAGGTGCGAAGGGCGGCTCAGGACCATCCAGCATCTTCGCCATCGACGGCCCCTCTGCCCATCTCCCCGACAGTGGAGTGTTCACAGCACGTGTGGCTGGCAGCGGTGAGAGCTCTGCACCTGCTGCTGAGACTCAGCACACTCGGCCGGCCGGCAATGGCGGTGGAACCGCCGTGGACGGGCCAGTGCTGTCAGCTGGCTCGGGTAAAAGTGGAAATGCAGCGGCCACACTTGAAGTGGAGGGCAGCCTGCAGCTGCCCGGGGAGATGTTTGAAGACCTGCTGGATCAGCTGCAGGGGCAGTGGAGGGGTCGGCGCGACGAGCGGGTAGGTTCGCCGGTGTGGGGGCGCGGGCGGCCTGCAATGATGGCGACGAGCGAGCTGTGGCAGATGCAGGTGGTGGAGGCGATGTCCGCAGCTGGGGTTTCGTTGAATGTGGTGCAGCTGAAGCGCTGGCAGGCTGTGGGGCTGCCGGGGGGCGATCTGCTGCGATCGAGGAGCGATGGGGGGTGTATTGGTGGGCGGACGCCGGCAGAGTCGGGCGGGTGAGCACGCTTCGAACGTCTGAATCACGTGAGGTGGATTAAGAAGAGGAATACGAGGACGCAGCACGACTTGGCTGGACGCTGCTGACCCTATTTGCGCGTTGATCGATTGGGGAGTATAGGGCTGCCCTGCATCGTAGCCCGTGACTAGTCTTGCAGCCAGCACTTCGAGCATCGACCTGTCTCGTGCGAGCTCCGGCTTTCTCAAGAGCAGCTGGCGTTCACAGGCAGGTCGCGGATTCGTTTGTGAGTGGCACCCGTGATGCTAGCCGGTGGAGTGCTGGACATTCCGGCATTTCCGTGGGTTGTGCAGATGCGTACAGATGGATGAGCGATCAAAATCACATGGACGCCTACCGACATTGACAAGTCACCTACGATGCAGGATAGACAGTTCTTGTTTTGGAGAGGCTTTATGGCATGAAGAACTCGGTTAAAAAGATGATACAACAACTATACTTGGCACATGCAAAGTGTAGTGACTGACATCATCGGTGCTGGCACTGATGCACCGCTTTGCCTGCACCAATCAGGACAGCCTGACAACGACAAGTTCGGATGGCATGAGACCACCGACCGATACATGCCAGGCACATGCATCTTTCGCGTTCGCGGCAGAGCTACCAGCTGTACACGGGGTCTCTCCGTACCTTACGCCCGTCTTGCAAGGGTGGCCATATGTCCACCACCATAACCCAAAAACTTGCACAGAAGCAGCCACCAAGCACATAACAGCAGCCTCATTAGCATCTATCTCGAAAAAAAGGGACACTGAGTGCTGCCACAGTGCATGTCTCTGAACTGAGCCACCGTGGGCAACACCAGCCTGAAACGCATCCCCCCTCACATTTCCTACATCCTGGGCGCAGTTGAAGAGCTAAGCTGCCCCGCAATGGCAGTCCGTATTCCTAAATGGACGGGCGTCATCGCATGCTGCCCTCCGAGTCACCCGAGACAGAACCGCGCCGCCCGCACAGGGCGCACCGGCCACCACGGAGAGAGAGGCCTGGCCGCTCCAAGCCTTGCACGGCGTCTGCACCTCCGCAGGTGGTCCATGACCCCCAGTGAATTGCATGTCTGCAAGCTTGGTCATCGCAGGACTCGCTTTCAGACCCATTACGCAGGTGGGTTGCACTCGCACCACCGCCCCGCCTGCACGCCCGATGCCGCAGCGCGCCCGCGCTGACGGCGGCCACACGGCCCCGTGACTTCCCATCCGCACCGCGCCGTGGAGCTACATATCAAAGTCGCCAGACATGTCCGGGGAGTATGCGGACCGACCCATGCCGGAGCTTGCATCCACAGTCCCCTCCTCTGCGGCCGGCGTCGCCTCGCTCCCATCCTCCCTCGATGGCTCGCAGAACCCCCGCGGCCTCGCCGCGCAACCCTGGCCCTCCGCTCCAGCCTCGCGCATGCCGCGCAGCGGCAGCGCCGGGTCGGACGCGGCGGCAGGCAGCGCGGCGGCGCGCGCCGCAGTGCCGCGCGGCACCGGGCGCGCTGCACCGCTCGTCACCGCCTGTTCGTCCGCGCGCTTGGACAGCTGCTCGGAGAGGATGCTGCGGGAAGGCCGGGTGTCCACGGGGCGCTCGGAGGCGGGCACGAGCACCAGCGGGCTCGCCGGGCGCTGCGGTGCTGCGGGGGTGCGGACCTCCGGGGGCGGTGCGAGGGGCCGCACTGAGTCGGAGCGCACGCTCTGCGACATCCCGTCCCTGCAGCACACGGTGCATGGGTCTAATGCAAGGTGCGCTGCAGCAGATGCATGTTGGACGGGTCCGACAGCGGGATGGTTGTATGCTACATTTCATGGCTCAAGCGTTGGGGCGGTGTGCACGTCGGGTGGCCCGCACCCACGCATGCAGATATGTGTTCAAAGCGCACCACTCCTGGCCGGCCGTGTTTGCAAACTCCCCCGGCCGCGGCGTCTGCGACAGGCTTGCAGACGCACCACTGCCGCTGCTGCCACGGGCCATTGCCCCCACGGCCATCGGCGGCGTCACGCCCACATCGAACCCTGAGTAGTACATGCTGTACTTCGAGAAGCTGCTCATCGTGCGCTCGCCTGTGCCGGCGAGCCGCCGGCTACCACCGCCGCCGTCCGCCGCCGGGCTGTCGGGCGGCACGCCGCCGGAGGCGGCGTCAGCCGTGAGGGCGCCGGGGGGGAGGAGTCCGGAGTTGCCGAGCGAGACCCCCCACATGTCGGAGCCGCTGTCAGGCACGAAGCCCCCCATGGAGGCCAGGGAGTGGGGCCGCACGCCGGCGCCGGCGATGCGGAGCGCCGGAGAGACTTCGAACGGCTGTGCCTGGCCCGGCACCCGCGTCGGCCGCGCCATGCGGTTGTACTGCGGCCCGAGCCCCCGGCTGGATGCCGACCTACACCCACCAGCTAGAATCACCTCCGCGCACTCATCCGTGCAACCACAGTATCAACCACATCGCCGGCGCCCCCCCGGCCACTGCCACACAACACCACCAATGGCACAACCCTCGCAGCGGTCGCGGATTGGGATACAGTTCTGCACCGTATCGGCACCCTATTTTTTGTGCAAACACGTTGATTGCACGGAACGATTCGAAGTGAGGGACTGCACGCAAACACGTGCGGAGAGTTGGCATGCATGGCAGGGCAGCCGCCATAGACCAGGCAAAACAGTTCGCAATCATACATTCGACCACACAGATCAACACTGTTGTTGGAATGATATGCAGAGACAGAGGCAAAGGGGCAGAGCGGCAGAGGGGTGAGCACCGCAGGGGCTGCTCGAGGAGGCCGGCCATGAGCTCGTTGTACAGCGTCGCCCCGCACACGAGTACGAGGAACCCTAGCAGCTGGAACGAGCTGAAGCGCTCCCAGCCGAGCGCGAGCGAGCCCGCCCAGACGAGCAGCGTGCGGCACGCGTCGATCGTGAGGCGCGTCACGCCCGACAGAGAGATCGTGATGCAGACGCCGAACCAGTTGAAGAGGCCCATCGAGAGGATCGCGGTGGCGACGGCGGCGGCGAGGGCGGGGATGCGGCGCATCGCGACAAACGCGCCGCGGATATCATCGACCGGGAGATTCCGGCCGCCCGGACCCTGCAGCAGCAACGTGGCGATGACGATTTGATTTCTCTTTTTACCCGATTGCATGTCGTCTACCTTGGATGCCTCTTTCGTTTCCGGACGCCGGCGTCGTCAATGCCCATATGGATTTGGCTATGTTCGCATGCATACGTACCATTACATACATGATTCCTGCGGTCACATGGTACACACATTGTATGCATTACCTGAACATGGAACGCCGGACATGCGAGGGGAAGACCTGGTGGTGGCGCTGAGCCCCAGGCATGCAAAAATAGATCCTGACAGCCAGCAAGCGATGCGTGAGGCGCCCCCGGGTCCGCTCCGCGCAAACTCCGCAACGCATCGGCCATATCGACACAGCGACGATGGTGCCCCACATGCATGAAGCCTACCTGTGGCCTATGCCAGTGGTGTGGCCTATCATATATTCGTCTGTGCTGGTGCAGCATTGGCGATCCAAGCGGCAGCATGGCCGATATACGGTAGACAGGCAGAGGCCAGCGAGCAGCGCCGCGCATTCGAGCCCAAGCAACTAACGCTGGTTGTACTAAAACTACCGCGTGTCACATTGCCGCATGCAGCGGGCTGGCTGACGCGATCAGGCAGGCAGGCAGTCGCCGGGGGGGGGAGGGGGGGGGGAGCAGACCGGGAGGTGCTGGAAGAGGGGGAGGAGGACGCAGGAGAGGACGAGGCCCCAGAAGCCCTCGAGGCCGACGGCGAGGGACGCGGGCACGCGGTAGTCCTTCACGTACTTCTCCTCCACCACGTACTGCAGCGCCGCGAAGATCTGCACGCCGCTTGCCACTCGGGGTGAGAAGGGGGGGGGGGGGGGGGGGGGGGGGGGGGGGGGGGCAAACACAAACGCTGAGGGTTTCAATCCACCCGGCCTGGCCGCAGCAGCAGAGAGGATGAGGCGGGAACTGCGCAAAGAGACCGCGCGCACAAGACTGAGATGATGTAGGGAGGGTGAATGCTCATGGACGGGATTGAGGTGATGTGGTGCGAACAGCCGCGCCCGGGACAGGGACCAGGAGATTGCAGTTACATGTGGCTACAGGAGTGGGCATCGGGTTCGCGGGGCGCACCTGAGCAGCCATGACGCACGCGTTCCCCAGGAGCGGCTCGTGCCCTATACTGCATCGCTCAGCGTGCTCGTCGCCGTGGGTGTACACTGCGAGTGCGTTCCACGCTGATGAAAGCGTGGCGTACAGCTGCGCCATGAGATGTCCGGCAATGCTTCCCGCTTCCGACGCCGAGCCCATGTCGTCTTCATGTAGCCACTGAGGGTCACAGTCGATGTCACCGAAGCAGGGGGCAGAGTATGGAGGGGGGGTGGCTGATGGGGCGTTATAAGGCGGTCGGAATGGAGGTGTGTAGGGCGGGAGGCGGTGCCTGTCAGGGCAGCCACTGGAGGTGACAAGAGACGACAGGCCGACGATGAATGCACCGACGGTGATGAGCATCATGCCTTGCCAGTGGTGCAGGTAGAGGCGGCGCTTGAGGATGAGGATTGTGAACAAGCCTGCACTGTTTGCGCTGTTTTCTTGCACCTGTGTAGTGAAGGGTACCGTCTCGAGCTTGGACTTGGGTGGACTATGCACACCAAGGCAGCTTGTTGATGGTGCAGTTGCATGCGATATCATGTGTCAGAAGGGCTGCTGTCGGCTTGTGCATGGTCATGTGCAAGCCCAGTCAAGTGTGCATCAAAGACAAGGAAGTGGGACAACGGGGCAATGGACAAGGACGACGCGTACCGGCGAAGAATACAACGAAACCTCGGAGCATTTGGAAGGTGCTGGCACTGGTGTAGTATAAGCCGATGTTCATCAGTGTCGTTGACGCGGCATCACAGAGTGTGGGCAGTGCCAGCATGAAGACAGAGTAGCTGATGTCTTTGCTGCCGTCACCTTCCCCACGAAACATGGGAGCGGGAGAGGTTAGCGACGTGGAAGCCATGTGCTGTCTCGGCGCCACTGGCGTGCCGTGCAGTAGTGGCTCGGACGACTCGTAATAGCTATCAAATGGCGTCTCGCTTGTTTGCCGCTTCTGCTCTGACCATAGTCGCCACCGTTGCAAGAGATATGGGATGATGCAAAGAAACTCCCCCAAGAACATGCAGGCGCTCTGGAAGGCGGGGTGGTAAAACGCAATTGGTGCGCCATCGTGGTCGTGCCGCACTATGACTTGATCCTGCAGGAAAGGCCTCCTGATCAGGCGTGTACAGCTCATACATACACATGTAATGTATTGACGTTGTACAAACACCTAGCTGAAGCAGTAACTCTGTAGCCAAAGTAGACGATGCAGTGTTGTGTCCAGTGCAGGCCGTTCGCGTCCGAGCATCTCACAAGGCATAAGCCCAGGACACTTCCTGGATGGCCTTCCGAAACGTAGCAGCAACGAAATATAGCGCGGCGCTTCAGCTAAACTTACAGAGACGGTTCAAAACTAAACCTATTCGGAATGGCTGCGTTTCGGATGCAACGTGCAGGCTGCATCTAGCGAACTCACCTGAAATTTGATGCTCAGAGTATTCAGCGCCCCCGTCAGAAGCATCCCGATGGACATCATCGCGGTGATGCTTGGCATCGTGCAAATCGTCGAGCGCAGCCGGTGAAACAGTCACACGGTCAAGCGGCCCTGCCAATGCAGGGCCTGTCTACAAACGTCGCCAGATTCCCGAAGGCTTCATAATGCAAGTCCTGGGACAAAAGTGGTGATACATGCAGTGCTACCTCTTCATCGCAAGCGACTGCATACTCCCTGGCGACGACAACATTTCGTGCTGTCCATGGAGGACACAGAACCGGCTACTTGCGTCAGCTGATCGCCATGTTGCGTCAAGCGTTGCGCCCACTGCTGACACATGAACACTCCCGTCGATTGGATCCGACTACCGTCCGAAATCCATCTCCAGGTCACGTGCACGCGCGCGACGACTACCTCCTCGCATGCCATGGCGCGCCAAGCCACATTGACCAGCATGCTGACGTGGCACCTCGCAAACACAGCGCGCCGGATTTATGCCATCTCAAAGATATATAGACATGCCAAAAGGACAGCAAAGAAAGCCAAGTTGGCCACCACGCAGCACCCAAGTCCCAATGGTCATTCGCCGCATGCGGCTCCCTGCGGAATGTACGTGCAATCAAAGCTTGATCATTCTCAAGTACCGAGACGCAAGAGCATATATATGGCTGCAGCGGGGTACCTAGACCAGGGGCTGGCTGATGATGACACATTACAGACGCAGTTCTATGATGAGGATGATTGAATGAGCAAATGGCGCGTTGTTGTTCGGAGTTGTTGCAAACGTGCTAGACTGTGAGCTGCGACATGCAGTACGTGACGTGAGGAGCCCCAAGCGTTACGGGTGTACGAAATATTCCTGGAGATACGGCCCATCTGGCCACCGTTATGCGTTACAGCAAGGTGTTTCAACGCCACTGCAGGCCTGCGTTATGCGTTACGTGTTGATGGGTTTAATTTAGTACGGTAATGCTCTGTGGGTACAGCAGCTAGCTGATATCATATGCACCCGTGCTTCCACTGACCGATGGACTCTGACTCCAGGGCGGCCGGCTCCGCTTTGCGTGCGTGATGACTTCGTTGGCATGTGCAGGGACTGCGGGGATGGCTTGGGCACGTCCCGGGTGCGATGCAGCGCGAGCCGGCGGGGCTGCAAGCCTAGGCGGTGTGCCAGGCTGGCAGGTTGTGCTGTGGGTCTGGGGGTGGGATGGGGTTTGGGGCTGGGGCGGCCCCCGGCAGCCGCGCGTCTGGGCCGCTCGGCCTTGGGCGGCAGTGTGTTGGGCGCGGCTCTGTCATACGGCGACGGGCATTGAGGTGTTGGATGCTGTGTGGTTGTGTTCGGGGCGTTGTGTTTGGGGAGTTGTGTTTGTGTGTGGGTGTGTACTTGGCGAACTGCGGATCTGTGTCGTTTGCTGAGAACGCGGTGAATTTTGTGTGTGTCGCGTGCATGGGTGTCTGGGTGTGTGCTTGATCTGCTTGCTTCTTTCGCGGTGCTGCCCGCCTTCGTCCGTGTAACACACGTGCTTCTGTAACTCACATGTAACTGATCCCCTCGAGGGCAAGGGGCCCCCGACACTCATTGTGGCGGACAGTGGCAGGGCGGGGATGTGTGTCGGGGTCGACTCGGCCACGCATGTGGTGGGGTTTACACAATTGCCAGGTCGATACTGCAGTGTGGGGTTGGCACACCGGTGCAGGGGGTGTGGGGCGGGGCGCGAGTGGGGGTGAGTGTGCGAGTGTGATCGTGGGAATTGGGGCCTGTGTGTAACAAAGGACAAAGTCTGAGTGGCCGGTAGCACCGCCAGCGCAACGCACAAGCATGCCGATGCCCCAATGCATGCACGGCAGGAGATGTGCACCCACGTCAAACCCGAACACGGTGGCCAATCACAGCATGACAGACACCCACCGAACACGCACCCGCACAGCGACACAGCCACAAACAGCACCCATAAACGCACACCAGCCACAAAGACCCACAGCCCCGGGCCCTCATGCAAAACGACCCCGCACGGCTGCGGCGGCCCAAGCTGGCAGCCCGGCCGTCGCCGGCCCAACACGCAAGTCGCCGTGGGGGCTTGTGTGTGTATGGCTGCGGTGAGAGTGGGTGCTGGCATGTGCGGTTGCATGGGTGTGTGGGTCTGTGTTGCTTGATGGTTGCGTGGGTGTGAGGTGCCCCTGTTCGTGGCTTGCGGTGCTACCTCGCTGGCTGGCTTTGTCCTTGTAACACCAGGTGTGGCACCAAATACGACGCTAGATATATCCAGTATGCAAGGTCTTACATCTTAATGCATGCTACGCCCCGCTCGCTATTGGACGCCTGGCTCAAGCTAACACTTGCCAATCGACTGTGCCCGACAGCTGCATCACTTCCAGTCCAACAGGAAAAGCTCGAGCGAACAGACGCCGGTCCATAATGCCATCAGATGCTACCATCTGTAGCACTGAATTGACTGCAACAGAGTGCTTCGGCTGAGCACCCGTCGTCTCGGTGAGAAAGTGGACTCACAGAGGAATCTGCACAGCCATTTACGTCCGATAGCGGACTCAGTACAGGCAGACACGCGAGATGTTTGCGCAAAGATGCCGGCACCAAACAAGTAGAAGTGTTGTCACTCAAAGATGTCGGACATCTCTGCCAAAGCTCTCCGTCGGGGTGACCAGAGCTGAACCTATTCGACAGCGTCAAAGCATCAGCAGCTTCTTTCCAAACCTGCGAGACGTCGCGGAGATCGCCCCGGAATTAGCTCAGCTGGGTGCGCAGTTCCTAGAATCGGGTGATTCGTTTATTATTTGTCCAAGACGTTGGCGAGACCTGTGCCGCGCCTTCACTTGGCCATGTGTGTCCTCAGATACCTTGAAGGCTCATGTCCGGCAGGACGTCCTGTGCCCGTAGTCTTGTGGTTTTGTCTATAACCGTGAACAAGAGCTCTGCTGAACGGGCTTATATCGACAAGCATAGCGCTGTTCACAGACCCCATGATCGTTGACCAACTGAGGCCCAAGCAGGCTCCCGGCCTTTCACTGCTAATGCAGTGGCGTAGACGGGATTGCATGACTCACAAGTACAACTGTCGTTATGCAGGACGACTGTATCGGACAGCATGCCCAGTCTCTGCAACAGATGACCAGATGCTGCAGCTGTTTGAACGGGGAGTGACCACGCTGGTGAGGCGCCCGACCTAACACCTTAATCCACAGTGCCAACATATTCCATGGGAACAAGTTTGCGGGAATCATATTCTTGATTTTATTGCTGTTGGCCACAGCGTCCTACGCCCGTTTGACCCAGACCTTCACCCCTTCAAACGCTGAAGGTTCTGCTGTTTGCAGATCGATCTTCGTGCTCCTGAGGAAATAGACCAGTATGGCGAGCCCAGCATTTTGAAACAAGCTACCGTCTGGGGCTACCCTCGTAAAGATGTTGGCCCGTTCACGTCTCCTTCGGTGCGTCTCTCGACTCTGCTAGCAGGGCCAGCCGCCGTCCTTTTCCTTGGGGCTGAGGGAGAGAAACAGCTCCCGAGACGAATAGAATCCCAGAACTCTGCTTTTGCATTCATTGTCTACCAGACCCAGAACTCTGCTACCGTTGCTTGCAGCCCTAGTGGTGGTGCAACATCAGGCAGCTGGGATTTTTCTTGTGTCTCGGAAGTTTCGAGTCAGAACGGTGTGTGTCTGAGCCAATCGAGACAGCTCCGGCTGAGGGCCCACAATACAAAGCATGCTCGCTCAAGTCGGAGCAGTCAGATCCTCACAGTGTGGCACTGCCGGCCTCTGTCTGCATGATGCACCCGTCTGCCATATCTTCAGCATCTCACATCCGTGAGCTGGTCACCACGCCTGGCCAAACATCAGAGAACCGTCGAACACACCGGTACACATCATGATCATGCAAACACCTGCAGGTCTCTGCTGTGCCAATCACCTCTGACGCTCGTGCCACCAACGGAGGCGCCAGCAGTAGCCCGGAGTCACCCGACAGCCCCACAATCGAGGTCCACCGACTGAGCTTGCTCGACCGGAAGCGCTACGTCAAGCGCCTGATGGTGCAGATCCCGCCGCTGGACGCTGCCAGGGCGCTGGTGTACCAGGTCTGGGACATGGAGGCCAGCGAGGCTGTCCTCATGAGGTGCGAGCGCTCCTATCACAGCATGGTTGACTACAGCATAGCGACCCCAGGTGCTGTGACCGTAAGGTTCAGTACACACCTGTCGCTTGCTGTCAAGGTGCCTTTGTTTCTCGCTTGATCTGTGTGCTGTTGGTGGTCTGGGGAACACCTCTCTCTCGGGTGCTCACGCGGTGAAGCGTATGTCAATTCACACATATCATTGTACGGCAGAGCAACTAAACAAACCAACTCATAGCAAACGCTGTGAAGTGAGGTACAACCGAGAGGAGCTTCATAGAGGAGCTTTCCACGTAGCTTGCATCCGGGATGGCAATCGGCCCGTGTAATATGTTGTGGAACAGTATGCCTGCTAGCCAGCTGCTGTGGCTTCCAACAGAGAGACAGCGTATGGAGGCTGTGCTGCAGAGTCGAAGCCCTCTGATGTCTGCCCCTGGGCTGTCTGCATTGTAAAGTAAAGCGAATCTGAATTTACTGAGCCGTATCCCGAACAGGACATTGGCAAATCCGAATTCACGGGACCACATATCGTCATTGTCAGAGTGCAGACGTGAGAGTGTTGGTTGACCTGTGTGCAGTTACTAAATTCGATTGCATTCATTTGATGCTCTGAAGCCTTCAGGGAGCCAGATGCAGGGGGAACTTCGCCCGGGGTCTCACTGACCCGTGCCATGGTGGGGCTCCCACGCTCCCGACCATGTGCAGGAACATCAACGATGGAGGCGTTGCGATGCTGTACGAGATCATGCTGAGAACCTCCACTGTCGAGATCGGCGCAACCATGCAGGCACGGCCCACATTCCATACACTCTCCTGAGCACCACCCCCAAGCAGATCGGCCCCACGGGCCATGTGCACAAACTCCCTCAAGCTCCGACAGCCGGCAAACACACGCACACACACACACTCTACCACACTCGGAACCGGAGCAGGGGCTGGTAGTAGACCGGCAGCAGCCCTCTATTAGATCTGTCATACATGGCTATATCCTCATGCCATCCCAGATCCATGGCGCGCTGCAGGTGATCCTTGGCGCTCTGGAGCAGGGCCACTCGGTGATGTTCTACTGCAAGGCCGGCAAGGACCGCACCGGCATCGTTGCCGCGCTGCTGCTCTCCGTCCTCGGCGCCTCGGACGATGCCATCATCCGCGACTACGTTCTGTACGGCCCCCTTTCCGCTCTCCTTGCCTCACTATTTTGCGCCAATATGCACTGTTGTCAACTGTCCGACAGAACTCGCCCACTTCCATCAGGACGATCACGCAGAAACCTGATTCGGTCTGCGGGATTTCCTGGACACTGACTTGTCGATCTCTTGGCTGGTGTCATTCCAACACGCAGCACCTGTGGGCATGAGAACATTCTGACTCGCTCAGGCTCCATGCTCGCTGCAGCCTCTTTGCGGAGCCGTTCCGCTCAGAGGTCGCTCCCACGCTTCAACAATTCTGCCATGTGATTGCCAGGGACGGCGGGGGGGGGCTTGAGTGTGCGCGCGAAGGGTGTATGTAGTTACCAAAGACAGGGGCCGGACATATGTATGTAGTTACAAAGGACAGAGGCCGGGCAGCAAGCTGTTGCCAGGAATACACACGCAAATCCACTCACGCAGTCATGGCACTAGGCCAGGCACGAGCACGTACCACAGCTCGGCCGGTGATGCCAGCCAAAGATTGAAGCCCCGCACGGAGCACACGAGCATTCCCCTTGCACAACGCCACACTCGTATGTATTTATGCATGATTACATACATGGTGTTGCGGTGCAGGTCGGACCCGCACGGGGACATGGCCCTGGGGAGCGTCGCAGGGGGCGCCGACCTGCGCAAGCTCGACCGTGAGGTGTTCTCCCGCGCGCCCGCCGACGCGATGGCCGCCACGCTGGCGTTCCTCCGGTGCGCCCTCTGCCTACTGCCCTCTGCCTACTAGTACTGCCCTCTGCCTGATTGCAGATGGTCAAGACTCGCTGCTGTAGGTGGTTTGGAGTAGCTGGGTAGGGGTAGGATGGGGCGCCCAGACCTTGTGAGTTGTGCGAGAAACGCCGAACGATTGTTAGCACACCAGAATTTTTTTTATACTTTTTTCAATACTGCGCCGAACACGAAAGTCATGCAGCTTGTGGATCAGTTATGTATGCGTGTGCATGCTGCACGATGCAGCAGCCTTGCGAGTGCTCGTTGCAGCCTGCCTCTTTGTTGTCAGCGCAGACCCTGCAGCACAACTCCATGCATTGCAGCAAAACCCATGCGTTGCAGTACACATCCTGCTTCAGGAGAGCATGTCCCTCAAGGTCGCGAATTCACAACAGCTTTCAACGTAGTTGTGAACTTCTGCCGGGTTCTCTGCCACGACCACGTAGCCGGGTGCGCCGCATGTGTCCGCAGCGTGTGCTCACCTTTGCATGACCCTCATGCGTGCTGTTGCAGAAGTGAGTACGGCTCCGCAGAGGGCTACCTGGCAGCCTGCGGATTCCAGCAGGGGGAGCAGGAGAGGCTCAAGCAGCTGCTGCGGCCTGCCGCCACCTCGGGCTGACATCTGCGACTGCAGCACAGCTGCGGCCCAGGAAGCCACTGTCCCGCCGGGCCCGGAAGGCACGTCAGCTCGCGCCTGGGTAGGCGAGCTCGAGTGCTGTGAGTGTGAGGCTGCGGCACCGCCGACTGGATGCTGCTGTGGGTGCGCACTGTCATATATGTTCAGCGCTATATATACACGATCATGCACAGGCTGTGACTGTGGAGTGGTGATGGGTCGGCCGTCGGGCTAGATCGTGCTTCAACAGCATGCGCCGTCATGTAATTTTGGCGGCCTCGCACTGTCAGGCGCTCGGGGTGCACATGTTGAGTTGCCAAGTTGCCATTCGCTCCGCAAGCTCTGCAAACTGAGTGTGTTGCATGGCGTCACCTCTTCCCCCACATCTCTCGTGACGCATCATGATGGGTTGTGCAGTGCATCAATATATGCATCAGGTTTCCCTGTTAGGACTGCGAGCAGACGGGTCTCTCTCTTTTGAGAGAGTGCTGTGCAGACCTGCAGGCCTGAGCAAGGATAAGACATCAGCTGCTGTTTCTAGCAGACCGATTATCGGCTGTGTAGTCACCATGATGCACGGATGCAGCATTCTGTGTGATGATGCAGAGGTGCTGATGCTTGACCAGGGCCTTGCTGGGATAAGGGATAAGCCAGGCCGGGATAATGCTATTATTGCTTCTGTTGTTGCAGAAGCACTAACCCCATGCCAGTGTTGTTGACACGCGTGACTGAATGGCGTTCAATTTGATGTCATTGTCTAATCTGCAGAGCGATTCACCCATGGCAGAGAGGTGATAGGCCGTCATGCGAGAGCTGTTCGCAATGCAGTGGCCTGCAATCGCTAGCGTGCAGCTGCAACGCAAGGCATGCATCAGAGCAAGCATACAATTTATCCGCACTATTGATCCCCATCGCATATCGTTACCTGCCGCTCAGGAATGCTGCGCCGAGACGGTGCTGGACACCTGGCTGGCGGTCACGATCAAACTTCTACATATGCGACCGCTTCCCCGAGGCACGACAGGAGCATTCGCGAAAAGCATCGAATCTGTTACGCATTCAGTTGGTTCCTGTCAGCAGTCGCAACTGCGTATGGGAGCCCGTGAGTGGCAGCACATCTGCACGTTCGCGAAAGTGTTTCGCATCGCTGTAGCGATACGACGACGTTGATCAAGTGTTGAATAGAAGTCCTTACTAGGCCTCGATTGAGTGCCGTCTGCATCGCCATCGGTGTCAGCGTTGACGTCAGCTCCGGCATCGAGACGAGCGCGTCCTGTACCTCCGATATCGACAGTCTGCTTGCCATTCGAGAATAAACTCCGTCCAAGAAGCGCTGTGGGAGACTGAGCAAGAAGTATTGTCGGACCTCTGTGGGCTTGGGCACATGTCTGAGACGTTATTCATGCCGCTGACGCGGCAGGTGTGCCACCCGATCGCATGCTGCTGATGTGAGCGGAACCAGTCGTGAACGCACAGCCCGGGAGAAATAGGCATTCGTGTATTTGTTTTCCACATGCTCATAGCGTTGCTTCGGGATCTCCAAGGTCCAGGCCGGCGCCCGGCAGTCGAGTTGAGCCTCCGAACTTCTATGGAGTCCGAAGACGCACTGTGAGTCGAAGAGTCAGTTGCACCATTCAATCAGAAAATTTCAGGCAGCCACCACAACCAAGGAATGTTCTTCATATCACAATTACATTGCATCTGGCTGTTCACGTAGCTGGCCATCGAAGCGGCGCCCCCAAGCCTCTGTGCAACACATGTGGCTGCATTTGAATGGGCTGACATCCCACCGAGCCCTTCTGTTGCACTTGCATTAGCAGCCATTTCCGGCCGATCAGGGCAATTATACATACGTCTTAAATCCCTCGTCTGGCTCGAAGCCCCCGGGACACTGACCAACCTGAGAGCATCACACTCTGCACCCGCTTAATTTTGCTGCTTGCAGTTCCAGCTCGAACGGGATGCTTTGCTGAGGGTCTTGGTATTTCGCCATTAGATATCCCGACCCCGTATTGTTTGTTCTAGTGCCAGCTTGCTTGTGCATCAGCTCGGTCGAGCAGTCACCACCACCATTGCGTACCTCCAACACACCAACTGCTACCCACAGGCAATGCAGAACACCTCCATCTGCACTACAAATACAGTGCCAGGACCAGGTGTTACGCTGCCGGTAGGCACATGGCCAGCAGCCCCCGGTGCCCGCCCCGTCCCTCACTTCCAAACAATGTGCATGGAAGCATGATTAGGCACGAAATCGCACATGGCATTTCCCACGCAGCCCTCACAGTGCCCTGCAGCCCAAGCCTGTGACCGTGCCTGCATGGGACCAGACACACCACCACCCCCCCCATGCAGGCCTACGAGTTCGAGTTCGGCGGCCCCTGGGGAGCCGCGGCCATGATGCTCGGCTTCCCCGCCTTCATCGTCTGGCTCTGGCTCGGCCTCACCTTCAATGCCGGCCAACCCTTCCTCCCGCTCTCCCTCGCCTCTATCTCCGCCGCCTACCACCACCTCCTCGCCCACGCAACACCCACACTCTCCGCCGCGGCGTTCCACGTCGCCTACACGGCCTACCAGTGGGCCCTGGCGCAGTGGCTACCGGGGCCGCTGGTGTACGGCCCACCTGCGGCTGCTGGTACACCCGCGGACGACCCGGAGGGGGGTTTGCAGAGTCCAGGCGGGGGGAGCGGGGGCGGCGTGGCTGAGGGGCGGCAGGAGTACGTGTGCAACGCGCCGCTGGCGTGGTTCATCACGCTCGGCCTCGCGGCGGTGCTGCACGCCACGGGTGTGTTTGACCTCGTGTGGCTCATCGACAACTTTGGGCCGCTGATGACGACCGGTACGCTGCGCCCTCCGTCACCCCGCTCGTGCGAGTGCTCTGCTGGGGCTGGGGCTGCACGTTCGGGCGCAAGAACGGGGCTCACTCCATACATCAGCTTGCCCTGACTTCACCACAGGCTGGCCTCCTCACGCCCCATCCTCAATTGCATGCATTTCCTTCGCCCTGCGTGTGGCGTTCAGCCCGCGATCTCGTCAAGATTCTCAGCATGCTGATCTCACCGCGGCCCGCACAGGCATCCCCCTTGCAGGCACACGCATGCATGCAACCCCATGCCGCCTTATGCATGAGTCCACTCCTCCCCTGGCGCGAGTCCCCCCTGCGACCCCGGCCTTCGCAGCAGAGTTGGATCGCCTGGGCGCATTTTCGCGCCGCCATCCAGGGATCAGACCCGAGCATCTGGAATTGCTCCATGTGATCAGACCCGCCGACCCCGCCTCGCTCTGCAGGCATCCTCCTGGCCGGCGCAGCCTCCGCCGCGCTGTACGTCTACGCCGCCGCCTGCGCGCCCGCCGCCGACGCGGCCGCCGCGTCCGGCAGCCCCGCCTACGACGCCTTCGTCGGCATCCTCCTCCACCCCCGCGCCGGCCGCGTCCACCTCAAGCTCCTCTACGACGTCCGCATCCCCTGGGCGCTGCTCTTCCTCCTCTCCGCCTCCGCCGCGCTGCGGCAGCACCGCACCCTCGGCCACGTGACCCCGGAGCTCGCGTTCATGGTCCTCGCGCACTTCCTCTACGCCAACGCGACACACAAGGGCGAGGAGCACGTGCCGTGCACGTGGGACATGACGCGCGAGCGCTTCGGCTTCATGCTGCTGTTCTGGAACGCGGCAGGGATCCCGTTCAGCTACTCCGCAACGACGGTGTTCCTGGTCGCGGCCGGGCCGCTGCAGCAGCACTGGGCGTACGTGGCGGCGGTGTATGCGCTGCTGCTTGCGGCGTACTACGTGTGGGATACGGCGAACTGCCAGAAGAGCGTGTTCAAGGCGCAGCTGGCAGGGACGTGGGAGCCGGGGCGCTGGCGCGCGCCGCCGCAGGTGTGCATCGCCGCTGCACGCGGGCTCTGAACTCTCACCAGATCGTGGTCTCTGCGGTTCTTGGGGCGCTCCCCGCCTTCTCACGCGTTTTCTTGGGAACATGCAGCGCTGCGTAATCCGTGCGTGCACCGAGCGACCATTATTGCACGGAGCCAGTCGATCCCACCCTGTGTGATCGGCGCCTGGGTCACCCCGCCATGCGATGCGCAGTCATCTATTGCTCACCATGCGTGGCGCATGTTAGACGTTGCGGCTCCAGCCGGGTGGCGCAGAACACCGCGCCTGGCGGACTTTATGTCCACCCCCCCCTCTACTCCCGCATGGTAGGGCTGTACACCAGTGTTGGGTCGTTTTACAGCATTTCCGGGGTTGCCATCCAGGAACTAGACCTGTATATTTGGAATTGTTTAATGTGATCGGGCCCGATGACCCAACACTGCTGTACACTACATCGCCTCAGCTACAGAACACTGTGCCCTTGTCACCATGACTACCCCCCATCCTTCCACTAAGCCAACCTACACACTTCACTGCCTCTGCTGAGTCTGAACTCACGGCTGCTGCTGCAGCTGCCGTGGTCGGTGCTGGAGCACCCCGAGGCGCTCGGCGGGCGGCTGCTCGTGAGCGGCTGGTGGGGCTGGGCGCGCAAGGCCACGTACACCGCCGACCTCGCGATGGCCCTCTCCTGGGGCCTCATCGCCGGCGCCGCATCCCCGCTGCCGTACTGGTACCCTGCCTTCTTCACCGTCGTGCTCGTGCACCGCGTGACGCGCAACGAGGCGTACTGTGCGGCGAAGTACGGCGCGCTGTGGGAGGAGTACTGCGCGCGGGTGCCGTACTGCTTTTTCCCGGGCATCATCTGACCGAGCCCATCAGCGCCATGCGTGAAGCATACCGTGATCAAAGTGGCCAGCGACTTGCTGTCTGGCTGTGTCTCTGGCGTGTTTCTACACTGTGTGAAGGCCAGGGCAGTAGAGCGCATTGCGGGCACTGCGTGTGGGCAGTGCCAGGGTGCCGTGTGGCGGTTGTTGTGGCCATAACCTCTTTGATAACCTGTTTATCTGTGACAGCAGATCTGGGGCGGCGAGGCACAGGGAAACATGCTCCGGGCTCGGTCGCCCAGCATGCTGCAGGGTTCCACCATGGGGACGCGATGTCGTTGTTGTTGTTGTTGTTGTTGTTGTTGTTGTTGTTGTTGAACCTTGTTGTATCTTTTCGAACCTGGGGCGGGTGCTGAACGCGCCAAATCCGCACAGGTGACAGTGCTGCAGAGCAGGTTTGGGGCACTAATGTGGAATACTGGGGCTGCCACGTCACTTTCAACCAAGATTTCAATGAATAAGTCGGTGTGATCGGGCCCAACGCTCTGGTGGTGCTGCTGAGGGGCAGCCTGCAGGAGCGGAGGGCCCTGCGGTCCGTCTCTGGTGCGTTTTGTGTGGTGACAGGTATGCGGTCCAAACCATTGCTCCAGGCCTTGAGCACTGCAGGCGGTGGCCAGCACAGTGAGGCGCTGTGAGGGAATGGGGAATGATGAGACCTGCTGTGCAGGCGGCTGGTGGGCCGCGAGGACACAGCTGCTCTGCCATGTATGTGTGCGTGTGGTTGGTTACTAACGGCAGACGCCGAACATCAAGCTGTTTCTCGGAATCCACTCGCAAATCCATTTGTGCGAGCGGGTGCCCCTAAATGAAGCGGTGGCGGGCGCCACTGCTCCTGTGAAGTATCAATAAAAAAAGGGGAAAAGGGGACTTATTTGTGACTGGCCTTGAATATGTAAATAGGCCTTTCAAGCAGCTCTGCAGGCTGCGGACATCGATGCACTGCCAATGCGTGACTCTGCTTCTTTACATTTGGCACGCATTTGCTGATGTACAGTTGCTACAAGGACAAAGCCAGGGAGGAAAGTGTTAGTTGCTACTCATCAGCCTCCTGGCCTTCTGTGACCTAGAACGCCAGCGTATGCTTTGGGTATGGTAACGACATCACTTGTACAACATGTGACCACGTCATGAAGACGGCGTTTACTTTATTTCTGATTCTTATTTTGACAACTCAGTCGTCTCCAAAAAGTACAGTACATGTCACAATAGGGTTCATATCCCCACAATCGCACGTGTCCTCGTCCGCGCCATAAATCCACCCCCCCAGGCGTTCTCAGAGTACCTGTCGCCGTCGCAACAGCGCCAACACATGCTTGCACAAGGACTTCCCGGCAAGTATGAACACCACATTGCAGGAACACACAGCCACGTGAGCAGCTCACTACACCTTTCAAGCAGCAACCATCCCATCTGATTGCTTCTTGGCCATGTGCCCAACTCAGCCGAAATAAATCCCTGAGGATCCCTGATTCTCCTCAGGGATCCCGTGCCGCAAGTATGCTACACATGCCTTATCACGCTACGCATGTCGTTTCATGCTACGCATGCTGTGGCACACACAGCAGGCGTATCAGGGCCGGCGCGCGCTCCGCGACCACCGCCCACTGCCGCGGCGACACGTGTAGCGGCACCGGCACATCGAGCCGCGGCACCTGCGCCACCCCGGCCGCAAGCGCCTCCAGCGTGTCCACGTCGAGCGCCCCCACGCCCAGGCCGCCCAGCACCCGCAACGCACGCATGCGTGGCAGCGCGGCGGCGAGCGCCCTCGTGGACACGCATGACAGCCGCTCCTTTGGCAGGTGCAGCACCGCGAGCGCCGGCATGCGCCACAGCTGGGCGAGAAGGTGGATAAGGCAGGGCTCCGCGAGGGTCGAGAAGCGGAAGTCAAGTCGCGAGGTCGCGGGTAGTTCGCCGAGCCGCGCAGCGAACGGGGCCATGACATGCATGTCGTGGCAGGCCCAGCGCCGCAGCACGAGGTCGCGCAGTGCGGGCATGCATGCGAGCGCCCCGGCGAGCGCAGCCGCCGCAGCCGCCGTGGTAAGCCCCACGCAGCACAGATCTAGTGTGCGGATGCTGTTGCCGCCGGAGAGCGCCTGTGCGAACACACGCATGCCAGCGGCGCCGTCAGAGGGCCCCGGAGGCCCCCCCGGCCCCAGAAACACCCAGCTGAAGTGCAGGTGCTTCAGGTCTCTGAGTGCTGCGATTCCCGTCCCGGCCGGCGCGGCCAAGGCGAAGGGAATGGTTGCGTGCGGCAGTGTCAGCGAGGTTAGCTGCGGCATGCCTGCCAGTAGCCGCACAAGCGCTCGCGCGCCGCCGTCCCCGAGGTAGCTATGACCGAGCGTCAGGCTTCGAAGATCCCGTAGCGTCGCGAGCCCAGGCTCGAGCTCCTCCATCCCCCCGGCCGGGAGGTGGTGACCGCCGAGGTCGACGAGCTGGAGGTCCGGAAGCTTCCGGAAAACCGCCGCAAGCCCGCGCGTGCTCGCAAAGCCGTACGGGCGGAAGGACCGCAGGCCGCGCAGGTGCATGACGACTTCACAGATCCGAGGGCTGGTGCTGGACACCGCGAGGGCGGTGAGCGCAGAGAGGGTTGTCAGGGTTGACAGGGTGTGGCTCTGCAGGCCGTACTCTGAGAACGCGAGGTGCTCTAGGGTGGGGAGGAGGCGAATGAGCTGGCCGAACGCATGGGCCCCCCGAGGCCGGAGGCTCACGCCGAGGAGGCTGAGGTGGCGCAGCCGTGGACGCCTATGCACGTGCAGCGGAGGCGCATCGGATCTGTCTGCGTTAAAGGGGGCTGCATGGCCTGGGTCTGCAGTGAACAAGTGCAGGAGGCCTTCGAAGCCGTCACCGCAGTGGTTGCAGCGGTCACCGTCGCCACCTAAGACACGCTCTGGGCGGCCGGTGGTTGTTACGAGGCCGTCGAGGGGATTGTGGTCGAGGTTGAGGAGCGTTAAGGCGGGCATGCATGCAACGGCGGCCGCGAGCGCACGTGTCGCGTGCGGCCCGATGCCGCAGCACGGCAGCTCGAGCGCACGGAGGGTGTGGAGGGCTGCGAGCCGGGTGGCTAGGAGGGCCATGCCACCGCGGCTTGGCTTGAGCGCGACGCGGTGCTGCTCTAGGGTGAGGTGATGGAGCGCGGGGGCGGCCGCAATGCATGCAAGGGCGTCTGCGACGGCAGCGGTTGCGTCATGCGCATAGGGGTCAGTGACCGCAGCAGCGGTCGTGGCTATGAGGGTCGCCGAGCGAAGGTCGGAGAACGGATGGGCGGGCTTGTGGGCGTTGGGAGGGGGGGCGGGGGCCCCGCAGCGCACTTGCAGCCACTCTAGCTGAGGCGTGTCAGCGACAGCGGCGAGGTGCGCCGAGAGTTCGCGGTTTGTGACAGCAATGCCGAGGCCAACTGCAGGGTCAGCAGAATGTGGCTTGAGCGATGCGTGTACGACGGAGGCCATCAGTTCGTGCGTGGGTGGATTCGCGGGTGTTTGAAGCACGGAATGGATGGGGCTTGACGCTGCATGGACCGCGGTGATCCAGGACAGCTTTTCAGAGAGGGGTCGATGGCTCGCATATGAAAGGATGCTGGGTAGAAGGCATGCTGGGACTGACAGCAGCAGCTGAACTACGGCGGAATGTTGAGGCGTTGCATCATCGGATGGGTGCGTTGAGTGGCGGATTGGCCTGCCGAGGACGAAGGAGGCGAGCAAGCACGCCCACGTGTCAACGTCAGCGTTGAGGAAGTCGGCCACCTGGACACGTCAGACCGTGGATGGCACGGACCCTCGTATCGCGCGGAGATGGGCACGCAGAGTTGCAGCAACGGAACCTACAACTGCCGTAGATCCGTGCATCAGGCGCGAAGTCGCCTCAGGCGCTCGCTGATGATTGGCTCCAGGCGCAGTGTCTCAGTCAACGATTGCATCGTGTGCACATTCGTAAGATCAAAGCGCACCTGTAGCGCCATGCACACGTCCTCAGCTGATTTGCTGGCAGCATTGCTGCAGTCCTGCCAGCATTGCCATCCCTGGGACGTCACGGGCAGCTGCACGCGCTGTGCGTGGGGCAACGTGTCCACCAACTCGGACCTGCCACGCTCCACCGGCAGATGCTGAGCGCCCCCCACAGAAACGACTGCAACCTCCATAAAATTTCAGCGGAAATGAATGGAATTTCTACGGACGCCACTGTGCATTGGCTTGCTTTTCAGCTGGCATGTTGGCGTTGGCTCTCAGCGGTGATTTCCTGAAGCAAAGCAGCAGTAACGGCATGTGCCGGATTGACAACAGTCTGTAGCACCACTGCTATAAATATGGGATTGAGTGCAGCCACAGTGCAGTGGCTCGTGGACGCCTCAGCGCCGTATCGGAACGATGATCCGGTTGCAACGTGTCGCGATGGCGCAGCTCACAACTGCACGACATGCACACGCGGCTTTATCCGGAACGGCAGCCTTTGTGCTAATCCCCCATGCACTGGAGCCGACGTTATCGGTCACGCGGTGCTGCTGGCTTGATGCTAGACCCGTCGCGAGGCAGCACGGACATGGCTGTGCTTCTCCCATGCTGACCCATCCTCCAGGTCACTGTTTGACAAGGACTCAGCTGCTTTGGGAGAGGCAGACAGCACCGCAGGCAGCACACAGTGTACATTACACCGCGTGGCATAAAAAAAGTACATGCAAAATCTCGCGCCCCACATCCCAAGCACTGCCCCCACATCCCAATTGGCTTGAGGCACCCGGGTCCAGCCACTCCAGCACAGCCCATCAACACACCACATGCAGGGGGGCTTGTGTTGAGTGTCTCGGTGTGTTGGGCTTCGTGGCCTCGGTTGCGTGTGCTTTCGGGGCCCGGGAGCCGGGCTGTGTGGGGGTGTTGTCGCCTCAGATGAGCCACCTGGGCAGACTGTGGCCGCACATCTGGGGCGAGACAACGGTCCAACTCATGCTGCAGCAGCACCTTGAGATTCGCACTGAATTACAAAAGTCGTCTGGAATGACAGCTTTGCAAGTGGAGAGTGCACTGTCGCACGGGAGTGGCTTGAACACTAGGTTTTCTCAGAGCCGACACCGCCTGTGAGGCGACACTAGTCTGACAGTGAGATGGCCAGCCATCTTGAATTATGCATAGTCGCACATATGTCAGAGGAAGAGTTGTCTCTGTTGTTCCCGCACGCACTGCCACAGGTACTCAGCACGACCCAGGAGGGGGGAGGAGGTGCACTCTGTACTCACATTGCTGTTGTGCCCGAGCCAGCCGGAAGTTCAAGGCCCTGCCATACAAGTAGGTACGTAGTTCCGGCGCTTCGCGTCTACGAGAGCATTAGCCCCTGCACTGGCATAGCAACGGCAGCTGATGATGACACTTGGACAGGCGAGAGAGATTGCGCCCTCCACGGGCACAAGAGTAAGAGAGACCTGTTTTTATCCTGGCTCATACCATACCATACCATACCATAGAAACATACGGTGTGATTGTGTTTCTCAGAGATCTGCGCGGTCTTTCGTGTTGGGCATTGCTGCCGCGGAGATGCACCTACGTGACGTAGCCATGAACTGATCTACGTGCCAAATTGCAAATGCGCGAGTTGAACATCGCGTGGCCCTGAAACGATTTAGGCTTTGGATCATTACTGCATTGTACAACTACGGCGCGGCTGGCGTCGTGAGTCCAGGCTGTGTACTACAGTTGCTTCGAGCGCTAGTGCTGCATTGAGCGGGATAAATCATGGCGCACAAGTGGATGCTAGCAGTGTATCATTACGCGACGTGCAATGTCTATGTCGGGCTCACGCACGAAATTGGTAACGTTTCTGGACCGATCACTGTCATCCATGTGTTTCCCCTCCCCGACAGCATGCATTCTGCTCTTCGGGCAAGTACGCGCCCAGGCTCGGGCATGCAGCTACGTTTTCTCGAATGCGAAGTCTCATGGTGGCAGCAACCGTTCAGCGTAGCAAGGTCGTGACAGGTCAGTAGCCGGGCTTGGCTTTCCAACGCCCAGCACATGCACTCATCATCTCCCATGGAGAGATGGTTCAGTGCGCTGCATTTTTACGTTGCTCGTACAGTACGTTCTACAGCGTCGCAAGCTCCAAATTTGCACATCGCAAGGTTAGCGCTATGGCAGAAACTGCGCCCGCTGCAGCGTCCAGCGTGGCCACGGCTCCGTCGGATGTTAAGCACCTGTTGAACTTTCGTGACGTAGGGCACAGTGCTCCAGATGTATGCAGATCTGGTGCGTTCCTGGCTGTCAATGCAGGCCTGTTGTACTGCAGGTCATGGAATATACGCTGTTCAACTGCGCACACGGGCTGGGTCCACGATTGGTCACTATGCGCCGTGCACAGTCCCAGCTAATGCAATATCTCGGGTTTGATCGAGACCATCTGATGCATTTCAATGCCTCATGTCCAAAGTTCTACCTGAGCGTCACGAAGCGATGGAACTGCAGATTCATTGCCTTGTAAGGACACCTTGCAGGCTCATACGCAAATGCTAACGCATCAGGGAATTGCAAGCATATTCAAACCGCATGTACACATGTTCAGGAAAGGTCTTCAGGACGGCGTGCCCTGTCACGGCGACCAGGGACCAGATCTCCGCTCTCTCGGCCATGGGCATCACCACCGTCGTTCGTTCCTGACACCTTCCTTTCACCCGATTACATAGCAGACCCAACTCCCAACAACCCATATCCAAAAGCCTTGAAGCATTGTCTCATTCGCCAGCCTTGTGCATGCCTGGATTTGGACTGGCCGTGTGACCATGCTCACATGCGCCATCGCCTGTCAGCACCATCGCCCTGGATTTTCAGGTCGATTTCCGAGCTGCCGAGGAAGTAAAGGAATTTGGTGAGCCAGCCCTACTAGATGGGGCAACAGTGTTCAGCTACAAGCGGCGATGGAGAGGCATATTTGTTGCACCTACGGTACGAGCTTTCCCAGCCATGGTCAGCTGTCTTAGACTGCGCGTCCCCAAGACACACCCATTCTCTTTGCAATCAAGTTGCCAGCGGTCACGCAGGCAGATCTTGTCCTGAACCTTATGCAGCGCACCTCATGTAGATGGAGGTTTCCGAAGTGTCATTACCTCCAGACCAAGGGGAGGGCGGGCACACCCCATTCGAGGTCCACCGGCTGAGCCTGCTAGAAGTATCCCGGTATGTGCGAGCCCTGCTCCCACGCGTTCCGCCCTTGAGCGTCGCCCGCTCAGCAGTCACCCGCCTCTGGGACGCTCACGCAAGTAGAGACCTCCTGATTCAGTGCGCCACCACTCTTGCCCTCCTCTACCTCACAATGCCCGAGTCCAGCTCAATCTCGACCTCTGCCTGCAGCTCCTGGTCTGCTTCTCAATGTTCTCGCCTATCATCCACTTGGGTCCAGTGCCCACCGGGGCGCATGTGCGTGATGTGTCGTGCGATGGCTGTGTCCATCACTGCCATATGATTGCGGCTCTCGATCCAGCTGTGTGCTTGCAGCGAGGTGAACCAGGGCGGCCTGGCGATGCTGTACGAAATCATCATCCTCTCCTCGATGATCGAGATTGGAGTCACCATGAAGGTGCGGCCATGCCTGCCCGCCCTCCTCTTGGCGGCCATGATTGTGTGTAGCGGGCCTGCGGGGGTGCCTGTGGCTGCCTGTGGCTGCCTGTGCGGGGGCGCCGTTCGTGGCGGCCCGGGTGCGTGGGGGGGTAGCATGCTGGCCCGGCGGTGCATGCGGGCTGTGCAGGCGGTCCCCGTGGAGGACACACACCAAGCCGCCTCACATGCAGCCCTGGTACTGTCAACACGTGTGTATGTCGTTACAAGCAGTAGTTACAAGTGTACATGTGTGTATGTAGTTACAAAGGACAGAGGCCGGGCATGGAGCCGTTTCTCGGAATCCACTCGCAAATCCACTCACTCATTCATGGCACTGGGCCGGGCACGAGCTCATACCACAGCCTCGCCGGTAATTGCATCTGTGTGTATGTATGGTTGTACGTAAAATTGCATGATGACATAGGCACATGTCCATCGGGGTACCGACAACTCCGCCGTCCGGGCCCGGTGAACGCGTCCACACCGCGGCCTGTGCTCAGTGTGCAGGTGATTCTGAAGGCGCTGCAGCAGGGCCACTCGGTGATGTTCTACTGCAAGGCCGGCAAGGACCGCACCGGCATTGTCGCCGCGCTGCTGCTCTCCGTCCTCGGCGCCTCGGACGAGCAGATCATCAATGATTATCACCTGTGCGTCACATCCCCCCCCCCCCCCCCCCCCCCCCCCCCCCCCCCCTCCCCCCTCCCCATGTGTTACAAGGATAGAGACAGAGAGGCGAGTAGCGGTGCGGCAAGTAGCACCGCATGCATCGGGCAGTATCACCTCACGTCCCAATTTCATCAGCTCTACCCGCAAGAAAGCATCAAATCGAGTCACCACTGCCACCATGCGGCATCCTCCCCCCTGTGCTCCTAGTGTCTGTATACTTCAGTAGCCATATGAGCGGCACAACGCTCTGACGGGTGCGTCACCATGGCGACATGCTTTGCGCACCCCAGCATCCCAGCATCCCAGCACACAGCCCGGACCGACGGATGCGCCGTTGCTCCCCCGCTCGGAGCAGGCTGTCTCTACAGCTACACCTGCACCAGAATTGCATGGGTTATGTGTGTATGTAGTTACAAAGGACAGAGGCCGGGCATCGAGCCGTCTCTCGGAATCCACTCGCAAATCCGCTCACTCATTCATGGCACTAGGCCGGGTAAGAGCACGTACCACAGCCCTGCCGGTGATGCCAGCCAAAGATTGAAGCCCCGCACGGAGCACAAGAGCATTCCCCTTGCACACCACCCCACTCAACCTGCGCAGAGCATTCGTCACAAACAAAGCACGCTTCACCGTGCCACACCGAGACGCGACCGCCGCCAGCCGATTCAAGTGATCCATAGCAGGCTGTCCCAAGCGCCCATGCATCTCATGCGACAACGGCAAAAAGCTATATGCATCAGGGTCGTGCAAGCGATAAGCATTGCGTCTCTGCACGTCCCGCGTCTCCGCAGCATCCCCGTCCTCCCGGGCCGCTTGGCCGCAATAGGTATCAGCACAGGGGTTCACAACCGACACATCCCCTATGCTCAAAGCGTCACCCGGCGGCTTGTGTGTATGTATGTGGGAGTGCAGTAGTGGGTGGGCGTTTTTGCAGATCTGATGAGCATGGCACAACCGCACTGGGCAACCTGGCGGGCAAGCGGGAGGTTGAGAAGCTGGATCGCGAGACATTCTCGCGTGCACCAAAGCAAGTCATGGCGCACCTCCTCAACGTGGTCAGGTGCGGCAACTGCCACATGTCCATCTTACTGTTGTCTTGCTGCTGATTCCTGTGTCCGCATTATGTCACAGATTCGTTTTTGGCCAGTCAGCAGGAGTGTTGTGACTCTAGCAGCACCTCTGAAATGGCACTATCCCCCCCTGTTCTGACGTGTCTTGGGGAACTAATTACATCGTTGGGAACTCAATCTTGCTACTTGCGTATATGCCAGCCATCTCTTGTCCGCGAAGGCGTTGTCTGTGCATGGGCATCACCCAAATAAGTAGCAATCGCTGATGCAAAACTTGTGCAAGCGATACCTCTGGGTGCTCATGCGAGAAAGTGCGGGTGTCAGAGACTGTGCTGCAAGGAGCTGGATTCCAAGTCGCACAGAGCAGGGAACGATGGGCATGACTGGGCCAGAGGATCCCCCAAACGTGTTTGGGAACGACGTTCTTGCGACTGGAGCTGTAATGTTGTTGACTTGGAGCGGCGCGGAGCCCTGCCAGATGCCACTTGACCCTGTGATCGTGTGCAGGGACAAGCATGGATCTGTCGGGCTATACCTCGAGGCCTGTGGCTTTGATGGCATTGAACAAGGCAAGCTGCGGTCGCTACTGTCACCAAAGTAGCCCGCAGTAGATTCGTGGCTGCGCTGCTGGCATGTGGTGCCACATCACCCATGTGAGCGATCTGTTTTCCAACGACAGCATGACTGAGTCGAGCGGGTTCTGGTGCTCGAGGCTCACCTCTGAATCCATGTCAGAGTCGACCACAGGCAATGGCTTTTTGTCTGGAGATTTCATGTGACAGGTTTTTTTTGTTCCTTTTGACCTGACTCTTTTCGTGCCAGTTGTCCGCGTTTTTGTGAAAGTACTGTGTGTTGCAACCTGTTGAACTTATTCAAACTACACATTTGGTGGCCAGTCAATGCCTCGTGTGCGATGCTTTGTAACAGACTATGTCATGGGCCTCTGCTGCATCTGCTCATGAATTGAAGCATGAAACAGCGCCAACAAATGCGTGTCAAAGAGCTTTAAGCACTGCAGATGTGCTGTTCTGCAGCAGTGCAATGAGGTCTCACAACCTAATCTCACACATATGCATGCGCCAGCCTTTTTTTTTTACCCGAAGAATTTTCATGCTGGGACGTCATCACCTAGCCTTGCTTCTGCCGTATACTTCTGACGTGTGCAGGGACTCTCTGGCATGCACCCACATACCACTCCCAGAATGCTGATTAAATTAAACAAAATGCTCGCTCATGTGTGCCCTGGCACTGCACTGAAAATGGAGGTGGTGATTTGATGTAGAAGAGTGTTGATTAATGATATGTGTTGCACTTACCGCTTGTCACTGACGGCCTGAAGGCGTTTGTCGCTTGCGATGGATACCAACGCAATCGTTTGTAGCAGAATCATGTACGTTCGAGCACTGCTCAAATCGTTGCCAGAATTCATCAAGGCAGTGCCTGGTTGTTCAGTGTGAAATTGTGCGGGCAGTGGTAGCACAGTTGCAGTCAGCATGCTCTAGACGGCTCTACAGCATGGCAACGCTGCTCCATACGCAAGACAGCCAGCATGTTGCTCTGCCTGGCGTCCCACGAAGTCTGGATTGTGGCCCATTGTGAAATTGGAAGACGTGCAAGAATTCATTTGCCATGCTGCGTGTGTGCGCAACCTTGTTCACTTCTGGGTTGCATGCAGTTCGCCATCAAGCGGGCACCCGTTTTGAAAAGAGTACATCTCCAAATTCGATGAGCAGCCATAGATGCGGCAATCCAGTAATATGAGCGTTGCCCCTCTAGATGTGTCGTGCAAGGATCCAGTGGTGTAGAGGTCATAGCACTGGACGTACCTCAAACGAACACAACACAGGAATTTCTTACGATAATATCACAGGAATGCTGCAGCAGGACGTGAGATCAACGCGCAAAATTTGTCTACCGGGTGATAGCACAAGGCAGTGGAGACCGCGGAGAGATTCAATTCCACGCCTCCCAGTGTAGAAAAACTTTTCTTCTGGTGTGCAATGCAAAGACTCGAGAGATCACTACAAATGATATACAATCAGGTGGTTCTTTTCCACGGCTGCACCAACATATCGCAGCAAAGACGCTCTGGCAATTCGGTGGTACACAATGGCGAACCACTTGACAAACGATCTCAATAGGCACCGCGTCGACCATCACAATTAAACTGAATCCAGCACCGCGTCTTCTTGATCAAACTTGCAGGTGTTTGTCGGTCGCTCGTGCGCTTCCGCAGAGTAAACGAGGCGTGGTAACAATGCATGCTGCAGTAGAGGAAGATCAGCTCAACGTACACCAGTGCCTAAGATGAGCTGCAGATGCGTACCTGAGGTGCTTCATGTTAGCTGGATACTTGTTGTAGCTGGTCGTGGGGGCCATTGCTTTGGTCAGGCACTGCAGATTCGAGCTCCGTGAAGGGACGACCGGCGCTGGTGTGATGGAACGTGCATAACTATGTGCGACATACCTATTGAAAAGCTGATAGAGCATTTCCGACGTAGTCTGCAGCAGCATGACCCGTCCAGACTGAAGACCGTGGCTCTTGTGAGCGGCAGTGCTCTTGCTCTGGCCGGTCTCGCCTACTTCAGATTACGAATCATCTCTGCGCGCATTAATCTACATGGTAGAGCTTCATCCTCTAAGGATGAGCCGACAAGTTCCATGCGTCAAGAGCTAGCCTGCGGCGAGAGCAGGCGCAGTGCTGGTGATGGTAAGTCCTTGCTTGCGGTGAATGAAGGCAGGTCAGAGCAGCTGAGATCCGCCAGATGCCCAATATGTGATCCAATGGCGTCTGAGGCTGCCGGATATCCAGACTGTCACCAGACGCGAAACTGCAGCGAGTCCTGTATGAATACACACAGACGAATTCAGCAAGCTTCCCGCGCCGAACTTCACCAATCAATCGATCAAGCTGTCCTTTCATACTTATTCAGCAGTCCGAACCAAGCCCTGGACAAGTGTGATGCTGCTCTTGGAAGGTCGTGCCTTGGCTTCAGCACTGATGTCAACAGCAGTGCACTGCTAACCCAACCTCTTCTGCTGGACCTGCGTGGATCGATCCATGCGCGCCGAGGAGAACCCGCGAAAGCACGTGACACCTTTCTTTCTGCTTTATCAAGACTGAGAGAATCGATAGCTCAACACCGGGCTGATTATAGCTCCGAAACAGATGATTTGCCTGCAATGAACACGCGATGGTACCTTTTGCAAGCGTCAGCCTTCTCCCACAGCCAATTAGAGCGCATAGAGGCTCAGGTCATCCTCCGCATGAGAACAGCTGAGCTGAAAGGCAATGACAACAAGGCAGAAGCGGCTGCATTTGTCGTCAAGGCCTGCCAAGCAGCATCCGTGCGCAAAGATGACACGCTGTGTGCCATCTCTCTCCCTGTCCAGTTGAAGGTAGCCGCAACTTCCAGCAGGTACGACACCTTTTGCCAGAACAGACCTGGCAGCACATTTTAGTGGCCAACGATATATTCATCAGGGCATGTGGGTCCTTGCCGTTTCACACATCCTCCATGTTTTCCGAAAATGCACATTCTGCATGCTGGCGATCTAATGACAGGCAGCCCATCTATCAGCATCAGTTCTCGCTATCTCTGCTGTGAACAATGTAGTCCCGTTCACCAGGAGGCATCAATGTCATGTTTGGCATCTAGGCAAAGAGATGAATGCAATCGCAAATTGGTACATAATTCTCTACATGCTGGAGAGCCTGGAAGCAGTGCGCTGTGATACTGAAACCGGTCGCCGCTGACTGCACCTCATCTGCATTGAATCCCAGGTGTCCAAAGTTTTACCTCAAAACTCACATTCAAATGCAGACTTCCGGAGCAGACATCAGAGAGCCTGGAGCATGCCCTTGCAAGCACAGCCCGTGCGCTCGTCGCCAGGCTCGATCAAGATGAAGTCAGCGCCTCTGTCGCAGCGCAGCTGCTGCTTGGGGCCGCGATGCCCCTGTGCCGCCTGTACGCCTCCACCGGAGCCGTCCATCAAGCATCAGCCCACCTCATGCATGCCACCGCCTTCATCCCCTTCCTCCCACAGGCCACAGTATCCTCCCTGCTGCGGCTCGCTCACAACACCTTTGAGCAAGAGCGCTCCGCGGGCGGCCCGGCTTCCGAGCACGTCTGCCGGATCCTCGCGGTCGCCCTGGAAGCCACATGCGGAACCTCCGGAGTTCTCGAGAAGCTGCGGGGCTCCTTCCGGCACACTGGGGACGCCGGAATGGCGTCTGCCGCCGCCTCCGCGTGCGCGAAGGGCATGCCGCAAGGTGACACCGCTGCGAGCGATGCCCGGCCTGTCACGCCGAAGCGGCGCAACGCGTTTGACCAACCCCGTGGCTCTCCCTGTGCGAAATCCCTGTCCATCCAGCGTATCTCCTGATGCATGTATGAAGCGTCATTGCTGATGCTGTGCGATAGGTGGTATCTACGGGTCGCCCGTTCCTGGCAGAGTGGCTGTTTCTGGCAGATGTGGTGGACCCCTGTGCCACCTGAAATCGCTGCACCTGCATGTGCTGACCGAGCCGTGTACGTACCTGTGCAGCTGAACAAACCGGACCCGTGGCCAACCAAATCGTTTCTGACATTGTAAGGGCGTACTTGCAGCGACATCTACTGCAATTCACTGAGCTGCTGCAGGTCAGGCGGGTGCCGGCATGCACACGAGCCCTTCGCTGTTCGCGTCCCAACTCTGTCCCGACATATCTGCCGACACGCCGCTGCTGTTTGGCCCGTGGGTATCTCGCAATGCACCCCAGCTTCACACCACCCCCCCTGCCCCCGCTGCAAGTGCCGGCATCACAGCTGCGCTCAGCTCTGACACCGCTCCACAGCCGCTCCAACAACTGCCCTGCGACCGCGACCCGCGGGCGTCGCGCGTGTGCGTGCGCACACGTACAGCGCCGGTGACGGCGGACGTGCACTCCAGCGCCCTCTTCTCCCCAGCCATGCGGAAGCAGCCACTGCTCAATGCCGTGGCACCGGTGTCCCGCATCCCAGCTCTGTTTGGCCGCAAGCGCGGCGGCGCGAGCGAGGCCGTCAATGGCGATGGTGGCGGCGGCGGCGGCTGCACCGCCCGGAAGTCTCGTCGGTACAGCGGCGGCCGGGAGGGGGGCGCTGCGCAGGCGGGGGGTGTGCGGCCGCATGCATGCAACGCTGCGCCAGCCTTCGATGTGGTCCGGCCTCTGTTGCGGACACCTCAGCGCTTCGGCCGCTGTCCGACCTCGGCCGATGCACCGGTTCCGTCAGGGGCTAGGCTGGATCCTCACGCCCTCTTCGCACAGGGTGATGCGGCAATAGCGAGTGGGGCTGTACCGTCGGCGGCGGTGTTTGGCCGGGGGAGCAGTGCGGGGCGCACACGCGCGCGGGCGGCCCAGCGCGGGACGGCGCCGGCGCCTACTCCACCGATGGTATCACCGGAGGTGAACCCTCTTGCCGCCGCGGCCGCGGAACTCGGCTTTACGTATGGGCTCACGCTGCGTGGCTGTGGGGAGCTGGACGCTGACGAACCTGCCTGCGGCCCGCTGCTGAATCTGGTCGATGCCGCGGACACTCGGCTGGAGATTTCCAGGGTGCGCGTTGGCGCAGCGCAGCACACACGCACGGATGAGAGGCGCAGCAGCGGGGCGGGGAGCAAGGCTGCAGCGACCTGGCATCCTCTGGCGAGATCAAGCACAGACGACCGAGGGGAGCGGGCGAGCATGAAAGCACGCCTCACCTCCGAGCCGTCTGCTGCGGACCTGCCCCTGTCCCGCATGCCCAGTGATGCGGAGCGTGCTGTGGGTGGCGGAGCGGGCCGCAGCGTGCAGCATCGGCGGGTGGGGGCAGATCCGTGTGCGCCAGGGGCCAGGCCGGTGACGCCGCGCATGAGAGAGTTTGCGCTGAGCCCAGTGCTGGCCCCCGCCGATGCTGGGGAGTCGTCTTCCGCAGGTGACTGCGCCCTTTTGATGAGCCCTGGAGCGGGCTCAATGGGGGATCTGTCGCTCAGTGCGAGTGCGTTTGATGTGGTGCGGACTGAAGGCGTAGCAGCAGAGACAAAGCGCCCAGAACCCGCACGATCCGCTGGTGTGCCTCACATCCTGCTTCACATTTGCTGGTCCAGCGTACGCTTGCCTGTTGTGGGGGCCCCCTGTGACCCTTGAGCGCGTCTCCTGCAGCCGCTTGCCAGCTGTACAGGCTGCGTGCCAGTGAGACGATGTGAGTTCCAAACCATCTCAGCATGCTGAAGGGTCTGGACTATGTTCTTCGGCATGGGCCACTGCACTGGTCCACGTTCCATTGTTGGTCTTTGTCAAATTTATGGTCCTGCTCCGTGGCTCATTCTCTTCGCTTTGGCTGCGAGTGAGATCTCACTCTGTCAGTCTATTGCGTGCATGCGACGTTTCGGTGGTGGGCATTCACCGGGATGTCATTGTGCACCCACGTGCGCTGCCATCTTCTGTGGGTCCAGTGGGCCCTGCTTCAGCTCTGGCAAAGGACATCTACCAGCGGTGACCCCGTCGTCTATGCACTCGCCGGCGGATACTTCGTGCGTGGCCACACTCCAAGACCTGATGCTGTTGCCACGTGCTGCGGCGAGGGGGCACGGGTCGACATGTTGCCTTGCGATGGGCCATGCATGCATGTACAATCGCAGGCTGCAGTGGCAAGGCGACCCGGATATTGATCATTGCAGGTCCAGCTCCTTGCGAAAACGGCCGTGCTGCCACGGTGACGCCCCATGCATGCGATGCGCCACCGTCACCGTCCGTTGGCGACCCTGTTCCCGACACCTCCCCCGAGCTGCTGCCGGGCAGACAGCGCGCTGGGTCCCTGCGCCGTAGATCGCACGCATGGACGTCCACTGAGGCTGCACTGCACTCTGACGTCCGCCTCCGCAGCGCCTCCTGTCTAGCTGACTCCAGAGTGTCTGAGGTAGGCCCCGCCCCACACATCAGTGGCACGCTCTGTGTCACAACCGAGTACCGCATGCAGCTGCGGTGTTGACGATTGCAGATGATCAGCAGAGACGGATCATGTGCTGTGGATCATGTGCTGGATCATGCGCCTGACGGATCATGTGCCTCGACGGGGTGATAGATTGAGGGCTGTCCGTAAAACTCGACGGAAGTCAGCAGGACGCTGTATGCTGCAACGTGCTCCACCACGCGGGTGCAGTAGATCGCCGCCGAGCTTGTAGTGTGCAAGTGTGGGGAATGGAACGCAGTATAAGGCACTACGCACTGTGAGCTTGCTCCAGCTGCCTCGCCCCCCCCCCCCCCCCCCCCCCCCCCCCCCCCCCCCGGGTACCCCTGGCATCTGGATACCGCATGCTTCATTCCGCAAGCCAGAGACTATGTCCACCAGAGAATGTGCAAGAGCTCTGGCACGGCACTGCCTGAGCAGTGTAGTGTACGTACGCATGTTTAGGTAGATGGCCACCTCCATTCGGACACTGACAAGCGTATGCTTGCAGCAGGCTGTGGCAGGCGCGGGGAGCATCTCACCATGGCTGCTGGCTCTGGCGGCATGCATGCTGCGCCGGCAACGGGAGGCTGCGGCAGAAGCACCCGAATCACTGCCCACACGTGCCGGCGGGGGCACGGAAGATGAAGGCGCTGATAGGCAGCGGCTCGGTACACACCTGAACACGACAGACGAGTTCATAGTGCCTTCTCATGCATCGGTGGAGCACATCTACTGGCTGGAGATGGCACGCGAGAGGGTAAGGCAGGGCCGGCACATCATCACCGGCGACAGCGGCGCGTCAAACGGGGGTGCCTGTGGCAGCGGCAGAGAGTCAGGAGCCGACCGGACGGGAGATGGGCCCTTCGCCAACATCAAGGCGATGCTGTTTGATCCAGAGAGCGCGGTGCCGCTGCCGCACGGCGAGGCGCTTGTGGACACTCGGAGCGGGAGTGGCATGCTGAGGACGTGGCACGCCAGCTCAGGACCGGTCGCAGCACCACAGCACACTCAGCAGCCGGCGGCGGCCGACCTGGAGGAAGGCGGCAACGCTGGACAGGGGAGGCAGCTGACGGAGGAGCGGGCCGGCGGTTGGGGCCAGCCGCTGGCGGGGAAGCCATCCGGGGCGAGACTAGTGCTCGCTTCACCTCTGCTTGACATGGGAGCTGCACCAAGCCAAACGAGGGGAGAGGGTGTGGTGGAAGGGCTGGACGGGATCAGCGAGGAGGTCTGTGCTGCGGTGCTGCTGGCGGGGGAGGTGGAGGAGGTGTGCCGGAAGAGTGGCTACGAGCGCGCTGCGTGGGCACGTCGCATCCTGACTAAGCAGCCGGGCGCTACCAGAGCCCATGGGTGGGAGTGCGCCCCCTGCTCCTTCTTCTACAGCTCTGCCACACACTGTGCTGTTCAATGCGCTGCTATGTGGCGTGTGTCAGTAGCTGTAGTCGCATTGGTAGCTTTATTTGTGACTCTCTGCGTGCGTTGCATGCGTGCTTTGCATGCGATAGGGAAACCAACACGAGTGCTGGGCCCGAGCCTCGTGGACAGCATGACAATTGGACGGACCCTTGAGTACGTGTTCACACAGTGTATCTCATTTGGCGAGCATAGAAGCGTGTGCAGGGCAGGGCTGCAAGTGCAGTGCTCGGTCTGCAGCAAGGACGTTTCGCTCAGCCTCCCATCGCGCAGTGGCGACGAGGTGGTCATTCTGGAGTGCAACCACACAGTCCACTTGCGCTGCTTGGGCCGCGGCAAGGTGCAAAAGCTGTTCTGTTGCCCCGATTGTGGCGAGGAGAGTCTGATGATGCTGGCGATGAACACTGCGGCGTGAACTCATGCTCTGCCTTGCGCCATGCCCTGGAGCATGGTGTACAGACAGCCACCCGACAAGAGATGCGACATGCAAGCGTTATCCCATGACCACAAAGATGGAATTCATGCAGGAGAAGCAGTATCGATGATGAAATCATGAGGGAATGTGCTATGGATTAGTTTTGCGCTGATGTTACATGATCAGCTTTACTGTGGGGGGGGGGGGGGGGGGGGCGTTTGGTCAAACTGTTACAGCATCTTTCCAAAGGGAAGGCACCCATCGCTTTCTGCAGACCTTCTGTTCAGATAGGCTGGCTTGGCAAAGCACAGACCCAGAGACTTGTAACTGCCGCAATTCTGAATATGGGCTCGCCAGGATAGCCGCAGAGAAGCCGTTCGGAGTGCAACCATGCGTGTCGTGACAGTTCGCTGATCGATCTCCATGTCCTGGTCTCCTAATTTGCCGCGTTGCTGATCAAAGTACATCATTTTCCCATCAGCACTGGTTTCACACCACAAAGCCAAGTTGAATTTCCTCTCCTATGCCATGCCAGAAGAGGCTGTAAATCATGTGTCCCACAAAGTTGACATGACGGTGTCCTGCCCGTTTAATCCAACCAGAGCACTGATGCGCGGTCTCACTTGACCTCAACTCTCCCAGCTTTGCCGCTTAGCAGGCCCATGAATTGTCCCCACAGGGGGGCAGCGACACGAGAGGCGTGGCCAATCAGAGGCCCGTTATCGTCCCGGCCGACCCAGACAACGGCAGCTAGGTTTGGAGTGTACCCCGCAAGCCACGCATCCCTGCAGTCGTCACTGGAGCCGGTCTTGGCGGCCGCAGTCAGCCTCGGGCACCAGGAGCGGGCCGCCTTGGCTGTGCCGCTCTCAAAGGCCGTCTTGAGCATCGACGTAAGCTGGTCACATGACTGCCTGCACGCAGATTTCACCTAGTCATTACAGTGGAGACGCCGGCCATAGGTGCCATCCATCGCGTAGCCAGGGACATGGCTTCGACATAATGAATTATACACGATTCGCCTGCAGACTGTCCTGCAGGCTCTTCTTTCCGCACTCACACTGACGCAGCACATCTATAACATCCACCTCGAAACACGAATGTACCAGCGCAGTGCGAGGGGGCCACTGGAGGCCACTGGGGGGGGGGGGGGGGTTCAGCAGCGGGGGCGCGGGGCCGCACCGCGAGGCAGCACATCGCGAGATGCGGCGGTGCTTGTACAGGGTGCTGCCGGCCTCGTCCTTGACGAGGGAGATGAGGAAGGGTTCGGTGGCGGTGCCACGCGCCGCGAGGGCTGCGTACGCGCCGGCCACCTGCAACGGCGACGCGCCGACACTGCCGAGCGCCATGGACAGCGTGTTCGCCTCCGGCATCGGCAGCCCGAGCGCCTGCGCCTGGGCTTTGACTGCACGCACAGTGCGAACGTTGAATACCTACAGAGCTCGAGCAGCACGTAGACAAAGCATATGCACGTGCCCTGGACGACAAGGTTGAGGGCGAGGCGGAGGGGGGGCGGCAGGGGTCAAATTTCGGAAACGACTGGAAGCGGCACAGCTTGACACATTGGAGTGGTGGTTATGCTGCCTTACATGGCATGATATCCAGCCACGCATGCTTGCAAAGACCCATTTGGTGACAAGAACCCCCTCCTGCGATCTTTCTGTCCAGCCCGCACATAAGCACAGCATGTGTGCTGTGCTACATAGCAACCACTGTGTCGTCTGTATGCTGCGGAAGCTTTTGGTGTCGCCACCTGAACCAGTGTACCACAGCTGCCCGAGCCAGCACGTACCGCCACGCCTGCACTGTCCTGAACAGGGGGGTCATGGGGAGGGGGGGCACCGTTCTGCAGGCCGACCTCGTACGCAAGCGCCACCGTTGGTGCATTCAGCGACTCCGCCAGTGCACGCCGCGCCGTCGCCTTGCCGGAGAACACGTGAGACGCGTTACGCGGCGTGTAGCGCTCCACCACCGTGTACTGTGGCTGAGGGGCTACGTCCCGTTCACTAGTCGCCTTGTGCGCGCCCTCCAGGCCCCAAGCGTCTGCCTGCGTGTGCTGCGCCGGTGTGCTGCCTACAGCTCCAGAAGGCGAATTTGTTGCTGCCGGACTGTCTGCCCTCATGGAGCCCATGCTGACAGAGGGACTACCACGCGGGGCAGCCTCTGCCGGGCGCACACTCCCCTGATGACTACTGCGCGCCTGGCGTGAGCTTCCGTGTTCCCCATGGCTCCTCTGTGTGCTGGATTGCGGCGCCGCCAGGGTTCCACCTGCCGGACGCGCCGCCGGCCGCGTTGGAATACTGACAGGCACAGCATGCGCCGCGACCCGCATCTGCAGCACACCGGGCACCGCCGCAGCCCCCGCGACCGCCGCAGCCAGCCCCTCGGCCACCCCCCGCTCCTGCCACTCCGGCTGCTGCCACACCGCGGGACGCCGCTGCGCGGCCTCACGCCGCTTCGCGGCAACGCGGGCGACGTGCCGCTGCTGCGCCTCCGCCTGGGCCGCGGCCTGCGCATGGGCCTCCTCCTGCCAGCGCTCCTGTAGCCGCCGCCGCACCTCCTCCCGCTGCACCTCTGGCCGCACCTGCTCCCCAATACCCAAGGCAGCGGCCTCTCCAGCCAAGCCCCCCGCCACAGCCCCACTGACAGGGTGCGCCTCTGGCTCTGCGCCAGTTCTGCCCTCCGCATGATGGAATGGATCTGCTGTCCCATGCACCTCCGGTGCTGCTGAAGCGACCGCCGCACCCCCCACCCCGGAGTCCTTCCCCACCCCGGACATGCTCCCTGCTCCAGGCACTCCCGCTGCAAGCTGCAGGCTCCGCTCCAAAGCTTCTCGCTCACGGAGGGCCGCGAGCCGCTGCTCCGTCCATGTCGTGGCCTTCCGCGGTCGCGCTTGCGGCGGCGGCAGCCGCCGCCGCTCCACTCCGGCGACGCCGACCGCCTGCGCGAGGCGCCCAAGCGGCCCCCGCGGCTCCTGTGGAGGCCGGAACGACCCCTTCCGCTCTACCAGCAGCGTGAGGCCCCTAGAACTACTGTCTTTGCCTGGCGACTTCGTCGGTTGTGGCGCCTTAGAATCAGCCCGGCTTGTCGTGGTGTCTGAACCACCATCACCAGAGTCGAGACTGCGCCCTCTGAGTGGCTCGGCGGATTCATGCACCGCCCACGCCAGGCCATTCGCCCCGGTGGCGTCAGGTTTGTTCTGCGCACTGGACTGTTTCTGTCGCCAGCGGCTGCTGTCAACTCGCTCGTACATTGCAGCTGAGTCGGCCACGGAGGTACCTGGCTCGGCCTCTGCTGTGGGGTGTGGAGTCGGAGGCGAGGATGCAGAGTGCCCGAGAGCGCCTGCTCGCCCTGCAGGCCAGGGCAAAGTCATGGCTATGCCTGGCAGTGGCTGATCGCACACGGTGGCGGGGTGGTCCAGTGTGGTGCCGGAACGTCACGCACAGCTTACCATCTTCAAGGCCGCATATTCCCATCTAGGGGCGGCCGTCAAACATGTGCCCAAGCCATACGACGTTGTTGTACGCGGCGGACATGCGATCGCTCAAGCAAACACTCAGTCCTGCCGAGCACATACTCAGGCCAACAGGTGCACAAGATATGAGAACACGCCACCAGAATCATCAATCAATCACAGCACATAGCATGTGGGGTACGCACCACCAGAAGACGTCATGGAGGCCAGGCTTGCGGTGCCACCGCCTGCATGCCCTGGGGCACCCCACCAGCCCCGCCCGAAGCGAGGTACCGTCCGATGATGCTGATCATGTGCGCCACCCCGCCCCCCCTCGCGCACCCCTGCACCACGGTTCCTGTGCAACGCGCCTGCTGTGCACCGGCGGCCCTCGCTCCCTAGATCTCCCCGACCCAGCGTCGCACCACTCGCGGCGGCGCACTCAGCAGCCGCCGCTCGAGGCGCGGGCTCGTCGCCTGCATGCATGACACCGCCGCCCGCGCCTGCCGGCGCAGTCATGCCGGCGAGCTGGCGGTGCATCCCCCGCTGCGCCACCCCCCGCCTCGCCACTTGGCGCCGCCCCGGGGCCGCTGGCGGCACCGGAGATGACAGAGACAGTGGGCAGGAGGTCGACGCGCACGTCCACTCCCCGCCCTCCTCCGGGTCCGCCAGGAGGAACGCCCGCGCCCGGGCCAGGTCATCCTGCGAGCGCGGCGACACCGCCGGCCTGCCGGCGCCCCCATCCCCCTGAGCCATCCCACTCTTCCCGCCCCCAGGGTTCGCGTCATCACGGGGCCGCTGCGTCACTGCAGGATCAGGTGGACTGCCCTGGACATCGCGCCCCCCCTCGGCGGGAGGGCCCTGCGTGAGCACGCCTGCGGCAGCTGACGTGTCGCCCCCGGGCCCCAGTGTACCGCGCTGCGTGCTGTGCGTGCTGGGCGCCGGTGCTGCGGGCGGGTTGCCGAAGAACGGCGTGTGGATCGGCGTGGCCGACACCGCAGACGCGGCGGCCTGGACGTGGGAGAGGAGGTGCGAGAGGCGCGCGGCGGCCGGGGGCTCGCCCGGGGGCACGAGGGCACGACGCGTATACGTCAGCGGCTGGTCCGGCAGCAGCGTGGCGGGCGTGATGAGGCCCTGCTCGAGGGCCGCGAGGTACACCGCGGGCTTGAAGACGCTGCTCACGGGCCGGCTCGCGTCCACCTGCAGTGTGCGCATGCATGTCACCCATGCATTGTAGTGAACGCGCTGCAACTACCAGTCTCAAGAATCAGCTCAGGGGGGGAGCGTGCTAGGGTGAGGCTCCAGGGGCTTCACCCTCCCTGGAACATGCGGATTGTTTCTGTCGATCCCAGCTCGCTGACCCACATCCTAAGGCTAACTGTTGGAATGCTGAGCCGCAGGCACAGGCTCAGGCTCTGACCCGGGCAAGACGATTTCACAGCAGCTAGCTGCCTCAGCCCGCAAAGCACACGCTTCGCGCCACATGAAAACACCCCCCGTCTTTCACATGTTGGCAGCAACAAGAGGAAGGTTTCCAGGTGGTTTACCCCTTCGGCATATGTGGTCCCGTTAACTCGGAGTTGTCAATGTCCAATAGGATACGGCTCAGTACATTCAGATTTACTTTACTTTACAAGGCACAGGTGTGGGCAGCAACACCGCACGGGTGCGGAACCACGCGCAGATGCAGAGGTGCACCACGCGCAGACGCAGAGGCGCACCGCGCGGTTGAAGGTGGAGGTGCAGTAGTCCCGGCCGCCGACGAGCACGCGCACCGCGCCGTCGGGCGCGACGGCCACCAGCGCGGCCTCCCCGCGGGCCCCCCCGAGGTCGCCGCGGCGGCCGTCGGCGGCCACGAGCGCCTCCGCGGCCTCCTGCAGGCGCAGGTCGGCGGTGGTGTGCACGGCGAGGCCCGCCGGCAGCGCGCGGCCGCCGGTGATGTCCAGCAGCCGCTTCAGCACCTGGCTCACGAAGTACGGTGCCTTGTACGGCGCACCTGCAGCAGTTCTCCTTGGTGTTGTTGTTGCACCCACACTGGTGCTTTGGCTGTTTTTGGAGCCTTCTTGTCCGATCCATCTCTCACTGGGATCAGCAGTCAGCTTTCGATCTCCAACCTGCTTCTGTACTGAGTAGCCAACCTTCATTTTACGGGTGATGGGTGCACCAAGAGGGGACGTCCGTGAGATGATCAACGGCGCCTAGAATATGTTCATGTGAAGGCAGGAATCTGCTGGTTGGGTAGGACACCTGGTAGCCACGTTGGATAGCCGAGGGATCCTGGCTCCACAATCGAGCGTGCAGTCATGGATGTCAACCGCTGATCAGAGGCTTGGAACTACATCGTTGCAAGTACGGGTCAGCCAGCATATTGTCCATGGTTCAGACGACTTGGACTTTGATACAGCGAGCGAACGAGAGACGTGCTCGATACCGGTCTGTGAATGTCATGTACCAGTGGCACGTGCATGCTTCACATGTCTGCCTTGAGCCGCACCACTGAAGAGGGACGGCTTGCTTGTGTGGCCTTGAGGCATCTGCCGGGGGCTCGCTGGCAAGCTGAGGGGGAGGCCAGCGATTCGTGTCCGCGCTGCCGTCTCCTCTGATATGAAGCCCTGCCTCTGCATGGCCGCGAGGACTCGGCCCATGCGCTCCTCGGCGCCACTGCGGTCGCGGAACGGGGACAGGTGCTCCGGTGAGGGCAGGATGGAGATCAGGAGAGCAGCCTCCGACAGCGTGAGATCTTCCGGTAGCTTGCTGAAGTATCTCATGCAGGCGTCCGAGATGCCAAAGGCGCCGTGGCCGAAGTAGGAGGTCTGCAAGTAGGTCTCGAGGATGCGGGTCTTGGTCGTCTGAGTCTCCAGGGCGAGGGCAATCGCCATTTCAAACACTTTCCTGCATCAGCAATCTTCCAGCTCGAACGGCCAAAGCAGGAATCGTGCCCAACATGCTCATCCAGCCTGTGGACTTCAAGCTGAATTCGCCTGTGGTGATGGTATAGCCGTGTGGCGTATCATCTTGCAGGGCATCGGCTTACTGTGGAGGCCCACACGTGAACGATATATCTCCAGGCCGCCGCAAATTACACTGTCACACCTTGAGATCGTTTTGGAATCAGACAGGAATAGGTTCTTGATGAGTTGCTGTGTCAAGGTCGAGCCTCCACCTCGGCCTCCGAAGAAGAGCACTGCTCGAGCCAAGCCTTTGAAGTCTATGCCAGGATGGTGGAAGAAGCTGCGATCTTCCGCGCTGACCAGAGCTTGCCACACATATCCTGGCATCTGCATTGTGTTCAGGCTTTGGCATCCACGTGAAAATTGCGCTGCGCGCGGATGTTCCATGCTGCACTGGCAGTAACGCTGTGGCAGCGATTTCGGACCTGATTCAAGGGGATTGCGTTGCTTGCAAACCTTGCAATTTCCACCTTGTTCTTGTCGTAAATTATGGTCGGATTGATCCGCTTCGGGGCCGGCAGCGTCAAATCCGGATCCAGGTTTACTGTCAGGCTGCGCCATTCCTCAGCGTTCCAGGGTGGTTTGCTACCGAGAAACCGCAGCACGTCGCTTGCAGTTGCAATGACAACTGCACCAGCTACGATCTGGACTGCCCGCAGGATGCCACGCTTCCAGAGTGGTGCAACAGGCAGATCGGGAGAGCCCTCTCCAGCACCAGGAGAGACTTTCGCAGCTGCATGTACGACCTGAACTGTCAATGATCGACTGCATGAACGTCGTACTCCATGATTGCGCCTAAGTGGCAACCACAAGCGCTGTGCGCTAGTACATTGCAAATTCATGGCGCGAGGTGCTCATCCACTGGTGACGCAGTCACACACAAAATTTGCCAAAGCCACGCGTTGCGCATTATGCTAGCGGATCTGTCTTCCATGTTGCCCCGTGCTGTCACACTGGCACGCCGCTGAACCGATGTGATCATGGCTACAAGAGCACCACCCTCGGTGAAGCTGCACTCGTGGTGCTCGTGCCAATCCGAGCATTGCCAAAGCCTGAAAGAAAGCATTTCCAAAGCCTGAAAGAATGCATTGCTCATGCGTGGACATGATATAGCCATGACATTATAGTCGTTGCATCCACAATGCCCCATGGTTTATTCACAGCTTCATGCGGATCCGCAGTCCTGCAGTACACTGGGTGCACTTCACTACAGCAAAAAGTCAGTGTCGATAGGTACATCACAAGGGACGCCGTGCTGTACCTGCTGTTCGTCACAACAGTGAAAATGTCCATCATGTGCACATGGTGCATGTATACACATGCCACAAGCAGTCCCAGGCATGCTCGATCAAGCTCTGAACCAACGTTCTGTGGCTCAGTCGATGCCCAGAGGTGCCCCAACTGAGAGATGTTCGAACTAAATGAATCTGGCTCACAGCAAAGCACAGTTTCGCAATGGCATAACACATCTCATGACGACACCGTGATGCCATCGTTTTCATCTCTCCATAGCTTTTGCTGTATGTGATGGCACAGCATTCCTAAGCATCTGCTTCCTCTACCACTTTTGCATCGGATTTCCAGCTCCCATCACCATGCATCCTTATCTGCCTCGCACGGAATCTCCGAGAACCAGCCTGTCACACCTCAAAGCACAACGCTGTGCACAGCAGTCTGCATCATCAAAGCAAGCTGGCGCGCAAGCTCCAGTGCTGCCACCATGCATGAAGTTGCCTTCCCACTCACCTGGGCTCGTTCACGACCACAATCATCACGAACAGCAAACACAGATCCTGCGAGCCTGTATCACTGCCTCCGAAGTTACCAAAGTCACGGCTACATGAGCCGCCAGTCTCATGCGAGAGCCTGCCCAGCGCCCAAGTCTCTCTACCAAGGCGAAGCTGTCCTGAAGGTGGCCCGAAGTAGCTCACTGCGCAGGCGCTGCGTGCAGGCTCTGCCACCGTATGCACCTCACGATTGCACATCGACACACAGGCCCTGGACAGACCATTTTCCTGAAAAGTGTCACCTCTGTTTCATCTGGCCACCTTGCTCGTGGTCCCACAACCAGTCATGTTGCATCGAGTAACGCGCGCAATGCTGCAGTCGTCTCGTCACAAACTTTGAATGTCATTGAATGTTATTACTAGATATTCATCACGCACCACCGATGAGGTTCTCGCGAAGTGGCACCTGCCTCTGTTTAATGAACTCACTGCGCCTACTGCAGTGCCACTATCAGTACTGCGGCCTGTCCACGTGGGGGGCGGGCCTGTGAATGTGGGGGCATACATCAATTCAAGCTGGTACATCACACCAGATCTCCCCCAGTGCAGGCCACATGTAGCTCGAGCCGCAGTGGACTCAGATGATTCGAGAACTGACTTTTGCTGACAGCGATGCACCGGGGAGTGGGGAGGAGCGGGGGGGTAACAGTACGCCTGAGACTGTTGCGTGGAATGCTGCAGGCCTCATGAAGGTATCGATTGGGACGGACTAGGCTTTGATCTGTCTCACGTTTGGCCAAGTGTGATCCGATCTGCCCGTGTGCATTCACGTCCCTATATATACACTGCTGCAGCCACCCGCATGCCAGGCGCACGCTTGTAACCAAATGCGTGCCGTCAAATGCGCACGAGTGGAGGTTGCGTGCAGAAGATGTACCTCGCAACATGTGATGCTGGAGGGGAGTGGCGTGGCGGGATCACGGACTACGCCCCCCTCTGCCCCTCGACCCAGCAGCTCTGGTGTGCATGCTCGTCAACACCAATATAAAGCAAAGTAAGTCTGGATTTACTGAGTCGTATCTTGATGAGGACATTGACAACTCTGAATTACAGGACCATATGTCCAATGAGTTGAGGATGGATTAAAAGCTGCCCCCCCCGTCTCAGGAGGTCGTGGGTTCGATTCTGCGTGCGTTTTGGGGAATGCCGTACGTGACCACCTTGCTTAGCACAGGAGGAGGCCCTGTGAGTTGCGTGTGGTCGTCTGAGGGGGGTTTCCAGGTGGTTTACCCCTTCGGCATATGTGGTCCAGTTACCTCGGAGTTGTCAATGTCCAATAGGATACGGCTCAGTAAATTTAGATTTACTTTACTTTACATGCGTGTGGTATGCCCAGTCGACCGCCCGAGGCCGACGTGCGTCCACATCAGCACTGGGCGCGAAGCTCGAATACACACTCCACCCTGGGCTGGTAGCCTGCATGGAAGAGCTGGTGCATCGGGGCAGGATGCAGGCTCTCAATAGCGCAACAGATAGCGTGATGCTGGGTCACACGGACCAAGTTTCGGAGCGGCAGGTAGCGCCACAGCGTCAGGAACTCCACCGATACATGCCACCGCCGTCACTCCATGCAAAGCTGCGTGGCTGAGCGGTACCCATAGTGCTACCTGCCTCGCCAGCCTGATGCCCTTTCAACACAATGTACTGTTGCCAGGCCTACCGATGGATTGCATATGGCAATATTGGCAACGGAGGGGAGGCTGTTTGTCACGGGGAAAAAGAAAGAGCAAACAAAACTGGGAAAAAACAAAAAGCAACTTTTGTGCAGGTGCTGAGCTACGGCCAGGCGGTGCTGGAGGGCTTCAAGGCGCAGCGCACCGCCACAGGCGACATCGCCATCTTCCGGCCTCAGGCGCACGCGGAGCGCATGCATGCCGGCGCGGCGCGCACGTGCATGCCCGCCGTGCCGGAGGCGACGTTCATGGACGCCGTGAAGGGCACGGTGCGTGTGAATACGCGGCCTGGTGCCGCCGATGGGGGCTGGGGCGATGTACCTCCGGCCGCTGCTCCTCGGGACGGCGCCCCGGCTGGGCATCGGGCCCTATATAGCTGTTTTTCTCTCTCGTGGATACTGATCAATCAATGCGTTACAGCATACGTCGCCTTGAGCACTATGGAGAACAGACAGGGCAAGCCAGGTTGCATATTCCACGGTGCATATCATATGCACAAGTAGACAAATGTTCATACATTTGGTCTACCTGGAACATGTGTTGGGTATAGCTGCAGGATGTAGACACTACATCCACATTTCACAGCATGGGCTTCACTGTGTGGTTGGTGCAGGGGAAAGACCAGGGAGCAGCCTTGTTGGGTGGCACTGTTCCACACCGAGGGGCGCCTGGAGGCGTCGGAGCGACCAAATGCGCGGGCAACTATGCTGCGGTGCTTGAGGCACAGCGACGAGCAAAGCTGTCCGGCTTCACAGATGTGTGGGTATTGGACTGCTCGTCCGGCCAGCATCTGGAGGAGGCCTCTGCAGGAAATATTTTCATTGTGAGTGGCAAGCAGGTGAAGACTCAGGGGCTGAAGGGGGCGTTCCTGGAAGGCGTCACGAGGAGGTCAATCCTGCAGCTGCTTCGAGATGAAGGGTACGTGGCCACAGAGGACGACGTGAGCGTTGCTGATGCAATGGAGGCAGACGAGATGTTCATATCGGGCACAGCAGCGGGAGTATGCTTCTGCAGGAGCCTAGATTTCGAAGGTGCGCAGGCTGATTCAATGTACATCCTGCGGAGCTGATCGCAAAGAAGGATCACAAGCACAGCATACTGGATACTACGATACACTAGCTAAATTTACATCTTGATGCGAAGATTGTAGGCTCTGTCAGGGAGTTTCCTAGCATTTCAATCGGTGCGAGGTTGAAGGCCAAGCTGGAGGGAATTCAGCAGATGACGGACGCAGACGCGCACGGATGGATGCACAAGATATGAATAGCGTGCCAAGACAAGGATCAGGACAGTAATTAATGCATATTTTTTTAAGACATCCTTTGTTATTGAGTGCCGTGATCAGCGCTGCACAACCTGGGCCTGCCTATGACCCCCGCAGGCTTGAGATCCAACGTGTAAGAGTCTACCCCCGATTGTCAGTCTGTTTCATGTGTGTGACCTGCTTACAATTTCACATTCACATGGCGCTTCGTGCTGTACTGTGCAATCCTTGAGATTTCCCCGATGCATCGTGCTGCTTGGTTTACAACATGCCCCACCGCCACTGACGAACGAGGCGGACGCACAATCCGCAGCAACGTGGGCAGATGCTCGACGGCGTTCCAGGGTATGACCCATGCGTCTGATGTTGATGGTCGCTCTTGAGCCTTGCGTGATGGGTGGCCTTGAGCGTGCATCCAGGTGCAATCGGTTCTGCTTTGAGCTGCATTCCTCTTTGATACAAAACGCTGCAAGACATCAGTAGGACGAGTGAGGCTTAATTTGCAGCCTCACCGCTCACCAACGGGTGAAAAGCTTCGCGGCATAGGAGACTGTCATAAGGCCAGCGTCGACACTAGCAGCAATCGTTGCATGTTGTGAACGGGCCACGAGCCGAAATGCTCTTGAAGAGGGCGTAATTGATATTGTGTGAAGCCTGGAACCGTATTATGCCTGAGCAGAGCCGATTTGACGAGCCAACTCGCCTGCTTGGTGAAACACAACATGGCTTCTTTGTTGGCCGGTACTTCATTCCCAAGGCATGGATGACCGACAAGTGTCGAAAGGAACGATTGGCTCAGTTCCAAATGTGGAATATGTATTATTCTCGCATCCTAATGGCCTTCATTCCAATCATCCTGCTGCTTATCGCATGGATCCTGTCAGCGACTGAGTCTTCATGCCGGTGCGAATTCTTGCGACTGCTACATCTCTAACTCGTCCCAGGCGTCCGATGTGGAAACTGGAACACAACAGCTGTCGTGTGCAGGTGGGGCGACAACGCATCTGTAATTGTGACAGGCTCAAGGCTGGTGCCACAGCCATTGCAAGAAGCATGGGGTCCCTTTGTAGCCTTTGCTTTCGGCCTCCTCGTGATGTTCTTCGACGCCTTCTACTTTCATCCCCTCCAGATGAACATGCGAACTCCAGTAATGCGGCTGTGGGATGGTCAGTTCAGCAAATTCTCTCGCACATCGACCCAGAATAAATGGGACATCCTTGCTGTCCATCGAACCAGAGTCCCACAGCCGCATCAGACATCGATGTACCACACGCCGCAAGAAGGCGATCCCAGGAATGAGGCTGACTCAGCCTTCTGGACAGTGAGAGCGAAGATCATCGAGAAGTGCGCTGCGGAGGACCTGGCTCTGTACGAAACACCAGAGGGCCGCTTCTTTGTCCGCATGCCCAACGCGGCGGCCCTTCACGAAATCAACATCAATGTGCGCTTGCAAAGCTGCTTGCCTTGTGTGTTCAGCGCTCGTGTTCTTTGCTGTATCCCCCTTCATCTGATGCACGCTCTGCTCGTTGGCGCCATGCTCTGTAGACGGGCGGATGCAGCGTGAACCAGCAGTCCCCGAGCTCTCACACTTCTCGTCAAAGACACCGTTCACCCTTCACAACCGCCATGGCATAAAATCAATCGGGCCTGCAGCGGCTGCACGTAGTGTAGGTGCCACTGTGCTGGGCTTGCATGCCAGCATAAACAAATCATGGTTGCCGATGCAGTACCTTTGAAGGCGTGGCCACAGTGCAGGAGGAGGGTGAGCCAGTCATCGGGCAGGCGCACAAGAGGCGCTCCCGCCGACCAGTCAGGGGCTGGCGCACGTCCAGGCGCTCCGACAGAGGAGCCTCTAAGCTGGTGCGCCCTGCACCTCACTCTCGTGGCCGCAAGGCGCGCACGTAGAGCAATTGCAAGCAGCGTACGTAGAGTAAAGGTTCTATTCTGGGAGCTCCGGGCTGGCCGATGTTGTGCCAGGCTTGCAACGTTGCACAGGGGGGGGGGGGGGGGGGGGGGGGGGGGGGGACACGCCCTGCAGCTGAATGTCTTCACACCATACTTCACAGATATGTACTGAGCACACAAACCTGGTGCACTCTTCTCTGGTGTTGGGATTTGCGGTCTGGCCAGTCTTGCTCCATCATGTTTGAGTGGCCCTTTGTCTGATCGCATGCATGGTTCTCCACAGTCCAAGGTTATTTTGGATCGTGCCTGTGCAGTGGGCGGTCGCAGAGCGCAGTGTCCGGCCCTCCAGCACCGGGTGCACCTGGGAGACGATGTCCCAGGGCGGCGCCGCCAGCGACGCGTCCGGCCCATCGGCTGCTCCCCCGCACGCCCCACACACCGCCGCCAGTTGCACGGGCGCTGATGCGGTTCTGTCGACTGCGTCTGTGCCGCATCGGCCAGGCCGCGGCATCGGCGAACGTCTTAGTTCGAGATCGGTAGTCCGGTCAAGCGCCGATGGCGGCGATGCATGCTTGGGAGGGGACCCGCTGCTCGAGGACAGGCTGGCTCAGCCGGTTCAGGCCTTACAGAGCTCCGGATTCGCATCACACGTTGATGACCATCAGCGACCGCACGGTGGCCATGCGAGTCCGCCACATGGGTGTCCACAGCGGTGCACGGCGGTGAGCGCCGATTCGTCCAGTGAACCAGGAACACCCTGTCCCAGCACACAGCCAGGCGGCTCAAGTGCGGTTGTGCATTCGGCTGTGTCTGATGCGTGTGTGGGGAGGCCAGTCGTGGAACCTGAGGCCAGCGGCGGCGACGCTGCCACAGTAGCCGCGTTGCCGCTTGGCTGTCCACTGTCGCCATGTGCGCACGTCGATTCGGAAGATGCACCCCTGCCGCCACAGCGAGCACAGAGCAGCACACGTCACGATGCATTGCGGAGACCCCGATGCACGTGGCGGACACTGGGCACTTACACGCGCAGCTCAGAGATGGGGAGCAGTGGTGGGATAGCCGGTGTGGCTGAGCAGCGGCCGGCGGGGGGCCCTCGGCATGGTGGCGGCGGAGGGGGGCCTGTGGCGGAGGCGACCGAGCCTGGGAACGGAGGCGGGGTGGTCCGGCCGCATCGGTTCTTCGATGGGGACTCGACCGGCAGCGCTGCGTTGTCAGATGGCTCCAGCGCTGCGGCGGCCAGTGCGCGGCACGGCGAGGGGGGTGTTCAGGGGTCGGGGATGACCCTGGAGGAGCTCATGGAGGACGATGGGCGGCGGAACGCGCCGGGGCGGGCCCTGGCGGCGCAGATATCGCTGCGGAGGGAGGAGCGGTTGCTAAAGCCGGGGGACTTCCCGCCGCTTGTCGCGGCGCAGGGAAACGTGCAGATGCTGGACGCCGACGCGACGGTGCGGCCCCGTTGCTGCCTGTGCTGCTGGATGAATCCGAGATGTGTCCTAGGCGTCCTCGCACATCCCGCATGCACCTTGGCTCCTTCTTCAACGGCTTTGCAATCTCAGCATAACCCGGAGGACTCCACGCTGCGTGCTGGGGATGGGATTTCAATCGAACTAGGCAAGATGTCACATGCAGGATCGTGCATTACGCTGTTGTCCAGACACACTGGCGCACATCGCCGTGCCGGAAGTCACGCTGCGGGTGCGATGTCATGCAGAGCCTGTACCCAGACACCGCGGAGCTGATGACCCGCGCCGCCGAGAACGGCCGCACAGCGGACGCGGCGGCCGCGGCCGACGACGCGAACGCCGCGGCGCGCAAGCTCAAGGCGACACCGTCGCGCCGCTACCTCGACCTGCAGCTCAGCAGCACGCTCGCGCTCGGCGCGGACCTCATCACGCAGCGCCTCGCGCTGTGGGGCGTGCACGTCGACGGCGGCGGCGGCGAGGACGACGCCATCATCGTCGACGACGACAAGGTGCATGAGGAGCTCCCAGACTTCCTCGCGGCGCAGCTGCCGCTGTGGGACGGCAGCGAGAAGCAGCAGCACTCGATCGTGATCTTCCAGCACGACCGCACGCAGGCGCGCGCTCCCGCCCCCGGCCTGAGCGCATTGTGCAGGCCATGTCGGCCATGCGCGCATGCATGTGTGACTGTTCCGGTGGGAGGGTGCGGGTCGAGGCCGCACAGCGCCGCACACTTGCGGCGCCTGTGCAGCAGCGTCTTCGTCTGCCAGGTGACGCTCTGCCCCAACTGGCGTGGTGGAGCCGGTTGCACCACTTCAAGCCCAATTCGGGGTGATGTGTTGGATCTCTGACGCCCATCGCTGCTGGTCGCACAGCGTGGCCCATGCGTGCAGGGCCACCGCTGCGAGGCGTACCTCAAGCCACAGTACTACAGCCACTGGTACCTGCGCGTCATGCAGTTCGTGTTCCTGCTCGGCATCACCGCCGCCGCCGTGTCATTCGCGGTGTCGGTGACGTGGTGCCGCAGCGACCTCTGGACGACGATCGCGCTGAGCACGATCTCCGCCACCATGTGGTCCATCAAGGCCCCCCTCTACATCCCCGTCTGGTCTCCGAGCTACTGGTGCGTTCTCTCCAGCTCGCTTGGTTCACCCCTGTAGCCACTCGTGCAGAGCCGATTGCAGGCTGCGTGCCATTCAGGCTTCACAAGGCAGGTCGCGCTGAGGCGCCTGCGTTGCAGCTGCGGTCAAAACATGCATGTATCACAGCTGTAGCCGCTCCGCCGGCACCATGCATGGGATTTAGCACACTGCATGCTGCAATGTACGTCGCACGCACTACCCACAGTCTACAAAGCAGGCACTTGTGCACGCCAAAACAATCGGCACATGTGCCATCGTCCGGTTGTGGGTTCAAGGGCACATGTGAATCTGTCTCGGGTCGCCTTGCAGCATTTTCATGCGCTGCCATTCAGTGAGTACTCCGAAATTGTTGATTCGGAATTGTTCTATGGAGTCGAGCCCGCCACTGACGGCGAATGCTGGCGTGCAGGCCGAAACGCATCGGGCAGGTCATCTTCAACACGATGTTCACGATGGACCTGTGGAGCGACCTCACGGTCGCGCTCGGGCTCGCGTTTGACAGCGAAACGCGCCTCGGTGTCGCTGCCGCGCTCTTCTTCTTCTGCGTCGCCTCGCCCGTCGACTTTGCGAACCTCTGCATCCGCACGAGCTTTGCGCTCGAGGACGCGCCGCAGCGCACGCACCTCATGAACATCATCTTCGAGACTCCGATGCTCGCCTTCAACCTCTACCTCGTCCTCGGGTGCGCCCCCCAACACGAGGCGGCACGGCGCAGCATGGCCTAGCACGGCTCCCATTAGCTACCTCTCCTGAGCATGTCGGGTCCGCACCAGCATGCTGGACAGTTGAGCGTCACGCAGCTGACGGCTGTGCGAAGTGTTAAGAGGCGCGGCGCCCGCCTGCCCGGCTCCTGCTGGGATGTATTCGTGCACACTCACACGCATGTGGCAGCACGCCCCCCCCGATCGGCAGTCATGGCACCAACTTTCGCGACATCTCGGCATGGATCGCTCTGCGCAGCTCGTGCCGCAGCGGCCCGGACGTGTGCGCACGCCCGCATTGCATTGCCCCTGTGCAAGCACGCTGGGCACGCTCTGCACACCCCCCTGCCGCAGCACCCCACTCACGCGCGCCCACGATGCGCAGGCCGGTTGCGTCGGCGGGGAAGATCGGCGGCTGGATCTCGGTCGTGTTCACCTTCATGACGCTCTTCAACGCGACGCTGATGTACTTCTACAAGCCCGAGGTGCTCAAGTACCGGGCCGTGCTCGGCCACATGGTGCAGCGCGTCGGCAAGGCCGTCACCGGCCGCCTGCCGAACTCCGGCAGCGCGCCCAACCTTGAGGCCGACGCCGCCGCCGCCGTGGACGGCGGCAGGGACATGCCCCGCCTCGAGAGCACCTACCTCGTGCGCCTCCATCGCCGCCCCCGTGTTGATATTGGCTGCTTATGACCCGATGGGGCTTTCATCCCAGGAAGATAGACATGACCTGCTCTGTACTCTGGACATCAGCGAAAGCATCTTGGCGTTTCCACTCGACCCTACGAGACCTCAAGACAAAGGTGTGTGTGGATGTTCCTGCTGGAGGGCGACCACACCAGCAATGTCTAGTGTGTTCGGCGCGTGCGGCAGGGTGGGCTCGAGCGCAGCCACGACGCCAATGGCCACACTGGCTGATGTGTGGTGCAGGGCCTCTCGAGCAAGATGCGAAAGGCCGCCGCCGAGGCGGACTCCCCCCTCGGCAGCCGCACCCCGAAGATCCCCGCCGTCGCCTCCCTCTCCCACACCCCCACCCGCACCCTCCGCCCGACCCTCTCGCTCACCCGCACGCACATCCCCCGCGCCGGTACCCTCGGCCAGCCCGCCGCGCCGTTCCCGGAGCATCGCGCCGGCGGCCCGGCCGCCCCCACGCGGGCCCCCGTGCCGGGCCGGGGCTACCCGCAGACGCCCGCCGCGCTGAACGCCGCGGCCGCCGCGCTCGCGCACCGGACCTTCTTCCCGCGTACGTCGAGTCTGACCTACTCGGTTGAGGACGATGGCGGGGATGCGGGGCGGCGCAGCGGCGCTGTGGCCGGGGCCGGGGACCGGCGGGACCGCTCATCGGCGTCGGAGTTCAGCGACGTCTTCTCGATGTCAAACCCGGACTCGTTCACGATGGACTCAGGGTTCGCGATGTATGATAACACGCTGTACCGGGATGCGATCTGAGTGCGCGGTGCAGGGGCTCAAGTCACTCAGGGCTGTTGGATGATGCGGGCTGGTGCAGGCAGTGCATGTGCTGCATGCAATTCGTGCAGGTCCGAACCCTGTAGGCCGCGTTGGTGGCAGTCGTTGTCATGCCGGGCGACGCGGGTGGCGGTGACAGTGACTGGGGCTGTCTTGGTATGAGTCACGCAGGGATGAGGCTAGGCTGCGAGGTTGCTCCTGTTGGACGGCCCTTCTTGGATGTACTTGTGACAGAAGCACTGTTGTTCTGGGGCAGTTATGGATATCAGATCAATTGCGTACTGCCAAGGATCGGTTGTGAGTTTTCTTGGAATTGGTGCTGGAACGAAGTTGAAACTTGCGCATGGGTTGTGGCGGGAGTTGGGCGGGACAAGGATCAGCACCGCAGAGCCTCAGTGGCCGAGGCTTGAGCACCTCGCACGAGGCAATGGCGGGTGTCGCCTCCTGTGGCGGCCGCTCTGTGCCCAAGCAAGCCCCACGCTGCGCGCATTACCAACTAGGCTGCAACCGGAAGGGCGTGAGCATTGCTTGCGAGCCGCCACATCCACAGTTTGGATCATCCTCGAGGTTCAGGGCTGCTGCAGCCGCTCAGTATGACAAGGCTGCACCGCTGGGTACGGTACAAGACCACCATACCCTCAGAGAGCTGTGGACGTTCGTCAGAGGCGGCACCTGAGATGTCGTACCCGGGCGTGGCAAGTTCTGCAGATGGTGTCGGGCTGTGAGGCGGCATCACCGAGCGTTCCGCATGGACTCACCATGCATAGAGGTATAAGTGGACTCCGTCCACTGGAGTTTTGTCAGCGATGCGGAGCGCTCGTCTGCGTGTGCATGCACCTGTGTTGACCGCTACGCATGCTCCTGGACTGGGCATGGCAGCACCCTCCAGCATGCCTTGGTCTACCTTGGACGAGTGTGATGAGCAGTAGGTGCTCATCTGGGTGCGTAGAGCAGCTTGTGCTCGCGGACCGACACCGGGGGCACATGGCCACAATGATACCGGGGCCCGTGGGAACAGGGTGGGGGTCCCATGCTGTCGTTCGACTGACCCATTCTCATCTTGCAGCAGCGGGTTAGTTGAGATGTGCAACGTCGCTGGACTGTTAGGCTCTTGAACGGCGGACGCAAACTGCAAGCGTCAACCAGAGCACACAGGGCTGACTTACACATGCTCAGCATGCGTACCTGGTTTGTGCTTGATAGCAGATGGCAATGACGTATTCCTTTGTAACATGTGGGAGGAGATTGGTGCATTGAGAATGCTGTCACTGAGTTTTGCTGTGGCAGACATGAGGCAGAGCAAGTAGAGAATTGATTAAACGACACGCAGGCGTCCTGGCTTTGATCCTGCGGACCAGCAGGGCCGCGACTCGAATACTTGGGCCTCCTGGCAGGCCTGGAAGCAATGGCTCCGCACCTCATGACCACCCGCAGCTACAGTACTGGAAATGATTGTACATGGTTGGGAGACAGGGAACAGTGACCTGAGGCATTCACGGATGTGCCGATGTGAATGGTACAAAAAAAAAATAAAAAAATAGAGACCGGGCGATGGGGTCGTCACATCTGATGCCTGTGGTGGTGTTAGGCTATAAGGACAGAGTCCGGGAGGTAGGTAGCACTGCAGGACTCTGCGCAGCTGAAACACCCATGCCACCGCGATGCAATGCAGGACCCGGCCAGTGGTGGTGGGGCCTGGGGGCAAACAGGGCTCAGGCGAGGGTGCCCGCAACATGCAGGGACATTTACAGCAGCCTTGCACTGGCCTACCTTCCATTCTATCTTACAGCGTGTCTGCCACCCATGCAGGCAACACGCACGGACTGCGCCTCCAGCAGTAGCGACCTGTCCCAGTGGTTGACCATACCCACGACTCCGGTACCCCTGGACAGCTGGCACTACACTGTGACATCAGCTGCGATCAAAGTGATGCATGGAGACAGCAAACGCTCTGTGCTTGTCACGTGCCCAGACACTGTTGGTGTCAGGTGCAAGCAGAAGCCGGAAATCTGCATTGCGGATTTGTTCCACGCACCGACTCCCCGTGGCGCCAGATATCGGGGACACCAGAACACACGTAGACGTACAAAGAAGACTGCTACTGGGGTGAGCCATCGTCAGGACGTGGCACTGCTGTGTGGCTGGTGCGATGTCATGAGGTCACGCTGCCCGGGGCTGCAGCAGCAATCGTAGCAGCTGCAGCTCTCCCATACTGCGATTGCACAATGAAGCCCACCAGGACGCCCAGAACACCCCCCGCTGCGACTTGGAGCGGGGTGTGGCCGAGATGCACTTTCAGCAGCTCCTGTGATGGCCTCAACGAGCCCTCCTGTGCGATGGGTTGCCTGTCATTCATGAGGGCATTCAGCAATGCAGCATGCTTGCCGGCCTCTCGCCGCACTCCGGTGGCGTCATATGCAACAACGAGAAGGAGCACTGCACAGATGGCAAATGCGTTGCTTTCTAGCCCGGAGTGTACGGCTACAGCTGTCGTGAGGCCAGCAATGGTGGATGTGTGGCTGGAGGGCATGCCACCAGAGCCAAACGAGCGCCTCCAGTCCCATCTTTTGAACTCTATCCTGTACATTGAATGTACTGTGGTTTATGCATGGCGACTGTAGTACGTGACCTCCTCGCCTTCGGTGATGCGTACGTGCGTTGCATGTGGAGGTGCGATCAGCTGTCACATACAAGCTGTATTCGCCTGGATGATACAGTAGTGTACTGCCGTGTGGTGATGGATGTGTGAGCATCGACAAGCAAGCTGGCACGCTGTGGCGATAACACATGCGAGGCAAGGGCAGTACCAGTCTGTGAAAGGCTTCGCCAATTGTGCAATTGCGAAAGATATGAACGCTGACGTAAGCATGCCGTTGAAGAATATGTTGAACAACCCCAGCCCATGGCCACCGTCCTCAGGGAAATGTCTCGCCATGCTGCGACCACCACTGTACGACAGGAAGCCTCACGCCACAACACGATCTGGCTCAGAAGATACAACCTTTGTCAATCTAGCCTTTTTGCTTGAGCTATAATGTCCTCACCGAAAGCCGGGCCGATCACAACAGCAGTGAGCGCCTCGGTGTCAGCCATGAATCGCTACTGGCAGACCGCTTGTATACCGGGAAACGGGTATGGCAGTTAGTGACTCATTGCAGCATTCATACGTGTGGCTTCACGTCGCAGGACTGGCACGGGAGCCAGTGTCTCCTTGCCAATGCATGCCATGGCGTCTCAGCGCGCAGGGGCGTCAATGCACACACGGTCCTGGAAGACATGCTTGCTGTAACCCAGGCGTTCAAAATAGTCGGCAAGGTGACGCTGACGTAGTTGCGTGCGTGCTGGCTGCGTCGTTGAAACATGAATAGCTTGCCCTGCACACCAGTGCTGCACGGCGCTAGATAGCCGCGCTCTCCCGCCGGAATGGCAGCTGGGACGAAAGCTTTTGCTGATTTAGAGTGCATAAGCCCGTCTGTGCTTACCCTCCTCGATCAGCATGGATTTCAACACGCAACGCCCGTCCAAGAAGCTGTAATTCCTCTGTTCTGTTCAAACAAAGATGTTGCAGTAGATGCCGCGACTGGATCCGGCAAAACGCTCGCCTTCATCATTCCTATAGTTGAGCGTCTGTTGAAGCTTCAGGATGCGCCTGGTTTACTGGAGGTACGGCGCGACGCTCAGCTTGCACCTCTGATGACGACTCAGTGCACCTGCACATGAGCAGTGGCAGGTCACCTTGTATTACGGAATGCTCCTCTATCTGCATGACGCATCTGTGTATGCTGATTCAGGTTGCCGCTATCATCGTGTCGCCAACACGCGAACTGGCGCTCCAGACCAACGCTGTCGCGCAGCCATTCTTCGACCAGTGCGACCTGAAATGCGCGCTAGTACCACTCATAGGTGGCACTGATGTGGCCACCGACATTGCCACCATCAAGTCCACCGGCGCTGGAGTCCTTGTGGGCACCCCGGGCCGCATCTCGGACGTCCTGACGCGATGTCCTCACCTCTCTTTCAAAGGCTTCGAAGTTCTCATCCTAGACGAGGCAGACAGACTATTAGAAATGGGCTTCCAGAAACAGCTGGACGCAATCATGGCGATGCTGCCAAGGCAACGCAGGACGGGGCTCTTCTCTGCCACTCAGACAGTGCGACACCGCATCATCCCAATCCCTCCTCGTGAATCCTTTCCACCTGCCCTCACTCCCTTCGCTGCCTACAGCCACCAACACCGCTGGCCCTGCAGCAGCTCTGAAGCTTGAACCATGCACCTCTTGATGCAAAACCAGCAGCTCTTGCATCAACCCCTTCACCATAGGCGCCTTCATGCAATCCCTGCGTGTTGCCCTAAACCACAAGCACGCGAGGCTCCTCAAACATGCAGGACGCAGTGGCAGCACTGATGCGTGCTGGTCTTCGCAACCCCTTCCGCGTCAACGTCGCCGTCTCGTCCGGCCAAGGCGCAGACGCAGCCGCCTCCACGGCACCCCGCAAGACCCCCCTCTCCCTAGAGATCACCTACACCATCGTCCCCGGCAGCGAAAAGGTGCCGCAGCTCCTCGCGTTTCTCGCCACGAACCACGACAAGAAGGTGATCATCTACTTCCTGACCTGCGCCTCGGTCGAGTACTTTTCGATGGCGCTGCCGTCCCTCCCCGGCGGGGACTCGATGCCTCTGCTGGCACTCCACGGCGGCCTGAAACAAAAGAAGGTGCTCCTCCCTGGTCTTGCAACTGCTCCCCATCGTTCTTGCTATGCAAGACCGCTGACGCGCGGGACATCTGCCGCTGCTCAGCAGTGTCGGGTCGCCTGGCAGCAGTTTCAGGACTGCCATCCAGAATCGAGTATGCGAGAGTTTTGTATGGGATAGGACTCGAAGACTCGACAGTACTTAGCGTGCGCTCAACCTCGTGTCTGCGCCAACATGGACGCATGCCCCGGGCGTCGGCGCCTTGCGGTTTCTGAAAGGCGCCCGCCGGGCCATGCGCACGCCCTGATGCGGACGAACTCAGCGCCCATGTGGACACAGCCATGCTCTCCAGCCTCTCGTTAGCGGCGCTGCGTACGCTGTCATGTTTTCACATCCCCCCCCACCGCCTGAACGCTGTGCCCTGGATTTATTGTCGATCGTTCTGAAAGGCCACCGGCAAATGTGTATGGCGACATCAGGTCCCGAAATGAGTTCAATCTCTGAAACGGCACCTCGTAAGCACTGATCATGGCAAATTGTTCATGCACACATGGACGGGTGTGGCGGTGCAGCAGTGTTGGGTCGCTGTGCAGCATTTCCAGGACTGCCACCCCGGAATTAGATCTGAATATTCGGAATTGTTCTATGTGATCGGGCCCTATGCCCCTACACTGCGGTGCAGAGGAGCGCGATCCTGCAGCAGTTCCGCGGCGCGCCGGCGGCGGCGCTGCTCGCGACGGACGTCGCCGCCCGCGGCCTCGACATCCCCGACATCGACTCCGTCTTCCAGTTCGACGCCCCGCAGAACCCTAGCAGCTTCGTGCACCGCTGCGGCCGCACCGCACGCATGGGCCGCTCCGGCCGCGCCGCCGTCCTCCTCGCGCCGCACGAGGATGTCTTCGTGGAGCTCATGCGCACGCGCGATGTGCCGCTGGCCGAGGCTCCGGCGCTCGCGGCCGCGCCGGACGCCGCCGCCGTCGCCGCGGCTGCGCGGCGGCTGTCCGAGACGACGCGGGAGGTGCGCTCCCTGCTGCGCGCTGCACCATAAGAACGCAGCTCAGAGACGTGGACACCACCGCACGGCGCCGTTCGCCACCCCGCGCGAGATCACAGCGAGCCAACACAGCTGCACAACAATCTTGGTGGGGATTGGTGTGCCGCATTGTTGTGCAGCAACAATCCCCACCAGCACACGATGCTGCGCCGTATGTGCACATCCAGACATACACAATACGCTTTCCGCCATGCCCTGCATGCTGTGGTTCACGTGCGGCGACGACAAGATGCAGGGCATGGGGTGTATTTTCGTGTGCACCGCAGGGCAGCGCGGTTGCGGGCACCGCCGTGCGCGAGTGTTTGGTGGAGCTTGATGGAAACTGCGTGCGCCTGTGATGCAGGTGATGGAGCGGGGGACCAAGGCATTTGTGGCGTACGTGCGTGGCTACAAGGAGCACCACTGCAAGTTTGTGTTCCAGTTGGCAGACCTTGACCTGAGCCACCTCGGCCACGCCTTTGGGCTGCTGCGCCTGCCCGCCATGAAGGAGGTGCGCCCCCCTCTCCTTCACCCCAGCCCTAGCCGCCCTCTTGGGCCTGCCCCCGCTGTTCAGAATTCATATTTCAAACAACCACGGCCCTGTCCCTCCCACACCGGCGGTCACCGGTGCTGGACCGCTGCATCCCCTCCAATTTGATCCTGTAATGTGCATCTGGTAGGCCTCCCTATGGGGCATGCATTCATCGTTGGGAATGCGTACGCCCTCACATTGTGGGACGGTGGCGGCGCCAGATGTGGCCACAGGTGCACTCACAGACGCGCCGGTGCAGGTGCGGCAGTGCCGGAAGGGCCTTCGGGAGTTCGTGCAGTCCGAGGTCGACCCTGACACGGTGCCGTTCAAGGACCGCGCCCGCGAGAAGGCCCGCCGCGCCGACGCGCGGCGCGCCGAGCAGGCCGGCACCGGGAAGGTGGCGGTGCGGGCGGCGGCGCGGGTGGCGCGCGAGGCCGCGGCGCGCGAGGCCGCCAAGGTGGCCGAAAAGAAGAAGCTGCCGGCCGCGAAGCGCAAGACGCTGGCGGCGCGAGAGGACGCGACGGACCTGAACGACGACTACCGGCTGTGGCGGAAGCTGAAGAAGGGCAAGATCTCAGACGCGGAGTACCTCGAGGCGATGAACGTCGACCTCTAGAGGGCTGCGGTAGCTGCTCTTCTCTCTCAAGGGAGCAGAGGTCCATCTCCACTCACAAGAGACCATCAATGGTGACACGTAGAGGGCCGGGCTGCGGACGGGGGCCATGCGCAGAGCCCGTCCCCAGCCGGAGACGGGTGAGAAACAGTTCAGAGAGCAACGGCGGCTGCTGAGCCTTTGGTTCTGGAGGGCTGAGGCGCGTTTACACAGCCGTGAGGGGGTGTCTTGAGGGGTGGTGTCCAGCGGGCTGGGCCGGCGTATCGACGCGCGGGCCAGCGTTTACTGTCCTGTCTTGTGTAAATTGACAGTCAAACATCTACTGAAGTCTGGTCTGGCAGGACAGAAATGGAGTTGCACTGGGAGCACAGCGCTATGCATGTGCTACTACTCAAATCTGATGTGAGACAAACATGCATACACAGCATGCATGTGCCGCACAACATCCCAGTTCACCGATCGAGGACAAGCGCTTCTCCACCGAGCCCCGCCATAACGGCCACACGCCGAACGGCCCGCATCCGCAGGTTTGCATCGACGCCTCTTCCAACCAAAAGCTGCTACCACGGTATACCACATGCCTGCCAGCGCGCTTGGCCACCATGTCTCCACATGGTCTCCATGGCACTCCCCGTGCTCGCGTGAGCACGTCTTGTCTGTCACGTGACCACAACACGGTCCCAGCGTACACGTATGCTGACATCGCGACGACGGGTGTTGGAGCAGCCACACTCAGTAGAGCCAGATCAATATCAGGTCATAGCAGTCACACTAGCGAGAGCAAACCAACACCAGCAATACACGGGTCTGCTTGGGCAGCGCACATGTGTGTACGCAGGTGAACATGATGGCAATTCTGCATCCCTGCCGGTGCAAATGGGAGGACTTGAAGCATTCATGTCGAGAATATGTTCGAGCTAGCTTTTGTCGGACACAGTGGCACGTACAACATGGCCATGGTTGAGGCCACTGCTACCTTGGCGTAGGGCCCTGCAATTGCGCAGGCCACCACATCGGCTTGGGTGCAAACAGTGCGAGCGCGGCATCGATAGATTCTACGCTGGACTGCGGTGATGACACTGACAGTGCATGATCATAGCGGCCGCAGTGTGCATCTGGTGCGAAACATCACATACTACACCAGCGACCATGCCAGCACCAGCAGTGTGGGACATGGCAAGGACCAAAATGCACATGACAAACGATTTTAGTTTGAATGCGAAAGGATTTTACATCATACTACACGATCCCTCTCATCTGTTTCACTCTGTCCACCAGGGCCTTGAAGCTGACTGGCTCTGACATGGCGAGTTCCGCTAGACTCTTCCTGTTCAGGTCTATATTGTCATCAGAGAGGCCTTTGATGAAGTTGCTGTAATTGAGGCCGTACTCTTGAGTGCCTGCTCCGATCCTGGTGATCCAGAGCCGGCGCATGTTTCGCTTCTTCAGCTTTCTGCCGATGTATGCGTTCAGCAACGCCTTGGTGGCCCCCCGATACGCAAGAATTCTGCATCGATTCGCTCTCCCTCTGAAGCCTTTCACAAACATCCAGAGCTTGCGCTCCCCAAACGAGCGAGCCATCGCGACACCTGGTGCTTTCGCAGGTCGGAAAGAACGCCCTGATGGGCAGAATTTCGATCACAAGCCTATAGAAGCAGTCTATGAAACAGAAGACTGAACGGGGATTCACGGGCTATGCTTCACGGGCCTGGTCCTGGACAACTGGCGCTGAGCGGCGAGGGGCAGCATCCGAACACACATCAGATGGCGCAGCAGCTTGCATCGTAGCCTCAACCTCTTGCATTAAGTTTGGCCTGAACACCTGCTCTACAAGCGTCAATTTACTAGACAGTATCAATACTGCACGAGAAGCGTGGCTTCCGGTGTCCTAGTTTATTGCGACAAGGCATGACCGCACAGCCAGTCCATGTCCGAGACGACATGGCACTGTGCCAGCAGCCATGCCTGTCGGATGTGCGCATACCATGCGGCTGCGTATCGATGAATTGATCAGCCGTGATTACAGCGCTGCCTTGTTTGCCGCTTGGCCACGTCTACAGTACACCAGTTCTGCTTTTTCGGGGCGAACAGCTGGTACTTGACCAAATGTCGTATATTTCGACCAGCAGGATGCCTGCAGCTGCTTGTCTGAATGTAGCTTGTGCGATTCGCAGGCCTCAAGCCGAGCCATGTGCACCACTTGTGGCCAATGCTACCTCTCCACAAACCACGTCAACACAAGATCAGAGTTCAGCAAGTAGACGAGGTGTACTGAGCATCGCATGCTCCTTAGCATTGCTATCTGGTACTGCTGGCCAGGCGATTGGAGCTGACGCTGCCGAGGGCCAACTTGAAATACTGGCCACTGCGGCACTGAAAGCCTACAGCGACAACGATCTGCCGCGCGCACGCGACTACTTTGACAAGATTATAGCCAAGGATTCCTCAAATCCAGTGTGGCTAGAGCGTCGAGGTCAAGTTCTCGTGGACATGAAGCTGTTCCGCGAAGCGATTGATGACTTCAACGCAGCCGAGGCCATGTACGGCGAGCAAAGCAGCGGAACATACGCTTCCCTAGGACTGCTATCCAACCGAGCCCTAGCGTATGAGGGGCTGTACAAGTGGAAAGAAGCGGTTGATGATTACAGCCAGGTGCAGCGCCCACTGTATTCCGCAAATCTGCAAAAAGTTGGTGAGGTGCTGCTGAGCTTCAGCAGATCGACACGGTCTCCATGCAGGCAATAAAGCTGGGTACGGAGGTGGGATACTCGATCCCATACGTTCTGAACAGCAGAGGGAACTGCCATGCATCCATCGCAGCCCTGGTGCGCCACTGCCTCTCCCCACCACTTCTCCACTAGTGCACTTCCACCTCCTCCTGCACACTCCATCAGCACACCGCATACCTCACCTCCTGTTGCTATGAGTCAGCATCTGCGGTGTTCCATCGTCCCCAGCCTCTGCTCCCTGCACCAGACCGCGCCAACCTTTGTCTCTATCAGGCCAAGCTCCAGCACACAGCAGCCACGAGGCGGCCTCCGCCAGCTGTACCTCACCCCCCCTACGCGCCGGTTGCGGCTGTGGTGCGAGTTCAATGGAACGGACTGGTGGGTATGTGCCGGTGGTTGCGTTCTTACGCCGCTCGATGGTGTTGCGGTGCTGCCGGCCGTGCCAACCTTGTGACAAAACATCCCTCCAACACACATACACATTCGAAGCTTCAATACATCGCTATGACGACAGTCGGCCAGGGCTACGCGTCAGCCGGCTTCATGCGACAGTCACCAACACACCACCCGTGTCGCTGTGCAGTTCACCGCAGGCAACGAGGACCCGGAGGGCCCCCCGCTGGCCTCCTCCGCCACCGGCGCCGCCGTGTCCGAGGAGGACCGGGAGGCGCTGCTGCGGCGGCCGTGCATCGCGAAGGCGGCGCGGCGCGAGTGGGAGCTCGCGCGGCAGGACTACCGCTCCTCCACCAGCGTCTTCCAGCGCAGCCGCAACCTGCCGGGGGCCATCTTCGCGTCCTCCAACGCGGCGCTCGTGTCGGCGCAGCTCGGCGACGACGCGGAGGCGCTCAAGGTGCGGCCGCTGCCCTGTGTCCGCCGCAACGCGGACCCTACAGTGAACTTCACTGCCTTGTGTCCCACACCCTGCAAGATCCCGGGCCATTGCATGGCAGAGTGCTAATGCTTACAACAAGGCAATTTGGCCACAAACAATGACCTGATGACCCACCAGACACGTCCACCCATTCGAGGCGCGAAATTCACTGCTTTCTTCAGTCGCTCCCTGTGCCTGGAGCTGTACAGGTTCTGCGCTGTGGATCCTGTGATTGGACCTATGGCACGTGCTGGGCCCTCTGGTAGGGGCTGATGTCTCTTGTGAGTGGCAGAGGTGGAGTCGGCACATCCAACGCCAGTGTGCGCTGGTTCCGCCCCCGTTCCGCCTCTGATGAAATGCCGGGCAGACCTCACCCCAGCAATCCCAGGGTATTCTGCTTGCTGAGGCATCCGCGCATGCCATGGACGGAGTGCCGCTGCGGCATGCAGGAGCTCAAGGCGGTGGCCAGGAGGGCGCCGGGCAGTATCGACATGCGGGCCGCGATCGCCGCGATCTACTGGGCCGGCGGCCGCCAGGAGAAGGCGGAGGAGTACTGGAACTGGGCGTGCTCGAAGATCAACAGCGGGCAGCTCGTGGCGGGGGGGCCGGTGCTGGACAGCTGCGACCGGTACCGCGACACGGACTGGCTGCGCCGAATCCGCCGCTGGCCACCCGTCATGGTGCGCCCCGCCGCTGCTGTTGCTGTTGCTGCTATGCTGCAACGGCGTTCGCCACAGTGCAGTGCGCACTGGGGAGTGGCTGCGAAAGTAGCAATGCGCTTACCATTGCGGCCATGTGAATTACGTACGGTCGTCTGAGGGGGGTTTCCAGGCGGTGTACCCCTTCGGCATATGTGGTCCCGTTAATTCGGAGTTGTCAATATCCAATAGGATACGGCTCAGTAAGTTCAGATTTACTTTACTTTACCATGTACATATCAGAGCAAATGGCAAGCTGGGCCACATAAGCAGATGGCGACCGAGTTCACGTCGTGGGCCACCTTCCCGCTAGCTCTGATATGTCGCCATCTGCTTATAAACCAGCTGTCGACACCAGCAGGTGAACGCGCACAAAAGATTTTAATGTCCGGTATCAGATATGTGTGGGTGTGCTGAATCCTGTGGCAGGGCCCCCCCGGGGCTGGTCTTTGATGGAAGCCAATCATGCAGTTTGCTGTCAGCAGCAACGATGCGCGGCCAGCATCGCAGTCCTGGCTAGTTTTATCTCACACCGGGCCGGCGAGCCCTTGTCGTGATCGTACACCGCCAGGCTCCACAGTTCGCAGGAGACAGCTCCGCTGCCACGGCGCCCAGGGCCGGCCCCTGGCTTCGCTCCTCACACGCCGCAGTGCCTCGGCTGTGCGATTCAGCCCCGCCGCCTCTGTGTTTGAAGAAGTCCCTCAGTCGGTGAACTGCTGCGCCGGCGTTTCGGGCAGCCGCAGGAGCTGCGCCGTGGTCCGCAGCCAGCCTCGGTGCTCTGTCATGCAACAGCCCAAGCTCGTCTCAATAATACATTATTGCCACAAGGCGCAGCGTGCGCCCGGCTACGTCTGACAGGGCAGGGCTGCTGTGCAGGTGGATAGGATGGAGGACTTCCTGGCCCTCCGCAGCCCCACCCTCCCCGCCGACCTGCCGCAAACGGCGTAGCACTGGGCCTCCGCCCAGTTCTAGCCTGTGACCGCGCTGCCCACAGCGTGCTGCGCGGAGCATCCAGGACACCCTCTGCCCCTCTCCGGGAGGGCTGCAGCGCACCGCGCCGCATCATAGAGCTAGCTGCACATCGTCGTGTTTGGGTTGCGGTCTAAAGCCTGTGAAGCACCTTGGAAATCCGTGGCGGCTCTGCGCAGCTGCGTATCTAGTTGTTGTCTATGATGCTCCGAGCACAGCAGAGCAACTTGCGCCCGCACCTTGATGGCATAGAGCACTGATGCTGCTGACAGGCTGACTGCGCGAGTACAAGACGTGTGGTGCACTGTAAGCATGCATGATTGACCTCCCATCAGGCCCAGGGCGCCTCTGTAGGAGAACCTTGTTGTCAGTCCGCATGCATTCGCGGTGTCCACGTTGGGATCTCCCTCCAATTGAGGTGACGCATTTGAGCAGAAACCAGCCCTGAACCTGCAAGCGGAGGGCAGGCTAGAGGATGAATTCACGGAACAGTGTCGCATTAGAGCCTGCCCCCTTGCATGCATGGCCATGCAGTTCGCTTGTACTAACGCTTAGCCCACCAGGCACTGAGGAAGCCACCGATGTCCGCATCAGGACCAGCCACGTCCCCCACGATTCAGCGCCGCTGGGGTGAACATGCACAGCATGTCTTACGGTAGTGCGCCCCTTCAGGTGTCTCGTGATCGATTTCGCTGGTTTGTTCAGCACTAGCATGCACATCTTTACACACATGATGATGATGATGTGTGATACAAGTCCATCAGACAGCCACCTGATCAGCAACCACGCGGCACGGTCTTCTTACAGAAATGAAACCATGTATACGCACTCGAAACTACCTGTCATGCACCTCCTTGTCGACCACATGTCTAGTTCTGGTCAAGGCTGCATCGCATCATGGGCCGGAACTGCCTGCACCGGCTGTGGTGCATGGCCAGCAAGACACGGCGCCACTCGCACGAATTCACGAAAGCGTAAAAGCTAGACTTCTCTGCCGATGTCAAAGGACACGATTTGGCTCACATGGCCGTGGCCGCACTCTCACACACACACACGCATGTCCCCCCCTGGATCCCTCAGCCGTCGTCCGTTCCCTACTCAGCAAGTCTGTTGTACCGCTGCAAGCCCCTCCCATGCACGAGGTGCGTCGCACACCCTTCGCGCTGCAGGGACCACATGCACAGGCCGACAACGCAGAAGACCCCTCCTGATGAGGGGTGGGCCTCTGCTCACCCCGCGTTGCTGGCCTGTGTTGCTGTCCAAACGTCCTCCTGTCACAAACATACACTGTTCAGGCCGGTCGCTGTGCAGCCCCCCCACCACTTCCCCTTTCCCCCGTTGCGCAATCGCCCAACCGCAGAGATGCTGCTGCTGCTGCGCCCACTTCCGGGGCCATGTACATCTGCGCCTGAAGACTCCTCTCAGAGCCCAGGTCTGCGGGGTCAGCCCTATGTCTGCGGGACTCGAGCCCGGGCCTCTGCCATCGAGGCCTATGCATCTGCTGGCATCCCAGCCCCCCCCCCCCCCCTGAGTATCCGCCACGAGACCACCACCCCCGGAACGGCGGCACCCTTGAGCTGCGCTGCGCAGCATGGGTAGCATGGTCGACCCCTGTGACTGCCGCGGCCATCAAGCGCCGCAACGGCACGTCCAGATGTGCCCTGGCCAACTACAGCCAGCGCGCAGTGCACTGTATTCCTGGTGAGGTGCCGGCAGCTGCCTGCTGGCACTGCTGTGCTGGGCACGTACGCAACGGAGCACAGCACAGCACAGCGCGCCGCCTACGTAGTCATCGTCACAGAGAAGCCGCGGCGGGCCGCCGAGTCGATGCTCCACTCCTGGACGCCGCGGCCGTCGATGCCGACAAACAGCCGCGTTCCCTGCACCTCCCCAGGCACACCCTCTCAGCACCAGCAGAGACGCCATGTACCATCAAAAAGCTATGGCATGTGACATTGGCCTGTGCATCATTGTGCAATACGTACAGGAACGCGAGTAGGGCAGACAGAACAGCTGCTTGTGTGGCCTCCGATGCAACTAGGATCGGGCATGATCATGTCAGAGGCTGCCAGCACTGCATCTGCTCCTCTCACCACAATTGCGCACATCACACACTCAGCACTCGCATTTTCTCTTCAGCGACCGCCTCCGCGCTACAATTCTACACAGGGCAAGCAGGGCGGAAGTGCGTATGTTTGGTGGGGGGGGGGGGGGGGGGGGGGGGGGGGGGGGGTTCAGGCAGCGCACGTAGTCGGCGAACGCCATGCCCGAGATGCCGGAGGTCGCGGGCGCTGCGTGCAGGGTCTGGCGGCTGCCAAAGTTGCGGGCGTCCACGAGGTGGACCGCCTGCTCGTGCTCCGCAAACGCGACCATGTCCATCGGCTCCGCGCTGAACTTGACGGACCGCACCGCCCGCGGCGCCTTCATCAGCGCCACACTCTGCACGCCCACCACAGCCTGTCAGCACGGTCCAGCGGCACTGCCGCTACTCTGTGCCACGTGGCGGTGGGACACAGAGATATCGTCACGCGGTGTGTGTGGCATACATGTAGCATGTGTGCTGTGCTCGCCTACAATCGCATGAGCCGTCACGGCAATCTCAGCAACATCAACAAAATGCAGAGACACCAGACGGGATACAGCAACCGTCCGGCCGCGTCGACACCGGCTTCCTGGCGAGTGAATCCCGCATGCGCGGCACTGCCACACGGCATACAAACAGGGGAGACGCAACAGAGAGGAGAGCAAGGAGCCGAGGGGCGCACCTGGCAGGTGCGGGCGTCCCAGATGAGCAGCTGGCCGCACTGGAAGGCGGTGGCAAAGAGGTGGCCCCAGGGGTGCCAGGTGCAGCACATGCCGCACGCGCCGGCGCGGTCCGCGCTGTCCACGCGCATCTGCCGCTGCGCCGCCCACTGGCCCGTCGCGTGGCGCGCGTACACCTGCACCATGTTGTCGTCCCCGAGCGTCACCAGGTGCCGCCCGTGCGGGTCCTCAGAGCAGCAGTTCACCGCCACCGACTGCCTGCACGGCAGCGCTGGTCCCATGTCACAGCACCGCACAGAGGCGTGCATCAAAACATCACTAGCTCAGAATGCCGCTTGGGTGCGAGCATGAGGGCCCCAACAGGGTGCGTTGGCTGACACGCACACGCCAACACCAAACCGGCACATGAAGTCGCTGCGAGTACGGGGCGCCTGCGTGTGTGGGCACGCACACCCACGCAGCACGTACACCGCTGAAGCGCATTTGACTGCTCTTCCAGGTCAGAGTATGGTGTACGGAAATGGACGTGGGTCGCCGGTAGCGTCGGTCCACAGGCGGAGGCACTGTTTGAACGCACAAGGCCGTGCTCGGAGCAGGGCAGGCAGGGGGGGCGCGTGCGAGGGGCGCACTTGAGCTCGTCGAGGCACGTCATGGTGTCGAGGGCGTAGCAGCGCACGACCTTGTCGTTGCCGCACGCGTACAGCCGCGGCCTGCCCGCGCTGCCTGCACACACGCCAGGAGCGCTTGCGTACGATGCCCATTGAACGCATGCCTGGAGTGTCGGTGCAGACAGCCCCACAGATCGCAAATGGTTTGGAACAACTCTCTCGGTGTGGTCTATTGAGACCTACGAGGTCGCGCAGCAAGCGGGGCGCCGCTGCCCGCGCCGGGCATTGCTACGCTGCATGGGCATGGGTTGGCGTGCTGCAAGGGCACGATGGGGCCACAGGGTGGCGGCAAATGAGCCGAGGCCGTCCCACTGGTGGGCCATGCAGCGCAGACAAGGCCACTGTACAATGCGCATGCGCTGCATGGCAGATGGTCTGCACCGGTGTGGGCTTGGGGATGTTGTGGGATGACCTTGTGGAGAGTTGAGCACACCACTGGACACCTGGCAGGCGCCGAGTGTTGGAGTACCTCAGTATAGGCCTGCTCCGATATCAGGGAGCAGCACAGACCCGCTCACATATCGGGGAGCAGCATGGGCTGCTGAGATGTCAGGGAGCAGTACAGGCATGCTCAGATATCGGGAGGCATCCAGGCAGGTAACAGAAGATCTCTTCTGTAGGGTGAGGAATACGGTGGAGGGAGCGGACCTTCTGGAGGTGCAGAGATGCAGAGGTTGTTGAGGACCTCCTGTTGGCGGGTCACGGTGCCCTGGAAGCGTGGCTTCGGTTGGACTCCACCGCTGCTGTTTACATCGTACACAGATAGCTGCAGCAACAACCAGATTTGACTGTGTGTCGCCGCAGCAGACTCTGATGTTGCAGCCTACTCATGTCGATGCTTGTCTGCGAAATCTGCCATAAAGGAACACAGCACAACAGTCCAATTTGATCAACAATTCCTGGCTCCGCTGCACTGTTACGCAGAGGTATAGCGACACAGATCAGACGAGTTGCTGTGTGATCTCATCGACGCCCCGCACTGCTGCTCGGGGGATGTCACAATCAGTTCAGATTGTGACCACCTACAGGAGCTGTGGCCATTGCAACCTCACGACTGAAGCTTCAAATTTTGATATATGAGGATGACAACCGTGCCATGTTTCGAGTTTTGGCCAGGTGTGCGTGTCTGTATGCACTACAATCAGGCAAAGCTGTATTCTGGTGCAGGTCGTGCGCAGAATTGAGACAGCAGGATGTGTGGAGAATGATAGATAGAGTTACTGATCGTCGTGTTGAAGTTCTCTATGTTTTGATGCACTTGTAGCTCTTGACGAGCACATCCCTGATTAATACGGGTGGCAACTTGGATCGCACTAGCTCGTCACATTCGCACGACATGCAGCCAGGTGAACGTAGTCACGCCCGTGTCTCCACAAGCAGCTTCCGCATGATTCGATATTGGCACGATGCAAGAGAGCACTCAAACATGCATCCTGCGCAGTCCATTGACCACACCTCTCCTTTGTCCGTGCCTGTCGCCAGATATCCCGCATCAATGGCGAATGTAGTAGTCCCGGATACAGAGCGAGACCTCGGTGAGGCACTGACAACATCGAATGCCTGCACGGTCTATGCAACTCTCAATTATCCGCGCGTCGCACGGTCAGTGACGGTGACAAATGTGCAGGCGCTGTCAAATTGGTCCTTGAATCTTTGCATCAGCAACATCGACATCTATTGTAAGCTTTACATGGAATCGATATCATTTGAACAGTTGGGCGCGCACCGATTGTGTGTGCAAATTGAAACCGACAATCTTTCTGCTGCAAGCTGTGAATATAGTGTGCGTCCTCGGATCATATTGCACCAAATCTCTCAGCTGCCAGTGTTGAATAGTATTGTGGCACGCTGCAAAGCACGTTCACGCGTTACCAGCGCAGCTGACGGGTACTGTGAAAGGTATGTGCTCGTCAGGTCATCCGCCGCGGATAACTTCTGCCGTGCAACAGCCTCGGCATATACTTCATACATGCATCATCATGGTATTTTGAAGCCGCGACGGCATCACTGCGTAAAGCAGAGCATCGGTAGGTGCACAGTGAGCCCACTGCAAAACAGGCCGACTGCGTACCACGCTCCTCCGAAAAGCGCGCAAAGTGAGCCTCATCAAGTGGCAATCCGCTTTTCGTCATCTTACTGTTCCATCAGCAGCGCTTGTAGAGCTATGCTTACAAATGCACCAAGCAGTGTTCAGGCACTGATCGGCCTCTACTTGAGTCAACTACAGGCTCGCCAAACAGAACGTGATACAGAGATACCCTTTCAATACTGCAACAAGAAGCACAAGCCGCGATGCCTTACAGTGCTCTGTCAATGGTCGATATGTTGCAACAGAGCTCTCTTTACACACTGGAATTGACTGCGAACAAGGCCGAAGCAGGCCACGATGAGAATACGCAAGATGATCCCCTTGTGGAGTCTGTCTTGGCGCGAGAGGGCTATTAATCGTGCAGTGCACACCTCGCGAAGGTGCACTACCACGTGCATGCATCGGGCCATGTACACGGGTCACGTGTGGGATGCAGGCGCAGGCTGTAACGCGATGTACCTGAGATCGGCACAGCGACACGTGCCAGCCCGTGGGTAAGACATTGCTATGCACCCTTCCGTTGTGCAGCGTACATTTATTGGTGTCAAACGTGCAACTACACCTGAAACAGCACCACCGCAGCTCCAGGAGCTCTTCTACAGGGCAGGCCATGCATGGCTATGCTGACTCACGAAAATGTAGGCCGTGCGATTTTGAGATAGCGCTTCGCTTGCTCACCAGGTCAAGGTAGCCCGCCAGCGCTGCAGCAGTGACGAGAGCACGTTGCATCGCAGCTTTGGAAAGCCAGACCCGGAGCCTGGTAAAGGCAGTCAGTTTCAGGTGCATGCACATCAGGCGTGCGTTTCCACGCCGTTATTGTCGGCGGAAGCCGCAGGTCCGTCGAATATGCGGTGCCTCGACAGGATCCGGCGCCACATCGTAACGGATCAGATACGTCACCTAACGCCGCAACACTTGTATATGTTGTACTTCTGTCCGCCTTCCCGCCAGCCTGCCGGTACTTGCATGACAGCTGAAGATCTGCCAAGCTCGACACTGGCAGCCGTTGGCCGGCTCACATGATGTGGCTGGCAAGATAGCCAGCTACTTTATTCAACATGCACTGTCACCACCGCTCTCAGGGCCTTGAAAGTGCGAGATCCTGCACAAGTGGCGCTGCGATACTGAGGAGCTTCCTGAGGCCTCTGCTCAGCAGATGATAGGTAGAAAGATCTCTGGTTGAGAGAGCACTGGTTGATGTCAAATAACATGATGATCACGTACGGTCATGGCATGTTTCAGCATTGCCACAGGGCCGCATCAGACGCCTACGTGAGACAAGCATTCAGCAGATGACGCTCCGCATATGGCTGCAAAGCCCATTGCCAACATCCTCAACACATGCGATGGCCACCATCTTGAGGATCGCACTGCAGTAAAAATGTATGCAAGCTCGTCCAACAGGCTTGCCCTTTCAAGCAACTGCTGCAAGTTTTCGGTGGCCTCTTCATGTGAATCAACGCTTTATCCATTGAGCACAACGGCCCAACAACGCATGTTATGCTGGCTCTGCATTGGCCGGTCCGGTAAGCACAGCCACCCTTTGTGACATGTCAGCCGTGGGAGCCACCTAGTGATGTAAATGAGGTGTTGTGCAAAAGAGTCTACCTAGCTCTAGTCAGTGTAGCCATGACATGCAGCACAACACATTTTCTTTCCAAAGTTCAACTGGGCTGGATCGATATGAATGGAGCAGCAGGACTGCAAGAACAGCGCTTGCTGCATACCACATGTCGCAGCTGATTCGGTGCGGTGGTTCTGATGCAAGGAATTGAACAATTCCTGGTCTCGTCAGGTATTAAAATGCTTGCACATACTCCGAACCGTTGGGATATAAGTTCATCAATATCTCCAAATGTTTCGGAACATCTGGCGGGCAGCAGGGGAGAAACAATCACACAATCGCTCTCTTTGCCTATTGCTATCATGCTATCATCGTGCACAGCTGCCGTGGCAGGCACCGTGGCGTCTGCTGTTTGTCAGGCCAGTCCTTGATCTTTCGGTGCACACGCCATTCAGCCAGACCAACGCGCACTGCAGTAACAACTCCTCATGCACACACACTCGCCACCAGATGAAGCTGCGTCAGACGCTCTGCAGGACACCAACATGAAATAGAATTCATTAAAACATACATCTGGCCACTCGGCCATGCCAGAGCTGCATTACGACCCCACATGCCCCGCAGCAAACATGAGCACACACGCCCTGGTGGGTGCATCGAAACTGCAGACAGGCCCACCCACTCGCAGCAGTCACGTGACTGTCCCCACCGACACAAACCACCCCACACACGCATGACCTCAGTCCAGAGACGGGCAGGTCACCGGCGCAACAGGGCACACCCTGACGCATGCTGCGGCCACACCCCGCGGCACCACGGCCCTGCCCCGGTCATCGCCGCCGCAGGAGCAGTCGCCGCCGAATGCGGTTTCGCACATCGAGCGCCGTTTTCTCACCGCCGCCGTGCGCCCCTTCGCCACCACCGCAGGCCAGCACTGCCCCCCGCCGGTGTGTGCGCTCCCAGCAAAGTGATTGCTGTGCATATATATCATGTATCATATAGGAAAAGGCAACAGAGGCTAGCAGCACTGCGGGATGGGCTGCACCGGCCTCCTCCGGGTATTCGCCTCTGCGACACGCAGGGTCTCTTGCCGTCCTGTTTCCGGAGCAATTGCATCCTGCTCAGCCCTTGCCCGCCGACTCAAGCCCATCCACCACGACAAATTCACAGCATCAACGGACGCATGAAGCAGGCCGTGCTGACCGCGGGAGGCCAGTGGGCACAGCTGCGGTGGCAGGGCCCGACATCAGCAGGCGCCGTCGGCAGCACACAGCCGCAATGGCCCTGGCGTGGACGCCCCGATGCTACGACAGACACCCTGCCGCGATGTCGGGGAGGTCTTCTCCGAAGAACCATGAAGTCCCAGCCTCCCAGCATCCCCTCCCCTCCAGGGCGCCCCATCGAGCAGCACATGGCATGTCTCTGATGTTCCTCCCGAACAGCCTTCACGCCAGCTGCATTGCACTGCAACTAGTGTGCGCAACATAGCCGCCCCCCAAGTGCTGCTTACTGCCCCAGCATGCGGCCACAGGCATCACATACATTGCTCGTGCGGTCAAGTCAATGTAGATTGCAGCCATGTTACTCCATGGAGTCTCAGCCTCGGCACGACCCGGCGAACACTGCACAACACCCCCGCAACTGACCAGGGCAGTCCGCTGCTGCAGGCGCCGACCCGCCCGCAGCCACCCTCTCATGCATGCGCTGCAATTTGCGATCAACCGCAGTCCCCTGTAAGCCGTGTTCATATAATTTACACAGCGCGCGACGCCAGCGCGACTTGCGGCGGGACGCCGTCCACGGCGGCGTCGGCCGCAGCCGGCACGCCGTACGGCCCCTGCCACATGGCCGCCTGTAGCCGCGGGCTGAACTCGACGAGCGCGGCCTGGGTGGCGGTGGCGGTGCCGTTGGCGGTCGCGGCCGCGAGGGCGGAGGCGTCCAGCACACGCAGCACGCCGAAGCGCCACGCGGACATCGCGCCGGCCTCGGAGGCGGGCGTGCAGAGGAAGTCGAGGAGGGGCGTGAGCTGGCAGAGCTCGAGTGCGAACCAGGGGCGTACGCACATCGCCGTGCACAGGCGGTACGTTGGCACCTGCATGCTGGTGGCTGTCTGCTACAACGCAACCGCGTGCGCTCGGTGCGTGTCATGTGCAACGTCTGCTCAGCGGACACACGGGATTTTGTCAGGGGTGACTAGGGCAAGGCAGCAATGAACCCGTGGTGGTCGCATGTGGCAGAATGCGGTTCAGAGCAGGCGGCACGGCGCACGTACGTGCACACACCCATCGGAGTGTGGGAAGTGGCAACAAGCGGCCGGCCCGTAGCATGAGTTGCAGGTGAAGCAGTGCAGCAGCTGAGCAGTTCATTGCATATCCACGGGCTCGTTTAACCAACACCACAGTGCCACTGTCGCTGCCACAGCGACATACATCATATCATATGGTGCATGAACACTGGTGATTCATATGGTGCATGAACACTCTCCCTGTGTCGGCGTTGGGGCTAGCATGAGAAGCGCTGCGAGGGGGATTGGGCGAACATACTACACGAGCGCGGGGCAGTGCATGGTGGAACTGCGAGACACACTGCAAGCCACTGCAGTCAAATGCACTTGATACGTGATTCGTTCTGAAGAGGGGCTGCGGCACCTTCATGTCCTCAAAGGGTTGCTGCAGCAGCTCCAGCACCTTCTGCGCCAGGCCTGACGCCACGTTGGTGTCCGGGAGTGCGTGCTCAAACAGTTCAGCCTTCAGCGCCGCCTCCGCCTGCACAGCCGCACGCTGACACGCATGTATGCAATGCATTTCACACATGCCTCATACGAACTGGCTCTCAGCGGTCCGTTGAACTGCGTCGGAGGTGCGCCCGACATGGCAACACCCGCGTGGAGTCAAGCATGCATGCCGCAGAAGCACGGCGAGGCGTGCTAGCGGTGTAAAGCCCCCTCGTGCGTTCTGTCACAAACAGTCCCCAAGCACAACTGCGCACCGCTCCTCGTCACTGTTCACGTAATTGCACTCCAATACAAGCTGCAGAACACAAGCTCGTAGCGCAAGCCCCCGATGGTGCACAGCATGCATGGCAGCGCGCAGCACCGCCGGCCAGCGCACCTCGGAGGAGAGAAGCGCGCGCAGCATGTCGGCGTCGCTGCTGGTCTCCTCCGCGCCGGCGCACGCAGCCAGCGCATGCATGGCGGCAACGCGGACGGGTTGCGGCACACCGCGGCCGAGGGCACGGTGCACGAGGAGGGGCAGCAGCGGCGAGAGTGCGATCGCGGCGCGGCTCTCCTTTGCGCCCGCCAGCATGCTCACCGCGTCCCACATGTGGGCTTGGATCGGCACCGGCGCATCGTCCTCCTGCAGTGGTGGCGACCGCTGTCACTCGCCGGGTCACCGACTTGTGGCAGCGGTGCATGGCGGCCGCGCACAAGCGTGTGTTGCGACGGTGCGACGCACGTCCACTGCAACCCCCGCTGCAAGGACAAACCTCAACGCCGTGCAGTAGCCGTAAGCCTCATGCATGCACACCATGCATGTGAGGAACATCCCCGTCTGCAGCGGCCACACTGTGCACACGCTGCATGGATGGGTTTCACGTCTGTGCCATCAGAACCACATGCATGTGGCTCATGCATGCGACCAATTGGAGGTCACGCACCTGCAGGACGGCGTTGAGGTGGCGCACGGCCTCGGCGACGAGCGCGGTGTCGTCGCCGCTGCGCAGCAGGGCCGCCGTCGCGGCGATCGCGGCCTGCTGCATCGGGGGCTCGTCGGACGCGGCCATGAGGGCCATGACGTGCGGCGCGATCTCGGCGCGCAGCACGGCCGGCACGGTCTCGTGCTGCGCGAGCTCGAGCAGCTGCTGCAGCGCGGCGAGGCGCGCGAGGACGTCGCCTTCGGCCGCGAGCTCCGCCAGAAACCGCTGCAGCACCCCTGCATGTATGTATGCGAGACTGCTGAGGGCACTCTCGCCATGCATGGTGAAAACAGGTTGTGGCTCTGCACTGGAGCACACTCTCAGTGTCGAGCTTGAGCAGACAAATCATAACGTTCGCAACATTTTCAGCTACTTTTGAGATCAGGAGATCAGGAAAATAAAGATAACTGTGAAGGGTTAGCCACGTGAGCATGCAGAAAGCACACAGCAAGAGAAGCTCGAGACGATCGGACAGAGTCAGTGGGATGGAGTAGGTCGGATCGTCCTCACACGATACGCGATTGTGCCTGCCTATTGGCTCCGCCAGACCGTATAGCACAAATCGCACACATCACGACATAACCTCAACCGCAGTAGCAATGAGGTCAGTCTTCAGTGTGGCGCCGACAGTGACCAAACAGCAGTGGCCGACACGGAGCCGGCAGCGTAACGCTCAACAGCCGCTGTGACGGCACACGCATGGCCGCTCCCAGCTCGCATGCCTGGCTCACATCTGCCACGCTCGTGCAACCCCGAGAGTGGTTCCCCACACATCTGATGCGCAGCTCGACTCCGCCTGCTTTGGACGATCACACCACCACGCGGCCGGTGCCCTCAATTCGTCTAAGACAGTCCTTCGTGACAAAAGTGACATCAAAACAGCTTTTTACACAATCCGTGTTCTAAAGCGGATTCAAACCTGGTGCTTTAGACCTGCCGGCTCACAGAGATTCTGTGTTTATGCACACCACACATGTACCCTGGATTTAGATCACTGTTGTTGGTTGCAAAGTGTGGATGCATGATGGGGTGCCAGGCCATGCAATCCAGAGTCCTTGTACCGTTTGGGCTGCACGAGGCCGGCCCCGCGTGTGTTGCAAGGACCAAGTCGAGGAGGCAGATAGCACCGCAGGGACGCGCACCACATGAACAGCAACACATGTGAAACTGCCACGTGAGGCAGTGCTTGGTGCGTACGCACGTGCCGGCGCATGCTTGTGCAATGCGCACGGCTGAGCGTGTTGCGTTCAGCGGCTCCAGAAACTGGGACGTCGGCGCTAGCTCATTTGGGAATGGATCCTGGTGGCTGGAGCAGTCACGTTCGAGGGTGACACGGGCCGTGTGTGCGTGGCGCCGAGATGTCGATCCTCTCCGGAGCGCTGTTTGCGGCAGGCCGCGCAGCCTCCGCTCGGACACCCGTGTGCGGTGTTCTGTCGGCGAGGTTCTAGGCACAGATTGAGGCAAGAGGCCAGGCCAGTAAATGTCAATTTACAAAAGTCAAGGCCATTGTATGGCAGAACACTATTTAAAGGACAACACAGATCAACAACACATCAGCTCAGAAACCGATCAGTCAGGTAGACTGAAACACAGCCAAAGGCTGCCCACCCACACGACAACTGAAGGCACCACCGCGAAACCTGTGAATGTGAGGGGGGGGGGGGGGGGGGGGGGGGGGGGGGGGGGAAGCGCACCACTGTTGAGGACCGCCTGTGCTGCCTCTGGAGAGGCCGCGGCGAAGCGCACCATGAGTGCGAGGCCGCGCGAGCGGGCGACGGCGTCCTCGTGGTCCATCACCGCCTGCAGCTGCTCCGGCCGGCTCTCGAGGAAGCGCTGCAGGCGCTCCGAGTCCGTCGCGACCTGCTGCAGAGCAGCCGCAGATGCCTCCGCGACGTCTGTGTCGCCATCCTGAACGAGCAGCTCGCTGCTGGCTGTCCTACTGGCTGTGACAGGCCGAGATCGCTGCTTGCCGTGGTGGACATGTGTGGCAATCCAGTGATTTGGCCACTATGCCACTGCATGCGTGGATGTCGCGACATGCAACATGCTTGCACTTTCAGCTGTGGGTAGTGTGTGTGGTTTGCAGCCTGGACAACAGCCTGCCAGACCCATGACAGGGCGAACGGGCCTGCACTGGGTCAGGCAGGCACCTCGAGCATGTACAGGAGCAGCGACACAGGCTGCTTCGTGTCTGACTCCTCGCCAGTACACCGCAGCCATTGTGCGATGATGTGGCATCCGAGGATGCGGAGGCTGGGGGCTGGGGCTGCTAAGGCAGCCTGGGCCGACGCGAGCATCTTCGCGAGAGGCGCAGGTGCTTGAGTGGCGCTGGTGAGCTGTTTGATTGCACGGATGGTGACATCGGCGTCAGCAGATGAGTCCGCATCGCTGGCTAGCTCTTGTAGAGCCCTGCAAACGGACATGCGCAGCTTCATGACCACGATCGGATGCCACCGCGGCAACCGTCACACATGCACGCTCCATGACCTCGTGCTTCAGCGCCTTGGCAATCAAGTATGCTGAGGCCGCCCGATTTGCAGTTGTGGTAGGTATCATACAGCAGGCCTGCCCTATCGCACGCACATGGATACGGACGCCACAGAATGCTCCGTAAGAAAGCCCTCGAGTGTCGGGGCAGCCTTGGGTGATAGAAGCACTGCCTCGCATGCAGCAACAATGTCTGCGACAATAGCTTGAGTCATCTTTACGCCGAATCTTTTGGTGCTGAATAGTGCTTCTTCCGGAGGACTGAAAGTTGCGTCGACGACCGATGTAGGTCACGCAGGTCTGCGGCCGTGAATTGCCGGATACACTTCCTGCAAACAGTACGAAGCTGAGATTTGAAGATAAACAGCGTCATTTGGGGCCATATATATCTCAAAACGCTTCAGTGTGGAACCACAGCGCGTAGCGTCACTTCAATCTCCTGTCCACAGCGTGTGGCCGTTTCATCTGCCTGAGACAGGCCGAGAATAACTCGCTACAGACATTTATATCATCCAAGAGGCTGTGAGCGCGCGAGTGTTCCAATTGTGCATACATCAGGAGATTGACGCACTGAAGGTGTCTTGCAAATCGTCGAAGTGCGCCTGATTGCGTGCTCTATGGCAACATGCAGGTATGCCTGACCACTCCTGAAGCTGATGAAATGTACTTGCAGCCGGATTAGCGGTAGAGGTTGGGTTGCATTGCTGTGTCTGTCGAGCCGTTGAGATGAACACCGCCCATCGATGCATCTGACTGATACCATATATCGCACGCTACCGGACGACCGCATTGCCACATAATCCTTGTCATCTAACATTACGCATGCAACTTGCAGTATCGCAACGTTGTGCGTCGTTCGACCGCCCCCTCAGCCACACCATTGGGCGGGTCGCTGACCGAGACCAGGAGTGCACCTCCTGCTAATGGCCGGTGTTTGCTGGACGCATTCGTCGCACGTGCAACATCTGGTACAGAGATTATGCGCACCTGTGCCCTATAATGTATCTCGCGCTTGACCGATTTAATTCCAGCGGCGTAGATGAGCGCGATAGCCAGTGACTGCTCACCACGTCAATTCGCTGCATATGAATAGTGATTCCGCGTACGCCGAACATTCGATTATTTACATGTCACTACATGCAGTAAGTCATGCGCATGCGGGCGCCTACTCACATTGAGCACGGAGGCATTGCGCACTCCGAGCATGGCTGTTGCAATCTGCCTTGACCACGTCTGGGATAAAATCACAAGTAAACGGCCATGTGCGCAGAGGGCAAAGCAACATGGTCACCGCAGCGGTTGACAATGCGTCTCTCATGGACCCGTATGCGATGCGATGAGTCCCGGTTTCGGTTGCAGGTTGCATAAGCTGCCTGTGAGCAACGCCGGACGCTGCGCTCCAGCGGCACGACGATCCCAGCCGAGGGCCCGTCCACTGCACACCATCAAGATTTTCGAACATAAAACGACAATGTGTGCTCATGCTGACAGCCCTGCTCAGCCGGCTCGTCCGAAATCTTCCCTCCTGCTAACTGCAGTCGCTGGGCAGACAACACGCTGCCATGTCTTCGTGCCTCAGAGATCCGACACAGGCTCTAGCGACCAAGGCATCTCCTCGCAGGGCTTTGATTCGACTCCTGCCCGCTCGCACAACGGGGACGGCGGACGGAGCCATCCAGGCAGTGAGGCAGCAGCAGTCTTGATGTTGAGTGACATATTTGGCTGCGACACCACCGACAACTTACGGATGTGCCAGCGCCTGGCAAACGAACTGCAGTGCTCTGTCTACATGCCCGATCTGTTCCGAGGGGAGCCTTGGCCCGAGGACACGCCGGTTTCTGCTGGTCCGTTTGAGGAGTGGCGGTCAAACATTGGTGGTGCGATCCGCTCCCAGCTCGTGCTCTCCTCGTGCCTGCTCCAGCAACAGTGCAGCACAGAAGACTCCTCTCTACAATGTGATTTCCCTCTCATACACACTAGATCTGTCACTCAACAAGCCAGTTGCCGTGTCAATGCCGGTCGTTCATCCGGCTGACTTCCATTCCAGGTGATGCTGGAGCGAAGTCAGGCTGAGGACTGCTGTCCAGTAGAAATCGAGTTTGTGCAACATGTCACTCCACCTGATCTACTCGCTGCATTCGCCGCATTCTCCCCAGATCTCTGCGAGTCGCGCGATTGGTCGCTGTCTCAGTGCTTAGCCTGCATCCACGACGGTACCACCGGTCAGCCCTGCTCTTCCGCCCAGATCCCTGTGGCAAGTTGTGCACAGACCAGCCTCTCTCAGTTCGGTGTGATGTCTGGACGATCTTGCCTACCAGACATCTCCGCTTCAACGCATGCACGGACACCTTCCGACACGTGGCTCCACCACAACAGAGCTCCAAATCCCCACCTGCAGCTAGATACATCCGCCGCGTAGCGAGTCGCTAAATGCATTACGCACGTAGCACTGCTCTGCCGCACCCCTCACGCCACCTCCCCCGCCCACGCAGAAACCTGGCCGGTTGACGTCGCGGCCGCAGTCGCCGCATGCATGGCCTCCGCCGGCATGACCCGCATCGCGCTACTTGGTTTCTGCTTCGGCGGTGGCCGGGTCGTCGATGCCCTCGGCAACTCCCGCACCGACCTTCTAGAAGCCTGCAGCGCCCCCCCAGCCACCTACCTCGACGTCGAGTCCTCCGTCTCTTCGATCGACGACGACACGCTGTGCGGAGACGGCGCAGGGGGGCTGTTCACCCCCCCTCCGCGGTGGGCCTATTCCTGTGGGGTTTCGTTCTACGGCACCCGCATCGACGCGGCCGCGCTCGCGCGCGTGCGCCACCCGCTCATGCTCAACTTTGCCGGCGAGGACGCGCTCGTGCCGGCGGCGGCGATCGAGGAGATGCGGGGGGTGCGCGCGCGGCGGAGGAGCCGCGGCAGCGGCGGCGGCGGCGGCGCCGTCGCGGCAGCGGACCCGGTGCAGATCCATGTCGAGGCGGGCGCGCAGCATGGGTTTGTGCACCAGGCGGGCAAGCAGGGGGAGGCGGGGGAGCGCGTGCTCGGCCGCGCGGTGCTCTTTCTTCGGAGGCACCTGCTCCAGGAGACCGGAGTGGATGTGTGACGAGCAGCCACGGACCACCCTCCGTGTGCATGTCGGCAGCGGCGAAATTCCTTGGCCGATATTGTGGCTGAAAGCGGTCCTCAGAGTACGCGGGGTGTAGTTTATGCACTGGTGCCCGTTATGCAGAGACAGACATGCAGGTCCATGTGTGTACATAGAGGATGTGGTGATACGATGTGATATGGTGTGTGTTGACTCGGCCGTGCTGCTGCGGAGGTGCAGGCCTTCTCTACGTCAGCATAGTTACATGTGTACAGAGTGCATTTCTTTATTGATTCTTTATTATGTTCTGCTTGGACCCAGGCTGCGCACTGCAGGGTGTGACGTGGGTCTGTCCACGATTTTACAGTCGGTCCCCGGTTTTCACAGTTGTGTATGTCCCTATGCGTATGGCTATGTAATCATGCCCACATACAGGATGACGACCTGACGCTGTAAAACGGTGTTTGCTTGAGGAGAGTACTCGAGAGTTGTACACCGCAGTGCTGCTTGTTGCATGGGCCGTTGCCTGTGAGTGTTGTTGCCGTGATGACATTTTGCAAGACGAGTATGAAACAGATAACAATATAGATGTCACTTACCACTGATCAAGTCCAACGGCAGTACAGCCTCGCCCTAGCTGCAAAAGCTGCAAGGAATTCCAGTGAATCAATCGCAGCTGCAACCGACTGTGGCTGGAAGCCCCACCCAACACGGGTCTAGCATAGTGCAGAGCGAATCGCATCATGCCGCCACTGCTGCACTGGCACGGGCTATTCGGTTCCTGACCTGCAGGCTATGGTAACATCGTCACACATGGCTGTGTGGCTGTGGCCGGCGCGGGTGCTGCCGTTGCGTGGGTGTTTTGGCGTGTGCTTCGTGTGGCTTGTTGCGTGGTGTGCGGTTCCCCTGGTTCTTGCCTGCGGTGCTACCTGCCTCGCTTGCTTTGTCCTTGAAACACACACATGGCAGTCTTCATCGCTGCACCTGAAGATGACGCAGCTTACACTGCCATGAGCACAATCAACACCACCATGAGCACAATGTCTGGTGTGACGCATACTGTATGAGATATCTGGCAGTCCTGGCATGGGGGCGCCCAGGCAGTCGCCGAGATACATTGGCATACCCCGAGTCACCAATGGCAGCGAAGCACACTATGCGAAAGCGCGTCGCCATGCAATACTGCATCGAGTTACTCGCATCATGTGTGATTTTTGCTGCGTCCTGAATGTGGTAGTTTCTGAACAGTACTTCCTCGACAGTACCCAGTGCCTTGCAGGTTGAGCGTGTTTGCTGCTCCGATACCGAGCAAAGGTGGTCGATTCAGTACAGCAGCCTCTCGAGAGGTCGCTGAGTCACGAGATGTTGCGAGACTGGCAGCGCCAGATGCACTAAGCGCAGATCTGTGCCACGCTCAGACCAGCATAAACATATTACACAGCAGCCGTGCCCGCATGGATGTGCTATGGATGAAACAGGACACTCCGCTTCAGCGAGAAACAAGAAAACAAGATAAAAATGCTGCTGCTCAGGCCCAGGTCGGTGCCTCTGCAGGCAACAGTGATTGGTAGCGAGCTCTCAGAATGTGGCGGCGCATGATCATTGCAGTACGCACAGTAGATGGAAATTTGAGGCAACAGTGCTGGCCAGTTGCAGTGCCTTGTTCGAGGTGCGGAGTCACAACGAATTTGAAGGTGACAAGCTGGTGTGTTTGGTAGTGTGCACCACCAGTACAACACCACATCAACGGGGGCGGACGGGCACGCAAAACGCATGCGCACGTATGGGGATGTAAGGCTGCTATGTGTGCACAGTGCTCCTGATGAGGTGGTTGGGAATCGCATCTGACCATGGACGACACACGGCACCTCAGTCTCACGATGATATGCCCCGGCATTTTCAGCAACCCACAATTCTACAAGTTTCTTCCAGTAAATGGCTAGAACCGTGTCCGATGCGACGGCGCTAGGGCCACTTAGGGGCAGAACGCAGGCGGAGGTGCTATGAGACGATTGTACGGTTGCGGCGGTTGTGGTGCTAGGTGGGTGTCTCACGCCGCATCAGGTTTTGTTACCTGTTCTGAGCTACCTGCCCCCTCAATTCTGTCCATGTAAAACGTGCACGCTGGCCCAGTGACCATGTCCCAGCATGCGAGCGGGGACGCTTATTCATTCACTAAGGATGTCACAAGCAGGCAACGGCCTGCTATCGAGTCCACCTGTGCCCCAGGGACACCTGGAAGGTTGCCCCACGGCGGCCTTCTTGGCTGTGTGGCGCAAGCTGCATGCACCTGGTGAGCATGGCACGGCACCCCCACACGATGCCCGAATGCTCCTTCGCGGCTTCGGCCGCAAGCGCATCTCTGTACACACCGCCATGCAGGAATCTGTGTACCCTCGGGTGAGTACGCGGGCACGCCCTTGAGCCCCAGGCATGCTGCTCGGAGTCTGCCTCATGCACAAGGCGTGCCCAACGGCGGCCTACCACGCGACGAGGGCGGGGAAGGCGGGTGTGATGAAGGGCTCAAGGGTTGCGCGGGTGAGGAAGTAGAAGATGACTCCGAGCGCGATCGACACGGGAAGCGCAGGGAGCGCCTTCCTCGCGACCGCCAATAGCCACAGCGTGATGCCCAGACCTGCAGACAGCCGCATGCAACTCAAATCAACATCGCCACTGTCCCACTGTAATCGTGCCACCGACTATCATTTCCAAACACTGCAATGTGCCGGCATGAACGGCGAATGGCAACACAAGAGAGATGATGACAGCAGGCATTGCGCCCCAGGGTGAGGACCATGGAAGCTGAGTCCTGCACAGTCACGGGAGCATAACATCGAGAAGACACGATGCGTGTCCGTAGATCAGAAGAGATCTATTCTGTACAAATCTCATCCAGCGCATTCTGCAAGGCATCGTTCGCGAGGTCGTCGGGATGAGGCGCACCGGCTACGACGGAGATGAAGGTGGAGTAGACGGTCATCCAGTCGTAGCGCGAGGCGCGGCCGACGAGCACGGAGTAGAAGATGAAGTCCCCGAGGCCGAGCTTCACGGCGGCCGGCATGCCGAGGTCGTACGGGTCCTCAACCTCGCCCTCCGCCCGCAGCACGTCCCGCCGCCGCATCCGCCGCGCTGCACACGCACCGCCGCCGTCATCGGCTGACCAGGCACATCCTCTGAATCGCTGGGAGGTACCAGGCACGTGGTGCACCACAATAGCATGGGGGCACGGCGTCAGCACAGGCACTCGACGGGAGGAATACGACGGAAAGCGTGCGGGAGACTGCATTGGCTGGGGCTGGGCAAGCAGGCGGCTGGCGCGCCGCAGCCATCACACCGGAACAATGGATCAACACATGCGGGGGCGTTGTGTGGCACTGATCCAAAGTCTGTACGCTTGCGCAATGACCCAGCCGAGCGGCACGCCCTGCAATCAAGCCACACCGCCATCTTTCCTTCTGGTTTCAGGACACGCTGCTTACGTAATAGGCGCTAAAGCAGGCCCCACAGCACGCTCGCAGCAAGGGACCCGCAGACTGCTGACGGAGAGGTGTGGAGGCGCACGTGGATCGCCGGCGCCGCCCCCCCCGGCCGCAGCATCCGCGGGGGGCATCGACTGCGCGTCCGGTGGCTCCAGCGGCGGCGGCGGCGGCCCCTGCGTCGACGTCGACGAGATCGGCTCAGTTGCCGCAAGCAGGCTCTCGGTGGCGGCGTCCCCGACCGACACGCCCTCGCTGCCGGCGTCGGCAGGCCTCGCGCCGGCGGCTGCGGTGCCGTCGGCCTGTGCCGCGCCACCGTACAGCGTCGGTGACCCCTCCCGCACCTGCAGCCACCGGCCCAGCCGTTGCACAAACTGCGGCACCTGTGTGACATGAACTCCGGGGGTGAGTGCTTGTGGCGTGTGCGTGAGAGAAACTCATGGCATGCAGCCGCAGTGCTACGCAGTGGAGGTTGTCAACACAGACAGGGAAGGGCCAACAAAACACAGGAAGACAACAAAACGTTTGTACGCCCCTTTCCACGCATACACCGGAGTCACCGCAGTCAGACTGGGGTCCCCATGGCAGCCTGGCCTGCCGCATGAAGGGGGCACAAGTTTGGAGGGCACTGAGATGTGCACCGGCAGCAGGCCTGTGATGGCAAAGACACGTAGACGACTTGCAGTGCCATTGGATCTACTTTGACATTGGGTCGCTCCATCACCGCGAGCCCAGGGAGTGATACCCAGGGAGGCTACAATGCTACGCTCATCAACGCACACTTGCGACAGAGGTGTTCAACAGCCCCATCGGTGGGCCGGGGACAGATGGAGGCCGCATGTCGACGTCGCCTGGCTGTTCCGCAGAAGTTGTGATGCTGGTGCAAAGCTGTCAAAACGCGGCAACGCGCTGTGCTGTTCACTCAAGATATCGCTGTCTTGGGTAAGGGCAGAGATCAGGATTGGGGGGCACACCGGAGGTCGGTGCAGGCGGGCGAGCTCATGCGACAGCGCCCCACGGCCAGAGCTCCCAACCGGCCACCCCGCACCCAGCGCGACGCCGTGCGCGGCCCCGCCGTCGATGTCCCCCATATGAATCCCATCCTCCGTCGCTTCCCCCACCGCGCCCGCGGCACCAGCACCACCGCGGAACGCCGGCCGCTCCGCCTCCGCAACCACGCCTGCGTCTTCGCCGTGGCGCACGGCGCCGTCTGCAGGGGCAGCAGCGGTGCCATCGCGGAGGTGCTCGGCGTCATTGGCGAAATCGCCGTCCGGCGCCGCAGCGGCCGCCGCTGCCGCGCGGCGGCGCGGGCGGCGCACCTCGCGCGCCTCGTACACGAGCGCCGGGATGTCCTCGTCGCGCTCGATGGCAAGGTTGACGAGCATCTGGAGCGGGCCGTGGGGCGTGAGGACTGCAAAGAGGTCGTAGAGGGCCATCGCGACGAGGAGGACCCACGTCGTCCAGGCCGGGATGGAGGTGAAGATGTACGCGACGACGACGCCTGTCCACATGAGGTAGCCCTGCACCGCAAATCTGCGTGCCTTCACGCCTGACAGGGTACAGCCTGTGTGCGGTAGGCAGTGGTGAGGAAAACCAAGGTGAGTTGGGGGCGATTAGCGCATTTGTAAAGAAACCAAAGCAGTATCTCTGTGGAGGCAAATAATGTTGTGTTGCCCGTCACGAATCATGAGAATGGCATGTTAATGCGGATGTTTCTGGGTCTGAGGCGGCAGCGCCTGTGGGTGTACTGACCAGCGGCACAGGTTGAAGTACCACATGAAGTACCACAGAGCCATGTCACTTTTCGCCGAAGCTAGAGGATTCCACGTGAACTACACATTTGTAGCTTGATTCCATCTGGATATGATGCGTTCGGTATCAGTTTGGGAGCTTTCCGGTGAAGGACATCGACAGGAGATTGGCATGGCCACATTGAGCAACTACTGAAGGCAAACTGCCTGGCCCTGCTGTGCTCAGCTCTAACCTGTGATGGTGCACCATCACACCTCTGCAGTCGACATATGGCGCACTGGAAACTGCAAGCTTTGCCAGTGCTGTGCTGGCATGCAAGGATGGCCACTTTTTCATGTAGCTGGCAGGAACGGCCGCAGCCAGCGCAGCTTGAAAAATCGAAAACACACCTGTTTCAGTAGGAGCGGTGCAGGGGCGAAGAAAAGTATCGTTGATCCAACTATCGAAAAGTTGTACAATATAAAACATACGGATATTGCATCGATGTGAATGTTGACTGTCTGCAGAACGTCCAACAGTATCCCCCCAGTCATGAAGAAAAAAATCATGAACGTCGCGAATCCCATGTAGCCATAAATGATCTTGACGCACTGCAAACACTCGCGAGTGAGGCTCTGCCCTGCTGTACCTCCCCAAACTTCAGCACAAACGCCACGAAGCAGCAGAGCCCATCAGCCTAAAGGAGAGAACGCACCCCATACTTGAACAGTAAAACAATAACAAATGTCATTAATGTGATGATTGCTACGAAGACTAGTGCGTTCAGTAATGAACCTCGGAGTTTGTTGCCCGCACTGTCTTCTTCCTGCAACAATGCGCCCCCCGGTCAGTGCAGCGCGAAGCACACTCTGCTGTACCAGATGCGGGAGCATACCCTTTCTGTATACACAGCTTCTGCAATAGCAACCGTTGTCCCCTCGCTACCGTCGTCTCGATGCAAAAGCCTTACCAGAGCAACGGTGATGGCCATGCACAACGAGACGGGAAACGCAATGCCCGTCACTTCAGCGCCTAGATCATCCAGAATGGAGTGCTCATCGTGATCGGACTCCATTGCACCACGCGCTGTATGGACGGAGTGTCCCCTCTGTACAAACGCACTCCCGCTCTCCTTATGAGCACATCAAGGTTACCACACAACGAAGAGAAGCCAAACAATGCCCTTTCCAACCGAGATACTGCCTGAGCCTGGTCACCACGTGCAGCCGTGAGATTCAAAGTTTACGCACAGTGAGAGCCACGCGGAGCTTGTGCCTCTATGACTGCAGGCACTATACCACTCCACGAAGGCACATCTGAACAGATTGAATGCCAGGATTCGGATGCCAACGCCACTGTAGCTCGGCGTCACCGGCCGGACAAAGCTCCTCTGTGCTCTGGTGTGGCCAGAAGTGTAGGCCTTGCAGATGCGTCATTGCGGCAGGCACATGTTTTGTTGCCACAGGCCAGCATGCACAGCGCTGTTATGCTTGAGGACATTTGTTCAGCCATCACAGTGGATGATCGGTGGAACTGTGCAAAACACGGCTACGTGCATGTGCGATGTCTCCGCTCGCGAGTGTCTGCCCAGCCGGTGTGTACGTGAAGGCCACTCCAAAATCTGGCTGCTTGATGGGGCTGTGGAAGACTCATGCATGTTTCTGCCTTTGCTTAGGTACTGCGAAGGCCTGAGGAACAGCACGACAACACCTTCCCGGCTCAAGTCACAACTGCTGACGATTCTGGCATATCAGTCCTTCCGAGTCAAATTGTCCACTCAACATCTTCTTCCGAGCTGTCGACCTCAATGTTCTGTTTCGTGTTACTTTGCAGAGTTGGCTGGGTCTTCAGTTTGCGCTTGCAACCTATGCACACACTGCCATGCCCTCAAGGCTTTTCAAGTCAAGCAGCGCCTTTCAATGCGACGCTCGTGAAGGGCGTCTGAAGTCAATCCGCCTGAATTGCACTGGTTTTGGCTGTAGCACTGTCTAATTTTACACACATGCTTTCCAAGTGCGTGCACCACTGCCTAAAACATTGCATGCACAAAATCTATTCTTACCTGGTGGCAGAGGATGCCAAGGCTATGGCCAATGCGCATCCTTCCGTCCATGTGTTGGCACATGCCGCAGGAGACGGTTTTGATTGGGAGAATTTGATGGTAAATATGTCCATGTTAACTTCTGTGGTTGCTGGTGCCTCAGTGGCAAGCATTGATGTCTGCCACATAGTTCGACGGAGAGTGTCGCATCTTATCGCTCGGCTGGGTGGATGCGGCATGTCTCCCGCATCAGTGTCTCTGGGGAACCATAAACTGAAACGGCATAGTAGACTGTATCGACCATGATAACTCCCGTCAATACGGTGACACGCTGTCCACTTGGCAGTCAATGTCCGGCCCCATATCGTGTGGTGCTTCCTGCCTCTGCATATTCTCCACGAACACCTCGTGCAAGTGTCTGCATGTCGACGCATGTGCATCCTGTTTGCATGCGGATCGTCACGGAAACGCAGCAAATACATTCACAATCGCAAATCGCAACAATCAGCCGTGAAAGAGGCGGCAGAGCTGCTTGAGGGCAGATGCCGTTCAAGCAAGATGCTGCATCCGCCGGCAAGCACCACGTGGTACTGTGGCACAGCACCAGACTAGAGAGACAAGACTCTTTCGAAGTGCACAGTAGTAGGTGGTTGCCAATGCTGCCTCATACACATGCTAGGCCCAGGCGTAAAGCCACACGCACATCTGTACAACCACTGCTGCACCAAATCACAACTGATGACAAGTAGCCATGGTCTCGGACTTCGATGCCGAGGCATGCACGTTCCAGCGCCACCACTCCATTCTGATTTACTTTACTTTTTACTTTACCACATCCGCATTACCACAGTCATTCCAGAGTTCTCACAATAAACGGGTGTTCAGGGTCAGCAGCTTGGGCAGCGCCGGCTACCATCACCTCCTACTCCCATGGCGTCATTGCTGACAGCATGGGCTCCGTCCCGCCGTGTCGTGGCGCCCTTAACGCCATGCACCCTTGACGCCACGAATGCAATCAGTGCAGTCATGTGCCTCCTACACCTGGAGTGCTCCATGCCGCTGCGTCCCGCGCGCCGCCCCGCAGCCGCACCATGCAGAGCCTCACCAACCCTGTTCAGCACCTCTGCACCCACGAGTCTGCGCCCTTGGGTGCCCGTTGGGCTACGCATGAAGTCCGTGCCATCGCCACTGTCACCTCTAGCACCTGGAGGGTGGCCGTCTCCGCAATCCTGTCCAAGCACCGTGCCTATGCGCACACGTCGATCCGCTGACATAGCCAGCGGCTCCAGCGCAGAGGTGTCTTGGCCTCAGAGCCGTCAACCGCGGCAATTCCTGTCAGCGGAGCCGCTCTGTCGACACGGCAAAGTCTCTTCCTACGAACGGACAACAGTCGCGGGGGCCTTCTCCTGCCACATGACAGGCGCCGCATTTCGTTTCAGCAGAGCTGCTCTGACACGGTGAATTGTCTTCCCTGTAGAATTAGTGTGCTGCGCATGCTGTGCGTGCTGAAATAGTGTGCTGCGCATGCTGTGTGTGCCGCCAACTGTGGCGTTGTCCTTGCCTGTGACTCAGATGACGCGAAGGATGTGTGAAAGGCTGTTGTGGCCAGCACTTGCCCTCAGAGTCTGAGCCCCTAGCCTGCCTGTTGTGTGTTGGATGGCAGCATGTGAAGGGCCCTCCAGAACAAAGCGCACCAGTCCAGCAGCCACTATAAATGTAGTGGCTAAGCACACATCGACCTATCCCTGACGCAGAGGAGGGGTGTCCATGATGGCACTTGCAGGAGTCCAAGTGATGAAAAGTGCTGTTTTGACTCAGAGATGTGGATACTCGGCACACGTGCCTTGCAGACAGGTCGATCGCACACATCTGTCCATGGGTTGATGCATGACCGGCCTGAAATGTGCGTTGTCGGATGTAGACTGTGTATATGATCTCAGACTGTATACCCCAGCTCTGGTCTGAATTGCCCATGCACCTGAACACAGGAAGGATGTGAATTGCGCAATGAAACATGGGCCTTCTAATCACAGATACCAAGATGTTGGTTTAAATAAGTTGGGCACACATGCACGCAAGTTGATACATCACCCCTGGTATTCATTTGCGATGAAGACGGTCGCAGCGGCTTTGAGAGCCATGGACAGGGAACGTTTACAAAGCACTCGATTTGACACCGCTACGTCAGACCACAATCAGTGTATAAATTTGCTACTACATTCGAACTGACGCGATAGCCTTCCAGAGATGTCCATGCGGTTGCAGCATTCAGGGAACCACTCCGGCCTGCAGAGCGGTAGCGTAGCCGCTCAGGGCGATCGGATGAGCCTGCCAAAGTCACGCAACGTCACTTATGCTGACACTCAATCCGTCAGATCTGGGCATAGCGAATCGCAAAGCGACGCAGGCAGATGGCTCGAGCCGTGGATGATCGATGGTACGCGGGCTTATAATCAAAGCCGCTCGAGTTCTACGCAGCGAACGACATGCTCAATACGGCGTACGTCGTGACGCAGCAGAAGTAATGTTTCGTCGTTTGTTTCATGAAATTGTCTCTGCCATGCCACGCCAAAGAAAGAAAAATGCCTTTCGGGGCAGGCTGCCCCGTGGCTACATGGGGAGCCATCGAACATTCTGCTACCGTTGTGGTCTGTAACGGCTGTAAGATCGCGAATGCGCAGCCAAACGAGCTGGAAATGATGGAGGATGTCGAAAATAGCATAAGCAACACTTGCAAATGCTGTCCGTCTGTACAAAAGGTCTAAAATTGTTCAAAAATGCGGATTACCGAAAGTGGGGCTTGAACCCACGACCACAGGATTAAGAGTCCTGCGCTCTACCGACTGAGCTATCCCGGCTGTGCAAGGTGTGGAAGGTCATTTGCTGAACTATTGTACAAATAAAGTATATATATTGTCATCTATACTGCCGTGTAAGAGGAATTCCCCTTGCCACCCCGCAGCATCCACGCACATTGATTCTAGTCGATGACCGACCTCAACCGGTGGAGGGCTTCAGTGTGGGAGCCGGACGTGGTGCTTGGCTGCGCTGGGGTGGCTGTGGTGACATGGGACAAGCCGATTTTGGCCAGTGTTGATGTGGTAGGAACTCAGCTGCAACGATGTGATGCCTGCGGTGATATATTTCCCCCCCCACTTCGTTGTCATGAGACAATACACAAAAGCTGCCTCGTGTTGCGGCCATGTTCATGTAGTTCCCAGCGGCGTGGGCATGCACACAGTCGACATTTGATCAAGCACTCACTTGCGTAGCGTTGGGTCGTGCATCGGGCCCGATCACATTGAATAAATCCGAGTATTCAGATCTAATTTCGGGGTAGCAGCCTTGGAAATGCTGCCAAACGACCCAACACTGCTGCACAGACTGCGCCAGACTACCTCTGGCCAAACACGATGAGCGGGGCGTGTATTGGGAGTGGCGGCAGTACCATACACACTTCAAATCGTGTGGTCAGCAAAATTATCAGCACAAACCCCGACCCTCAGCGTGAGCCATTCAAATTGTGGCCGCAAGTGCCATATATACCGGTAAGCATGGAACATAGGATACCATCTGGGGTGTGGCCAATGTGTACATGGGCCGTCTGATCGTGTGCGGCGGTGACTCGACTCACACGCACAAGGTTGAAAGCGCAACACTTGGCTGTGCCATAGCCTCAGCCGTCCACCGAGCCTAATTGGTGCAGCCGCAGCACGAAGTGCGCAGACATCGCTAGGCGCCTTCTTCCACAAAGTGCAGCGGCCGCTGTGTCCAACAGTCCATGACCGTGTGCGCCACGTTTGGGGCATAGGCTCCTCCTGCTTGGAGTGTGTCGGTGCGTGTGGTGCACACATACGTCTGTGTGGCTTTGACTGCACGAGTGACTATACGAGTGCATCGCATCGAGTGTGTGGCTTTGACTGTACGAGTGCATCGCTCATGCACTGTGTCAATATTTACACCTGTGCATTTCAGTTGCAGTAGCTAGCTACTGGCCTGTGTGGGGCAGTCACTCGTGGAGAGCGCAATCAGCCCGACCTTACCTGTGCATTCTTTATTTCTTAATTGTCGTATGATATTCCCTGCCCTGACCTAGCTGGACCATGCTAGCTCACTCGAATTCTTGTACAGCGCACAGAATGAATGTGAATCGATATGTAGCAAATCTGGCCTGGTGGAAGACAGTCAAGCACACAAAGCATGCTCTCTGCATGCAGCTGCAGCGCCCTACTCGCTCCTCTACACTCAACACCGTCAGGACCCCTTGATGTTAGAATGCATGGCCGTTCGTCCAGCATTGGCATGCGCAACATGCAAGCGCAGAATTCCAATTCTGCTAAAATCAGATTTAATCTCTGTGCAGCTAGGCCCATTGTACCCTCGGCCAAGCAGTTAAAACCGCCATGCGAATGCCGTTGTCAAGATGCTGCAGACAACCACAGGCTTGTGAACGATAGAGCACCCTGACCGAGTCCAACATTTTGTGTGTTGGTAGCTACATTGCAGCTGCTACAGCTGTAGTGGGTGTAAGCAAAAGGTAGCTGGAGAGGAGAGTCGCCTCAGGCAACTGATGTGAATGCGGTGGCAGCGACCTGCCATACGACCTGAGAGTCCTTGCCAATTCAGCAGTTGCCCAGCTGACACAACAGCTAAACGGCTGCGGCTGTGCTCAGTGTACATGTCAGAATAGCAACTAAGTACTACTGCTGGGTTTTCTGCATCGCCACTGTCAGAAAGTCTATCCTTCGTACAGGTCAGACACGCAGTCTTACGTCAGGTCAGGAGGCCAGCATCTCATACCTACTGCGCACAGAGGTAGAACCGGAGAGATGCTGAGGGAGAGACATGATACTGCTAGTACTATGAAACAGTGAGAAGAATGGTTACAGATCACAGTGTGCACATCCTTATAATATAATATATATGCACACTGAACACTCAAGGTTACGGCGGGAAACCCTCTCAGGATCTCCCTCACTACATCGAGACAATCCCGGCTGGCGGCTCACCCCTGCACTGGATCCGCGGATCGTCCGTGCATGGGTGCACCTGTCACCACACTGCTGCCTGCAGGCGCATGCATTGTGACAACCACAAGGTACACGTGTAGCACACGGCACAGACTGATTTTGAGATGCATGGAGACTAATGATCTGTTGCAACTGACTGTACAGATATCTCTGTAGCAACACAGTTTCTGAAGCCACAAACTGGGATGTCAATTGAGAATACGTGGACTGTAGCTGCCAATAGCTGCTGCATTCGAGGACCTAAGAAACATGTGTGGAATACCTATGCTCAAAAAATAGCAAAATGAAGCCCCATAGCGTATGTGCAGGCCTTTGGTTCCACGTGGGTAGTACTACCCATGTGGTCACTACCGGTCACGTCACAATATGCTCGGTCGAGGGCACGTTGATCGCAAGGCTCATGCGGTGTGAACAAGCGACAGTTCATCACTGCGCCTGAATGTGTTGATTGAAATGTCTGATTATGAGTTGTGCATGCATGACAACTATTCTGCACAGTGTTCATGTCCCCGTGGTGACTCGTGGCAGGCTGTTTGGGCCCCTGCATCCGGAAATTGGTGCATTCACTATATAAGACATAAGCCGATGCTGGATATGCACATATATATCGCGTGCAGATATAGAGATAACCCCTATATCGCGTGCAGACGAGATTAACCGGACAATATATATATATGCCTTCAAGCATGCCGTAGGGTTCGTACGTTGAATTCCAGTCGATCACGCTACCAGCCAGCGGACCGACCCGACAGTCAGCCAATGCACGGCGCACTGTGCAGAAGATCTGCTGATAGAACGTACCGCAATCACGACGAATTTGATCGACATTGGCATGTAGTAGCTGCGGTCATGTAATGGTTTGAGCCGCTGGCCAACAGCATCCCCGGTACATCCCGGAGCGGCATGGATGGGGAAAATCCAAAAGCGGCCTCTTCACGCGTCATAGCTATGTTACCACCTGTGGCAGCACAAATATCTTCTGAGCTGCATGAATGAGACATAACATTGTGCATTGTCCACTAGGTAACAGTGGCACGTCTTGTGCACATCTAGTGTACTGTGAGCATGGTACTAGCACATGAGAGCACCACCTAGTGAGGGAATGGTGTGATGGAGTCAAGAGGATGTTCTAGTGGGACTGAGCTCCACAGAGCAATAGGTTTCCGTGGACTGTGGTGTGCGTGGCAATACTATGTATGGGGCAGTGTATTCTCTGAGAGACATCTTGAAGTGAATGTGCTATCATACATCCCTGCCAATAATTATGGAGTGCCCGGGTACTACATACAGCCACAACACATGTACAGGACACGTCCCATTCAATTCAAGTTGATCCGCATCCCAGCACATGCACATCCAGACATGTTGCTGCCATTTACGCCCTAGCACATGATCATGACATAGCATCAAAGGCCACTGCTGAGGGATCCCATCGATGATCAGCTCAGAACTTCTTGAAGCCTGATGCAACGATCGGTCATGATGGCAATCAGCCCACGTCATACACGTCTTACGTATTAGGTATTTCATCGTGGTACCATAAAAAAATCGTGTCGTTCATGCACGATAGTTCGGGTGGGCTCGAACTGCGGAGCTCGGAGGTCCACTTGTGTACTGGCCATAGGTGGCCCATCACGTCACATTGCTGACATCATCACTGCTCGAGTCACGCGAGCCTTCACACCAAGTTGTTGTGAAAGTGCCTCGTAGCGCACAAGGCATGCGCACATGCGAATGCACGCACGGGGTGACACGTGGCAGTCGCCAGCCCGCGAATGAGAAGACACATTCCAGCTCTCTGTATAGGTCGAACAAGGTCATGGTTCAAGTATCTGACTCAGATACTGACCATGCAGGTGTGATCCCAGATCTCAGGCGTCATGTGCTAAGTACTCCGCACACACACTTAACATTTCGCCCAACTAAACTTACGGTATGACGCTTCCACTGGCGCTTGCATTCGAACACAAGTGCTCATGCCCGGACCCTCCCAAGCTTGGCCATGTTACGAATGCTACCCATTATGCAGGTCAGACGCGCAGTCGTGCACAAGTCAGGTCAGTCAACCAGCATCTCATACCTGCTGCGCACAGAGGTAGAACCGAAGAGATGCTGAGGGGAGAGTACTGGTACCGTGAAACAGTAAGACTAAAGGTTACATCTCTCTGTGTGCACAGCCATATATGCACACTGAATAGTCAAGATTACGGCGGGAGATCCTCACATGATCTCCCTCACTACTCCGGGAAAATCCCGCTGGCGGCTTACCCCTGCACTGCGATCCCCGGATCGATCGTGCATGGGTGCACCTGTTGCCACACTGCTGCCCGCAGGCGCATGCATTGTGACACTCCCCCATAAACCCTGCTACGTTTCCACCAGTTGGAGTTTATTACGAACTTCTTGCAAAGCAGGACCATCCCGAGCTGCAAAGCAGGACCATCCCGAGCTGCAAAGCAGGACCATCCCGAGCCCTCCAGAACAGGCTTCTTGAAGGAGCACATTTTGAATGCAACGACACGACATTTATCCTCATCCAGCTCCTGGTACTTGGACGCATCGATAAGGATCCTCAATACCAGTAGCCATGTATCCGAACCCGGGGACATACGAGACGCTTCTACGCGTGTCTAAGTAAATCTGCTCATGACGAAGACCCATAGTGCTTAGTATGTTATCCGGAGGGGGTCAACCACTCCCGCTACATGGTGGGCCCACCTACGGCGCGCAAGATCGGCTGCGATTTTGGCCGCTTGGGGAAGACTTTGGCTGTTGTCTATGTTGAATGGGCATTCACAGTGTGTCATCTCACTCGTATGGGGAAAATGGCCCATTATCGTCGATATAGCTCATCTGGCTAGGGAAAATCGGCCTGTCGCGACGCTGGCTCCCCAAACGCCCCAGACGGTCGGTCGCCTCCCCAAACCTCCCCAAACGTTCGCAGGCGTCCCCAATCATGGAACCTGCATTCCTAGCTCATTTGTCCTTCCACCAGTCCACGCCTTCAAAATGAGCTCTTTAAAGCTCTTGTTGGTGATCGCAAGGCTGTATGTGCATGCTTTTCGTCGGTCAGGCTTCATGAAGCTGTATACGGCTGAATTTCCTGGAGGCTGGCCACATAGTGACGCACGGTATGCAATTTGAGTCGTATTAATCCCTCTGATAATGCTGGATAGGTCCGAATCTCTGGATATCCGGACAGGGCGTCCTACCTGCGATCTGTGTGTAGCATGGGATAGTGGCTCAAACTGAATTATACACGAGATATCAAACCTTCACTGCCTGATCCTGATTGATCGTCACTCTCGTAGAACGCTTGATATCGGCATGGGGCGCATGAGTATCTTGATTCATGTGACAGGCCTGACATGCCCTTGTGATGGAGCATGATCCGGAGCTTTGCAGTCCACCTGCTAGGTGTGTACTTCTCCAGAGTTGCATTAATACGCGTATCTTTCGATTTCGGTACGTTTAATACGCGTATTTTATGCTTACGTACTTTATCAGCGTACAGTACGCGCGTACGTTTCGGACTGGAGCGATTTCGGAGAGCCTGGAGCTCTGCACTGTGGTGCACCTCTAGCCACAAGGCCAACGAAGGTCTTGAACATCCCTTGCATTGCATGATGAACCTGAGTAACCTGATCATCTGATTGACTGCTAGTTCATTGTACTATTCTCTGCAGTATAGTGTGCTTAAGCATAGATGACAGTGACAGTGGCACTTTCAAGTCTGGCCATTACGTACGGGCTTGGCGCCTCTGGCGCCATGGCTTGCAAGCCAGCGATGTAGCCTATACAGCGTACTTTTCAGCCCCCCCTGATTAGAGCCAACATACCATACGCGTATTTGTTCTTAACGTGCTGTATCACGAAACATACTAATGCAACTCTGCACTTCTCAACGAAGCCGTCAGCGTAGGTATCTTAAGGTCATCTTTTGCGTAGTGTCACTGGAGACGTGTTAAGTTACTCTGGCCTGCTGTGATCATGCCTCGCCATTGTACACTAATGAATCATTTCAATAGAGCGGTGGATGCTGGATACACGGTAGATATACATCATTGATGTGCATTTGTGGTATCATTAGAGCTCTAGAGCACTATTGACATGCTGTGAAATAAGGTGTAGATGTGACGGTGCATTACAAAACATGGGCATTCCCCATTGCGCATAAATTTGAGGCAGGGTCCTTCAACACGCAATATTCAACACGCAATATGCTGCCAATCAATGCTGACATGTCGCCTGACCAGTGCGTGAGCGCCCTGCCATGTCGGCCCGATCAGCTAGCGCGCCGTTGAATAGTACCTCACTTGCCGAATGCTACCCACAAATGTGACAGAAGCAATATGTCATAACCCGGTGAGTATTATATCATATTTTGAGTGTGCTGTGTGTTCTCGATGCAATGGCACACGTTTGGGCATGAACGAGCCTCATTTGGGGAAAAGCGCGGTAAAACGACAAAACCCGGGTTTGCGATGGGGAGACTCCCCAAACGCGAGATGACACACTACGAATGCCCATTCAGCATAGACAATAGCGAAAGTTTTCCCCAAACAGTCAAAATCGCAGCCGAACGTGCGCGTCGTAGGTGGGCCCACCATGTAGACCCCGGGAGTGGTTGACCCCCTTTATCCGGACACTCAGGAGCGTAGTAAACACCCGGGATTTCCACATCCAGAGGATGCTTGTTCCCATGCTCATCCAAATAAGTGCCCTGGTTCACCTGAATGGTTCCCCTGCCCGAAATAGGAATCTTGCGTGGTCACGCGGATTTGGCAGTCCTCTGGCACGGACCATACTCGGTAATTATTTCGCGATTGCCTCCGTTGCTGAATATCGGAACTGCTATCTATGATGAAATTCCACGGTTTCAACGCATCGTGGTCCGGGAATTCTTCAGGCAATTCTACAGCGCATACATCTTTGGCCGCGGCCTGTTTGCGCTGGGGGCAGTTCGCGCGTAAATGTCCCTTCTTCTTGCAGAAGAAGCAGTAGATGGTCTCTTCGCGAGGAGCCTTGCCAGCGTCGAGCGCGGTTACTGCAGCTCCGTCGCCTCGTGGCTGATTGCGCCAGTGTCAAGACGCGTGTTAGTCTCATCGAGTGTGCACAGGGGTTAATACGCGTGCCTGAGCTGGTCAGCATGCTGACTGTGCATGACGACGTGGAGGGGAGCGTACCTTGCCATCGCGTAAAGTCGCGCGGCAGAAATGAAAGTAAGAACTGAACCGGTGACCTCATGAGTACACACTACATGCTCTACCACTGGGGCTCACCTGAAGCAACGAGTCCTTTGTTAGATGACACCTCCCTTGATTATGTCATCTATATTCTTGGATCCCCAGTTATGGATATCCCACAACAGCCAGCCATGGCCTGGTTTGCCCGCAAGCGCCCCAGACCTAGCCTGCAACCGCTGTTGCTTGAGCAAATCAGCATGCTCAGTCAAACGTGAGATGATTACATGTGGGGAAGAGTGGAGAACCTCGCCGCGCACAGTGTTCAACTCCTCCCCCACTTCTAACAGTTTCAATCGAAGCGATCGCTAGCCCACATCGGCACATAGTGCCTCAAGTTGAGTGTACACACTCATCACATCACCACAGTAAGACCCAACGTCTCTATTTTTCTGTGACTACGAGTTGAAGCGACTCCACAGTCTGTGGATCTCGGCTTCAGTGCTAGGCCTATAGCTATGGGCCTAGGCCTGCAAACTATATATACTTTGCAGTCAGATAGGCCCATGTTTCGCACAGATGTGACATGCGGTAGATAGTTGTGTGAAAGAACACAGCTGCTGTGAGTGTATCTCCCTCTAGAGTACTCACAGATTCATGCAGCCGGTGTTTAACTCCAATAGACAAGATTACAGAGGTATACACTAAATAGAAGTATACCTGTGAAAGAACACAGCTGCTGTGAGCTCAACTGTGAACTCGAGTGCATCTCCGTCTAGAGCACTCACAGGTTCATGCAGCCTGCATTCCACGTGCTGAGTTATACCAACTCAGCAGACTATGTGTCCACAAGCACAAACCAACCACATATCCATGCATGTCAGCTAGAGGACACCATACCTGTATTTTACTCCAATAGACAAGATGTCCTACTAGAGTCAACACAATGTTTATATGCATTGAAGCACAGAGACACATAATGTCTACCTATGTGCAACACAACAAACGCTCCCGCTTTCTGAATCCCTTCATCTCAGGGATCGCGTCGAGCACGTGTACAACAACCATGCGTACAACCACCTCTTGATATGCTAGCTTCTAGCTCCCTCATAGCAGTCTCATATGGAGCCATGCTTATGATTCTCCTGAAAACTCCTGATTTCACCACAGCCCCCCTGAATCATCACACTGATTCAATTTGAGAGATCTGCATTCCCAGCCTCCTGCTTCGGGCCTGGCAGAGCCTTGGTGAGGATATCAGCCTTCATCTCCTCTGTCTTGACGAACACTGCTTCAATGTCTCCTTGCATCACACGGTGGCGGACAAAATGAAACGCAATGTCGATGTGCTTTGTCCTACCAGCTGCTCCTGGAGTATGTTGCTTCATCAAAACAAGGGCGGACTGGTTGTCCCCATACAGCCGAATACGCTGCATCTTCCCACTCAGCTCAGCCATGAGCTTGTGAACCCACAACACCTCCTTCACCGCTGCAGCTGCTGCCACATACTCAGCCTCACATGTTGAGCAAGCTACCACAGTCTGCAACTTGGATTTCCAGACCACAAGACCACCATGTATGAGTACAATTGCATCTAAGGTGCTCTTCGTAGAGTCAGGCTCACCAGCGTAATCAACATCTGTATATGCCTCAACAGCGGGCATACCACGCTGATACACAATGCCCCTATCAAGCGTACCAGCAATGTACCGCAGCACACGCTTGGCAGCTTTCCAATGCACATCAGTTGCAGTTGCCACAAAACGACTCAGCACACCAAGTCTGCGCAAGATGTGTGGCAACACCGACATACTGCTAGTACATTACTAGTACCTGATTGGTACCTTGACCCCCTCACAGCCGCCCTGGACAGTGCGCGAGTGCGGTCTCCTCATGAATGTTAGTTGCCCATGGCTCATACACAGCTCATCGTCAAACCTCTGCCGCGCTTCAGCGTTTTTGGCAAACAAGCGCGGTTTCGCTGTCTGCATCATGTGGCCCAGCTTGACGAATGTATGCATTGTATGCACATCAATGCTGAGTCCAGCAACATCAGCATCGTGATGTGGAAGTCACAGCCGTATTGCGTGCATGCATATGTGTGGTGTACTATACTGTCATAGTATGATCATGCCAATATCTGCAACTGCAGATGGAGTGCGATTGCAAGTGACGGGGCTGTCTGTGTCTCAGTTTGTCGCCCTCACTGCCGCCCCCCAGTAAACACCCCCGCCCTCTCCAACAGCATCTTCAAGACCCTAGGCCTGGTTGAAAACACATGGAAACCGGTGCGTGAGGGCGACGCCATTGCCGTGGACCCGTTGGAGGGTGAGTACCGCGCCGTGGGGGGCGCCGAGCTCGAGGTGGTGGCGCCGGTGGCGCAGTGGGTGCTGCTCCGCGACGCTGTCTTATCATGGAACAGTGATGAAAGCTTACGCCTGCTGCGCAGTCTTCTGCCTTGACTAGTACTGCAATCATGTCCGAATGATTCATATGATATCATACACTAGTGGATAACATAGCGGTGAGTTGTCGGCGCATTCCGCAGGCTACCATCGAAAGTGTCAGCTATGGCTGTGAATCGGATATACCGGCATTTGTCGGACGAATAGGGTTCACAAAATATGCCTCAATTGCGGAACGGGTTTTCGTCACAGTAATTTGTCCGTTCAGGGTGAGGAACTTTGAAACCATATCATATATAAACCATATATATATGATATGGTTACATCAAGCTACAGGCTGCTGCAGCCTGCATCCCAGAGGTCAGATTTATATAAAGGCTGAAAACTCAGCACATGCTGGTCTGATAGCTGGTGTTTGTCCTAGTCGTTGAATCCAATGTGCAGTAGGTCTAGACAGCTGTTACAATTGGGTGTCACAAATCAGTACTTATGCACCTTCTACGCGACGGACACACTCCAGAAATTTATGAATTGCTGGAGTCTGTGTTCGATTAAACACAGAAACACTCAGCCGACATTGTACTCTATGACTCAGGCAATCCTCCACCTCAGCACCGCAACAATAACATTCACCATGGGAAGGGTTACTCTCAAAAGTGTTCGGATGGCCGCCATGCGGCATAGTTAACGTTATTAGACAGGGATGGATAAAGTATGATGTACATCCTTGATGGCAGATACAGCCGCGAATGAGACTCCACTCAAGAGCACACATTCCTGGCCGGCCCATCAAAGCGGTCAGCGTTCATGAGATACTCCCAAGCGCTGCCAAAAGCCTTTGCCAGCGCCTCCTCACTCTCGGCAAACTCACGCACGTGGAAGCGCAGCTCAGCGTCTCGCAGCAGCACCCACTGCGCCACCGGCACCACCACCTCGGAGTCCCCCACGGCGCGGTACTCGCCCTCCAGAGGGTCCACGGCGATGGCATCGCCCTCAATTGCAAGCACCGGCTCCCAGGTGTTTTCGACCAGGGTCTTAAAGACGCTGTTGGAGAGGATGGGCGAGGTGGCGGTGGGGCGGGCGGCCAGGGCAACATACTGAGAAGCAGACAGCCCCATCACCTGCAAGCATCGGCGCTCAAACGAAGGACGGCTGCTGCTTCGCGGACTCTGAATGTGTACAGAGCTCTGGTGTCTTCAGCAATGATGCTGGTCAACAATATGTAACATGTAATATTGCGCTGGCGGAAGGCTGATAGCCGAAATCTGATATCATGCATGTCACATATGTGTCAGACAAAGACAGCCAAATGCGTGCTGGATCACACAGAAACTGAAGCCAAGCAGATGCTTCACCCTGACTTGTTTCACATTGAATTTCAACAACCAATGGATGAAGAGGCGCACTCGGGCACTGTCCAGGGCGGCTGTGAGGGGGTCGAGGTAGTACATCCGCGGCGACAGGTCCTGCGCGGACTCGCCGTCGGTGGCATCGACACGGCCAGGGCAGAAGGGCACGCGTGGGCCGCCTGCCTTCTCCAGCGCGACGCTGCCGGCCAGCACAATGATGTCTGCAAAGCTGACCTCGCCCTCAAAGGCGTCGTACACAGGCTGCAGCAGCTCCAGAGCCTCCCTTGCGCCCTCGTTGGATGGCAGGTCGATCTGCACGCGCACACCTCTGCTCATGATCATGCTCAATCCTGGGGACATGTGACAGTACCAATTTGCCCTGTGGCAGCACTAGGACTGCCATGTGGGGGCGACCAATGACAACAGGTTTGGCACTGCAACATCTATGTCATAAATGCGGTACAGCGGAGGGAATCCCGGATCGGATGTACCACACGACCGGATTCCAGATTATCCAACAGGACCAGGGGTGTTATCCTTGGCTTTGAGATGGTGCAATACAGTTGCTGATGAAACGAATGTGATCATGAATCAGACAGGGAGGGTGAAAACGGTGGCACAAACGCACCTGTGGCGGGAAGCGGATGCGGCCTCCGTTGCAGCCTCCAGCGTAGTTCGTTGCTCGGAATGTGGAGGCGCAGTTGTAAGCCAGATTTGCCACCAGAGCGACATCTTCTTCGCTGCGGAGCACGCTCACAATCTCTTCCGCCACCTTGATGAAAGTATTGCGGCCAGCCTTCACCTCCACCGCCGCCTCTGGCAGAGGGTTCTGGAACGGCTGTGGTTGCGGCACGTCGGGGCCGGTGCAGCGCGTGACAGGGCCCATGTCCTGAGTGGTCAGCCGATACCACACCGCCGCAAAGTCACGGTCCAGCGCAGCCTGGTCTGCTGCGTACTCCTCCACCAGCTTCAGGTACTCTGGGTCGTTGATGAAGGCAACATCCGACACGAGCATCATGATGTCTGGCCCGGGGTCTCCGGTCGTCTTGTTGTAGGGGTGGAACTGCGGCTGCCCGGCGGGGCTCTCCTCGAGCCGCCAGTCGTAGATGAGAAGATTCTTAAAGTACTGGTTGCTCCACTTGGTAGGAGTGGTGGTCCAGGGGCCCTCGAAGCCGGAGGTGAAGGTGTTGCGGCCGGCGCCGCGGGGGTCCTCGGGGAAGGCTTCGCACACGCCGGGGTACGGCGCGCTGGGGCTCTCGATCGGGCCGGGCCCGGGGCCGTCCTCGCATGCACCGTGACACTGCAGGGCACATGGTGTCATCACGACGGTCGGATGCATATTGGGGAGGGGGGGGGGGGGCTGTTAACAATGCGATCATCGAATTCTGTGCACATTGTCACAGTCAGTCAGACAGACGAGACACAATGGCATTACGGCGATCTGTCAACGACTCCGGGCACACGTGCGCAGAAATCGATACATGCACAGTGTATGTGTTGCTGGTGATTCGGATGAGATTCGGTTTTGGTGTACGTCTGTCTACTCCCGTTCACTCTTTTGTAACCGGTTTCACACATGCACAGTGCAGACCAAAACGATTTAAAGCAGTTCTCACAGCGCCGTTGCACCGTCCACGTTGCGCACGCTCTATCTGTGCCGCACAGGTGTGCAGCTGTCATATATACGCACCTTGCCAAACGCGTGGCCTCCGCCGATCAGCGCGACTGATTCGCGGTCGTTGAAGCCCATGTTGCCAAAGATTTTGCGGATGTCCTTTGCGCTCGCCGCGGGGTCGCCTGGGGCATCAACTGGGCCGGCGGGGTTAACATAGATGAGGCCGACGGTGCTCGCGCCCAAAGGGTCCTTGCACAGGCCGTTCACCGGGCACGGCGACAGCGACTGCTGGATGGCGTTTGGGCCGAAGGGTAGGGACGCGGAGCCGTCGACATCATCGCGGCGGCCGCCGCAGAAGCCAAGGACCGGGCCGCCGCCGCTGGAGATGGCAACGTTGCCCGTGAGCACAATCAGGTCACCCCTGCATGCTTGTGTGCTTGTGTGCTTGTTGTTCAGACCAAGTTCACTGAGCCAGCTGCTGTGTGGCTTCAAGCTGGCCATCCTATTATATCTCTATGCACTAACTCGGCGTCCGATCGGACAGGGCCACATTGGATAAGCATTGAGAGCTGCGGCGGCGCGACAGATGCACTTCGGACATTGATATACTGGTTTCTGCCATAAAATAGTAGAGCAGGTAAGCAATTTAACAGCATGATGTGGCAGCGATTGCAGCTGCGCTTGTGTAGCTCATGAGCTACAGATCATGATGACCAACAAAATGGCCAGTCAGACGGGCCGCAGTGCCTGTGCAAAGTACAGAGTCTAGTTGTACGTGCACTGCATCGGATTCAGTGCCTCTGTAGAGCTAGCAGCATTGCCAAGGTGGATTTGACGGAGGGCCGCACCAGGAAATGACGCCCTCATACTTGTCGTACAGCGGCTGCAGCAGGCCGAGTGCCTTGTCGAGCTGCGTGTTGTCCGGCCACTGGAACTCCGGCGCAAAGCGGATGCGCGCCCCGTCGCAGCCGCCCCGGCCGTCGGATTGACGGTACGTGCCGCTGCAGTGCCACGCGAGCCGGATCATCAGGCCGCGGTACGTGCCGAAATCCGCCGGGAACTCTGGGAGGCTGTTCCCGAGTAGCGCCTCGATGTCGGCCTGGAGGGCGGCATACGTCTCTGCCGACAGCGGCGGCAGAGCCGCTGGAGGCGGGAGAGCTTCCTGCTGCGGCACAGTGGTCTGCGGGATGTACCTGCTGCCGCCTATCGGGCCGCTGTTGGCCCACAGCAGGTCGCGGCCCGTCACAGTGTTCAGGGGGCCCTGCGTCAGCCCGCCTGGCATCACGGCGTTGAAGCCTCCCACCGCACCGTGGCCCATCGGGCAGCGGGCGATCACAACGCCCGCGGTGGCAATCAGCACTGACACCAGCATGTTCAGCATTCCTATACACAGGGGTCACCGTGATCCTACATTCTCGAATGGGTCGATGCCGACCAGAGGCATGACTCGGAGGCTGCTAGTACTACTCCGGTATGCGGCCAGAATGCGAGTGCTGCCTGAATGTGCATACGCATGCTCCATACTAGTAGCCTGCAGATTAGGTGGAAGCTACAACACTTTAACCGCTGCAGCAGCACTGTGATCTGCCAGCAGTGCCAGCTGTGCTCGGCTGCCAGCAGAGTGCGGAATGCAACCGCCAAGAGCCTCTGAGAGGCTCGTGACAGCTGCGCGCAGGTATCTACGTATACATGGTTCACCTGAGCTCGAGCGCCCTACTGGCTCCAAGTTGGCCATGAAGCAGGAAGTATGTCTCAAAGGAACATGCCATCAGTGAAATCTGCAGTCTGCAGTAGCCATGAAGTCTTCCAGGGATGAATTCTCAGGTAGTAGTCATTAATAATGCTGATCAGCCGGGTGGCCCTGATTTGAACTGTTTAGATCTGAAGGTATGCCTTCATGCTCACGGGAGTTGGTGCTGTTGGTTGCTATGTGGCACACACCTGGGGCATGCAGCATCATGCTGTCAGCTCCTGTATTCCTGAGATGATCTCTGAATGCGTACGGGTAGGCGCACTACTATAGCTATAGTACAGCTGAGCGGGCCCGGGAGACAGGACCGAGCTCGCAATTGCAGAGGGCTTGTTGGCTTGCTGCTGCAGACTCTCCGCTGAATGAGCTGGATGTGTCCTGGCTGTCGTGGTCGTGGTCAAGTACCTGCAGACAGTACTAGTACTACAGTCATGGTGGAGCTCAGATAGTGCTATATATGTTCTGCTGCATGCATACTAAGATTCAGCTACCCGTAAAGTCAAGTAAATCTGAATTTACTAAGCCCTATCCTATTGGGCATTGACAACTCCGAATAACACGGTCCCATATGGGCCAAATATACTAGTAGTGCCAGTAGCACCAGTAGTAGCTGCAGCTGCACAGGACAGTCCGGAACTTCACAAGGCGTGCCCAGGGAGGCTGTGAGATAGGATCCTCCCGACAGATTGGCGGTTTCATAGCTATCGCGTTGCACCTTCTTGAGGTTGTTGTTTGATCAAGTCTTTACATGTGCACATCATGATCACTGCCACATTGAGGGGAAGGTTCCCCATAATGCATGGCTGGTAGTACTGGCTTGCAACAATTGGTGAAGCATGATCATCATGATGTCAAGAAGCTAGTGTGATGCAACCCAACATCATGCAGTAGACCCAGGACTCATGAGCAGGCTAATAAACGAAGGCCAGCACAGGAATGACTCTGCAGCCGCGAGCGGCTTTAAATTTGGCCTCCAAACATGGCACAACTGTGTAATAGCCTATAGGCTAGGTCCGAGATACTTATGATATCAAGTCATCAATCAGAACTGGTGGCAAAGTTGAGCTATCTCAAGTTGCCAACGCGCATGCCGCACCCAGTGCAGAGCAGGTGACTACTTGTTTCTCAGTACGCTGCATCTTCAGTCGTGGCTATGCATGCAAGCAGCTGCACCATGCATGCACAGTGGACAGGCCTAGGGCACCGGGACAAGCATATGACGTAATCGAGAGGCGTCATGTTGCATTTGAGACAGCCCGTGGTACATCTGTCATAGCCCGAACCTTGCAGCAAAGTGTTGTCCATGCAGATCTGCGCAAGCTACCGTCGCGAGTCGCGTCGGCAGGGTGCACCGCCGTGAACACACACGAAGACTGTGGCGTTGAACACGTCGAACGAGCGGAAGCACATGCTGAATGAGGATCCTACTTGTCAAATCGCCCAGACGACCTCATGATCACGCTCTCACATGAAAGGCCTTCTCCTGCGCTAATCCAGGTCGTCACGCACGGCTGTTTGGACTCCTCAAAGCGCACGCAGAATCGAAGCGACGACGTCCCGACGTATTCATACCAACCTCGCGAGGGCTCAAGGTACAGGCTTCTGGCACGTAAACTTCACGACAGCACGTCTTCACAAAAGGGTGAACGGAAGACAGCCGTCTATGTATCTCCGCAGCTCAAAGTGACCCGTTATTGGGCTGACCCGATTCGGACACATGTTTCGAACGATGTTTCGGACATGACCCGAGATATTCCAACGCCGCAAGAACATAAAGATGAACATAGAAAGACGAGTCAAACAATAAAGGGCGCTTCTCTTGTGTCTGCTCAGGCCCGCAGCACGCCTACAATTGTCATTTGTTTGAGGTTCAGCCACGCGTGCATGGGCGCACATGTCGACAGTGCGTAATGGACCCTACGGCACATCAATCTTGCACCAAACAGAAAAATCGCACCGCTGATTCTAGGCTGCACGTCGTGCAATTGATGTCAGGAGTGAGGCATTAACACTGCAGCTGGCGAGTTGTTGGACTCCAACACACGTAGACTCTTTCGGAGGCTAACGAAATTGATGAAAGCTTAAGCAATTGCGGAACGTGTGGTGGCTGCTACATTAACATGGTCGTTGGCGCGCTACGCTTCTTGCACTGCTGAGTGTCGGATTGATTTGGCACATTATATAGCACAGCTCAGCCTGCGTGCGGGTGTCAGGGAACGTCCGCAAATGACAGCTGTGTCGAATCGATCGAATCTTGCAGCATCCAGATTGACGCGGTGGCACTGCATGCTGCCTCACAGCATGTGTGTACAAGCTCGAATGGGTGCAGGCAAAATGGAAGCTAACCATCGAGATAAGAATTTGAGCTGGAGCAGATGCGCAGCATTTTATATGCTTCGCCCGCTCCAACAGCATTCAGTGATGATGTTGATGTTGTGCTGTGATGCTGATGGCCTGTGGACTCACACATGCGTGCAATGGGTGTGCGCCCCGGATTTGCAGCAAGCATGAATGGCATCACATACTACTAGTAGGCATGCACTAGCAGTTGTGAGTGTGGTTGTTGTGTTCGTATGCGTGTGTTTTGATGTTGATGCGGATGAGATTCGGTTTCAGTGTTTGTTTTCTCCCGTTCACTCTTTTGTAATAACTAGTAGGCATACAGCAGCTCGGTGCTCGCATCCCGGAATTGCCCGGCCTGTTGACAAACTGTCACACCTGCTCCTGCCTCTCCACTGTGATACTGGTTCGTCTACTCGTGCAAGAATCACATGTCGGAGGTATTGTACAATACCTCCGACACAGACAATCACAGCACTCAGCAAAACTTTCACACAGTCAAGCTTGAAATCAGCGAGCTCGGGATCCCGCCCTAGGCACTACAGCGGCCGCGATTGCAACAGAATGCAGCAACACGCTATTCCTGCTATGTGCTGAAAGGGTAGCTACAGCCCACCATCTCATGCTCTACAAAGTGCTGTGAAATTGGGGGCCCGTTTTGCACTTCACTGTTCGTCCGCACCAGCCATCGCTGCGGATCAGGCGTCGCAATTTTCACGCGGTGTTTACAAGTTCTCCCCTGCTCTGTGGTGGCTAGGGGTGCGCTGTGCACGTCTGCTGGCTGCTCTGCTGCTCATTTAGCCGCATGCTATGGGACCTCGATGACTACCTTCCAACATTGCCCGTTCGCGATCCCGTGATGCACGGAGAACGTAGCGAAGCATCGATGATCCGGACCCAAAACATTAACGTCCACGATGACGGCCTAGGCTTGTGCACTCTCAGCTCGATCAACGTCATGACCGTGCACCGTTGCCATCGCGCGTGCAAACTCACGTTCGAATAATATTTCATGCTGCGCACTGCTGACAGGCCTACGGGCGCACGACGCGGCAGCTTTCATGAAGGCCCACGCATGCACGCTGTCGGAGTATCTCGAGATAGAGCTCTATCTACAGAGGTATGCCGGGGGGTCATGCTCACCACTGGCAGGGGTGAGGACAGTTTCCACTGGGCCCAGCTGGGGCCGCGTGTGTAGAATCTATGTAGACCCTATAGATTGTGTATCATGACCATAATTGCCGGCACGTGTGCCGGTTGAGGCGGGGCGTTCGTGTGAGTGTGGAAGCAACTAGTAGTACGTCGCGAGTGGATTCGTGAGTTGCGACTTCTGGTGGCCGCTCGACTCGGGCACGTTCGGAACGGCCTCTCTCAGCATCGCGGTGTGGCCTCGCGATCGTGAGGGTGCTATAGGGTGCTATATATACCCAGAGATTTTTTTTTCTTTTTTTTCTAGAGATATTTGTGGGCCCTTCAAGTTGATGGTATACCGTAGCAGCTGCAGTCTTCCGAAGAGTCTGTGACGCTGCGGTATACCGTTGCCTTCGCTTCGAAGAATTCAAGCCAAGTTGTACGCGATCCTGCCGGACTGAGTTGTGAGTGCGGTTGTAGTGTTCGTGTGTGTGTGAGTGTATGTTGCAGTTGATTCGGATGAGATTCGGTTTCAGTGTTTGTTTTCTCCCCTTCACTCTTTTGTAAACACGCACGCACGACACACTAGTATAGTATAGTACTATTCAGCTCTCGAGTTGAAGCTGCCTTGTCCTGCGATGTGATGTGAGCTTCATCGATGGATATCCGCGGTCATGCTGCCCCTCCCTCCGGCGCTCACGGATATCCGGAGCATCGATGCTCCGACCACTGCCGGCGGCACCGCCGCGGTGCCGCGGCCGGCTCTGTGCAATGGCAACACGGGTCCTCTTTGCAGCCTTTGTCATGGAGGCCCCTGACGTCGCATCGGCCTCGTGCTCCTCCGCAGGCACTGGAGTTATATGTGACACGGCCGGCACGGCCGGACCCTGTGCGAGCACCCCCGCGTGTGATGGGCTGGAGACGGTCTCGGGCAAGTCCTGCACCTCAGCCACACTCAGCTCGGCCGACAGTTGCTGCAGTGTTTTCAAGGCGAAGCTGTGCCCCACCTGTGACCTGGAGCCGCTGCTGTGCGCGCAGTTCTGCTTCGACGAGCCCGCGTCCCGGCCACCGGTACCGACGTCGACTCCCGCATCCCGGCCCCTTCAAGCGACCGCGACGCTGCCTGCGCTGCGATTGCGGCCGCCGTGTTTGAGTTCTCCGTGTATCAGACTGCCCCGAATTCACTGTTGCCGGCGGCTGCGAGGCAGTGAATGACAGCACCTCCTATGTGGCCCTTTGCGAAATCCGCGGCACAGCAGGCCCATGCGACGCCAACCCCGACTGTCCCGCAGACCAGATTGAAAACCGCGGCTGCACTGCCAGCAACGAGGAGATCTAGAGCGGATGACGCTTTGAGGAGCTCGCGAAGCCGTGCCCAGACTGCGCGGTTCAAGTGGACTGACGCTGCTTGCACAGACGCTGCTGATACAGTCCTTGCACATGTACAGCAGGCCCAGATAACCCAGACCTGTACATGTGTGAGTGTAGGTTGATGTTGATGCGGATCAGATTCGGTTTCAGTGTTTGTTTTCTCCCGTTCACTCTTTTGTAAAAGACCTGTACATGTTCACGTCCGCAGGTCGTGACGAAGCGGAGCCCGGCCAAGTCTGTGACATCAGCGGGGATGACGGGCTGTGCAGTGCAGTGCCTGCATGCGACGGACTGGACGTGACCGGCGACGCTTCCACAAGGGCTGCCTGCATGAATGCAGAGGCAATCTGCTGCACCGTCTTGCAGATTTCTGCGTGCCTTCACAATTTTCACGCGGTGTTTACAAGTTCTCCCCTGCGCTGTGGTGGCGGGGGGTGCGCTGTGCACGTCTGCTGGCTGCTCTGCTGCTCATGTAGCCGCATGCTATGGGATCTCGCGATCGATGGTTAGCTTCCATTTTGCCCGGGTGATAGTAGGACCTCGAGGAACCTGAATCAACGTACGTCGGATCTTCACCTCATCGATACGTCGATCGATTTCGGGCCATCGATGTCGAGCCATGATGCTCCGTTAGCGCGCTATAGCGCGAAAATGGAAACACCGCCGTGTCTCTGCAACGGACAATCGATACGTATGGCGTCAGTTCTCGGGCTTACGAGTGAGTCACGAAGACCAGCGCAGACACAGGGGGCAGTGGGAATGCATACGCGGTGACAGGATCCTCCGGAAGTAATTACAGAGGTGTGAACGATCCTCCGGAAGTGCCTTTCGTATGACAATGCATGCTATCAATGCATAGCACCTCGCATGTGTCGACATTACACACTACTCTGCAGAGCTCTGGTACCATTACGAGCGGGGCGCTCAGTGACCCAGGCCGGTCTTCCATAACCGGTCCTAAATAGTCGACCGGTATCATGGTATGCCCACGTGTTTTACTTTATACGTCATCAGCGGCACGCCATTCACAATGCATGGAGCCTGCACAGCCAGGCAGGTGTCACCACCAACCGCCTAGCGCGCTACGTGCCCCCAGTAGTGCTTATGGACATCAAAGAACGAGGATAAACCATCAGTGAAGCGGTTTCGCGACATAGCTGGGCCAAAGAGACTGCGTGAATGCACAGAGTGCCACCATGCCGGTCTAATGTTACGGCCGCGAGGCAGCGCGCCTGTGGCAGCACACATGTGCAACTGTGGGGAATGATGTGCACTGTATCTCTTTGTAAACGTGGCTTATTATTAGCTGGGTCAGCAGCAGCTCTGTAGGCTTTGCGATGGAAGTACCGCTGACCTGACGCGCGGCTGCTTATCACGCCCCCTGCCGTACGTAAAGCCCGACTCTATTGATCAAGCAGATACTACTAGACATTAGTATCATGTTGAGCGGGCATGCTGTATGGATGAGTGCAATTCGTTGCGAGTGCAGTCCATTCCGTCATGTCCCCTGCCAGGGCACATACGGCCACGCATAGCGCGACTTGACATCCTTTGAATTGAGCCACATTCAGTTAATGTGTCGCCTTTGCCTCAGTGACCTCTGGGTTGCGTTTGAGGTTGTCAATGCGTTAACAATGTCGCCGCACGCTGCAACGCTCACGCGTAAGCGCTGAACTTCAATCATGCCGTCGTGCAGAGCTGACGTATTGTATCATATACGACTGATCAGCTGTGAAGTAGCAACGGTCAGTCTGATCGGAACTTGAGTCGTGGGAGACACCACAGCCTGTGCGCGCTGCAACACTCTGGAATGTGACGTTTCGCTCGTTGCAGCACTCACCATGTAGCTTAGACAACAACCAGTCATTCAGTTATTCCTTACTTCCTCTGAGATCAAAAACGCTCACATCTCCCTGAACGGCGCGCCGGTCTATCACAGTTGCACGCAGCGCGCTGCAACCGCTGCTTGCGTGGCAACTAGCGATGTCAGCAGTCGTCATGCCCTGGTGCCTTTTCGATCAGTCGCACATGCGATGGAACGACCGGATAAAAATGACCCCCAGGCCTGGGTGCGCGACGCGAATTGACCCACCATGAGGAAGAATTGATGCTGCGGAATTGCTCGCGAGGTGATTGATGGTCCTTCCGTGCGATTGCAACTTGCAAGTCAAATGGTACCGGTGCCACAGGGGCTACGGGACGCTCGCACATGTGCACCTAGGCCTTGGGTGGGCGACGATGGTGCGCAGTTGAACTGAGAACAACCATTTTGCGCACACTGCTTGAAAACGCTTTCTGCTTCGACACAGAAGTATTCAAAGATCAGTGTTGTACGATGTGGCGGTCCCGGCGGAAATTGGCTATGTTTTCAGTCGTCTGTGTCTGTTCAGGGGGTCATGCACTCCCGCTACATGGTGGGACCCCGGTGGGCGCGCAAAATCCACCGCGAATTTGACACTTTGGGGAAGGTTTCCACTATTGTCTCAGTCGATTGGGCAATCGTAGTGTTTCACTTTAGTTTGTTGGGGAGAATGGCCCTAATTCGCCAAATAGGGCTGTCTCGTTGGGGAGAATCGCTTTTCGCGGGCGCTGCTCCCCAAAGCTGCCCAACGCCTCGCCCGCTTGCCCAATCCTCCCCAAACCGCCTCTACAACGTTTATTATGATGTTTTACGTCATGTAGATGGTCGCGCCTCTTTGTGGGGCGTCCAGGTGTGGTCATATGGACGTGTTATCATCGCAGAATGACACACCAGGCCCATGTAGCCCTGAGTTGTGCTGTACGAGCCCACGCGACTGTGTATTAATAAAATCAAGTCCTGGTGTGTTTATTTACATCGGTGATAACACAGCTTGAGGTGCTTGTTGTCTGTGGTTCACTGATTTGGTGTAGGTCTGCACAACTGCTTGTTGCAGGCACCCAGCGCTGCCTCTTGTTGGGATAGCAAGGAGGAACGTTCATGTCAATTAAGCCTGTTGGCTTGCTCAATAACATTTCATTGCATTGTCTAGGAGTATGTTATAGGAGAGCAATGATCTGGAGGCAGATGGAAACCTCGTGCTGTCATACTTTCAACTGAAATGCTGCCGGGACCCCGCAACTCTCCGAAGTGCCCTGCCGATCAGTTGAAAAAGTTCATTATCATGTGAACAGGCCTAGCGGTGAAGTGTCATAAAGTCTTGATCCATGTCTATTAGTGGGCACGCGGTACTTTCACAAGAGGACAGTACTACCAGCGTATTCGGTATTCGATACGCATACATGTTGATGCTATAGAACAAGAGCCCCTAATATGGTATCTAATACTAGCTGTGGCTCGAGCAACCGACACCGTTGCCAATCCACTTTGACTGACCTCATGATGATAGAGGAGCCGCTGACATGCACACGTTCAGCATCCCCACAATCATCCTCATCACCCCTTATTTCAACCTCACTTTGAGCGAGGAGCTCTTGCGAAGCAGCAGATTGCTGTTTGGCAGTCTTGGTGGTTACTACACGATAGTATTCTACTGGCTCTTCACATGTCATCAGAGCACCATTCGTACAGTCTACCTGAGCCCATGGGTAGCACAAAATCGTTCCAGATCGGACACTCTGAAGCAGAATTCTCTGATTTGATCGTCCCCGACGTCGTTGGGGGCATCCAAAGCACGAGCCACCACGACCTCCACAACTTCTTGGAGCTGTATCGCCGTCAAAGGTTTTCGTTTTATGTAATATGCGCCAGACACGTCGTCGATACCGTCTCGCAAGATCTCACGACCGGACTGTGTTCGCGCAACCATGGGCCCAATTGTGCAGTCAACCGCCAATCACCGTCGAGTCCTCGCGAAATCACAAACAGCTACCATACGCAAGGATAATAACATGAGATGTGTTGGGTCTTATTCTTGATGTCTTGCGTGCATTGGGCATGTTGCCGTAGCGTTGGGGGGCATCTGAACGGCTTTGGGGAGAATCGGGCTTTTCCGCCAAAAGGGCTGCTTCTGTTGGGGAGGCTCCCCAACGCCGAGATCGTACACTAGGATTGCCCAATCGACTGAGACAATAATGGAAACCTTCCCCAAAGTGTCAAATTCGCGGTGGATTTTGCGCGCCCACCGGGGTCCCACCATGTAGCGGGAGTGCATGACCCCCTGTCTGTTCTTGTTCGCGCGGTCATCGAAGCAGCGCACAGTTGGCAGGCTCACACGGTCAAAAATTCATAAAAAGAGCAGCAGATGTTAGCCTCTCATGATGCTATCGCTGTTTTTCCTGAAGCCGTATGTGCATCGCTTGACATCAGGTAGGGGGTCATGCACTCCCGCTAAAGGGTGGGACCAGTAAGGGCGCGCAAAATTGACGGCGATTTTGACTGATTGGGCAAGCTTTTGACTATTGTTTACGTCTAATGCACAATCTGGGAGGTCTAACTCGTACGATTGGGGAAATCGGCCCGTATTCGCCGACTAGGCTTGTTGGGTTGGGGAGAATCGCCATTTGGGGAGCGCGGCTCCCCAATCCTCCCCGATCCTTCCCAATCGCACAGCCGCTTGCCCAATCCTTCCCAAACCATCTCTGTGTAGGCTATAATTGCATTTAGGAGCCCCTGGGGGGTCGCGCCTGTTGCTATGGCCCCGCCAGGTGCTCATGTGGTGACGTTTTAGTCTGAAGTCTGACCATCATGCCACTACGTCCCGGAACTCAATGTGTACACACCTGTGTGATACCCATTTAAGGCATGAAATATGTACCTCAGTTCAGCATACATCCTCTCCCGTTGGAGCACGTATCAACTGACAGACAGCTGTGCATGATTTGTTGTCATTCACCATCTCATCACTCTGCTCATCCAGGTCAGAGCTCTTCAATCAATTTCAGTCACTTGTATTTAGAGCTATGAGTTACAATTCTGCGGACTGTATGATCGCAATGCAGCATCACTATCACTGCCAATGAGCAGCCTCGATGGCAACCATATACCATATCCGGCTGCATTAAGATACGATGTTGCCAATCGACATTGTCTGATATAAAAGGAAGAGTCATCCGTGCCATATGCACGTGTTGAGTGCTTGTAATCGAAGGTGTCACATCCGTTGAGCTGATGCCTCTTTGATAAGGCAGATGCAATACACTGTAGCCCAGTGTGGATGTGCGTGTCAGAAAAGCTATCTATCCGCAGGTCAGACACGCAGTCTTACGTCAGGTCAGGAGGCCAGCATCTCATACCTATTGCGCACAGAGGTAGAACCAGAGAGATGCTAAGGGGAGACAGGTACAGCTAGTACCGTGAAACAGTGAGAATAATGGTCACAGCTCTCTGTGTGCACAACCATATATGCACACTGAATAGTCAAGATTACGGCGGGAGATCCTCGCAGGATCTCCTTCACTACTCCGGGACAATCCCGCTGGCGGCTTACCCCTACACGTGATCCGCGGATCATCCGTGCATGGGTGCACCTGTCACCACACTGCTGCCCGCAGGCGCATGCACTGTGACAGTGCGCTGGTGTGGATTCGTGGCTGACTGAAGCGGGCTAGCAGATTATCCAACCGGCTATCTCCTCGGTGTCGTGTGGACACCGATTGAAAAAAAAGACGGTGGTTCAGAGCAGTTGCAATGTGAAGGCCTCCGTGCAGCTGCAGAGCTGGAAATAGTTCGCAGATCGTGCAGCTCATGAATCAATGCTTACTCCACTGAATCCCTGGACTGCCCTGTGTAGTCTCATCGTTGTATAGTGGGAGGTGGTGAGTAGGCTCGGTGAGTCTTTTGCAACATGTGCATTTTCTGTACATGCACCATATTTGTTCAGTCTTTCGCAAGGAGGCTACATGAAAATAAAGCATATTTTAGCTGATAAGTCTCCGGCGTATCCGTGGAATGATTTTATGTGTCGCAGTTGTGTTGCGTTGCGAATGATCACCGCATTCTGCTCTCACCGATGCGCAATTCGTCAACCCAGCTTGCTAGCAGGCGCTACTGTCTGGCAAAACTGCAATATGTTACCGCATGGTCCTATCGCAGATTAATCTGGCATTACCATTGCTGGTGCATGCGCGCGCAGGGGCTTGGCATCTCACGGGATCACGTTGGTAACCTTTGTATGCCACACGCAAATACATTCAGTACACTATACTTTAACAATTGACGGCCAGATAACCGCTAGCCAGCGATGGTCAGACAGGTTTACGGCAGCCCAACGTCGTTACACATGGTGAGGTCACCCACACACACAACGAAAATGTACCAAGCACCAACAGAAGCAACCACATCGTGTGTTGTATGTCATTTTTGATGCTCTCCGTGCACTGGACACGATGCCGCGCGGTTGGGGAACAAATAAGCGCGATTGGGGAGAATCGCCCGTTCTCGCTGAAATGGGTCATCGCGTTGGGGAGGCTCCCCAACGCTGGGATCGACCTCCCAGAGTGCCCAAACAACATAGACAATACTCAAATGCTTCCCCAATTTGGCAAATTCGCTGTTGAATTTGCGCGCCCTTACTGGCCCCACCCTTTAGCGGGAGTGCATGACCCCCTCATCAGGTCCATCTGTGGCTGCTCGCTTTGCGACTGAGACAGGTGCATGCAGCCTCGGGCGTCCCCGTTGGGGTACTGTAACCAGAAAATCGTGGCACAGAGATTTTCAGTAACACATATACTGTGTCCCCTCCCGTCAAGTGCATTTTTGCTTTACGCTTGTGCCGAATCCGGGTGATGTGTAGAGCGATGCGCATGCAGCCGCATGGCTTTCAAGCCGCATATCGATCAAAACTGCCTGCCAGTCTCATTCATATGCACACAAATTCAGTACAATGCTGCGGCCGTCCACGGGCATGTTTGTTGTTGCCTTAAGGCTTGCTTCGATGTCTTGGTGAACTGCTTGCGTCATTGCAGAGCGCTAACATCCGACCCGGCTCTCGTGAGCCGTTGCAATGGATGAGCGTCTGTAAATACGTTTCAATGCACAACGGCCATGACTTATAATTCATAGTTGGGCTGAATATGCAAAGGTATGTGTTACAAGGACAAAGCAAGCGAGGCAGGTGGCACCGCAAGCAAGAACCAGGGGAACCGCAAACCACGCAGCAAGCCACACGAACCGCACACCAAAACACCCACGCAACTGCAACACCCGCGCCGGACACAGCCACACAGCCACACAGCCTCACAGCCACACACACGCCCACGCCCACACGCCCACCCCCACCCGAACCCCGCCCACCAGCCAGGCGCACGCCACTAGGAGAATGGTGACGTGGTGGTGAGGAAGGTGCGAGGATGGTTTGAGGAAGAGTGGCGGAGGCCTGGCGGAACCTCGGGAACGGCGAAAGGACCGTTGGCGGAGCGCCCGGAAGGCAGCCCGGATTGTGGGCGGAAGTTCCGCGAGCGTTCCGGCCGGGGTGTTTCAACGGGCACTCCACGTGGGGGTTCCGCCGGAACGTTTCCGGAGTGATGCCGGAACGTGCGAAGGATCCGCAATGCTTCCAGAGGACTGTTTGAGGAAGAATGCTTAAAATCTCGGAATGGTTACGGATCCGATAACGTTCCGGCAGAGCCTTGCGGAAGCCTCCCGGAAGCCTGGAAGAACAGGATGGTTCGTGAGAGGTTACTCTGTGCCCGGACGTGTTGGAGGCAGATTACGTAAGTGGTGAGGTCATCAAGGCCTTCTTTACATGCGTGCCACGTGTAGGTTGCCGTTGATTCGGATGCAACTCGGTCTCAATGTTTGTTCTCTCCCATTCACTCTATTGTAACATGTGTATCACGTTTTCGACAGAGAATTCTCTGTCGATTAATCGCGATTAGTGCACAGGACATACGGTCCTGCGGGAAAGGCAGTTTCGAGTGCATGTACAAGCAGCATGTCATCAACTGTACACCGTGATTCCGGAACAAGACAGATTTATTGATGTGTTCACACGAGTTCGTAGGCAGGGGTGGCCATGGCTTGCATAGGCATATCATATACATTGCTTACATTGATATCTCGTCACCTTGGGTGCCCTCATCATGTCCATATGGAACGATGATACTACGATCACATGTAGTGCCACCTCTAACATGTCATTTACTCCACTCATACATTTAATCACGATCACCGCATGTGTACAGTTTCTTTCCGAGCCCACGTTGGTATACAACTAATCGACATACTTCTTCCGGGTAATCTTCAACGCGAGGCCAACCTTCTGGCTCCTCTTATGGGTGGGATGCAACAGAGATTCCGCTGTCCCCTCCGTTTTTAGTGCGCCAAGGATGAATTTCCTGAAGTACTCGTAGTCAGCCACGTACAGTCCGTCTTCTTGTGCCCACTGCGGGGCCGGCTTCATCGTGCCCTCGCCGTAAGCAGTCCTCGCTCCGATTCCGGACAACTGCATGGATAGGTGATGTGTCAGTGGCTTGCGCTCGTTCACGCGCACTGGTATGCTGTTGCCCAATGTGTTTGTTTTGCAGTAGCACAACGTCTACATCGGATGGGTCTGTCAGGGAATGTGGGGCGCAGCGCACGAGAATGGTTGGTGGGCCACCAACCATTCGGGCAGTCATGTATGTAAGCATCCATGCACGGCGTGGCGCACAAGAATGGTTGGTGGGCCACCAACCATTCGGGCAGTCATGCATATGCATGACATATGTCATGATCCAGGCACCCCGGAATGGTTGGTGGGCCACCAACCATTCGGGCAGTCATGCATGTCACGATGCAGGCTCCCCGGAATGGTTGGTGGGCCACCAACCATTCGGGAAGTCATGCATGTAAGCATCCATGCACGGCGCGGCGCACAAGAATGGTTGGTGGGCCACCAACCATTCGGGCAGTCATGTATGTAAGCATCCATGCACGGCGCGACGCACAAGAATGGTTGGTGGGCCACCAACCATTCGGGCAGTCATGCATGTCATGATCCAGGCTCCCCGGAATGGTTGGTGGGCCACCAACCATTCGGGCAGTCATGCATGTCACGATGCAGGCTCCCCGGAATGGTTGGTGGGCCACCAACCATTCGGGAAGTCATGCATGTAAGCATCCATGCACGGCGCGGCGCACAAGAATGGTTGGTGGGCCACCAACCATTCGGGCAGTCATGTATGTAAGCATCCATGCACGGCGCGACGCACAAGAATGGTTGGTGGGCCACCAACCATTCGGGCAGTCATGCATGTCATGATCCAGGCACCCCGGAATGGTTGGTGGGCCACCAACCATTCGGGCAGTCATGTATGTAAGCATCCATGCACGGCGCGACGCACAAAAAAGGTTGGTGAGCCACCAACCATTCGGGCAGTCATGCATGTCATGATCCAGGCTCCCCGGAATGGTTGGTGGGGCACCAACCATTCGGGCAGTCATGCATGTCACGATCCAGGCTCCCCGGAATGGTTGGTGGGCCACCAACCATTCGGGAAGTCATGCATGTAAGCATCCATGCACGGCGCGGCGCACAAGAATGGTTGGTGGGCCACCAACCATTCGGGCAATCATGCATATGCATGACATATGTCATGATCCAGGCACCCCGGAATGGTTGGTGGGCCACCAACCATTCGGGCAGTCATGTATGTAAGCATCCATGCACGGCGCGACGCACAAGAATGGTTGGTGGGGCACCAACCATTCCAGTAGTCATGCATGTGACGAACCATGCGCGGCGTGGCGACTAAGAATTTCAGTGTTGTTTTTCTCTCGTTCACTCTTTTGTAACTACGAATGGACGGTGCTCCACCATCCGCTCTCGCGGACTCTTGAAAACGAACGGTGCGGGACTGCCCACTCTAGCAGGCATGCAGAAGAACACTAAACGAACTTACGATGGTGCAGATGTATTCCGCGTGCCTCTTGGGAAATGCAATGTGCATCAGCTATCAAGGCGAGACAGGACACCACGTGGAGGCACCACGTACGCAGCTAAATGATACATGTATACACTCGAAGGATTGCAGCCCCAACACAACGCACTCAAACAAGGAACGCGCCGGATAATTCTCTAACCCCTCACTGCTGTCAACATATTCCGGTCCTCTTAATCCTTTGGCTGCCTTGTCTTACAGTTTTGATCCCATGCATGCTTATAGACGCCCTGCGGGTACTGGCGAGGTCAAACTTGGACGCACGTGTGCACACACAAATGCGATGTTTGTGCGCCTGCTTGTTGCCACGAAGTCACTGGCGATGGCAGCAGTGCATGTAAACTTTGTTCGCCGAGATTTATGCAAGTCGCGCCGCGCGAGAGTGTTCGGTACTGTCCAACCATAGTCAATCTAGAACATACTCCATATGTTTGCTCTCCACAATGGAAGCACTTGGTATAGGATCGCACCACCTCCATGCCATGCGATTTTGCTTGATGTCACGATCCCATGGCCGGCTCGAAATAACTTCCACGTGAGTGTGTGTTCCTCAGGTAGGCTACGTAGATATACCGGAAGATGCTGATACCCGTGACCTGCGAAAACACACCTGGTCAACAACCGATGGTGCACGCAAATGCGAGGCGCACCACAATGATCTCGATCGAGCAGCAGAGAAGCAAGCGTAGATAGGCTCCAAGTAACATTACTGCTTACGCGTACTCTAAGAATGTCAGTTTGTTTGAGACACGGAGTCGGACGGCAATCACCTCAAGCAGCTGTGTTTGTTTTCTCCCGTTCACTCTTTTGTAATATAGTCCTCAAGCAGCTGCTCTGCAAGCAAGGTGAACGTGGTTCATGCGATCGGGCGCCATCGCACATCCGAAGCTACAACATATCCAAAGCTACAGCATACAGCTACAGCATATATGATATACGAAGTAGTTCTAAACTGGTGGCAGGCGCCATCTCGAACAGAACAATGTGTGCGCCTCGACCATCGATATCGGCACATCAGCTGCGTCTTCGACGCCTTCGCAAGGAAGTGATGTCCACGACAGCGCCGTCAGACATATACAAACGTCACACCTTGCAGCATACTTCAATTGAGCATGTCGGAAGTTGAGCAGCGGCGATGACGCCTGCGGCTGCTGCTTGCTAACAATTAGACGCCAGCCCGGGAGTGAAAGACCCGCCTACGATTCACACCACATTATACAAAAATACCCACAGACAGAGATTGTAGAAGACTTCAGGCGCTCTGTTCAACCAGATACGCCGCAATGATCATGTCGGTGCGCCCGCACACGCAGTACGGATGTCATGGCTAGCACTCCAACGCATTGAGACAGCACAACGAATTGATAATACATTTATGCTCACTGATGCAATGTTTAGGTTTTAACAGCTCACATATGGAGATCGCGCCTGGAATGGCGAGCGTTACCGCCACACATCGCATGCACGCATGCATGCAAAAACAGCATCGCGGTGAGTGTGGCGTTAGTGGACCCAGCCATGCCCGCAACCCAAACAGCCCCAGGCCTCCATTACACAGATCTCATGGTGCCTCCTGGCGCTAGCATGAACCCCGGATGATTGGCGACACCGAAAGCAGAGACACAACGGCAGTATGAGCCATACATATGTACGTGGTAAAGTAATAAAATCGTTTTAGTGGTTCCGATGCAAGACAAGTCGGGCAAAAATGTAGTATATGCACCGCTGCTGCAGTACCGTTGAACGTTGTACCAATGTGGGTTTGCATGCGTGTTTGTGCGGGTGGGCACCATGTGTCGCGTGGCCTCCCCCCTCTCAGATGGCAGAGGCGCATAGTATGGCTGTGACGCAGCATGCTACAGCAGCAATGGCTCGGCAATGTGTTGGGATGTCGGCAAAAGTGCGTCCTCTGCCTCATCACGCAGAGCAGAGGGGGTGAGAGTGATGCTGCCCATCGCTGCCGCAGCACAGTGGCACCTGGTTTTTTTGTGCTGTTACCCCCTCTACCCCCCCACGCAGTGCAGCGGGGTTGACAGTGATGCTGCCCAACGTTGCCGTATCACAGCGGCACCTGGTTCTTCTGTGCTGTTACCCCCTCTGCCCCCCCACGCAGTGCTGCGGGGATGACAGTGATGCTGCTCATCGTTGCCGCAGCACAGTGGCGCCTGGTGTTTCTGTGCTGTTACCCCCTCTGCCCCCCCACGCAGTGCAGCGGGGTTGACAGTGTTGCTGCCCATCGTTGCCGCAGCACAGTGGCACCTGGTGTGTCTGTGCTGTTACCCCCTCTGCCCTCCCACGCAGTGCAGCGGGGTTGACAGTGTTGCTGCCCATCGTTGCCGTAGCACAACGGCACTTGGTTCTTCTGTGCTGTTACCCCCTCTGCCCCCCCACGCAGTGCTGCGGGGATGACAGTGTTGCTGCCCATCGTTGCCGTAGCACAGCGGCACCTGGTGTTTCTGTGCTGTTATACCCTCCGCCCCCCCACGCAGTGCTGCGGGGATGACAGTGATGCTGCTCATCGTTGCCGCAGCACAGTGGCGCCTGGTGTTTCTGTGCTGTTACCCCCTCTGCCCCCCCACGCAGTGCAGCGGGGTTGACAGTGTTGCTGCCCATCGCTGCCGCAGCACAACGGCACTTGGTTCTTCTGTGCTGTTACCCCCTCTGCCCCCCCACGCAGTGCAGCGGGGTTGACAGTGTTGCTGCCCATCGCTGCCGCAGCACAGTGGCACCTGGTGTTTCTGTGCTGTTACCCCCTCTGCCCCCCCACGCAGTGCAGCGGGGATGACAGTGGTGCTGGCCATCGCTGCCGCAGCACAGTGGCACCTGGTGTGTCTGTGCTGTTACCCCCTCTGCCCCCCCACGCAGTGCAGCGGGGTTGACAATGTTGCTGCCCATCGTTGAGCAGCACAGTGGCACCTGGTGTGTCTGTGCTGTTACCCCCTCTGCCCCCCCACGCAGTGCAGCGGGGTTGACAGTGGTGCTGCCCATCGCTGCCGCAGCACAGTGGCACCTGGTGTTTCTGTACTCTTACCCCCTCTGCCCCCCCACGCAGTGCAGCGGGGTTGACAGTGTTGCTGCCCATCGCTGCCGCAGCACAGTGGCACCTGGTGTTTCTGTGGTGTTATAAGAGGGCATAATTATGCCCTCTGCCCCCTTCATGTCTGGGTGCTGCCACGCCAGGGTCAGGCTGACCATCGCCATAAAGACAGGCCACAGCGCCCTCACCACGTGGGTGCACCCACACCAGACATGTCATTACACGCTATACAAATTGATCGCAAGCAGTATTCGTGCCACATGCTGTACAGCTTCAGCTAGCCTCCGTGCATGTCAGGACAGTACCAGAGAAATACAAAGAGAGTCGATACAAATCAAATAGAAATACATGAGTCGATATCGGCGCCGACTGGTTACTCCGGACGCTTATACTAGCTCAATGAATTGGCTTACAGTGCTGTGAGAAGATGCTCGGTTGGTACCAGACTCGCTCCAGAGATCGTTGATGCACCATGGCGAGATGCAGTGCTCGTGCACGAGCACTGCATCTCCATCAGCCCATGGGCTCTCCATCGACACTGCAGTGGTGACTAGCGCATGCATTACTCGACCCCGTAATCACAAAAGAGTGACCCCGTAATGGTCGGTGTGGCACCGACCATTCCACGACGTTGCTGACTGGGCACATGTGCATCGATTCAGATCGGAATGGAAGGTGCCACACCGACCACTCAGCGACAGGAGCAGTTGTCTCCTCCAGTCCATACTTGACCACCTAAAGGAGAGTAGCTCCAACTTGTCAGGCACGTCCTCGTCTTACGTGTGCATCGGATCTGCAGGCATGAGTGCTCAATCCTTTTCAATATATATTATCCTGTGGATATCCTGTGGTGTACGTCTTCTCCGTTCACTCTTGTGTAAACTTGTTCCAGCTTAGACGGCTGGACCTACATGGGCGCAGCTTCTTTAATGTTTGTCTTCATCCATGTACTCGGTTGTAACAATTTTTACATGTGCGCTGCTGCGTCCGCCTCAGTACGCAATGCTTTCCAGTGTTTTTTATCTGCGGAGAATGATTGGCCTGCCTCGCGCTATGGAAGAGCGCACACATTCCTGTGAGCGCTGTTGCCCACGAAGCCATAGGACATTCCGCGACCATCGGTCCTTGTGAAGCATACGGACGCGGGCGGAAGGTCGAGAGCCTCATAGGAACGTTCCTCTGTCAGCGGAACGCCTACGGTTCCGCGGCGGAATGTCACCATTCTCCTAGTCGTACGAGCCTCGGAAGCACAAGCAGCCAAGGCCGCCCAGCAAACAAACAGCGAGACCGCAACAACAACCCCCAGCCCGGGGAGGCCCCCGCCTCCCCCAGCACAACCCCCCAAGCCCAGCCCTCGCCCACCACCCCGCCCGCAAACCCACACCCGGAACCCCCAAAATCCAGCCCAGCCCGCCCAAACTACCCGGCTGCGCCCCAACGGCGGGCCACACGCAGGCGCACGGGGAAGACACCAGCGAAACGCGGCATGCCTGAGCCGCCACCACAACAAAGCGGACAAGGCCACGAGCGCACCGTGACACGCAGCGGCGACTGCCTACCACGCAGCCCGGGCGGGCCCGCATGGCCGCTCAGGCCGGGTGGCCTGTGAGCGGCGTGATGTCATCGGACGGGACCGTCAGCCCCGACAAAACTGCCTTGCCCGCATGACGCGCCATCAGCGGGGCAGCGGCGTGAACCTGTTGAGCCACCGCGAGGCACAGCGTCGTGGACAGGTCGCGCATCGCATTCTCCAAGAACAGCCGCCGGGAGGCAGCGCCCGAACCTGCAGCAAGGTCGGCAAGCCGGTTCAGGAAGGCGAACGCGGCAGGGCCAACCCTCCCGTATGCAGAGGTATGTGTGTGGCGTTTCCAGCCCGCATGAAGCTGCACCAGCCACACCTCTGCGATACCGCCCGGCGCCAAACAACGAAAGAGCAGTATTCATGTGGTTGAACTGCATACAGCAGCACGCTTGTTCGCAAAATCTGCCTTCTCTGTGAATGTTGCGGCGCTTCCGCACTCTGGCTTGCGCACCTGAGTTGGAACGAGAACCTGCCTACAGGTTGCGCACTCTTGGGTGCGTAGCGCCGAGTACGCGACGCAAGTGGCAGGTGTGCAACACGGGTGAGCAAGGGCGCACAGACACGCAGTACACGTAAAAAGCAGCTCTAATGATCACATTTCATCTATTACAATATTCTAGCATTGCTGTCGGCCTCATCGGCATCTCACATGCTCGTGGCGCTGGCTCTGTGGTCACCTGCGTCAAATGCAGGGAAGCGGCGCAGTCTCAAGAATTCACTTCGAAGTGAACAGTCCGCTACGCGACCCTTAGATCACTTGTTCACAGCAAGTCTACCAATTGAATGCTCAGAGATCTTGCTGCGGTCCTCGCTTGTAGTCAACGACGCCGTGCCTGCACACCAAGGTCGGCTGCCGTACACATTAGAGCCAATGCTCCAGCGAATATGTCAGTGGTGAGCATGATCATATATTGAAGGTTAAGCCGGGGGTCTCACCTTCACTCGGGGCAAGATCATGGCTGGGTGCGCTCCACGGTCCTTGTGCTCTTCGTACCACCCTGCTTCTTGCCCTGCCTCCTGCTAGTATGTTTGCGTTTCCTTTGAGCCGGTATCCTTCTGCGAGTTGTGAGCCATCGTGGCATTGGGGCTACCACTGGGTCTGGCACTGCAGTCGTCTCCAACAGGTGCCACTCGTGTCGCATTGCCAATGTGTCGTGGCAACTCGCAGTGTGCCTGAGCACAACTCAGCAAGGGCACTGGCAGTGCATCTTGTCGGATGCACAGCGTGCTGCAGCACACACTCGAGGTGGTCGCACCTGGGGCATCACCTCTGTGGCTCTCGTTGCCTCGCGCTTCCTCTGAACTTTGCTGCCCTTCACCGGTCCTGCGATGTGTGAGCTAGCGGTGCTGTAAGCGAGCTTCTCTAGACTGTGCCGGTGAAGGTTTGTTAGATTCACTAACTGCCATCACCTCATCTAGCTAGCTCATGATTCGAAGGCACATCAGATTCTTCGTTGTTCACTTCCTCCCGAACCGGTTCACCTGAAGGCTCCGGGGCAGTGCTCCCTAGATTGTCACAGAACTAAATCAGCTCATGCGGGGGTCACATGCTGTTCAAATGCAAGCGCGAGTGGAAGCGTCATACCGTAAGTTAAGTTGGGCGAAATGTTAAGTATGTGTGCGGAGTACTTAGCACATGACGCCTGAGATCTGGGATCACACCTGCATGGTCAGTATCTGAGTCAGATACTTGAGCCATGACCTTGTACGACCTATACAGAGAGCTGGAATGTGTCTTCTCATTCGCGGGCTGGTGTCTGCCACGTGTCAAACCGTGCGTGCATTCGCATGTGCACCTGCCTTGTGCGCTACGAGGCACTTTCACAACACATGCCCGCCCTACTGAAAGTGTCAGCATGCAGTATGGAACGCAGTAACGTCCACAGCAGTATCAGCCATGGTATGTATTGTGTAGAGAGTATCGCGGGTGTGCAGGGCTTACCACATACAAGAGGATGGCGTTCATCATGTGTACACCCACCAGAAGGATGTATCCGCACTGTGGGGCATTGATGGGGGTTGAGTGTGGTGACTGGTATGTAGCCAATACCTGGTGCTTGCCACAATGCATAGCTGTTGACATTTCTGAACTTCTGCATGCCGATAAATGCTTTCTCACCTGACGGAGCAAACATGTCCTTTGTGGTGAAATTGTCCGGTTCCGGGTCGTGCGCCATCTGCTTTCGAGGCTTGTCTGCATCTGTTACTCTGTGGATGTAGGAGCATGGTGCATCTATCTCACGATTGTTTGCCGTTCGATGTGTCAGTGGCCAAAATTTTGGGACTGGTGCCGGCTCTCCCAACTCCACCGTCTTGCGTTTGGCCAAATTCTTGCACCACATCATCATGCTCGCTCATAGGCCCTACACAATGTTGCCACAAGAGTGGAACGGATAGTGCTGTGGTACAGTGTACATCCCTCTATTCATGAAGTATGACCTTCTTCGTGTCCTCCGAGGCTGCTACCTTTTATCATGCCAATTTGCATGTTTTCCTGAAATCTTTGGCGTTGAAGCCATTGAGGATGAATACTATTCATTGAATAGTGATGTTTACACGAGATAACGAATAGAATACTGAGTCGAAATCCGCAGGTAAACCGTGGCGTCTTGCCTCATGTACCTATTGTGTTAGAACGGTGTTAGCAGCCAGCAGCCCGCAGCGCTGCAGTACTCGAGATAACGAGATATAGTGCAGCTACGGCGAAATGCCATCAGGCGTCATGAGCGGGCGCTGTGTCATGTAGGAAGTCTACCGATCCCCGGAGACCAGACACAGACAAGTCAGCCTCAGTGGAGCTGAGGCCCATGTCATCAGTCAATGTGTCCTTCAGTTTGCAGCCCTGCTTGTAAGCCCACGAAAGATAGTGAAGTTTGACAGCCGATCTTGACTTTTTGGCGTTGTCTGTGTCAGCTGTCTTGTTCAATGCCAGAAGAGCTGCCTTAATTTTCTCCGCCACTGTTGGCTTGCTGGCTGTTTCGCATCTCCAAAGACATACGTGTATATGATGTTGAATATCACTGTTTTTGCCTTTTTTGGCATATAAGTAGACATGAGCATTGTGACGCCAACCAAATCATGTCCAACAGTTGTGTTTGGATGAGCCTGTTGAGACCTATTGGTCTAGTCTTGGGTAACAGACCTCGATGGCAGTAAGAAGAAACAGTGATGGGTCAAGATTGCCGCAGCATGAGGGCTGCATAGGCACAAGCAGAGCAGGTGTACACTCACACGCAAGGATGCGACGTGCCAGTGCAGAAATGGATGGCGCCCCAACCAGACTACTGTCAAGCGTGTCTGGTCCCAGCAAGCGCTCGGTATAAATACCGGGGTGTGTGCGCCCAGGTCAATCCCCCTGTCAAAGCTGGCCTCGCGGAATCGTGCCGCATAACTGCCACACTGATCCCAGAACCCGCATAAGCGCGGGAGATCTTAAGTTGTGGCTTACAGAGCCTGAGATAAGTGTAAGCAAGGCTGCGCACGTAATTCGTGGGCAGCTTAAGGTGGCTGTACAGATATTATCGTGCATGCCAACCCTGGAGCCCGCCGGGCGGACCCTGTGTAACGGCGGTAATGCACACAGTAAGACGTAATATGTGCAACAACGATTCGGCTAGTCGCATAAAGCCATAATAAGCCTATGACGGGACACATTGTGCCGGGAGAAGGCTGTACACAGTGCTGATGCTGTGTGCACGTAAGGCTGGTGGACGCGTGCAGTCACACGTGGCAGTGCAGGCACGTAAGCCCACTGAGCGTACGTGTGATTATACTGTGTACTACTCGAAATCGGTAATTCGAAAGCTATGCCTGTGCGACCGTCCACATGGCTGGACAAGTCGCTACGCATATAAGAAAAGGTGTTAATTGTGCCAGCATGCGCTAGTGTGAGAGATATCCAGTGCTCTACAAACCGCCGGTTTTCCAGCTGAAATAGACGTTTTTCCTGAAAATGCCGCCAATATTTTAAAAAGTCGACGGTTTACGCCGCTGAAAATGGGCTGTTACAGCAAATGCCAGCGGGCGCAGCCCGCTGTGTCTCGGGCGTCTGAGCGGTCTTGCCCGCTGAAATGTGCGACGTGCGAGCGAAGCGAGTGGGATGTATTCACATAGATAGTGCTGCGAGCACACGAGCGAGCGAAGCGAGCGATCTTGACGAGCAGCTGCACCTAGGTGCACAGTGTCCTCAGGTGCACTTTCCGAAACGTCACTTGATGCTTTGCTCCGTAGCCGCAACACGCTGGCTGTGTATCACTACATAATGTTGCGAAGCACAGCTCAAAGGCCAATAGACGCTGTGTGCGCCTGTCGCTTTGAGCAATGCTTAGTCGGTTCGGTTTCCGGGGATCAGCCCCCAGAAATCGCGCTCGTGCACGATCATGATGAGGTTGCTAGCACGTCCGTCACGAACCAGGCTGCGAGGAGTCAGCTAGGTGGTGATCATACGGCCACCCTTGACTCTCAAATACGTGTGAAACAAGCTATCACATACGAAAGCTTGCGCGAGCAGCATTTTGATCCCAACAGGCCCATAGATGATGAGGGTGCACTCACCATGATAGACATGTATGAGAAACTGGTGAAAGATTCAAATTGCGACCTCCTCGTCCGTAAGCTTGCTGAGGCAGTAGCCATGCAGCATGATGAGGCGTGGGACGCTGTTTTGTCTGATGTGCTTCCAGGTGCTGAAGGTGGGGAGGAGGTAGGTTATAGTGACACTGATGATGAGCAGGACATTGAGCGTGATGAGTTAGAGCGCTTGCTGACCTTTGGTATGCAAGAGGGCGACTGAATGTGTATGTTGATGTTGTTGCCCACACAAACAGGCCTTGGAGGTAAATGTACATGTATATGATTGCAAAGGTTATTCCTCACAGGGGGTCAACCACTCCCGCTACATGGTGGGCCCACCTACGGCGCGCAAGATCGGCTGCGATTTTGGCCGCTTGGGGAAGACTTTGGCTATTGTCTATGTTGAATGGGCATTCGTAGTGTATCATCTCGCTGTTGGGGAGTCTCCCCATCGCAAACCCGGGTTTTGTCGAATTTCCGCGCTTTTCCCCAAACGAGGGTCGTTCATGCCCAAACGTGTGCCATTGCATCGAGAACACGTAGCACACTCAAAATATGCTATGATACTCACCGGGTTATGACATATTGCTTCTGTCACATTTGTGGGTAGCGTTCGGTAAGTGAGGCACTATTCAACGGCGCGCTAGCTGATCGGGCCGACATGGCGGGGCGCTCACGCACTGGTCAGGCGACATGTCAGCATTGATTGGCAGCATATTGCGTGTAGAATATTGCGTGTTGAATATTGCGTGTTGAATATTGCGTGTTGAAGGACCCTGCCTCAATTTTATGTGCAATGGGGAATGCCCGTGTTTTGTAATGCACCGTCACATCTACACCTTATTTCACAGCATGTCATTCTAATGATACCGCAAATGCGCATCAATGATGTATCCACCGTGTATCCAGCATCCACCGCTCTATTGAAATGATTCATTAGTGTACAATGGCGAGGCATGATCACAGCAGGCCAGGGTAACTCAACACGTCTCCAGTGACACTACGCAAAAGATGACCTAAGCATACCTACGCTGACGTCTTCGTTGAGAAGTACACACCTAGCAGGTGGACTGCAAAGCTCCGGATCATGCTCCATCACAAGGGCCTGTCAGGCCTGTCACAGGAATCAAGATACTCATGCGCCCCATGCCGATATCAAACGTTCTACGAGAGTGACGATCAATCAGGATCAGGCAGTGAAGCTTTGATATCTCGTGTATAATTCAGTTTGAGCCACTATCCCATGCTACACACAGATCGCAGGTAGGACGCCCTGTCCGGATATCCAGAGATTCGGACCTATCCAGCATTATTAGAGGGATTAATACGACTCAAATTGCATGGCGTGCGTCACTATGTGGCCAGCCTCCAGGAAACTCAGCCGTATACAGCTTCATGAAGCCTCACCAACGAAAAAAATGCACATACAGCCTTGCGATCACCAACAAGAGCTTTAAAGAGCTCATTTTAAAGGCGTTTGGGGACGCCTGCGAACGTTTGAAGAGGTTTGGGGAGGCGACTGAGCGTCTGGGCCGGTTGGGGAGCCAGCGTCGCGAAAGGCCGATTTTCCCCAACCAGACGAGCCATATGGACGATCATGGGCCATTTTCCCCACCCGAGTGAGATGACACACTACGAATCCCCATTCAACATAGACAATAGCCAAAGTCTTCCCCAAGCGGCCAAAATCGCAGCCGATCTTGCGCGCCGTAGGTGGGCCCACCATGTAGCGGGAGTGGTTGACCCCCTTTCCTCACTACCATACTTCAGCAGACATATATGATTGCGAGCGTAGCAAGCCCGAAATGTTTTTGGCATCCCTCCAGAAAGAAACAATTACGGCGGGATAGCCCTCCGAAATTTCAGCATACCGGCGGTGCTTGCCCTCTGAAATTTGAAAAAAGTCAGCGGGAATCCCTCAATAAAAAACGGGGGTTGTGGAGCACTGGAGATATCTCACAGCAGAGTCCAACTGTGGCCAATATCGTCTGCAGCATAGGCAGATACATGTGAATGCAAACCGGTTTGCATACGGGACATGTGCACGTGTATCTAGCTGCAGCCTTGGCTGCCCTGCAAAGGCAGCTCAGGCTGTCAAGATGATGCTGACAGTGTGCAGCACATCTCCAATGCAGTTTTCTGATAGTGCATGCAACTTGGATACCACACCCATACGATATGCTTGCCTAGATGGGTAACACAATTGAGACATGCACGTGAACATCAGTTACAACACAGCCGTTCGTACATATACACCTTCCTCAAAGCACTCGTTACACGCAGCCGGCTTTCCAGCACGCTTATAAGTAGGCATCGGAATTGTTATAATGCGCAAGCGGAAGGTGTCTGGTGACAGAGTCTTGGAGGTAGTGAGACAAAGAAGTGACAGAGACAGCCTATATATAGATATATCTAGTTGCCACTCTGAACACGCAAATTCATGTTCCCATGCTGCATCAAGCAACCGTTCATAAATTTGCTTTCATGAGGCGTGCCTGCGCAGCGACGAGGGCAGCACCCCAAGTTATGTGGTTTAAACAGCCCGCAAATCAGCCACCGTTCATAGATTATCAAGTTACAATTTTAGCATTTAACTTGAAGCAAGTTACATATAAACTTGGCCAAGTTAATCGTCCAAAACACAATTAAGGGTTAATTAAAAGGGCTGAATTAACTCCAAATTAAGCTTTTGACAGGCTTAACTTGTAATTTGCAGCCCTAGTAATTACACATTAAGTAAGTCCGGCTGCGCATCGGAGCGGGTGCGCGACCACGGGCGCTCGACACCCGACACGACCTGTTTGAGATGAAACTGATTGATGGATTGCTGAGAAGCAATCAATGAAGTTCAATGAGCCTCCAGGAGCCCTCAAAATTTAAAACTGAATTTTGAGCAATTTCCAACGAGTTGGTTGCCCGCGCACCCGCATTCCGTGCACCCAGTGACACTGCGCACCCAGGTGTGCGAGCGTCACGTAGCCCTGTGATGCGTGACCTCTCACGGGCATATACGTGTCTCCCGTGGCACGCGTTACCGCGAGCTCTTTACGAGCTGGCGTTCGGGCAATGCAAGGCGCGCATGCATTCCTCATCGATTGCGCGATCGCCGATTCGTACGATTCGTGTACGGGCCTCTCTGACGATTGCGACAGGTGTTTACAAAAGAAGGGTACCACCGGTGTAAGGGTACCACCGGTGTAAGGGTACCACCGGTCAGACAACGATGACACAAAAATCTCTTCCAAATCACCCGCCACACACGCGGGCAGCCTCACCCGCTGGCCGCCTCCAAAATCCGCAAAGCGGCGACCTGTGACGGCGCCACTGCGGCGGCATCCAACCAGCACAAGCGCGACAAACTTTGAATATGGCCGGACGGGCTCTGGAGCATACATGTACACCTTGGTGCCCCTCTCGTGAGACGTACGGGCGGATGGGCCCGGCCGCATTATAATGGTGTAATATATATTCACCTTTCTCAACCGGCTTGCTGACATTCAAGTTGTTGCAGGTTCGGGTGCAGCCTCCCGGCGCATGTTGGAGAATGCAATGCGCGACCTTCCACGTGTGTGTGTGTGTGTGTGTGTGTGTGTGTGTGTGTGTGTGTGTGTGTGTGTGTGTGTGTGTGTGTGTGTGTGTGTGTGTGTGTGTGTGTGTGTGTGTGTGTGTGTGTGTGTGTGTGTGTGTGTGTGTGTGTGTGTGTGTGTGTGTGTGTGTGTGTGTGTGTGTGTGTGTGTGTGTGTGTGTGTGTGTGTGTGTGTGTGTGTGTGTGTGTGTGTGTGTGTGTGTGTGTGTGTGTGTGTGTGTGTGTGTGTGTGTGTGTGTGTGTGTGTGTGTGTGTGTGTGTGTGTGTGTGTGTGTGTGTGTGTGTGTGTGTGTGTGTGTGTGTGTGTGTGTGTGTGTGTGTGTGTGTGTGTGTGTGTGTGTGTGTGTGTGTGTGTGTGTGTGTGTGTGTGTGTGTGTGTGTGTGTGTGTGTGTGTGTGTGTGTGTGTGTGTGTGTGTGTGTGTGTGTGTGTGTGTGTGTGTGTGTGTGTGTGTGTGTGTGTGTGTGTGTGTGTGTGTGTGTGTGTGTGTGTGTGTGTGTGTGTGTGTGTGTGTGTGTGTGTGTGTGTGTGTGTGTGTGTGTGTGTGTGTGTGTGTGTGTGTGTGTGTGTGTGTGTGTGTGTGTGTGTGTGTGTGTGTGTGTGTGTGTGTGTGTGTGTGTGTGTGTGTGTGTGTGTGTGTGTGTGTGTGTGTGTGTGTGTGTGTGTGTGTGTGTGTGTGTGTGTGTGTGTGTGTGTGTGTGTGTGTGTGTGTGTGTGTGTGTGTGTGTGTGTGTGTGTGTGTGTGTGTGTGTGTGTGTGTGTGTGTGTGTGTGTGTGTGTGTGTGTGTGTGTGTGTGTGTGTGTGTGTGTGTGTGTGTGTGTGTGTGTGTGTGTGTGTGTGTGTGTGTGTGTGTGTGTGTGTGTGTGTGTGTGTGTGTGTGTGTGTGTGTGTGTGTGTGTGTGTGTGTGTGCGCGCGCGCGCGCGCGCGCGCGCGCGCGCGCGTGTGCGTGTGCATTTCAACCTTGACGAGATCCCTTAGCTGGATTTGCCAGTGCCCGTGCCCTCCAGATCTGCTGTACGACTTGCGTCCACGAGTTCCTATGCTCTGGTGAAAACGCCTCGTCAACAGGCCCGGCCATGTGTTGCGTGGAGAAGGACAGAGAGTCAGGCACCAGCACGGCTGCGCAGGTGCAGAGGTTGAGCGAGGCCACATCACCACCTCCAGCTCGAGCCTGTCGACGTCACACCATATGGTGTGGAGCGTTGTGTTTGTGTGTGCGTGTGTGGGTGTGTACTGCGGATCTGTATCGCTTGCTGAGGATGTGGTGAGTTTTGTGTGTGTTGCGTGCGGGGGTGTCTGGGTGTTTTACAAGGATGAAGGTGCCAAGGCCGCCAGCACCTCGAAAGAAGCAAGCAGAGCAAGCATACACCCAGATACCCACACACGCATTACACACAATTAATTGCAAGTCCCACCACTCCTTCTCCTGTTCACTCTTTTGTAAGTCTGACACAGATCCGCAGACCGCGCGCCAAGTACACACCCCCATGGTGCACACGCAAACCGGCACAAACACAACGCCCCAAACACAACGCCCCAAACACAACCACACAGCATTCAACACCTAAATGCATGTCGCCTCACGATAGGGCCACGCCCAACACGCTGCCGCCCAAGGCCGCCCATGCGGGCCGCACGACTGCCGGGGGCCGCCCCACGCCCCAACCCCACCCCCAGACCCACAGAGCACCCTACCTGTGTCTGGTGTTTGGGTGTGTGCTTGATCTGCTTGTTTTTTTCGCAGTGCTGCCCGCCTCGCCACCTTTACCCTTGTTACACCATGGTGACAGGGAGTTCCCGATCGCGAGGTCAGGCTGCTCTCGTGTCTCCGCCTCCAGCCCAGGGTCCGCAGGGTCGATTGACAAGCAGATGTAATGCGCTCGCCTGCTTTGCGCATATGTGCTGCAGCATTGGCTACACTTGGACAGTGAACTTCCAGAAGAATGCAGCAAACTTGCGGCAAGGTCAGTGTAGGGAAGCAAGGCATATCTTCCATGGAGTTCGTTCATGACTCGCTGACCCTGGCCCAGTCACTGTTGCACATGTGGCCATGTTTCATGCATGATTTCAGTGCGGGGGAACCACCCTGAGGAGCACCATGCATTGTGGCATACTAGTGCATCGTTCATCACTGGCCATAGTACTAGTTACGGACGAGTGCCCGGGTACGACATAGAGCCACAACACAGGACACATCCCATTGATCTGCATCCCAGCACACGCAAATGCAGACATGTTGCTGCCCTTTGCGCTCCAGCACATGATCATGACATGCAGCAATGGCCGCTGCTGAGGGATGAGCTCATGATCAGCTGCCTGGCGCAATGATCGGTCATGATGGCAGTCAGCCCACGGCTTAAAACGTCTTACGTAGTACGTATTATAAGGTGGTACCATCAATAACTCATGTCGTGCATGGAGCAGATCGTTCGGGTGGGCTCGACCTGCGGAGCTCGGAGGTCCAGTGGCCATAGGTGGCCCATCACGTCACATTGCTGACATCATCACCGTTCGAGTCACGCGAGCCTTCACACCAACTGCTCATGTCCGGACCCTCCCAAGGGGCAGCGCAGTCTCGAACTACGGAAGCACCACCCCAACACCACATGGATCGATCGAAGCAGATCGTTCAGATGGCCGATGCGCTAGGCCAGCACCTAGCTAGGTGCTGATTTTGCCGCATACGTCTGATGTGTTACAAAGACAAAGCAAGCGAGGCAGGTAGCACCGCAAGCAGGAACCAGGGGAACCGCACACCACGCAGCAAGCCACACGAAGCACACACCAAAACACCCACGCAACGGCAGCACCCGCGCCGGCCACAGCCACACAGCCACACAGCCACACATACGCCCACGCCCACACACCCACGTGGTACCCCCACCCGAACCCCGCCCACCAGCCAGGCACACGAGCCCCGGAAGCACAAGCAGCCGAGGCCGCCGAGCAAACAAACAGCGAGACCGCAACAACAACCCCCAGCCCGGGGAGGCCCCCGCCTCCCCCAGCAAAACCCCCCCAAGCCCCGCCCTCGCACACCACCCCGCCCGCCCGCAGACCCACACCCGCAACCCCCAAAGTCCATCCCAGCCCACCCAAACTACCCGGCTGCGCCCCAACGGCGGGCCACGCGCAGGCGCACGGGGAAGACAACAGCGAAACGCGGCACGCCTGAGCCGCCACCACAACAAAGCGGACGAGGCTGCGAGCGGACAAGCAGCGGCGACTGCCCACCACGCAGCCCGGGCGGGCGCGCAGCGCCGCTCAGGCCGGGTGGCCTGTGAGCGGCGTGAGTCGTCTGATGTGAAAGAGCGCGCATGCGTGTGCCAGCTTCAGGATGACGGCATGCATACCTTCGCCCGAAAAATCCCGACATCGAGCTGATGCTAGCTGTGCACAACGCCGCCGTGCCCAGATGTGCTCAGTGCTTTGTAGAGGCACCTGCTCGGGGCAGTTGTCCATGATCGATGAGTGGTCACACGTCGATTCATGTAGTGCCACGTGGTGTCACGCCAAAGTCGTTTCACACTGTGAAGTGAGACCATGGCGGATACGGATCGTTGCAGCTGCAGACCAAAGCTTTAAGGCCGTGTTCAGTGGATTGACCTCAGTAAATAAAAAAGTTGCACAGGGCCTGAACGAAGCATGAACTATACGTGTAATCATGGGTTAAGTATCGCTGCATCGAAAATTTGTCCTGATTCGATGGCATTTAAAAGTTATTTGATGATACGTGATGTGTCCCGCGAATGTGTCCGGTGGGGTATGTGACCCCCCCCCCGAGGGGGGTACACAGTGCCGGGACACACATTGCACGAGGACGCGACCGGGGACACATGCCTTTGATACAAAAGAGTGAACGGGAGAAAACAAACACCGAAACCGAATCTCAGCCGCATCAACATCAACCTACACTCACACACACATGAACACAACAACCGCACGCACAACTCAGTCCGGCAGGATCGCGTCCATGCCTTTGATATACTGGAACATCATCGCGAAGCACACCAGAACATCAATTTTGTCAACAGATACCACATCTAGCATGCACGAGTGCTTTTCATTGTGCCCGAGCAGGTTCTGCAGAACGTGGTGTTGTTCACCGGTGCGACACCAAATTGCTTCTGAACACAGCACGCAATGTGACCGGTCACATCACCCTCGTCCGCCCCATGCGTCCTATTTCAGGCGCACCCCACTGAACACGGCCTAAGGGGTTTGGTCATAGCCTACATGTATATAGCTAACATGTACACGTGCACATTCACACTGATGGGCCGGCGTCGTGTTCAAAGACTGCCCTCAACATTTAGCGGACAGCGGACTGCAGCGTAGCAGCTGCCTTGGCTGGCAGCGTTGCAAAGATGCATGCGCAGCATGTAAACTGTCAGTGCAAGATGCCTGATGTCATAGTGATGGAAGCACCCCCCTGAGGTTGGAGCTCAGGACTCAGCACGTCGATAATTCGTTTGCAGTTGGCGTGGCTTTCCTTGCAGAGCTCTGTACGACACACCAAAGCAGGTCGTGCTGGATCTCAAAGCCGTGGTTTCGTGAGCCGTTATGATGCTGGGGGGCCAATCGACGATTAGATTTGTGGCGTTTTGATCCGACTGCATGGCCTGAGGTGGCCTCAAGGGGGGGGGGGTATCCTGACAAACACGAAGAGACAATTGCAGCACGTGGTGCCATCAGGGTGATTGAGATTGGGTGTTGGTGGCCTTCCCGTACAACCAGCAGCGCATACATGCTGTGGCCAGCCCTGTGCTTTGATAGATGTGTGCAGCATAGACCAGCCAACAGACACCGGCCATGGCGACCGCCATATCACCGCTGCACAACAAGACAAGAACCGTGGAAAGGCGCACACAACTACTGCGAGCACATCAGGCACCCAGTTGCACATGTACAACCCATCTCAGGCCGCTGGACCTGCCCGCGAGCACTTGGGAAACAGGCACACTGCAAACCAGACACATGCACCAACAGCAATTCTGAAGGTGAGAGATGCCTGCATCCAGGTACTCAACAGGCGAAAGCCATCGTTATATCAGGAGGTACCAATTACTGAATTAGCAGTGGCATGTTCGGTGGTCCCACAGTGCAAGCTGCTGGAGTCATGGCCAAACAAGCAACGGCCGTGGCCACATTTGCTACAGCCACGGCCCGCCTTTCAAACAGGCGCTCCTGACGAGATTCGAGTGAGGGCCGCCAGTGTCCTTGAAAGATGTAGCAAACTTGCTGCAAGGCCACAAGCCACTGAGAGGCCTGAAAATGTGCGCTGAGCCGTGAGATCAAGACACGACTGACATCACGTCAACACCATGGTGACCATGGCCTTGATGCAGTGCATTTGCTGAATGTCTCCACACCGAGCAGTCCCAATGTGGAACTGACACCTCTTGAGTGCTGCTTCATGTGCCATCTTGTTGCTGAATCACTGCATGAGGGCATCGAGGGCGCATGGTGTCAGCTGCTGCTGCTTGAACTGCCACTACAACTTTCCTGCTGCCGCTGCTGCTGTCGCCTGATCAGATCGAGAGGTCTCTGGTGTGAAGCAGCAGCACAGGAGGCCATGCTGGGGGGTGGCCACAGCCTTGGAGCTGGAAAGCAGCCCCTGGGCGTCCAGAGGAGGCCAACGTTGTCATTCACTGGTGCATCTGCATCACAAGCGTTCTCGCATTCCACTCGCATTCCTGCACAACAGACATCAGTGATAATCAAGTGGCATGGCAAGAGCAGGCAAGCAGTGCAGAGAACATGGTGTGACGAGCAGAGTGAATGAAACAGATCTGCACCTTTCAGAGCCTGGCCAGCAGCTGCACGCAGGTTACACAAAGATCACACCAGAGATTCACACACATGCTGCGATTATATAAGTTTGACGATCAGGCACTGCAGTGCACAACTCAGCCATGCGATGCCCTAACCATAGCACTGGCATTGCAATAGCACCGAAACAAGGCCAGTTCAAAGCAGATACAGTCATGAACATGCTTTCCTCAGTTACTGTGGGCTTGGCTCCGGGTGCTTGCATAATGACAGCATAGCACCGGTGTTGAGCGTCAGTATCCATGGAATGGTTCTAAACCACAAGCCAGACATACAACTGGTATTCAACTGTGGAAGTCGCACGGTATCCAGATACAATACTCAGTGCCCGTACTTGGATACCTTGGAAGCAAGCAAGCGTGCTAAAGAGTAGACGTGAGCATGAGAGCTTTGATTGTGTGCGCGTATCTGCTGGCACTGTCTCACAGCAGGTCAGCAAGTCCTTGCACCACCAATTGAAAATTCCGACGGCAGACGACAAATATCGCACCCTATCCCTCTTGTGCGGCAGTGATGTGAAGAACGTTGTTTCCCCGAATGAAGGCATCGCCGTAGTTGTTCTTCAGTTGGCCCTCAACAAACTCTTCTGTTTGCTCCATGGCGATGTTCATGTAGCCGTCAATACATACAAGAATGCCTGCATGCAGGATCATCAGGTCGAGTAGCACGGCTTTGAGGGATGTTTTAACGCGCGTGTTGTACGTGCTGCAGGGGAATCGGTCACCTCTGTAGTCGACACCAGAATTGAGCTTGACCACGACCGGCTTGTTCTGTATTTCTTTGAGAAATTCTCCAGGACTTGCCCCAGTATCCTGTGGACTAGGCTTTTTGTCCGACATCGCCTGTTCTCTGCTGCGCAGGACACGCCAAGACGCTGATGTGCGGTGCTAAGACAGCGGTGATAACGTCTTGCTACAGTAGGAGATGCTTGCACACAGCTACCGCACCTCGAGGCAATTTGAGTTGAGACCGAGGGTTCAGCGTAAACACACGAACTAGACACCACGCTGCCGTACGATATATCGGAACAAGCATTCACAATTATGATACCTGAACCTGCCCGAGCGTGCACACATCACACAATTGGCTTTCACGTGCTGTTGTGCTGCAGGTGGCACGTGCGAAAGAAGAAATACCCGATGTACTGTCTTCATTGCATGCAGGCAGGCATCGCGACAACAAGCTGATCTGGCGTCCACTGTCCAAAATCGTTCAAATCTCACACTCTTCCATTTGATATCGATCATTACATATCGCCTCGTAAAAACGGTCGACAGTCAAGGAATCAAAAGCCCCTGTACAGCCTGGACAGGCCATACAGTGCCTTTCTGATGTTGGCAACGGTAGTGTACTCAAAAGATGCAAAGGGTCTACAATACATCCATCGCCTTTTAATGTGAAGGACTACGACATCAGGAATTACTCTCCCTCCGCCTCACGCTGCATTTCCTGTTCTTGGATCGCAATTGATCTCGACAACTGTTCGTCAAGCGAGCCCACGGTCCACTCCACAAACTCCTTGATGACCTTCTTCGAAACAATGCTCAGCAAATCATCCTCCCACATGTCAGGCACGAAACTGGAGTCGATGCGGTCATTCAATCCTCGGGTCAGACCGGGCTCGATCTCACCTATCATCTTTTCTGTAATTTGCTTGCGTCGATCATCGGCTGAAACACCTTCGGTCAGGGCGATCCTCAGACAGTCCACGTAAATGTCTGGAAGGATTGATCGCAGAGCTGGCTCTAGGTGAGGGTTGAGCTTCGTCACCAGCTTGGTGATGATTCTCCCTGCATGGGCGACAGCCTGGTCACACGTTGCACTGCATGCCATCCATTGAATGTATTCTGCAGGCTCTGTATGGGCGGTATAGTTAGTGTCTGGCAATGCGTATTCACGACCGATGCAGTATGATGTTGCTGCCGTATGAATGGCACAGAACAGCCGGTGGCAGCATAAAACGCACCTTCCCTGGACTCACTCACAATCGGAATGTTGATAGACTGATTGACATCTCTGATGATAACCTGCAGCTGTGTTTCGGAGAACATGGTGTGATCTGCTCCTCGGAGGACTATCGGCAGGTGGGTTGTGCGGTGTGGCGTTTGTAACCTTTGTATACTCCCGACAGTGACACACGGCTTGCCACAGCAGTATGATTGGATAGCTACGTGACACGACCTTGCACACCATGGACATATGTGAAGGAGAAAAGGTGTAAAGGTGTCCATTCGTCATTTGCAGCGCAAGCTCGCGCGCCATGCCGAGGACCGTACGGTACAGTGGCTTAGGTGCAGCATCTCGTGCACATGTATCGTCAGCTGGCACATTCGGTGGACGGCCGAATGTTCAAGAAGCACACGCAACAATGTCACCAGATCCATCTTTGCAACGTGTGCCTGGATCGATCCATGGAGAGCTGCGCAAGCAGGGAGGTCCGGATGGAGACGAACATGGCCTGCATGCACGCTTTTCCATGGCATATATATGCTTTCGTTTGCAATTTAAACATGTATTTCATCATTGTGCATGCTCCCGCCTAGTCCGCGACACGATGTGCAGAGGTGCAGATACGCCAGGTGCCTATTCAGCACACTAGTACTTTCATCGGAAAGGTTTTCAATGTGCCAGATATGCTCTGCTGTGCACATGTCTGGGCCCGAATGCATATGAGGTTCACTCTTTTGTAAAAGCCTATAGGCTATATGAGCGGGTCATGCATTCCCGGGGACGTCTCGTCGACGGCTTGCCCAAATCTTGATACCTAATGCGGCCATTGCGCCTTACGCCATATATAGGTCATCCTCTACACCTCACGCAATCTAAGCGCACCTCTGCTTACATCGTCGTCTGAGGGGGGGTTCCAGGTGGTTTACCCCTTAAATATTATTGCTTATAAGCAGTACGAATTCGGCATATGCATATGTGGTCCCGTTAATTCGGAGTTGTCAATGTCCAATAGGATACGGCTCAGTGAATTCAGATTTACTTTTCTTTACATGCACCATCGTGTTCATGCATGCGCGAGTTGACAGCCTCGAGGGAATGCGGTTTGTGACAGGCGAGTTCAGAGTCCCCTCCCCATTCACAGTCCACCTGCCTGCTGAATCGAGGCTCACCTGTAGCCACGGACCACACCACAATTCTGACTCATACATCCAGTGCAAAGTTCTGGCAGCACATACGGCCGTGCGTGACCACCGCGCTTAGCACACGAGGAGGCCCTACATGTGAGTTACATACGGTTGTCTGAGGGGGCTTTCCAGGTGCTTCACCACTTCGGCATGCGGTCGCATGCCGTTCATTCGGAGTTGTCTTAATATGCAGTTCTGCAGATGCAGATCTGTCTTGGGGGCTGCCAGTGTGCCTGTAGCCATCCCCGAAGAGCCAAGGAATGCACGCGTAACAGTCGCCTTGCCTGTTTTGCATGTTGCACTGTCAGGAAAAGCGCCCACCCGAAGGTGTACTACTTTCCTTTGAGGATCTGGTCATATATGTACTTGAGTGCTGATGACTCATCATGACACCCCCCCTCACTCAAGGACCGTTGACTAGGATCCGAAAGCTTGGAAGGCGGACACGTATCCGGGTGCAGCTGCCCGGATTTGAACCCGCGTCTATGGAGGTTACGATCCTCTCTATGACCACTCTCACCGATACCATGTCAGGAAAAGCGCCCACCCGAAGGTGTACTACTTTCCTTTGAGGATCTGGTCATATATGTACTTGAGTGCTGATGACTCATCATGACATGCACTGATCACACACCTGTAGGCGGGCTGAGTCAGGAGGTCGGACATTGCAATATTAATCCAGTGACATGGCCGCTATGGCACTGGTGCGCCACACCTGGGGGCAGTCAGCTCCAACGGGGCTGCAGCATGTGCGGCCCAGTCGGATGTGCGGCTGTGTGCGGCCCAGTCGGATAGCCCACATATGCATGGAACGATCGATATCACACCGTGTGACATGTGCATGCATTGATCGACGGCCACAGCCCACGGCGTTTGCCGGCGGATCAATCGCGCACGAGCAGACCGATCTGGACTTCAAAGCGCGAAGCGTGTCAAAGTCATGGCCACTGTTCGATACACAGAGGTCAGCTAATCATACTAAAACGCCTTTTTTTGTTCTGGAGGGAACATCGGAGGGAACCCGCCCAAGCGCGAAACCATCACCGCAGCGCACACACACGACCTGCTGCATGCTTACAAGTATGCAGAGCTCCGGTGGCACGAAATGGGCGCACTGAGTTCCCTGTCCGCCGCCGAAGCGGCACGAGACACATCAGTATCAACCCCCCCCCCCCCCCCCCCCCCCCCCTGAAACCCCTCCCACGCCCCGTCCATGTGCACACGTAGGGCGCCCTGGCTCCATCCCTGCTCGCCCCCACACGGAGCCCTGGATGCAGCTATAGTATACATGTAGCTGCAGCTGCTGCAGCTGCTGCGCGTCGAGACTGGCTTCATCACAACACACCAGCCCCGGGCGACGCGACTGCCGGCTGCACCACGGGCCGCCCAGAGGTCAAGATCTCGATGGCCCATGCCTATGCATACTGTATGCAATGCGGGCTGAGAGGGGCATGCATGAACAACCGCTGCATACGCACGCGCACAAACGTTGCAGGCATCAGAGATGTGACTTTGACAGTTACCAGGCGAGAGATACTGGCAGATCGCACGATCTCTGTGGTCTGTGTGATATGTTAACGGATCCGTGTGCAGCGTCTGCATGCCGGTGTGGCCTGGCCTGAGGTAAACGGTGTACCCATGGGGTGCATATGCATGCACTCAAGAATTCTTGATGCTTCGAGAGCAACCCATGTGGGTCCGGTGACTCGCGCTGTAGATTATCCCCCCTATCAAGCGTTTCGCTGAGTTCACAGCTGCAACGGGGCAAGCTTTGTGCGGGTACATGGCAATTGCCACAGCTATTTACGGCAACGCATGCTGCGCAGCGCTACATCTGATATACATAACACGCGCATGAGCAGCTTTGCGCGTGTGCAGGGGTTGGATGTCGAGGCAGCATGCTCATAGCTGATGATGCATTTGCCTTTGCCCGGTGCGACATGCTCTCCATGTCGCGGCACGCTGCGCTGATGCTTGAATTCACTCACGGCCACTGAGCATGACGCACCGAGCAAAAAACAGTCTGCTGGTATCCGAAAAGTGCGCAACAGGCGCAGGAACGCTCTTTGAAACAGAGCAACGACGTGCTGTCAAGCGAGCGGACATGATTAATTGAGGCTGCAGAACGGTGCACGCGCAGTACGCTCGAGTCCGCTTGCAACCGAACGTAGTCCACCGCATGCGGGATTGACGAGCAATCTGGGGGCATCAACTGAGAGAAATAGTCGTTATCTGTGGCTTATTTGCGAGCTTCTGCCGGTGCGTGCTGTCCTTGCTTCATCACGATACCCACAAGATTCGGCCTTCGACACAGCGCAAAGGTGGACCCTTGCAAACTACACCGCGCCATGGTAGTCAGATTTGACAGCCATGTGACAGCATGCGCGGTTCAAGCTCTGTGACGGACTGCAGCTGCAGCGCTCTGAAGCACGGGCGCTGCACCCGGAGTGCCAAGCAAGCGTGTCGCAAGTCAGGCTGTGATTGGTCCACCATGCTGCGCGTACCTTTCGGAACATTTTTTGCACATTGAATATGCTGCGCCGACTGTGCGTGCGTCTGCAGGCTGACACCGGCATTGTCGTGGAACATTAGCCGGGGTCAGCAGCGCGGTTCTTGAAGACAGGAGACGTCCGATCCAGCAGCCATGATACCGATGTTACTGTTTCTGCTTTCCTCTGCGTTGTCATTGAGTATGGCATGCCCGTTGTGCGAGGTGCGCCACCACTACTGGGCCATCATCCCAATGTCATCGTCACGTCCGGCACCGGAAAATATCTCTGCAGAGCATCTTCATACCCCGCGCTGAAGTACCAGCCAGACCTCTACGATCAATCTTCTCAGTGAAAAAATCCACTGAGTTTGCAGGCCATGTTCACACGTAAGGCACCTCATTTCGTACTGCAAACCTTCATTTGGCACACTGACGGCTGCTGCCACATTTAGCAAGGGCATGTGCTCCAGTACATCACATTGTGCATTGAAATCTGCGTCCGTGATCTGCCATGCAATGTTCCAGCCTTGTGTAAATGGCTGCGAATATGTGTGCACCTGCACATCACACTGACCGGCTGTCGAAGCCACATCGGCATGACATGGGCAACAAGGCAGCCAAAACTGTATGTATGTAGTTACAAAGGACAGAGGCCGGGCAGCGAGCCGTTGCCAGGAATACACACTCAAATCCACTCACGCAGTCATGGCACTAGGCCGGGCACGAGCACGTACCACTGTATGTATGTAGTTACAAAGGACAGAGGCCGGGCAGCGAGCCGTTGCCAGGGATACACACGCAAATCCACTCACGCAGTCATGGCACTAGGCCGGGCACGAGCACGTACCACAGCTCGGCCGGTGATGCCAGCCAAAGATTGAAGCCCCGCACGGAGCACAAGAGCATTCCCCTTGCACAACGCCACACTCAACCGGCGCAGAGCATTCGTCACAAACAAAGCACGGTTCACCTGACCACACCGAGACGCAACCTCCGCCAGCCGATTCAAGTGATTCATGGCAGGCCGTCCCAAGCGTCCCAAGTGTATGTATGTAGTTACAAAGGACAGAGGCCGGGCAGCGTCCCAAGTGTATGTAGTTTTGCATGATTACATAGCTGTATCCATTTGGACATTGACAACTCCGAAATCCGGGACTGTGAAGCAGCTGGCACAACCGCTGTCCCAGAACTGCCACGGTCATGCTCCCCCCCAGCACATCTGGTCTTGCAGGACAGCATCACCGTCACAGTCGTGCAAACCGCTCAGCAGCTGAAGGACGCCGTCATGCGCGGAGATGCCCACATCGAGATCCAGGCACACCTCGACCTGTCCACCATCGAGCCCGTGGACTTCCGCATGCTCGGGGTACTCCCTGACACCATCAAGTCCATCCAGGTATGCACCCTCCAGGCACCCGCCAGCATGCCTCCTCATGCAGCACTTGATGGTGCATGTACAGTACAGTAAATGACAGTAAATCTGAATTTTCTGGGCAGTGGCCTGAAGAGGACATCTGGGCTTGTTCTGGCCCTTGCACTGCAGGTCTGCATGCCCTACGGTCTACCAGCACGACCGCTCTCTGACGCAGCTGGCGATCATGGGTCTCGGGTCCCATGGCCATGGTCCTCACCAGAGCACACGTGGCCTGTCTGAATCACGACCCTGGGCGACGTCTCCACACAGAAAGCTTTCGTTTGCACACCCACTTGCCTGAAACAGCAATCATGCAGCGCGGGATTGTCATGACTTCCCACACATTCATCGGCAATGCAGTCACACGTACAAACATGCCCATCCCAGTGTGGAAGTTATGATCCCATGTTCATGCGCTACGATGCCCCGCTCTCTGAGCATTGGCGCTGCGTGAGGAGATGGTTTCCTGCTGGCTGTAAGCCAGCGCTGTTTGCTGCACCGGCTTTGACGATCATGCGACCATGGGCTGCGTGGTTGATGACTGGCTGCTTCCTTGAGAAGCTGGATGCCTGTGTTTTCCCTGATTGTGAAGCCGCTTTTGTAGTTTCTCCTGTGCAGTGCACTTGCCCGTAGTGCGCGTGCTCGGAACTGGTGAATGAGTGGATTTGCAAGTGCATCCGAGCAACGGCTTGCTGCCCGGCCTCTGTCCTTTGTAACTACAAACATGCCGCACAGTATCAGCGCTGGCTGTGTTCGTGACATGCTTGCTGCCCGCCTCGCCCCCTTGTCCTTGTGACACACAGCGTCAGCGCATGCTTACTTGACCTCGTCCCATGCCCTCGTTGCAGGGCAACTGCGCAGACCCGGTGCCACCAGCGGAGGCCTTCGGCCTCGACGGCGCCGACCTGCTGCCCGTCGGCAGCCCCCTCTGCCTCATCGCCACCGACCTCGACCTCCTGTACGCCTGGAACAACAGCGTCTGGCTGAGCCAGCTGTACGTGCGCCTCAAGCGCACACCCCGCACCGACCTCCCGGTGCTGCTCCACGTCAACAGCACCCCCGCCGGCCGGCTGTACGTCACGGACACCGTGCTCCAGGGCGACGGGCAGGGCTCGGTCCGGGCGCTGTATGCTGACGGCAGCGCCTACGTGTACGGTGCGACCCACCTGCTGATTGTCATCCCTGAATCATCTCTGGAAATGACTTGAAACCGCAGATCGTTGCGGCATTGAAGTGTCCACGAGTTTTGCGGTGCCGAGTTGAGGTTGGACCACCACATCGCCCTGCTCCAACACCCGGCCCTCATTCTTGCGCCTGGATGTCGTGCCTGCTGCGGGCGCGTTCGCGGCGGCCCGTCGTATTCGATTGTCCCAGGGCCATTCACTCGTCACACTGCTCCGCTGTGGTCGATACACACTGCAGGTGTGCTGCCTCTGCAGCAACCTGATGCGTGCATGCAGGCTCGACGGTCGCGGACATGGGCCGCGAAGAAGCCTCCGTCATTGGCCGCGGCAGCCGCAACTCCGTCTCCTTCCGCACCTGCAGCTTCCGCGCAGCCGCGCCGCCGGAGGCCGACCCGGCCGCGATCCCGCCCCCACCCGCGCCACAGCACCAGCCCGTGCTGCAGGCACAGGCGGCCTCCCTCTTCCGCCTCGAGGGCGTCACCTTTGCAGGGTTCGGCAACATCTACCTGTTCCTGGACACGCAGGGCTCCTCGCGGTTCTTCAGCGACGAGGTGCAGCCGGTGTGGAAGGAGGAGGCGGGTGCGAGTGGTGAGGCGGAGCCGCTCGAGGCCGCGGACGCGGCCGGGGCGTGGCTGACGGCGGACGACGGCTGGCTGCGCGAGGTGCAGAAGGTGTGACTTCCTCTGCCGCTGAAGCATGCTGCCGTGGCGCGTTTGTGCGTGCGATGGGGAGGGGGTCTGTGTGCTGTCTGGCCGCGTCCGCGTCATGTTGTGTGGGCCGTGGTCGCGTCAATGCGCGGGAGGGCGCTGGGAGCTGGTAGTCACGTGAGCCATGCATGCACCGAGCGAGTGGCGGAGTGGTAACGTTCCAAAGTGCATTGTGTACTTCTGCCTGAGGGGGGTGTGGGTGTGGGTGACCTGTGTGACGGGGGTGCATGAGACGTCAAACAGCTCCATGGGACGACCGGAAGTTCAACAGCTCACACGCAGCATCTGGGTGTCTGAAGTACCCACAAATGCACTACCCAGCATTCTGCCGTACCATGCACTACATAGATGCCTCACAAACCCAATCGCCACACGTCCAGCTTGCACAATGGACCGGCCGAGGAACCAACACCAATGTAAGAGACCATGGTGTCCCAGGTAGTCACCTTGTATGTCCGACAACGCCCCGCCCAGACATCTGTGGGAAATGCAGCCGCATGTGCTACATGTGGTGACTGTGCACCACAGACGTGCGTGCGGTGCAGGTTCTGCCGACACTGCCCCGCCGCGCGGCATCAGAGGCCGCCCCCGCGGCACAGCCCGGGTCCAGCCTGCTGACTGTACGCGTGTACACCGCCTCCATCCGCGCACTGGAGCAGCTCCCGCTGGAGAAGCTGCCCCTCGAGAGTCTCCCAGGGGCCCACCTCGGGCCGGGGCCGCAGGTGGCGGCGCTCGCGGCGGCGGCTCTGCTGCCGGTGCTGTTGCTGTGCGCCTGCTGGCCCAGAAGCCCCCGCGCAAAGACCAAGCAGACGTAGGCGCACGAGGGGGGGCACGGCTGTGCTGTGACCGGCTGATGCTTCTGGTGCTTCTGGCAGGGCTGTGTCCGGCAGCGCGTGGCTCTCATGGCGTGCCAGCCTCATACGCGCATTCCTCCGGGATGCTAACAAGTGTTCCGACATATCGAGCGTGTGATGTGTTACAAGGACAAAGCAAGCGAGGCAGGTAGCACCGCAAGCAAGAACCAGGGGAACCGCACACCACGCAGCAAGCCACACAGCGCGTGATGTGCCAGCTGTATGTGGCTGTGGGACTCAGCATGGCTCCCGTCGGACAGCCACTGAACATCCGCCCACATGCCTGGTAGTACAAGGGTCATCATCAAGTGATCCTGCACTGGAGTAGGCTGTAACAACACGGTCCCTGGGTCAAGATCGCACGGCGGTTCCCCAATGCTGCCAGCAGCGATCCCTCACATCACCGTCCGTGGGCTCACTCGCGCTGTCACAGGCGAGATGCGTGTGTCCTGAGTTGACATTGCCTTGCTTGCGTGCATGCAGAAGAGCGTACAGGCACTGTGCATGCCCGCACAGATCCAGCAATCTTTGCCGCACTCCCCGTTACTTCCGAAATCGAGAACACACCGCGTGCCTGCTGCCTGCCAACGCACAGCGCCACGCGAAGCCATGTTGATATCGTTCCAGACACGGTCGGCAATCCCCCACACGTTGTTACCGAAGAGAATTAGAAGGACAGTGTGGGCGGAAGACGACGCGCCTGGCGAACAAAAGTGAAGCGCATGGCAGCATCACTGCAGGCTGTACAAGCTCACACCAGACTGTCCATCTGGTGTGTGTGCATCCACCCCGACAGGACACGGGCGGGTTAGCCTGTGCAGCATTCAGACCTCCCAGAGCGGTTCAGTGTCATAAGGTCAGCATACACACGCGGGGCACAAAGCAGGTGTGCTGAGTATCTGGTTGGCGTGCGTTACACCCCAACCTCATGCATACATAGTCTCGAGGTCATGTCTACACCTTGACGGTGCGCTTCTTCATCGCGCGGCCCATCTCTATCCGCTTCTGGCGGTCCTCGTGCTTCTGCCGCTGCGCCGGCGTCATGCGCTTCAGCTTCTCCGCCTCGGCCTCCTGCACCGCACCGCTGCCAATACATGACAGAGCACTGCTGCCTGTCTCATGGGGGACAGGTCCAGGTGTTGTGTGCGGCATGAGGCGGAGCGTTCGACAGAGGGTAGCCAAAGCACTTGCAAGATGCATGCTTACCATGCGTCCCAGACTGAGCATGTGTAGAGGAGCCGTGTGCCATCACGGTCAGTCCGGCGCGACATGTCCAGCTCAACGTGTGTATGATTCCACAGCAGAGACTGAGCTGAGGAGTGGAGATGTGTGTGACATGGACAAAACTCGAGAGGACGGTAGCAACGCCAGGGCAACACACATCCACCTCACCCCTGAAGCGTCGCTCCTCAAGGGGAGGAGTGCCGCCTCAACAAGCGCAGAAATGCAGGTGTACATGAATCAGCTGTTGCGATCATGCCTCCAACAGGACGGGTTGGGTGGAGAGGAGGGCACCTTGCGGGCGACCTTCTTCTTCTGCAGGTTCTCTGCGAGCTCCTTGCGGCGCTCCTTCTCCTGCAGCTTGGCGACTTCCGCGCGGCATCGGTCTGCCTTCTCGCGCGCCTTGGCCGGCATGTCATAGCTGCCCACGAGGTCCACGAGCGCCATCACCACCTCCATCAGGCTGCACCCGCAAGCCACAGAGCACTTCACACCGCAACAGACCTCGCAATGTACAGCACTAGCCGATTTGAACCCAGCTCGCGCAGAAATACGCATCGTGTGCGGCAGTACAAAAACCCACCAGCATCACAGCGACGCCGATGCTTTGACAGGGTACCGCTGCGCCGTCAATGTACACGAGGCCGAGGCAGTGCGGGTTTGCACACTGCGGGCCCGCCCGGTGAGTAGCGCCACCGCATTCTGCGGCGGAGGGGACGCTGCTGCCACGCGAGGTGGTGGGGGCTGATCGCACCTGTCGAGCTCATGCATGCGGCCCCGCGGCGGCAGCGCGCAGCACATGCGCAGCACAGGGCGCGGCGCCGTGCCGCCGCCCCGGCCGTACTCGCTTGATATGTGCAGCCACCGGAAGTGGCTCCCCCGGTCCTCGAACGCCTGCACGGCGACGCGGCGTCATACATGTGACGGAAAAGGCGGGGTACGCAGGTACCCACATGAATCAATGTGACATGATGTACAGGGGGCGCCACGTGTAGACATATGCCCCAGGGCGGCCATGTGCCAGCTCCGTGTGTGGACACGTGACGAGAGAGGCCCGTGCACCAGCGCCGCCGGGTGAGAAACCTTCTCGCCAGGCACTGGCATGCATGGGCGCATGCGAAACACCCACACCAAACGTGTCTGAGCTGCCAGTACGGCTATTGCCCACTCTAACGCCGGCAGCGGCGGTAAACCCCCAAGCCGTCACCACCTGCGGACGGCGAAGGCGTCGACAGATCTGCACACCTCCAAGCAGCCGCAGATCATCCGGCCACACCGGCAGCAACCGGAACAGAACGATGCTGCACGATGTGCTTATTTCAGTTGACACACCACTGGCGAGGGAATCCACACGCACGCACACCTACAACACCCAGGCGGTAGCAACAGACTGCTGCGGCACGATGGACTGCCGACGGCGGTAGCAGGTTCCTGCTGGGGTGACACACCGGCGACGAGAAGATCTCCTCCACGACAGCTGGGGCAAACAGGTCCGCAAACACCTGCGATGACTCCGCGACCGCGGCGAGCGTGGCCGGCCACCGCCTCAGGTGCGCCGCGAGCGCGGCCGGCGCGACCGCGTGCGCAAACGCGTCGAGGTCCCGGCAGCTGCGCTGCAGCGCGCGGAGGGCCTTCGCTGGCGCGACCGCGAGGACAGTCGGCGGCATTGCGGCCGGCTGCATGGAGACCTCGATCGTGAGCGTGTCCTCGGCGGGGTTGATGGCGTACGAGGCGAGGGAGAGGAGGTCGTGGCGGGAGCGCAGATGCAGGTCGATGAGCATGCCCTGGCAGTACCTGCATGCGGGGACAGGTGTGAGCGCGGGCGGGGCACATGCATGGCACATGCCCTCGCCGTACCTGCACACGGGGGCGGTGTGTGCGTCACACGGACCACAGCGGTGAGGCAGGTAGCCCGGGAGAGACCAGCGTGTGCTTCAGGAACAAGGGGCCTGGCGGACAGGTGCGCGCGCAGCATGGGCGTGCATGCGGGCATGCATGATGCTTGGATCGTGCCCTGGCAAAACCTGTGTGCGGAGGGCGACATCGCCTGCGCCTCACACCAGGCCGCCGCATGGCGGGGCGTGCAGGTGGAGCCGTGAAAGCACGGGCTGTGTTACAACGGTACAGGCGAGGAAACAGGAAGCCCCACAGGGAACTGCTTGTGGCACAGGAGCATGCGCCGTAGGACAGCACACTCGAGCCACAGCCAGCAACCTGCACAGCACAAGCAGAACAAGTGCAACACCGTTTGATGTGCCCCCCCACCCCCCCCTTCTAGGGCTGCGCCAGACGCGCGCCGGCCACTTCTGCGCACAGGGGGCGGATGATGCATGCATGGGATCACCCTCAGCGCGTCACGGAAATATTCCAACGCTTGGGTATGATGTCATGCATGGCAGCATAGACCAAGGACAGGGTGTGTAGGCACGCCGTCAAGTGCGGTGTGTCACGTTTCGCTTGCCTACACCTGTGAGAGGACACCTGGGGCAGGGTTGTGCACGCGGGCAGGCATCTGGCAGAACTCTGAAGACAGGGGCATGTGCCGCTGCATGCTCGACTCCACAACGGATCGAAGGGCTGTTCTCGGTCTCGGATGTGTGACAGGGACGGGATGTGCGGCGGGGAGTGTGCATGTGGTTCGTCAAGTGTGTCGCGTCACGTGTGGTGTAAAGCAGAGTAAATCTAGATTTACTGAGCTGTGTCCTGAAGAGGACATTGACGACTCTGAATTAACGGGACCACATGCTGAAGGGGTAAACCACCTGGGAGCCCCCCTCAGACGACCGTGCGCAACTCACAGGGCTCCTCCTGTGCTGAGAGGTGGTCACGCACGGCCGCTTCGATTCCCCAAGGCGCACACAGAATCGAATCCACGTTCTCCTGAAAAGGAGGGGCATGCTCAAAGGATGATTTCATTCCGTGGTCCTACACCCGCAAGAGGAGCCGGGCAGACAGGTGGGCTGTCGTTCACCCAGTAGAAGCCACTAGAGCAACGTCGGAAGCATGGAATCTCACACAGCTGGAATCAGCCAGTCGCTCAGAGCGGTACTGACCGATCAGTCCATGTCAGACCGGGCCCATGGTTATTTGTTGAACTGATCACAGGCGATGGCACATCTCAGACATGTGACATCTGCAATGGCGATGCTTGCGATGGCATTCATTGAGCAAGGAAGTCAAGCGTCAACTTCAATGAAGCATGAACTTCGAGTTGGGGGTTGCAGGATTTCAGCAGCTGATCGGTTCATGGCTGTACAGCAAGCAGCATATGCAGTGCTCATTGGAGGCCTTGCGACTGCAAGTCTGCACAGGCCCACACAATGCAACCACGCAGAGGCCCATGAGCACACCTCCTTCCGCTGGCCCATAGTTGAAAGTCGCTATGTGAATTTTTCATCACCAGTTCTTCCCCATCATCGTTGTACCCCGGTCCAACCAACGCAAAATTGCGATCTAGCAATGTCCCCGACTTGCAGAACTGTGTTGCCCAGTCAAACACGATTGCATCATTTATGCGTCGACCGCGCCAGAAGTTGATGGCGTATACAATGAGCAGAAGCAAGAAGAACGCTTCCGGATAGTACGTCTCCGGTGCTTGCAGCTTGAACGCGGCTGGGGCGCGCTTTCTGCCCATCAGCGGCTTGAGAAAATCTTCATGAGAATGAGGCCTTCTCTCATGCTCGAACGCATCTTCATCAAAGTCTGACACTGCTTGCGAGATCACAGCGCCTACGAACGTGCCCAGGACATGCCACACAAAGAGACATCCCAAACTATACATCGATCCAAACTCAACGTAAGAACTAGCTATTTGTGTAGGCCCATGCCCCTAGGACTGATGGGCTGATCTAGGCGTTCCTGTGCCAGGAGGCTACGTTGACATCGGTCTGTGAACGGACGCCATGGGAGATCACACGCAGTAGTCAGGTCGCTAGAGACTATGCTGGATGATCCGTTGCGCGCCAGCTGATTCGTGATCGCAACAGCACCTGTGGCACGACGGGCGTCGACCGCGTTGGCCACTGGCTGCAGCTGTGCGCACATGCGCTTGAAATATTGCTAGAGCTGTTGGAAACAACACGCCATCACGTGGCCATGGCAGACTGTTGACATAGCCTATGTGGTCATTTCTGATACCATTGGACAAGCATTGAGCTCTGTGACCGTTTCCGCACGCAATTTCTTGAGCAGTCACAGCTGGTGCTGGAGAGAACACGACCGAGAAGCATAAGCAGCCATAAACCAAGCAGTTGGGCGATTTTGTCCGGCTCGATTTTGTCCGGCTCTTGCACTCGGTGCATGTTGGTACTTACTTCTGGCCCTGCCTTTGGTAACTTTCAGTGCGCTGGGGCACAGGCGGGTACAGAAGAAGCCAAACATTCGTACCACAGCACGTCATCGTGGTCTTATCAAGAGTTCAGATAAGCTCCGGTAGCCACAGCTGATGCTTCTGTCCCGTCTCAGAGTAATATCTCCTGGTAGATATTTATAGGTATAGACATTTACAGGCTACACGGCTGTCGTGGTCCGTACTCGGTGCATCACTGGCTGTCGTGGTCCGTACTCGGTGCAACACAGTATCCACGCAGGCCGGCTGCCTCCGGGAATGACGTAGGCACGAGGCTTGAAGAGAGCAATGATTTACACTCAAATGTCTGCGGGTTATTCATCGAACTGATGGGCCCGTTCCATCCAAGACGACGAATGGCGGAGGGACTCAGTCGATATTATGTTTGTGGCTCTAGCATGAACGACGTCTGTGTGACGAAGTTTTGGTATGTATCGAACTCATCAGACACGCACCTGCAGGTCTTTTCCACCGCAGGAGATAGAGGCTTCGGCGACACTGGCCCGTCTGGTCATCAGCACCGTCTGGTCAAGCAGTCCGCGGGGCAACATTGACCAAATGCACCTGCCCTCATCCGCAGCACGGCCTTGCGAGAGATGTAAGTAAGGGACTGGTCTACTCTGGAGGTGTCATGTCCCGCGTGCTGGGGTGCGGAACTGTTTGTGAGGGAGGCATTGTGTGCGTGGGCGTGTCGGGCTTTGATTTGGGTGTGCCGTGTTCCGCGGAATTCCGGTGGTGGTGCAGGCGGTGCTACCTGCCCCCTCAACTTCCTTGTGACACATCACACCAAGTCGTACAGCCCCCAGCAGTCATGGGTGTATCGGCAACCGGTAGGATAGCTGCATGCTCGCTTCTGCGCGCCGTGGCTGCTGGGCGATGCGAGCTGGTGGGTCAGAGTAGCCAGAGTGACACCTGCGCTATCACAAACCAACCATGTCATCGAAATTCTGGCAGCTGAACTGTTGATTGCGGATGCACTCATTGCGTGCTGTTTGTGAAGGCCCTGACATCACATGCATGGTTGGAATGGCTTTGCTAGCGCGCGCGTTCTTCACGCATGTGTTCAATAATCCGTGTACAAGGCCTTGCAAGACTATGCCCTCGCAGCACTGAGAGGCTGCATCAAGTATCTCTGGTCTGTTGGTAGAGTTATGTGACGGAGTTCGTGCATGGGTTATGGCAGCGGCTCTAAATGGCGTTCAGTACTCGAACGCATGGTCAGCGACGCTAGCCGGTCAGGATTGGCCATGTGATGGCAATTCCGCGTGCCATCACACACCGTAACACTATGATATTTGGTTGTTGCTATACAATCATATGTGTATCCAGTTCATGCCGGTTTTTGGAGCCGAGGCGTATCTGAACCGAGAGCCGGTGCTTGTGCCCGGACACGGCGGTGCAGCTTCTGCATTTGCTCCACTATGCATAGATATGCTACAATCGAGTAGAATTCGTTGTCAGATAAGAAGCGGCCTGTCGTAATGGATCAACTCTTTTCACAGAGGGACGCATCTGCCGCGCTTTTGGTAAACGAAGCAGCAAATGACGATGCAATGCAACGAAGGCTGCATTCGATCGAAGGTACGCTGCTCGCCCTGTGGTGATCATGCGGCTTGTGTTCGGACCACTTTGTGCACCTTGCACAAGCTTCATCCGTACGTGACAGTCCAAAGCTGCGTCAACCCAGCGCGTTACGCATGACATGTGGCTCCAAGACGTGTCTAAGCTAGAGCTAATCATGAGAGACGCCCGTGGGCCTTTCTCTGGCCCCGTGTTCTATGTCACCGATGTTTCGGGATGCAGGCGAGCAAACGGCATCCACATCACATCCAGGGCAACCGCAAATAAACGCTTCAAACCCGTTGCTCTCACCATCCACAGATGGTGGGCACGCAACGCTGGACTTGCAGCAGAACAGCTTGACAGATGATGAGGACCCCAGCCAGGCCACAGCGACGCAGAGGCCGCCAGCACCTCCAGAGCAGAATCTAGTGATAGTATCGAATCGTCTGCCAATAAATGCAACATGGGACAACGTCACACAGCAGTGGGCACTGCCTGTGAGCTCTGGCGGGCTGGTATCTGCTCTCATGGGAGTTGGCAATGTGCGTTCCTAGCACATCCGTGCATCAGCACTTACGTCTTAGCACCAGTGCCAGTGCATTTTTACCTGCTGAACCTTTTCTGGGGCCATTTTCGTGCATGGCTGGCCCTTGTAGCGCATGTTGTGTACCCCCAACCCATGTGACAGCCACACCGTTCCCTGCAGCACAGCCATTCCAGTGTGTATACCATCCAATTTGAATCACGCAGCTTTATAGCCTATCTGCATCCACCTCAGCTCCGCTTGCGGTGGAGGCTGGCAAGCTACATCCCAGGAAGCTGTACCATTGTGCCTCCACAGCCATATGCCAACAGCTGCAACCTCTGGGCCATACCGTGTGCAATGCCACTTGCCCAGTGTACACAGGGACACTATTGTCTTACACAGAGCCAGACCAGCGCTGCTGCTTCGAGGCTGCACAAACATTTGGCTCAACCACACTCTGAGGCAGCTGCAATTTGAAGGGAGGCCTGAATTGGGGGAAAGGTTACTCCCACAGTGCACCACAGCGTCACCTCCACCACCATTGCCACTTCCCGCCACTAGCATCCACCAGCATTCACGGCGTCTGACCACGCCTGTACACAGGAGAAGATGCGTAAGCGTAGACAACCCCAACGATGTGCCACCACTCGTTTCCTGTGGCACCGCACACTCCGCACCACACCTGAAACTGTAACACAACTGAAACCGCCAAGCAGATCAGATTGCTGTGCCAGATTGTTCCCCTCGCCTCTTGGATGCTTTGGTCGCCCATGTCCCCGGTGCCCCACCCCGTGTCACATCTCACCATCTGCCATGCCTCTGCCAGGCGGCTGAGTGTCCACCTGTGTCCTCAGCCCTTTCTTTCCCCCACAGTTGCACCCGCGGGCCCGCAACACTGCTCTCAAGAAACAGACAACGAACTGCTTCCGCAAAAATGCATGCTGATGCTCACCTGCTGGGTAGGTAGCACCACATGCACCACAGGACACGTTCGGCGAGGCAGGTAGAACCGCAGGAACCGCACGCACGACATAAACAGCGCAACCTGCACGCGCAAGCCACCGCCGTCGCTCAACGCATGTGTGCGTGTGTGTGTGCAGCACACGACCCGGTGGGTCGGGTGGCCGGGGTCGTGCATCCCGGAGGGCGAAGCCCGCGACGGCATCACCGCGTTGCTGCGGGAGCGCCACGCGAGCGAGCCCGTCTGGGTGCCGAAGGACACGCTGGACCTCTACTACAACGGCTTCTGCAATGCGGTGCTCTGGCAGCTTTTCCACTACGTGCCGGTCCAGATGGACTTCCGGCTCGCGGAGGCGCCGACGCTGCAGCAGGAGTGGGCGGCGTACCAGGCCGCGAACGAGATGTTTGCGGACGCCGTGTTAGAGGGCTACCATGACGGGGAGGTCGTGTGGATCCAGGACTACCACCTGATGCTGCTGCCGGACATCCTGAAGCAGCGGCGGCCGACGATGAAGGTGCGGCGGCCGTGCCGCGGCAGCGCTTCTGCTGTGTTGTCAGCAGACTTCTAAGTATGGGGGCCCTGTGACGTATACATGCATGGTTGCGGACCGGGCCGAGCATGCGCCGGCTCGTGAGACGTGCCCCACCCGACATGCCGCGGGCACTGACCTGTGGAAACCCCCACCCCCACCCCGGCCCTCGACACCACAGCGCAGACTTCACCGCATCACTCGCAAAAGCAGTTCTCCTTTTCTTTTCCAGAGGGTGTTGGCGGTGCGGTGCAGGTCGGCTTCTTCCTCCACACGCCCTTCCCCTCGAGCGAGATCTACCGCACACTGCCGTTCCGCGAGGAGCTGCTGCGCGGTGTGCTCAAGGCCGACCTCATCGGCTTCCACACGTACGACTACGTGCGCCACTTCATCTCGAGTTGCACCCGCGTGCTCGGCCTCGAGGGCAACCCGTATGGCGTCGAGGAGAACGGCGCCCTCACGCGCGTCGCCGCCTTCCCCATCGGCATCAACCCCCTCAAGTTCGAGACGGCGCTGAAGGAGGCCGACGTCGCGCAGCATGTCGGGTACCTCAAGCACCGGTGCGAATACTGTCGTCGCGCCTGAGTCATATTGTTGCTCTTGAGCGGTTGATTTATCTGTGCTGTTCGGGTGACTGGTACCAAAAGAACCCCCACAAGGCGGTCGCGGAGCTGCCGTAGTATTCCGTGGGTTTGGGTGTCTGCTGTGCGGGTGCATGTGTGCATCGACGGGGTGGCCGGGCGCACTGGTAGCGCCCTGGAATCTGTGGGGCGGACAGTGCATGCACGTGCGCGTATCGTGGAGTGCCCCTGCTGTGGTGGCACGCATGCTGTGGCGGTGGTGTGGGGCTCCTCCCGGCGTGTCCTGCATGAGCGCGGGCTGTGCATCCCACACGCATTCCTCACGCGCCAGGCTCGCACTTGCGCCGCCGCCTGACCTGCTGCGCTCTCGTGAAGCAGCAGCGCAGGTTGCGGCCGCAATCTGGAACACGCGACGGCGCTCAATCGCCTCTTGTGTCTCTGGTCGTCACGCTCGTGTCGTCTATGCTGATGGAGTTGATGCTGATGCTGGGTATTAGGGTGTTGCCGTCCACCCCTTCTACCGCACTCACCCTCTGCCGGACCCTCTTTGAGCTCGAGTTGTTGCTGTTTGTGGTGCCAGCCATAGTTTATGAGACGCTGAGGCCGGCCCGGGGTGCAGATACGCCGGGCTGAAGGTGATGCTGGGGGTCGACCGCCTCGACATGATCAAGGGCATCCCGCAGAAGCTGCTCGCGTTTGAGAAGTTCCTCGAGGAGTATAGCGAGTGGCGGGACAAGGTCGTGCTCGTGCAGATCGCGGTGCCGAGCCGCCTCGACGTGCCGGAGTACCAGCAGCTGCGGTCACAGGTCCACGAGATCGTCGGCCGCATCAACGGCACGCCCCCGCATCCTCTGTCACATGCACCGTAGCACTCTGCTCTGCTGAGAAGTGCTCTGCCGTGCAATGGGTCCGAGCTCTTGTGCTCTGTGCAACATCTCCCTCCCCCCCCCCCCGCCCCCGGGGTGGTGACATGCTGTCCACTCTCTGCCGCACGTCTCTGTGCTGACTGCGCTCATCGCTCGATTGTGCGCATCGCCGACGTCTACCCGAGGTCTGGACACGTCCTTTGCCACAGCACCGACAGCGCATCTCGCATTCACCTCTCTTGATCTTCAAACCATCCTCTCGCTCGAAGCGATATCACGCTGAGCGCTTCGCGGTGAAGTTCACACCGCCCCCTGCGCTCCTGCAGGCCGCTTCGGCACGCTGACGCACGTCCCGATTCACCACCTCGACCGCAAGCTCTCGTTCAAGGAGCTGTGCGCGTTGTACGCAATCACCGACGTCGCGCTCATCACCTCCCTCCGCGACGGCATGAACCTCGTCAGCTACGAGTTCGTGGCGTGCCAGGCCGAGAACCACGGCGTGCTCGTGCTGAGCGAGTTTGCGGGGGCCGCGCAGTCCCTCGGCGCCGGCTCCATCCTCGTCAACCCGTGGAACATCGACGACATGACGACCGCGATCCACGTGGTGCGTGCCGCCACCTGCCCTTGCAGCAATAAGTGCTTTTTGCGGCGCGCATTTGTAGTATGCGATCGTGCTCTGCAGTGTTGTGGACCAAGCACTTGTTCTCTGTTGAAGGACTGCGGAACATGTGGTGTGGCCCCCCCTACGCCTGGTGCAGTGGGGTGCTCTCTACGTAGCGTTCTGACGCGCTCGACTCGTTTGGCACTCATCGCGAGCATTTGCGGTACGGCGTGGTGTGAGGGGCATTGACTGCCCTGCTCTGTGCTGCGCGTCTCGGATGCGTCCCTGCAAATGAAACGTAGCTGAGGTGCGCTCAGCGTACTGTACAGCACCCTGCTGGGCGGCGACTTGCCGTGCGAGATCGAGATCGCGCATGGACAGGAGAGTTCCCCAGCCTCACACACGGTGCTCCGCATCTGACATTTGATTACCGTGTCACGTGGTCCATTCCTGCTTTCTTTCCGCTACCGCATGATCGCTGCATTCCTTGGCGTGCAGTGCATGCAACCAATGCATATGTGCACTCGCAGGCCGTCGGCATGTCGCCGCAGACGCGCAAACGGCTGTGGAAGTCCAACTTCCAGCACGTCTCGGTGCACACGGCGCAGACGTGGGGCGACCACTTCCTCATGGAGCTGCACGAGACGTGCGCGAGCGCGCAGAACCACAACACGCGGCATCCGCCGCCGCTGCAGCTTGACGCCATCGCCGCCGCCGCCGCCGGCACGCAGCGGCGGCTCATCGTGCTCGGGTACAACGCCGCGCTCAAGGCGGTGTCAGTGGCCAAGGGGCCACAGCTCCGGTTTGACAGGCTGCAGTCCGGGACCAGCCGCACCACGTGCGTGCCCGGGCCTGCAGCTGCCCTTTCCCTGCAAACCAGTGCCGCGAACATCAATGCATCGCTGTTGTCCGCTGTGACCATGTGCTGGCGCTGTAGAGACCAAGTGCTGGGAAGCTCTACGCACTCACAGTGAGCCGTGCATGCCCACCACCTGCCTCGTGCATCGCATGGCAAGGGGCACAAACCGGTCGGCATGCTTCTCAGCTCGTCCGGCCCAACGCGCCGCAGTGCTTGCTGTTGTTAACATGTTGCGCCTGTGATGCACCGAACCTGCGCACACGACCGGATGTGATACGCTGCCACTGCTGCATCGTCCCGCGCAGTGCACCGACCCCCACGGTCTCGGTCCGCCGCGGCCACCGCCGACCCCACCGTCCCCCCGCAGGGCGCATTTCGCCACCTCCAGCCGCGCACCCCCTCCCGTCGCCGTGTGCTGTGACTCAGCATGCTGCGCGCTGTGCAGGGTGGACAGCGAGATCATGCAGATGCTGCGGCTGCTGGCCGCCGACTCGGCGAACGTGATTGTCATCATCTCCGGCGCGACCGCCGCCAAGCTCTGCGCGGCCTTCGCGTCACTGCTGCAGCACAACAACGTGTGGCTTGCGGCAGAGAACGGCACCTTCATGCGGCCGCCGCCCGCCCTCTGGGAGGCCTTCTCCGTCGCCGAGGGCTCCGAGTGGGTCACGCTGTACGAGAACCTCAACTTCTCGTGGGTCAAGAGCGTCGAGCAGGTGCGCACGCATGAGGTGCATGTATGCGCAAACGGCTGCACCTGAAGCCACCTTCAGCAGCGGCTTGCCCTGCACAGCTGAGCGTGCAAACGCCGCAGCTGCGGCCGTTGCCGTGAGGACCGATGCGGCCGTCCGGGGCGGGCGGCGCGTGAAAACCCACATGTGCGTGTGTGTCCGCGTGTGCGCTTGAACATTCGAGTTCTTCAGCACGCCCACGCTTACAGCACCAGGACCCCCCCCCCCCCCCCATACATGTGCATGCGTGCAGGTGTTTGAGTACTTCAGCACGCGCACGCCGCGCAGCGTCGTCGAGACGCGCGAGACGAGCGTCGTATGGAACTACAAGCTCGCGGACTACGAATTCGGCAAGAGCCAGGCGCAGGACATGCTGCAGCATCTGCTGACGAGCGCGATCGGCAAGAGCAGCGTGGACGTCGTGCGCGGCGCGCGGTCCCTCGAGGTGCGGGTGTACGGCGTCAACAAGGGCATCTCGATGAGCCGCGTCATCGACAGCATGTCATGGATCCTCGGGCCGCACGCGGTCGCGTTCGACCTGGTCCTCTGCATCGGCCACTTCATGCCGCGGGACGAGAGCATCTTCTCCTACTTCGAAGGTGCTCCCCTCCGCCTTTCCATCCTTGAAACAATGTACAGTAAAGTCAATCAAGTAGGTGTGGATTTGTGTAGCCGTGTGCGGCTGCGTAATGCAGCGTGTGGCTCACGCACTCGTGCAATGCTATCTCGATGCCACCAGCAGAGGCGTCCGTTCATCATCTGCGAACGTGAATCTGCGGCCGTGCGTCCGCGCGCGCGAGATCATTCGGTGTTTCGCGTGTGCGGAATGTGTTGCCACCGTGTGTGTGCTGTGTGGAGGTGGGACGTGTCGCCGTGAGGTGCAGGGAAGGACATCGTGAACGTGGACGCGAGCGGTGTGAGCCGCGACTTCCCGTCCGCAGGCACCGCCGTTGCTGACGTCCTTGCCAATATCAACCCTGGCATGCAGCCGGCAGCCGACCCGGCCGCGGAACCGCCCCCGGCGGCACACGTGCCGCGGTCACGGGTGCCGTCCCTCGGCTCCCGCGCCGTCTCGCACATATGGACGGTTGACAGCTTTGACGAGTCCGCGGGGGTGCCCGCAGACCGGGCGACGTGGGGCGGCGGCGCGAGCATGCATCATAGCAGAGAGGTGCGGCCACACTGCGGCATATCACTGTGCCGGTGCTGTCATGCTCAGCGGCGCCTCCCCATGCCCCGCTATGGTTCATATTCCCACACCTACTGTTGCCCCAGCACCAGTGTCAGCTCGTTCGATGTCCCAGCTGGAACATGATAGCAGGCTGCCATGCAGGACGTACGCCGTGTTGTTGGCACCTCCCCGCCGCGCCCAGACTCCCCCACATCCCCGACTATCCCCCCGCCCGTCGCGCGCGACGCGCCCAACCCCGGGCCGCTTCAGCGGCCCCTCACGCGCTCCCGCAGCTCCCTCGCGCACGCGCCGGCTGTTCCGTTCCCGCCCAGCCGCATCGCTTCCCCGCAGTTCCCGAACACCAGCGTCCCCGGCGGCCTCGTCGTCGCGATGCATGAGCCGCGCATGGTGCCGATCCCTCGGGGCCTGCCGGGCGGCCCCGCGTCGGCCGCGATGCGGGAGTGCGAGGTGTTTGGGGTGTCGCCGTCAGGGTACGCCACGCTGCGCGCTGGGCAGGCGAGCGGGTGGACCGGCGCGGCGGCGCAGGACGCGCGCATGCATGCACTCGAGCGCCGCTCGGCGTCAGGGTCGCTGTATCAGGAAGCGGTGCGGGACCTCTTCATGGGCATCGTAGAGCACAGAAAGCGTTGCCCTTTGTGCGGCTTCTGGCCGCCACACAGCCGAACCCCCATGCCTCCCTGTCGTTGCCAATTCCTTCGCCGAGAAGTTAACACAGCACACAGCGCGTGTCACACAGCACAAAGCGCGCGTCGCGCAGCACAAGCGCACTGTGGGGTGTCTGTTCGTTCATCCACGCATCGTGCAGTCTGCTCGTTGTCGCGAAATGATGATGGAACATACATGGTGGCTAGAGGTGTGAAATGTAGCTGAGGCAGACGGGGCTGTGGTGTGCAGGCGACGTCGGGCAGCGGCACGCCCAAGGCCGGCAACGTGCAGCTGCGGGTGTTCCCGCCGGCCCACCTCTTCACCGTCACCATGGGCCGCTCCCGCAGCCTGGCGCGCTTCTTCACTGAGGTGCGCTGGCCCCCGCCCCTCCACAAGTACACTTCACTTCCAGTCAGGACTCGTTTTCTGTCCTGAGGAGACTTTTCGGCTTCACGGCTACGAACCCCCTCGATCGTTTGTATTTTGTCTTTCCACTTCAGATCGTTCTGCGGGCGCCTCCGTCGCTCATGTCGGCAAGCGAGTCGGTATGAGGGTGCTCTCCCCATGTCCTCGGCAGGCATCAGTTGCTAAATGTTCAGGTTCTCTGTATCTTGGTGATATCCGTAGGGAACTTGTTAATTTTTTATGGTCCATCGCTCCAGATTCTCCTGCCTCAGCCATCGCCTGGTGCCACAAGGACGCTCCCAACGCCCGTTGCGATCACGGTGCTTAACGGCTCTCCAAATCATGTGCTTCCCCTCTGCAGGGTTCCGAGATGGTTGCGCAGATCCTACGGGCGATCGTCAATCCTGAACAGTACCAATGCTCAGGTGTGTCCATTGCTGTCGTCCCTGATTTGTTGTACTTAGTCCGTCCAATGATGATGCTTCGGAGAGGTGAAGCAGATGCGGTCGTGATGGCTCAGCATATTATGCACACCCGGCATGCTGACGTGGTGCCACCCCAAACTGCTAAGTGTATATCGGTCACAGCAAAGCGCCGGCCGTGGCACGTGATTTTTTTTGGGCTGTGAGTGCCGAGGTTGTACAGGGGAGACTGGAGCGACGCCTCAGGGTGCACCGGGGGACGCGAGTGCCGCAGACCCGGCAGGGTTGGCGCCGCTGCACGAGGCGCCACCTGCCGCCACTGTGCCCCCCGACACGGAAGTGGCTGCGGCAGCCGACCTGCTGCTGCGCGGGGACCACGCCAGCCGGTGCGTGCACATCACACACCACACACCACACAGCATTCGCTCAGGCTGTGTGCTCAAAGCGCACGCTGTTCTGTTGCTTTGCCGGTGGCGCATGCATGGGCTGCAGTCCTTGCGGGGGCGTGTCGAATGGACGGCGCGCTGTGGCTGCTTGCCAACAGTCTACGCAGCAGGCGGAGCTGCTGGGCGTGCTGAGGAGGTGTGTGACGGTGGCAGCAGGAGGGTCGCCGAGTGGCTGACGAGGCCTGCTGCGAGTGCGGCTGTGTTTCCGCACATGCCACCCTACTGCAGAACGTATCTTTCCCGTTCCCGCTTGTAGCCTGCTCCGCTTCTAGCATCCTACAGTGCACTGTGAGCAGCGCATGCTCTCCTCTACATGCCAGCAGGTCACGCGCGGGTGTGTCTGCAGGCTGAACGTCCGATCGCTGGCAACAGACGCCGCACAGGGGGAGCGCGCCCCAAGCTTAAGCGGCAGCGCCACGTCAACCACGCGGCTACAGGTTGCGCAGACGCTGATGGATGTTTGCGACTCGTACGACAGCGCCACCTCACTCGTTGCTCACGCCGCCGTGGCCACAGCGCCCGCCGCGACCGCGACTGCGGCAAGCAATGCCGCCGATGCCGTCGTGGCGCGCATCGCCGGGACGGCCCGTGCGGCAATGGAGGGCCGCAAGAGCCTCAGCACCGGCGCGCCGCCGCCGACATCCCTCTCCTCGATGTCGCTGCAGCGCGGCAGCGGCACACACAGTCCGGTTCCATTCGGGTCGCGGGTGAATCAGTCCGCTCCGGCGGCGCTGACTGCGGCGCAGCCGCTCGTCACCGCGGCCGCGGCTGTAGCCGCAGCCACCGCTGCGGCTGCGCCGCAGGGCGGCGCGGCGGCCGCCGCGCCGCCGGAGGCAGAGGCAGACACGCCGCCGTCGACGGTGCGTCTTCGGCGCTCCGAGTTCGCCGACGCGTCGCCAAACCCCGGCGGATTCGGTAGCCCGGTCAGCCCACGTCAGCGGCCTCCGCGGCGGTCCCTCAGCAGCTCGGGCATACCACACGACTTGGGCGGCGGGGACGGCGGCCGGCCCATGCGGCCCATGGTCGGCGTGCGTTCGTGGGAGCCCCGCGCACATTCGATGCAGCTGTCCGCGCAGATGACGGCGGCGGCGCGGGGCAAGCCCGGCGACGACCGCTCGACGCTGTTTGACGCGATGGGCCGGCCGGTTCCGCTGGCGCACGCGTACTCCACAGCCGCCGCTGACGCGCCGGCGAGCGTCGCGCGGCGCTCCAGTCTACGGGTGCCGTTCGGCCGGGGGGAGTCCGCGGTCGACCACTCCTTCGAGTCCACTTACGCACCAGGTACCCCCAGCCTGAGCCTACTTGCTGTTGCTGCCTGTGCATTACTATGGGTCAGATGCATTACAACGGCAGTAATTTAATCTGCAGTCATCAACGCAGACCCCCCTACGCACCAGTGGTCACGCACTCATCCCGCCGCCCGCTTGGTTTCGCTCTGCTGTTCTATTGTCGCATCGGCATCGTGGTCGCAAATCCTGCGTCGGCTTTCCGCTTGCCGCCGTGCCACTCCACCATCCACCTGTGTTCACGGTTGGAATGCCCTACACCGTCTGGCCTGCCCGCGGTTGGCAACCCTGTGTGACCTCATGCAGAGTACCTGCCCGGCCTGTCGTCGCTGCCGCTGCCGCATGTGATTCTGCCCGGCATCCGCTCGGAGGGAGACCTCCTGGCGCTGACCGAGCCGCGCGGCAACCGCATGGCCAGCTTCGACCTCACGCCACAGTACCGGTGCGCTCCCGCCCCGCGCTCCCATGCACTGGGACACGCAGCACGCGCACTGTGTAGCTGCCGTGGTCTTGCTGCTGTGGTTTGCATGTATAGCCCAGTACCCTGTCTTGGATATTGGCGCCTCGTGCTGTGGCGACCTCCACCATCACATTGCACAGGTCACGGGCGCAGGTATGCTAATCCGTCAACGTCTTGCAACACAGCCGCCGCCGTCTCAGGCACCGTGAGCGCGCTTCCATGCATGCCACCCATGCATTCAGGTCCGTGCGTGCGGCCACGGCCCGGCAGCTGCAGCTGCGGCAGGCGGTGTCGATGGGGAGCTCCGCACCGGGCGCGCATGCATGCGTGTCCCTCGCGGAGCACGCGGGCGAGGAGGACCCTTACACCACGCAGCATGCACAGCACATACTCCCGTCGGAGCGCAGCGCGGCGACCGCACGGTCGTCCGGCGTGAGCACCGGGACGGAAACCGGGAGCTCTGCGTCGAGTTATCTCCGCAGTCGTGCGCGGGGCGACAGCGCGATGAGCCGGCTCGGAGTCTCGATGGACGGCAGCGCGGCCGCGCGGAGCAGCGCGAGCGACCGCGGCTACGGGGGCCGCGCAGTCGCGGCGGCGGCAGCAGGTGGAGAGGTCACGGCGGACACCGGGCTGGACTTTGTGCTCGCGAACCCCGGCCGGATCGTGACGCAGGTGCCGGCAGGGGTCCTCCGGGAGGGCACCCGGCCGGTGCCGGTGCCGAGGTCTCACGCGATTTCGGATCTCCAGGTGGACGCGGTGCCGTTTGTGCCGCCTAACACGTGAGGCGTGTCAGATGGTGTGTGGGGGAGCATTCGCTCAACACGCACGAGAAAGCACACCCCACACAGATCCCGGGTGTGTGGGTGTGGTGCGGCACAGTATAGAAATTCTGTGATGGAGTTCCGGGTGGGTAGGAGGGCCGGGCAGGGTGACAGGGAGTTCATGCCGCGGCCGCACAGGGCGGCATGTATGGAGGCATCTGTAATGCGACCTTCACCAACTCGGCGGCGAGCAGCCATGCATGTTGCGCGATGTCAATCTGCAGCTATGTCGTGCTACAGCACTGCCGCTGCTCGAGTCCTAACCGCATGCATGGACACCGTCGGCCGCATCAGCATGGCTGGCAAAAGTACTCATCGGCTGCCCCTGGGGTTGGGAGGGGGCGGTGGTCCACAAACAAACACCTGTACTGAGGATCGGGTGACCGGCGGTAGTCAGTGCAGGCGTCACCTGATTGACGAGTGAGGAAGTTCTCCTGTGTGACACATCCACGCGGTTTCTAGTCATGAGTTGTCCTCTACATGAGCGTAGCGGGGCATCTGTCCAACGTTTGCTGAGCTCCCTGTGAACTGGGAGGGGCGCCGTGTTCCAACTGCAAATCAAAAGTTGCAATGACAACGGGCGGGCCCGGCTGCCCATCTGTGAACGTGCTCGGATGCACAGCACAGCTTGCGTCTGCGGCGCTGCCTGTATCATTGCCGCTGTCCTTGTGACACAGAGATGGGCAACAACTCAGTCATTGGCCGGGACGGAGCAGTCAGGTCTGCTTTATGAGCACATCGCATCATATCCACCTGCGCTGGAACCTCTGCTCAAGGGCGCAAACAGGCTTTGCGAACAGGCCTGATGCACATGCAGTCGTCTCATGTGTGTGTCGGGCCTAGGCAGGCAGGCAGGTGTCCATGTATATGCCTCCTCGGTGGATGCCTAACGCCGCCGTCCTCCGTTGCATGTGTGAACCCAGTCATCCGGAGTCAACAATGTGCAGATTCTGCGTAGTCAAAGGATCAGATCAGGCAGCTCGGTGATGTTCTGCAACTGCTGTGTTCGGCTGTGTCATTGCAGGGACGTTGCAGTCCTCACAAAGGTGTGGTAACAGGAGAGCTGGCAGGCCTCTGGCGCTCCACGCATACGGCACGCCTGGAACAGAGGCTGTGCCGAACATGGAGCACCGGCCGTTTGGCAATTCTGTTGCTGTGCGGGCGCACTGTTTCCAGCACTGCAGCAGCATTAGCACAGGCTGATTCATCAACACAGCAAGGCGTACAGCTGTGCAGCAGTCACAAGCAGCCAAAGTAGCTTGCCAAATAAAGTAAATGTACATATAACGTTTCTTGGCCGTATCTTGAAGAGGACATTGACAACTTGTGATGAGGTCGGGCTGTGCATGGGTGGGCTCAGAGTCCTTGGTGTTGCATGATTGGCTACACCTGATTCCTGTCCTCTGCTGAGCACGCTCCAATGGTGAGTGCTGTGGACGCTTAGTACCCAGCCTAGCTCAGCAGACTCTGTCGTGCGCGTGGCTCAAGCCCTGCCTGAGCTCCGACACACATGGCGGACCGACCAAGCAGTGTCTGGTCTCTTACAGTCTGCTGACCGTCCGCGTGTCGCTGAAGCACAAGTTCAGAAGTAGTGAGTACAGGTTGATCAAGCAAAAGCATGCATCATGTCGGGAATGTGTGCATAGGAGCGAAAAAGGGTTAGTAATTGTCAACACCCTCGCAGTGTGCCTGTTGCCGCTGCTTTGCAGGGACGTCAGCCTGCCCAGACGGCAGGCAGCGACATCTGAGGCACATTAGGTTCCTCGATCAGGTGCATGGCAGTCGTGGTACGTGCGCTTACATCGACGCCTGCCAGCAATCGTCTTCTGTGGCCTGCTGCATCACTTCGGGAAGCGGTTGGCATACACTTCATCACGTGGGACACAGGAGGTGTGATAGGAGCTTTGAAAATTTGCAGGAGATCCCATTTCAATCGATCCAAGGCCCTGAACTGATTCGTTTGGCGCGGGACCAGCCACTGCAGCGCACATGGCACCTAGGACAGCTTCTTGTCAACGTGAGCACCACCCCGACCTCGGGCTTTGCCTCGATCAGCGCAGGGAAGGTGCCTCAGTGGTGTGGCTGTGTGAAGAGGTACAGCTCACAGTGTTTACAGAACACAAGGCTGATCGCTGGGCTGATTACTCGGCCTGAAATTGCAGCCCATGCATATCGCACGACCTGTAGTCGAACTTCTGCCTGAACAGGGCCTGCCCACTCCCGCTGCGGCCCAAGTGTACGCGCCCCCTAGCCTAACATAAACAGATTCACTGGTGTGCTAATGTGCAGCGGCCAGTTTGGGGTGCGTGATGGAGGGGGGAATGCCATATGTCGATAGCGCTACCACCGGCGTTGGTGACGAGGACACCGGTATACCGCGGGTGGTTTCACTCTTGCATATTGCACGCGACTGCACGCCACATGCTGGCGGACCGCAACTCGCTACTTTGCAGGGCCGCATACAAAAGCTTGGCATCGATACGGGTGCGAACGATACGCTGCACCTCCATCTCACTCAACTCGAACAAGTGCTGCTCTGACTGTTAGCTGTGGCTGTAAACATGGAGATCCCTGTTGTGTACGGAACTACTGGGAGCATTTCCGCCCTGCTCGATGGCGCTATCTCCCGGGATTTCATCAATAATTTGACAGACATTGGGGGCAAGTGCGTCGCGGAGTATGTCTGGATTGGCGGTACTGGCCAGGATCTTCGCTCCAAGGCTAGGTGTGACCCAGTCTGCGCCAGCATGAGCATCCTACCGTGTTAACAGTGGTTATGGGGCTGTTTGGTCAGGCTAGATGTGCGCTGGCCGCAGCAGAGCAAAGGTGGGATGTGATGCAGTGCGGAGTGTGTCGACTGCGCGATGCGTTGGCCGACATCGTTGCCCGCCCGACCAAGGCACCGAATGACAATTCAACCTGACACAGAAACCCTCACTGGATTGTTTAGTGCCCGTTTTCCTTGGTGGTGGCGTCAACGTGTCGCAGGTCTGGCAGTGGGCCGACTCGACATACAGTATCGCCGCGGGCAGCGTCTGCAACAATCTAACTTGCCGAGTAGTAATATGAAACTTTTTCTGGCGCATGTATCCCAAATTGTTTCGTCGCTATGCTCTCCTGCTCTCGCCGTGTACAGTGTGGCTGGATCACCGACGCCGTGAAGTACAAGCCTTCCAACACATAGATGCACGACTCCATCACGCGTTTGCTTTACATTGCAAGATTACGTCTGCTGTTGGTGCCACACGCTCGCATGCGAGGGACAGTGCCTGAGCTCTGCCATGCGCCGTGCGAGTCGTGCCATGGCGCGCCCGTGCTAGATTTGTCATGCACCGCCTCGCCACTTGCACAGTCGAATCAAACTCAGTTCATACTACAGGACCCTCGACAAGAAGCCCGAGAAAGTGGAGGAGCTCCCCACATGGAACTACGATGGTTCCTCTACCGGTCAAGCTCCGGGAGATGACTCCGAGGTCTTCCTGATCCCGCGGGCAATCTACAAGGACCCATTCCGCGGAGGTGACAACATCCTGGTGATGTGCGACGCGTACGTGCCCCCGAAGGTCAAGGACGATGGCACCGTCGGGGAGCCAGAGGCGATTCCGACCAACACCCGAGCTGCCTGTGCCGATGCGATGAAGAAGGTCGAGGCCGAGGTGCGCACCACAGCAGCGGCTTCCCGCTAGCAAGACCTGATCAGTCCTGCCCTCCCGTGGTCACAGGTGTGGCATTGTCTGTCCTCACCGGAGCTCCGCCGAACTGTTTTCCTGAGGCCTCCCTTCAGTGCTGCTGGTCCATGCATCAGTCTACACAGCTAGGCTGCACTGCCAAGCTTGGTACATCTGGATCTTCTAGCCATACCCTGAATAGCGCCTTGACTCTTCCTGATGACTAGGGGCGCATGTGGGCTGGGCACTTGTATGCACGTTCAGGCGTTCAAGCAACAGTTTGCCACTCCCCAGAGCAGCCTCCTTCACCCAGCGAGGTTGCACGCAGCTGCCGTGCGTGCAATAGCTCAAACTCACGCACACAGATTCAAACTCACGAGTCTCTGCAGGAAACTCGCACCCCATCCATGGCTTGCCCTGCAGCTGTGTCTGCACCACGCTGTCGGCACTGGAAGAGCCTGTCATCAGCAGCCACATGTCTCCTCCAGGCTGTCCTGCCGCCAGCCTGATCGCTGCTAACGTGCGCTGATGTCTGCAGGAGCCATGGTTCGGCATCGAGCAGGAGTACACCCTCCTCGACGCCACCACGAAGTGGCCCCTCGGGTGGCCGAAGAATGGCTACCCGGGGCCGCAGGGGCCGTACTACTGCTCCGCGGGAGCGGGGTGCTCTATCGGGCGCGAGCTCGTGGAGGCGCACTACCGCGCCTGCCTCTTCGCCGGCATCAAGATCTCGGGCATCAACGCGGAGGTGATGGCGTCCCAGTGGGAGTACCAGGTCGGGCCGTGCACGGGCATCACGATGGGCGACGAGCTGTGGATGTCCAGGCACGCCCCCTCCTCTCCTGGCCCACAGCACAGCACAGCACAGCACAGCGCAGCGCTCGAACCGTCCGCGCACTCTGTCCACTCTTCATTCGGGATCTCGGTTTCGTGGTTTGCAGTGGTGTCGCGGCCTGCATGGCATCATGCGGAGGTGCGTGACCGGATGCTGCTGCGTGCATCTCGCCGAGCATGCCACGTTGCTGGCCTGACCTTCGTTCCTTCACGGTCGGGAGCCGCGGACAGGCTGTGTTGAACTCGGGCCACCGTTGTCGCTGCTGCTGTTGCTGTGTGTTGAGTGTGTGAGTGCAGCATGCGTGTCGTGCTGCTGGGTGTGCTGTGTGGTGCCTGCTGCGTGCTGTGTGCTGCGTGGTGCGCCCGTCTCCATTGCGCTGGTTTCGAACATTTGATACTTCGTGCATCCGATTAAACACAGTAATCCGTGTGCATGCTGCCTACTTGCATCGGCGCCGCCTTTTCAGCCTCATCACTGAGCTTTGTCATAGGCATTATGCACAAGTTTGCACGTGTGATCTTTGCTCCTGCTTGGTCAGAGTTTGCGCCTCAGGCATACACGTGTCAATGAAACGGCGCAATGGTTGCTCGGCTGGGTTGAGTGGTCATGGGCGCACACACATTCAACAATTGCTACTTTCTGGGCATAGCTGTGAGGCTGCAGGCCGGACAATTCAAAGCAGCGGACTCTGTTGTGCACACATCCCCCTGCCCAGCAACCTTGTTCTCAATTCGTCTGTCTAGGGGCCTGGTACACAGCCTGGGGCAAGGTGGTCAGAGACCATCACTGCAGCAAGCTTTGCTGTGCCCATTGCTAATCTGCCACCCAACAGGCCACCCCAAACACTGTCCCAGAGCACCCCACCATATCCACAGCAGAATGAGACCTGTTGACAGCTGTGACAGGGTGTTTCTGTGTAGCGAGTTCAAGTACTGAGTACACCCTAAGAGTACAGTCAGGGTGTTTGTAAGCAGGGGTAGAAGGTGCACAGTGGTCATGTGCATGATGATTATGTCATTGTAGTCCTGTTGGAGCTTGCCCTGACTCATCCTCGGCTGAGGCATGCCAAACACACTGCACTACCTGAGGTAGCAATGTGCACTGGTTGTTGCTGGTTAGCTGACGGTCACGGACAGACGCACAGCGCATGTAGCTGATGCATGCCAACACACATCATTTCCCGTGACGCCGCCATCACATCCGCCTGCGTCGAGCCTGTGGTTACGCCTGTGGTCAAGCCGCTGTATCACTTACTGTTGCTGCCTGCGTCATCGCCATGGTCCTGTGTAACACAACAACCGTGTCCACCCAGCACAGGCGTGTAAAAAAAAGTAAAAACAAACCTGTGGCGCTACCTGCCTCCGCATCTCAGCCCTGGTCAAGCCCTTGGCACACACAGCGCAGGCGCGGACGTGTGCCTGAGCAGGGATGGATCTGCGGCCCCACCGGCCCGCGTGGTGTCTGCATCGATCTCACTTTGCCCGTTGCCCTTGGCTCAAAGTCACTGACCATGCATCATGCTCCCTTGCTGGAGACTGGCACCGTCTGGGGATCGAGACGACGTTCGGGTTCTCGTATCGGATGGCACGGCTGAACAAACACACCCCCGCCAAATCCCTGCCCCTCTGCTGAGGGTTCGACAGACACACGCAGCCACGTAGTTCACCCACACCGCACGTCATCTCGAGATGTGGATTTGGGTTGAGCATCGTGTGTGGTTGCGATACCTAGGACTTGCCTTTGGGTGCTCTCGGGAGATTGCACTGGCGCATGGCTTGAGCTGTTGTGCCGTGTCTACAGGTACATTCTGTACCGCATCGGCGAGCTCTTCAACGTTGAGGTCACCCTCGACCCGAAGCCCATCCCGGGCGACTGGAACGGCGCCGGCGGCCACACCAACTACTCCACCAAAGCCACCCGCACCGCGCCCGGCGGCTACGACGAAATCGTGAAGCACTGCAAGAAGCTTGAGAAGACGCACGCCCTGCACATCGCGGAGTACGGCGAGGGCAACGAGCGCCGCCTCACCGGCAAGCACGAGGTGTGTGCAATGCATGGGGCGCATGTATGCACGTGTTTGGTCCACTGATATCGCGCCGTTCGAATGATGCAGAGGATCGCGCCTCGGGCAGTCGCCGTGCGTGTTGGTAGTTGTGCGGCGCAGGTGGTCGTGCCATCAGTGTCACCGCGTCGGGCCTCCCTGCACGTGAGCATGGTGTCATCTCGGCAGGGGCCACCGTTCGGGCCGTTGTCAGGGATACCACAGCACGCCAGGTCGCTGCCGCGCGGCGCCATCGCACGCGCATGCGTCGGCACCTGCTTGCTCTTGGTCTCGGTGCAGCTGTGTGTCGTGGAACTGAGACCTTTCCGCCGTGTTTGCGGTTGGCTGTGCGTGTTGGTGGCCGCGGCGAAGAGACGTTCGTCGTGAAGTGAACAGCGCCGAATGGTGCGGGCGTGTGCGCAAGCACACTCATGCCACACACGGCTCTTCTGCTGCCCCCACACCACTCTGCGACTCTGCACGGCCCCCGCAGCAGCCCCGTCTGCCAGAAACCCTGTGTGTGCCGTGCAGACGTCGTCGATGAACGACTACAGCTTCGGCGTCGCGAATCGCGGCTGCTCGATCCGCATCGGCCGCATGGTGCCCGTCGACAAGTGCGGCTACTACGAGGACCGCCGCCCCGCCTCCAACCTCGACCCCTACATCGTCACCCGCCTCCTCGTCGAGTCGACCCTCATCAACTAGGCCGCCTGCGCCGCCGCCGCAGCGCCGCCGTGCGACTCTGCTGTGGAGCTCTGCCATAGCGCGGCGTCGCCCGTGGCGCTGCTGCTGCAGCGTGCTGGCGCCGTGCAGGGAAGTTGGAGGCGGTGATGCGATTCGGCGCGCATCCGTGCGTCGGCCGTTGGAGGGGGCTGAGGTCAGAGATGTTTCTGCTTCAGTGGTGGCGTATGCTTGGGTGTGTGTGTGTGTTTGTGTCAAGGTTGCGCTGTACGAGAGTGCGTGTACAGCGCAGAAATGATCCAGGGGGTGGGCCCTGCTCTGCTCTGATCGGAGGGAGATGGGCGCGGTGCGTGGGGCACAGGCAGGCACGTGCGCGATGCCGGCGAAGTCCGGCTGTCCTGTGTGCGTCTCAGAAGCCCTGCAGCACAGTGCATGAGGATGGTTGTCTCTTGTGGATGGTCATTGTGCGGTGGGTGGTGTGTGGCTCTCTGGCCTGGTGTGAGTGAGCGATGGGGTGGCCCATGGGTGACTGCAGGGATGGTGCAGATCGCGCAACAGCAACAGCTTGCATGGGAGCCATGCGCCCCGAGGGCACCGCGATGCCCGTTTCTCCTATTTTGTGCTTTCTATCGGCAGTCCGGCTGTCGCTGTGGGGGGCACGTCTGTGCTCCACACAGCTCCATGGCCCTGGGCAGGGGAGGATGGTGTGCAGGGGATAGCGTGGTAGGCCGCGCTGCTTCCGCCGGAGGTGCAGTCACAGCTACGACTGTGTGTTGTCTCTAATGTTGTCCATGGACATGTGTGAAATTTTCCAGCTGGGAGCGGCCCGCGCCGGCATCTCCTGCGTGGGTGTGGCTCAGAACCGGCATCAGAAACGCACCCGTGCGGTCTGTAATTATCTGCTGCCGTGCGCCCCATTGGTGAGCTGCCATCTGATCACATGATGAGACATGCTCGTTTTGCGACGCTCGCGTGGTCCACGTGTCATTGTGTCTGCTGCATGAATGTGCCACGTCTTTTTCCTGTACCATGCCTGTCTTGCGTGTCATCAACTTGCTCCTAGAAGCACCGTCACGAGCAGGCACCTGCCTTGCAGCTGCGCCCCGTGCGGAGGAATGCCAGTTGCCACGGTTCTTCATATACTTATTCCTCTGCTCTGCCTGCAATTCTCCCAATAACACTTGCTTGAACCCTGGCGGTGGCTGAAGGACAGCATTTCTAAGAGGGTTCTTCAAATCATCTGGAACTGCGTCGCGCAAGTGCCGCGAGACCTTGGTTTCCCCACACACAGATGTGCTGCACTGCAAAGGTGGCTCGTGGGGAGACAATGCGTGGTACCACCACCTCGCCAGGAACCAGCTACAGGACGCCAGTCCTCCACATAACCTGTGCTTAATGGCTCCCTGCTCGTTTACAACTACGCAGCTCTTCCAGCGGCACATGTTGCAGCACTGCATTACTAGGCGGTTCCATCGGGACAGTGCCAGTTGCATGTTGACCTGTATGTAAGGCACAAGGTTTTGTTCGTGACCGCAAGCTGTCTGTGCTTTGGCTGCTCTGTCGAAGAGCCAGATGGGGCATATGTAGGTGATTTTTAGCCTTGACATAGGTCTTACGAAAGATGTTAGACCATGCTGATAAGCACGTGCAAGGGTGCAGCTGTATATGCTGTCAGAATATGTTCACTGGTACTTGCTCAGCCAGCCACGCTTCTGAAGGGACGCTTTGCGCCTGAGCTGCATGTCGAGCTGAGGAGAAGCCACATTCTTTTCAAGATTGATTCTTCAGGAGGTTGCAAGAAAGTGGTGGTGAAAGCTCAGGTCCGAGGGCCCGACCTCATTGCACAGTGAACTGTTCCTGTACCAAAGCAGAGTTATGTATACCATGCAGCAGAGTTATGTATACCATGCATGTACAAATGCACATGTACAAAGTCAGCTCATATCTCTGCCTGGGAGAAAGTATCCGCTGGCGCAAATGGCCATTGCCACTAGCAGCCGTTACTAATGCATACCGTGCTCCGTTCGGAGCAACCAAGTGTCACCACAGTGGCACTTACTGGCCTATACAGAATGTCACCATTGCGTCACCTCTGAATCACCCCTCGCATTCTACAATTGCATATCTGTGCAGCGGGCCAGGCTTCGGCATTTCCAGGTGCGGCGCTTGTCGGTATCACATCATCTCCACAGCCAGGGTTTGGGTTTGTGCACATGGGTGTGTGGGTGTGTGCTTTGCGGTCTGCGGATCTGTGTCTTTTGCTGCGCCGGTGCTGGGTTTTTCTTTTGGGCGTGGTGGGTTTCGCGTGCGTGGGTGTCTGTGTGTTTGCTTCGTCTGTTTGCTTCTTTCGCGGTGCTGCCCGCCTTGCTGCCTTTGTCCTTGTGACACATCATCTCCACAGCCTCAGGATCCTAGACCACCGCATCATTGGGCTGCATGCCAATTCACTGGTGACCTCTCAGACACAGGCAATCCTGCATCATGCTGCGGAGCTGTTATGTCACCCATGCATGCACACTCTTTGCATGACTGTGATTGCGGGGATGTGCAGCCACAACTCGATCGTTGTGATCAATGATGGGATAGAATACCGGACTGCAGCATCTACTAGCCTAGTAGCCACCCACCAAAAGCGAGGTATTCGCACGGCATGGTGCACGTTCCAGCGCATGACCGCTTCGCTCCTCTTCTCCCCTCTGCTGTTGTTCAGTGTCCTGTCTTCACAGGGCGGGCGTGGCCATGGTGCACCGCAAAACTGGTAGCTACAGAAATTTACAAGATAGAAAGCACGACAGTTGACTCTGCTTCACCCAGCACCATTGAACCCCACCGGTGTAGCATCGTGTAGCACCGTGTAGGGGTGTAGCACGGAACAGGCCATGCATGAGTCCCCCTCGAAGCAGGTGCAAACTACTGCCATGTCCGTCCACGTGTGCAACGCTCTTGATGAGCCCGAGGGCATGACCCAAGTTGATCTGGCCAGGAATAACGCCATCTGAGCACTGTATTCAAAACACTCGAGGCTTCCACCGCATGGCACTCGCACAAGGCCAGGCCACGCGGACTCAGTCGTGCGCTCTTGACCTTACAAACAGCTGGCTGGTATCGCTCTTACCTCCAAGATTCTGAAAGCTACAATCATATGTGGCTAATCATGCCAGAGAATGCTTTTTCAGTAGGCAGACAGTGGGGTGCCCACATGAAAATGTCAAGAACATTAATGCCCAAGTAATGTTGGCCAGCTTTCCGGCCATTGCTTTCCTCAAGTACTTGCATCCCGCGTTGAATGAAGAGTGCGTGTCAGCCAAAGCTAATTTGTGACCTGCCTCCAGGGGGAACTCTGCCTGCATTGGGCCTGGCCAGCATGCGAGGCCCTTCGAGAACTTTGATGACTGGGGTCCACTCCAAAGCCTGAGTAGAACCAAGGCTGGCACCAAGGGTGGGATGCATCTTGCGCATTGGCCTGCAATGAAACCCACTGCACTTCTGCAATATGAACTTTCATTGTGACTGCGATGCTTCTGATTCTGTGGATGGCTTGAGAAGTTGTTCCGAAATTGTGTTCGTATTCCTTGCAATGGGGTCCAAATTCCATCACAACTCTGACAAACATCTTCTCATCAACTGTTCAACAGATAGCGACTTCCCAGACATGCCCAAATTGCCCAGCGTAAGCCACCGAGCAGCACACCCAACATCCTCCTCAACCTTGTTCGTGAACAAGCAAGACTCACAGTCCTCGATCTCCCATAGCAAGGCACACCTTCTACATTCTTCATGGCACGAGAAAGAGTATGTTCCTTGCAGATGGCGTGACTTGGTTGGCGACACGCATCGAACTGGCAGTTCTTCCTTGCCAGAAGTGAAAGCAACTGACAAAAGATTGTCCATTTTGCGAGCCCGAGCACTTCCAGGCTGTGACGATCGCATAGTCGTTGAGCCATGTATGATGTCATGAGTTCCCGCGAGTTCTGCAGCTTTTGTTGCGCTGATTGGGCGGTACCGCCTGGAGGTTGTGTCGCTCTCGGTGTCCTTGAAGATGTCATGCCCTTCGATGTCGGCCAATCTCCGGGGTGAAACACTGCACCCACCGAGCTTCAGCAAACTTTCTGGATCACTGAACATCAGGCCCCAAGCAGCGGTTCCGCAACGGCGACGTCTCCTGGTTGAAAACACAGTGCGAGAAACCGACTATCCTTGTGGACGCTGCATCCAGACATCACAAGTTCAGTTTCTCTTGAAAGCGGTGGCAGTAGATGCAACATCGCGCTTTACCAAATTACTGTGCAGAACAGGGCCACCGGTACGCTTTCGGCATCGCCGCACTGCGCATCGAGGCGTCGTCATAACGTACATATGTGTCAAACTTGAAATCGGGACTGCATTTAGCAGAGTTGCATGACCACCATACATCATGCGACTATCGGAAGACGCACGCTCGAGCAGGCCGATGGCGGTCTGCAGCTGATGCGAGAGTTCGTGTTCCTGCGACCTTCAAACTTGACAGTGGGGTTGGGTCTGTTCTCTTCATGGACGCGGTCATCGTCGTCTCCGGTGTGGACGTGTTGCTCATTCGACGATCCGCCCATCCGAACACGGAGTATTCCTGACTGCCTCCCACGGGCCCTCGCACAACGACACGCCTGACTGTACCATCGCCATTAAAATATCTGGACATGTCGACGCAGCTGTAGATGCACGGTGGGAACGTTTCCAGCAACCTTAATTGTTACACTACTTCCTGTCACCACGCACACGACGACTTCATATGCAACTCTGGTGGTGTCAGAACGCGCTCTATGGCAATATATGCAGTGAAGACCCACAACCTGTCTCATGCTGCTCGGCGCAGCTGGAAAGCTGATAGTGGCGGCAGTGCGACACGCATGCGCATGAAATACTCAGCGGATGCAGGATACTGCTTTCTCTGCAAACAGCCCAATGCAAGTTTAGCAGCTCCAATAATAAATGTTTTGTCGGTATTGGCTTCGAAGGAGACGATGTGGCCACTCGCTTTGTCGAGAAACCGTTCAGACTCTGCATAATCTGTGATCCAGCGGCAAGGCTCTGTGGCGGTCCAGCAGCTATTTGCTCGCTGAGGGATGGCAGCTATTGGAGCGCCAAAGCGTGTCAATGGAAGCGGGACGTTCCAAGGTCTTCCACATCAGGATCCCACCGCTATTTGGTCTCGATTCCAAATCGATTCCGAGAGATGTCGGTCTCGATTCGCGAAACTAGCGAAGCTCCCTGAATGGGGAGGAGGTCCGTGGCAGGAGTTCTATGCTGAGGCGTTTCAGGTGCGACCGTTCCGGCCCTCACGCTGCTGCAGCGACCTTTACAGATGGCACATGTAAATATTCTCAAATGTCATTGAGAATTCGGAACTCAGATGTGGGCGATTTCAGCTCGATTGATCGTGCTCACCCACGTCTGGTGTTGGGCAGTGCACGATCAAATGAGGACGCTTACTTTCATGACGCCAGGTGCCAGCATGCGCCGAGAGCGTTGCGCAAGCCCGCGCTTTTGTATTCCACGTATCCTGATTCTGCCATGTGGCGTTGGCTTTTGAGGTGATAGTGTGAAGTTGTCTGCATTTGTCCTTGACGCTAGTCACGTACAATTGAGAGGCGCGGGCGAGAGATGCCGCTCCGCTGCACCTAGCCGAGACCACTAATGTGATCTACCACCATCTTTGAATCATTTGCAAAGGCACCGGCGGATGTTCTTGCCAGCACGCTCTGGTCTCTCACACTCGTGATCGGAGCACAGGATAACGGTTACCTGCACGCGGAACAGATAGTCAAACACAGTTTCCGAAGTTCGCCTCCACTTTGCGAGTTTAACTATCTGACATGCAGTTGATGTACGCCTGTTCTCATTTGTGCTCGTTTGAACGCGTTCGTACTGTGACGAGGCCAGTTGCTGGCACAAGCTTGCACCTCGCTGACGATCCGCTCACGCTAAATCTTCATGCTGTACGTCCTGCGCGTCACAGTCCTCCGCTGCACTGTCCTTCTGGGGTTGGCACAGCCTATACCACTGCCCTCCTGTGAGTGTCGCAAGCTAGGCCAGTCCTTTCACGTCTATGATGCGCGCATGGGTGCAGCTGCCCTGTCCCGTCAATCAAGATGTCAAGATCATCCTAGTCAGCAGGTCCACCTTCCAACATTACGCCATGGAGCACCACCACCAAATGCTCACGCGTGATCACGTCAACGACAAAGGGCCCATAGATGCGCTGTTGTGTTACTACTGTTGTGGCCGTCGTCGCTGTACCGGATAGTTGTGCCTCAATTTCAGGCTGCTCACGTTTCTCCCGATCCGATACTGCTATCCAACAGATAGTCAAGGTCAATGAGAAAGCCATTGCTTTTCCACATCATACAGCCCACCAAGCCTACATGCTGCAGTGACCCTGCTTGTCATAAGTATCAATCGTTTGTGCATCAGAGATGCCATGTAGAAGGAGCCACTGCGATGCCACTGCCACTGCGATCAAGCACTGGCACACCACCCACTTTTGTTATGTTGTTTGTTCTGGCCATCAACACACACGCAGCTGACAAGGCATGCGGTTATAGATGCCATAGACATACTTAACAAGTCAACACGTGTGTGATGATGTATTTTCCAGTAAAGTTGGGAGCACATGCAATTTCGCATGTTCAGAGCTGCCACCCAGAAATCTGCCCAACATATTTTCAATTATACTATGTGGTCAGGCCTGATGACGCAACACTCGGCCGCAGGAGTACAACAAGCTGTGGAGCACGCAGCAGCGGCACCGCGCGCAGTTGACGCAGGCCGGGCTGACACGCTGGGCAATCGGCGAGATTGCGAGCAAGATCGGGCAGCTGTACTACAACTACTACGCGCGTAAGAGCGACACTGCGGCGCTCGTTGAGGCCGCAGCCTTCTACGATGCCATCCGCACGAGGCAGTACTTTGAGGGCGCTGAGGAGAACATGCCGCTGCTGCTGCAGCGCCTGCGCTACCACGCGCGCTGCGCGCTCGTCTGCCTCCTGCTGCAGGACCTCGACACGGTGTGCATATATTTTTGTTTGTTTTTATTTGTTTCCCATCCCTTTATTGCTGCGGTCCGGGAGGCCCGAGAGGGGGGGGGGGGGGGGGGGGGGGGGGGGGGGGGTGGTATCGGTCCGCGGCGTGGGGAGCAAGGCCGGGCGGTGACTGGATTGGCTGCGTGTAGGCATCCCTGGTGGCATCGAGCATGCAGGCACTGGCCCTGCAGCTGTCGTCCGCGATGTGCTCGCGAGGCAACTCGCCAACGCTTGCGGAATGGGTCGCAGTGGCCGGGGAGGCGTGGGCCTGCATCGATGCGGAGACGCTGGTGCCGAAGAAGTCTCCGCTCGCGGAGGTGCCAGCGGCGGTGCCGCGGCGGCTATCCCTCAGCCGTGAAGCGGACGCATACATGGTGCTATTCCCGCTCCGCGCTTGCTCCCTGCCGTTGTTTTTCACTCTCCAGGGCTGGTGAGACCGGCACGGGAGTCGGTTTTTGAGTTGCCGAGTCGCGGACCGGTTCCTGTCTCTGAGATTGCAGGCCGTCGACTGACTTGCCGCTGTGCATGAGAGATCGCCAGAATCGCAGGCCCTCTTTTGACATGCATGGCCCCCATGCATAACTGTGCGGTCTGCATGCAGGCGGTCGTGTCACACGCCGTTATCATCACATCGCGACCCAACCAGCTCAAGATTGGCGCGCTCACCCTGGAAGCGCTGCGGCTGAGCCAGGCACTCGAATGGGAGCCGCCTGCGGCTCAGAACGGCGGCAGGCCGGCGTCGGCGTGCTGCCCACGCAGCCCCAGGAAGCTCATCTTCCACCAGGCCGGCGCATCGCGCATCCACTCCGCGCTCGCCGCGACCGTTGACGCGATGGCACCCAACAAGGTGCTGTTGATCTACCTCAGCGCAGACGCGTGGCCGTTCCGGCAGCCGATGTCGCCGCCGGCGCGCCCGGCCACACCGCCAGCGTCGCCCCAGCAGCCCCAGCAGCCCCCGGTGTGGACTCCGGGCGCTGTCACGCTCGTGGAAACCGGGGTCGCGCTGATGGCGCCGCTGCCGTTTCGGCCACAAGAGGGAGGCACCGCGGCGGACACCGCGGCTCTCGCGTCGCTGGGCCCAGACGCGGCGCTGGACACGTCTGCGACCGGCGAGGGTGGGCTGATGGGGCTGTCTGCATCGAACAGCGGCGTGCTGACGGGGACGGCCGGGGCGGACACGCAGGAGAGCGCGGCGCACACGGCGCTCGCGCGCATCCTGCCGAGCGTGCAGGCCGGACCGCAGTGGCCGAAGCGGCCGCCGCCGCGGCGCACGAGCTCGCAGGCGCTCGTGGCCGCGGAGGCGGGCGGGTCGGGCCGCGACGGCGCGGCGGCGCTGGAGGCGCTGACGGCCTCCGCCGGTGCGGAGCTGCAGAGCATGGAGCTGCCGAGCGGCATGCCCGCACGGCGGCTGTCTCACATGAGCTCCGGCGGCCGGGAGGAGGTCACGGATAACTCCGGCAGGGCCGCGCCTGAAGCGGAGGGTAGCACGGAGATCCTGGGTGTTGGCGCACACGTGCGCAGCTCCTTGTTCTGGCTGCCGTGCATGTGCCTGGCGGCTGCCTTCTTCCCTCTGCCACATGCTTGCCTTTGATCTCCAGCGTACGTGCATGAGCCGTGAAGCACGCAGAGCAATGCAATGTTGCGTCCCCCTCATGTCGCTGCCGCTGCGCTACACGCGCACCTCAGCCTCAAGCGTGCCCCCAGCGGGTTCTGTTTGGCGCGTGAACTATTGTACTGGCATGGCCATGCTTCATGACGACGGCTAGCACATCAGTCCGCCCCGTGGCCTAATCCCGTATGCATGTGCAGTCTGCCCGCCCGGCCGCACACGACAGCAGGGCCGCGTTTGACGGCGCCGATGTGGCGCTGCCGCCGTCGCCAGAGCACATACTCGCGCCGTCAGATTTCGTGCCGGCAACGCGGCGGCCGCTGCTGCTCATCATCAACTCGGACCGCGCCGCGGCGTTTGTGCGCCTGCAGGAGCTCGCCCTCGGGCCGCTGCCATTGCTCCTGCTGAAGCCGGAGACGCTACCGGACCCTGTTCGTAGAGCGGCCACAGTGCGTGCCCCCCCCCCCCCCCCCCCCATCAACGCCTGCCCTGTGCCGGTGGAGGGGATTGACTGCACGTCATGGTCATGAAGTGCCGCAACTTTGATGCCTCCTTCAGCAGACCAAGTGTGATGCGTGATCCAGCAAAAACCCTCATGCATCACGGCAAACCGCTCGGCACCGCCGGACCAGTATTCCTTCGGGCGGGCTAGACTGCCGATCGTACTGCGGCGTGGTCAGTGGTGTGGTTCATGCATGCAGGCGGAGTCTGTGTTTGCGATGTTTCTGTCAGACCCTGTGCTTGCGCTCGTGCGGCTCTTTGGCCTAAACGCGACGCCGGAGCTCGTCGACGAGCTGCAGGCCGCCGTGGAGCAGACCCTCACCCGCGCCCGCGAGGCCATCGCCCCCAACCTGCCGCATGTGGAGGCCAGCTTCGCCGGCGGCGGCTCCACAGACGACGACGGCTACGCCGTTGCCCCCGGGAGCAGTCCCTGGGGCTTCATGCTCCTCGACCTCTTTGCACAGCGCCTTGTGCTGCGGTTTGCATTGTGTCGGGCCGTGTTTGCTCGCACCGTGCGCCTCCGGCGCAGCGGCGGCGGCGCTGCCGCCGCGGCGGGGACGGGGAAGGGGAGCGGGTTTGGGGACATCGCTGCGGAGGGGTCGGACGTCGCGGCGGCGAGTAAGCACGCGGCGATGCTGCCGCGTGCGCTGCCGGAGCTCCCGGCCGAGCTGGGGCCGTTCGCAGGCGCGCTGTCGGAGGATGTCGACGTGCTCTTGCGCGTGGTGTGCAAGGTAGACTACTGAAGGCAGGCCTGAGCCATCGGTCCATGATGTTTGACGATCGTGATCACATTTGCATGTGGAGTACTCCTACTTACCGAGGGGTTGCAGAGCGCAATGAAGACAAGAGCAGCAGCGCAGGTGAACCAGGAGGGCGGAGCAGTCTGGCCCGGCGGTTACCTGCAGGTCCATCAGGTCAGCTGGCTGCAGATAAGGTTGTGAAGTTTGCATGCTGTGCTGGCGCCGGTGGAGGGATGAGACGGGGTCTCAGCCTTTCATGCAGGTGCGTAGCGACGAGCGACGACACCGCTGGAGTGCAGACGTGGTCTGCCCCAGCATAATCGCGGGTATGGGAGGTGCCTCAAAACGGAAAGGTCAATCAGTTGGTTCAAGGGGGGGCTGTCCTATGATTGCCGTGATCATAATTGCCTAGCATGGCATGCTGCGGGCGTCTGCCATTCAGTGTGTTGGACCATGCATGTGGGCCATGCATGTGTTCAAATGTTGCCCGGACTCTGATCACTTGCGTTGGGGGCGTGCGCCATGGACTTGTGGTTTGTCATGTGACACAACCGTGGCGGGCGTGAACGTGCCGGATGCGCTGGCAGTGCACAAGAGGCGGTGCAGCAATTGGGACGTTGCAGCCTCTCGGCGCTATCGGCCACCCGGCGTGCGTGTCGCGATGCGGAGGCGTGCCGGTGCGTAGTGTGCCTGCCCTTAGAGCCGAGTGCGAATTTTCAAGTTACGGCGAATAGTAATCTGCCTTCAGCCGCTGTAGGTGGCAGGGCCCGGAGGGCTGCTGAGCTGTATGGGATGGCATTTGCATATATGCGCGCGGGCATGTGCCACGTCGGGACTGGTTGCACAGTGTGGCAGCAAGGCTCGCCTGCACCAGCCTGCATGGACGAGGAGGAGTATCCTGCATATGCCTGTAATTTCGCTTCTATGTGCCTCGCACAAGGCGAGCTCAAACCTGGCATGTTTTGTGTGTTTGATGTCACACCTCTGACGCGCCACCAGGAAGAAACGAGGGACAGCATGGAGGGGAGGAGTGCCGCTGTCGGCGCCTTAGACTCTACGGCGGCTGCTGGCGCCTCAGGCCTGCAGGCTTGCGCACTGTGCACGGCATGACCATTGCAGTTAGATGATCGGGACTGTCCGCAGGAGCGCTCCCCTCCGAGCATGACTAGCCGATCAATGTGCTTTGTCACTGGGTCCTGTGACGATACAGCAGGCGCATGCAACGTCTAGGCCGTCAGCAATGGCCAGATACATGCAGGAATCATATCACTCCATGTGCACATCCCCCGCAGCTTCAACGTCTCAAACAGTCCGCAACAACAGCCTTGCCAGCATGAGCACTCACGGCCACGCACAAATATCTACCAAGCAAGGCGGCGGTGTCCCACACACACTCTACATCCGGAATCAAAAAATGCCTTGGGCAGAAACTCGAGCAGGGCCTCTGCCGCTCAGAAAAGAACAGATTAAACGGCAAAAACGAACAAGCACACGCACTCCTCGTCTCCCTGACAACCCCTGGCCGCGTGCCCGCAAGTCTTGCAGTCACCCTACGCACGCCCACACAGCCCATGCCGGAGTCACCGCGAGCACCGCGCGGATCACCGCGAGCCCCACACCCCTCGAGACAATCACCCCACCGCCACGGCCCTGCAGCCACCACACCCCCCGCCCTGACTCCGCCCCTGCGCCTGCACCCCCCTCGCCGCACCCCTCCGCGGCCGCGCCCCACCGCACCCGTGCACGCGGCCGTGCCGCCTCTGCCTCGAGCGACGTCGGCCACAACTGCTCTGACAACAGCAGTGTGCCGTACGCGAGAGCCCAGGCGGCGAGGCCGGAGTAGAAGCGTGGGAGGAGCAGCGGCGCGGCGGCGGCCACGGCGGCGGCGCCGAGGCGCCACCACGCGGCGCACAACAGCGTCGCAGCCGCGACGTTGCCGCTCGCGGCGTGCGCCGAGAGGCTGCCGAGGGGGCGGGAGAGGAGGTAGAGGGCGGCGTAGAGGAGGGAGCCGCCGCCGATGAGGGCCGCGAGGTCCGGCACGCGGCCCGCGAGCACGCCACCTGCGCATGCATACATGCCACGTCAGCTGTGGCTTGAGTGTGCTGATTGTCTTCCCTGTTTTCTGGCTGCATGCGGTGCGCATTGTGCTGTCTGCCTGCCCGTACCACTGAGACGCACGCCTGAGGATGCTGCGCCAGGCTGACGTTTGCAGCCGATGTGCCGCATCAGCGCCGGTGCCAAGGCCGACGTGAGCCTGTGGCGTCAGATTGAAAGACATAGCATCAATGTGCAGCATGTGGGTACTTTGAACACGAAGGTGTGGGGCCGGCAGGAGGCATGGAGGGGGCGATGCGTGGACTGTGCAGGAGGTAGCATTCCGCATACGGCCCAGATACTCGAGAGTTACTGCACTTTGTTTTACACAGATAGAAGCAGACAGAATGTACCGTACCAAACCGGAGAAGGATGGGGGCGGAGTACCGGACGCATGTGAAGACTCCTCGGCTGCATGCTACCGAGGGGTGCTCCCGCAGCCCTCGCACAGACTGGTGCCACGCCCGCAGCCACTGCACGCGGAAGCACCACGCTAAACTGCAAGAGAGGCCTAGCATGAGGAGTAGGTACGCATTCTTGACATCCACCTGCATGGGCCTCATGCTGTTGTAATGTGGACACTGGTACCAGTGTTGTGCTGTTGGCATTGTGCACCGTACAGCTCAGGAGTCACCAGGCCCTGGACTACTCACAGGCATAGCTTGCAAGAAACGGACATTGAGCCCGTATGATTGCCTGGGGAAGGCGTTGTGAAGAAGGTGGTGTATCCCGTGGACCTGAACGGAGGAAAGAGCACCTGAAGCTGTGAGGAACACGCCACGGCATGCTTGCGCCTGTCATCTCGTGCTTGGATGCCGACTTCGGAGCGCTTGAGCTGCAGTTTGAAGTATCTCCAGATGTCACCTTGTAGTCTCTCTATGCGCATCGCCGCTGAGTGCAGCTGCAGGTGCTCGCGGTCAGCCAAGGAGACTAGGCCTTTGCAGTGAGTCACGAACTCGTAGTCAGCTGCTGACCACCTGGCAGGCGCGTCCAGAGCAATTTGAAGCAGGAGCTGGGCAGGGCCTGAAGCCTCTCTAGCGCCACTATATTCTGCTCTGCTGAGAAGTTCGGCTAGAGTGGGATCCCGGAGAGCGATCTCCAGTTCACCTATGGTGTTGCTCGTCGTCATCGACGTGCACGCCGACTCACTGCGGTCTGGCTCTAGAACTACCTCTGCGGTTGTTGCCGAACGTAAAGAGCATTCATCGGGAACAGTGCGCATTGGCGCATGACTGGACAGCGGCATGTCCGCGTTTTCCTTTGGAGACACCTCAGGTTCGTCACAGCGCTGGTGAGGCAGGCAGGACGAAGCATCACTACTAGAGCGTTTTGGAACCTCAGCCTGAACGTGAGTCGATCTATTCCATCTTAGGCAGTATGCAGCGGTCGCTGAGCCCAGCGCGAATGATATAGCATGCGTCAAAAGATGTGTCGCAACGGGTGTGTGACATTCCCGCGCATCCTGGATTGTATCAGTCGATTCAGGCTGGTATTGCTCCCAGTCCATCGTATCTGCGGGCTCGGCAAGGGCATGCTAACGGAGGCAGACTACGCTCATTCCGTTAGCGTTTGGCAACGATAACTCAGACCATCCTCCCGCGTATTATTTTCTACAGCCTCTCCTGCAATCAGACATCACAGTGACACTGCTGCGAGGATGCCGAGGCAGCTGTGAGCACATATGGTGGGAACAGGTTGGGACACCTAGGCCACGGCCTGTCCAAGAGGCGGTGGATGCAATTAGAAAAGAAGTAAAATTTCTTACATCAACGACATAACTGCATGAATACATTGTGTGTGAAAGCTGTGTCTCGTTGTTTGGTCCTCACGCATGCCAGAATTGTCTTCTTCCCGGGAGTACTGATGCACAAACTCGGGGTGATCGACATGCCCAAGGCGGCAAAGCAGCAGCTTCAACAGCCCAAATGCGGTGAATATCGGGCATCGTGTCAAAGTGTGCGCGTGAGCAGCGCGCGGAGGCAAGCCCCGTGTCGTGCGTCGTCCGCGGCAGCGCAATCTTCAGTTGATGTGCCGGTGCGGTGACCACTGTACCTGATCTGCTGCCTCGGTAACCATAGTGATAATCTGACAACATTTTCTGCTTCTACGCGTTCCAAGCAATTACATTTCCTTGGACGGCCGCAGATTCGATCGCCGCACAACGACAGCACTTGCAAGCCAGGTCAGCACTGCACAACAATCCAGGGCATGAAGCCCCATCACAAAGTCCATGTCCAATGGCTGCGACAGCAGGCATGCCTTATAGCTTTCTCCGTCACGCATGCACACAGCAGCGACACGCGATTGCTCCATGGTTCGCTCGTGGCCACGTTCACGGCCAAGCTGCATGGCAGGTGTCTCCTGTTAACCTCAACACCGAGGCCCAGATGCACCCCGCCGACATGCAGGAGATTGCGAAACTCGTTGGCGGGACAGTAGTGCAGGCTGCAACGACGGCCGCCTTATTCTACGGCATTGACCAGGTGCGCATCATCACGGGTATACCAGCCACCCGTTTTCACTACATCGCCACACACACACACCCCACTGCCACAATTACAGGTTTATAATCAAAGAGTCAGCTGAGATGTGGACCGCTCGCCTCCCATGCATGCATCACATCCACATCAGGGCCTGCCACAGAGCCCCCCCCCCAGCACGTGCTGTTGAATCATGGCCGCAGCACAGTGCTGGCCCTCAGCCTGTGTTGCTCATGACAGCATGCATATGTGTCTACCAGTACGCGGAGGCGGTGGTGCAGGTGACGGCGGCGCAAGTGGTGCCGGCGGACATCGTGCCCCCCGACGCGGCGGTCTTCTTCCTCCTGCTCTTCCTCGCCTTCCGCTCCCAGTATCTCTCCGTGTTCGACGCCCAGCGGCCGTTCCAGAGCAGGTGCGGCCGCCCTGCTGCACTAGAGGGTTGGCGGGTCACCGCCTTTTCGTGTCGGTGCTGTAACGTGGTGCCACACAAGCAGAGTCAGGAAACAGTTTCATCAAATCGCGTTCGCTCTGGGTGACCGCCAGGCCCGAAGGCGCGGGGCATCAACACGGCACGGCAGCCTGAACTGCCCCCCCCGCAGCGTGGTAAATTCGAGTAAAGCAAAGCCAAGATGGCTGGGTGCCGCTGGTCGCTCCGTGCAAGTGCGGCTTGTATGACCGCAGAGCTGCTGACAGTCAGGCGTCAAACCTATGAGCGGGCATTTCGAGGCTGCCTGCGTGGTAGGTGTCTGGGTGGAGCCTGTTGTTTTGAGAGGCTGTGCAGCCATCGTTGGTGTCTGCCATTGGCCAACGCCACATGTTCCCTTCCGTGCTGTCGTGCTGCAACTGGAGCGCTGCTCCGCCGACGCTTCAGCAGCGAACACTACATGTTCGGCATATGTGGTCCCGTTGACTCGGAGTTGTCAATGTCCAATAGGATACGGCTCAGTAATTACAGATTTACTTTACTTTACATGTGACACTCACACTATGCATATGTCAGACAGCTGTATAGAGGCCAATTATAGCCAGGGGGCCCTGATATGTCACCCGCCGCAGATGGCGGTTCGGCCCAACCATGTGCATGGGCATGCATGTGGTCCCATGCATGTATCATCGCTCGTCGCAGGTCAGCGTGGCCATCGGTTCGTGGAGGCATCTGCGCCTCGCATGGGAACTCTCTGATATTCTCGGATGTGTTCTGCCGGTGTTGAGCACACGCCCGCCTGCAGGAAGTCTGCGGGCAAGGGGTTTGCTGACCGGAAGCTGCCGGACTGGTGCCCGCCGGGGCCGGTGTTCGGCATCGTGTGGTCGACACTCGGCGTGCTGCGTGCTGCGGCGGGCATGATGGTGTACCAGCAGCTCGGCGCGCTGTGCTGCTTGCCGATCGTCGCCTTTGCAACCCACCTGGTGCGTCCGCACGCCCCCAGCGCCACTGTCCCACACCAAGCGACCCCGTGGGCGCAAACGAATCCTCGCACATCTGATGGACCTCATCACCGTGCTGCCATCTGCTACTCTCTGGCATGCGGAAGCGCTGCGCGCGCACGGGGTGATATGTGTGCCCATGCATGATGGCCATGCATGATGCCCATGCATGATGAATGAGGAGGGCCGCCATGCAGGCCACCGGGGATACGTGGAACTACATCAACAACACGCAGGCGCGGCTCGGCGTGTCGGCGACGTTCAACACGGCATTCGTGTGGCCGTCTGCGGCGGCGGTGGTCGGCCTCTACCTCCAGGTGTGCGTGCTGTCTGCCTCATAGCTGCGACTATATCCAGCGACACCACTTTCGGAGTTGTCAGTATCCAAATGGACATGGCGCTGTGTTCTTGCATACATGCAGACGTGCGACCGCATGCATGCACCCACACGGCCAGGCCTCGATGCGGAGCAAAGGAGCTGGTCACAGCGGCAGGGTTCAGCCCGGTCGAGACCGTGTGCGGGGCTGCCCTCGCTGCGGCCGGGGTTGCCCGCGCTGCGGCCAGGGTTGCGGCCGGGGTTGCCCGCGCTGCGGCCGGGGCTGCCCGCGCTGCGGCCGGGGTGTGTGGTCGTCCCAGTGCTGTCCTTGAGTGTGCACACCATGGGGTCGTCGGGCCCGATCACACAGGGCAGTTCCGAGGAGGCGGGTCTCAGGGTTGGACGGCAGCCCTGAAGAGGCTGCACCCCACACGGAATGACGGCGTATGACAACAGCATGCACAGGGAATCCTGCGTGAGAAGGTTCGAGGGCGTGCGTTGTCCTGTGCAGCACCACAGGAAGGCGGCCATGTGCATGCAAGACAGCCATGCTACGCGAACCTGTCATGTGCAGTGCTTTGACGGACAGCTGCACGCGGCAGTGTGTCAGATCTGGCGTGTGTGCTACAAAGACAAAGCCGGAGGGGCCGGTAGCACCGCCTGGGCAACGACGAAGTACGCCGACTCCCCAATGCACGCACGGCAGGTGATCCTCGGCCACGGCGAACCCGAACACGGCGCCCAATCACCGCATGACCCCCACCGAACACGCACCCGCACACACAAACGCACACACATGATATGATCTGGTGTGTATGTGAGGAGTGCCGTGGCTGCAGGTGTCGACTCGCGCGGGCCTCACGTTGCTGCCGCTGGCCGTCTGGCTTGCCGTGGCCAACGCCCTCGTGTGGGGGACGTGGCGGATCAATGGCAAGCAGCCGCTGCTGCCACGCAAGGATGCCGCAGCATGAGATGCGCCGTGCCGCAGCATGAGATGCGCCGTGTCGCAGCACACGTTTGGAGTTTCTGGAAGAGGGGGCGCCGTCGTTGCATGGATTGCCTGGATAGAAATTCGGCAAGCCGGATCGGGCGAGGTATTTCGCCAGTGTTCCGGGGGTTTGACAAAGCGCGGTCTGCTTTGTGTATTCAGCAGGCTGACGTGCTGGCGTACATGCCCCGTGTGTGGGGCGCCGTTGTGGGCAAGCCGTGGCCGGGTGGGGAGGCACCATTGGGAGATGGGCTCTCCACGGGCCGGTGTGGTGCAGCACCGGCGGTGCGGAGCTGCTCTGAGGATGTCCTGAGGCTGCGTGCTGGCGGATTACTTGCTGAGAGATGTGTGTTTTCATGGTCGAGCCGGATGCTTTTACTGCTGATGTCGATAATAGCCCAGCTGTCATGCAGTGGGCGGCAACCAGATTTCTTTGCTCGCTAGCTTCCAGGCTGTGCTGTGAAATTGTTCCGAATAGTTCCCGCTTGGCAAGGTAAACTCTGCTGAATGAGATCAACAGTCGATGAAGTGTAAATCGTAATAAAATCGACGTAGCCTGCACAGCTTCTGGGGCCAAGTTTGTTGCTTCGCTGCACATACACAGGGAATCGCTTGCAATACAGTCAAGCATCAGGTCGGAGAGCAGTGCTGGTCCAGCTGGTGCAAACTGGAGACCAGCAATGGCTGCCACGCACAGCATGTTTGAGGCATTGAATCGGTGTCCCGCTTCAACATGATGGAGACTGTCGGTGTTCTTGCTCAGGCGGTTTGCACAATTTCTGCCCGTGTCTGCAAGCACTGAGATCCCAGTGCTGCGCACCTTAGCCACTGCAGCATACCGGTGGCACCCCAACGGCACCGCAACCAACAACGCCTGTGAACTGTGGATGTATGCACGATGCGCGCTTCAGCGAGTTCTCCGCTCTGGCGGGTGTCGCTTTCTTTGTGTTTTCTTCGGGGACTGGGGCCTGCTAGCAGAAGCGCTTCTCCTGCTCTGACCTCGAGACCTACGTACCTCGTAACCTCGGTGTGTTGCTCGGACAAACATGGCATCCATGCAGATGCAATCTATGAAGATTCGAGGCAATTGCTGCGGGCAAAGAGCTGTGCGGGCTGTGCCAGCAAGGAGCACGCCCAGCGTGCAGTGTGGCGCTGCTGCCACCGACACAAACGCGCCCGTGGACGTGCGAGTGTGTCTCCCTACCGACTACTGCCGCACGACACACTGTATTCAAGACACCTGTGCATCCCTGTAGACGTGCATAGATCTTTGCGCTTTGTTCCGGTGCAGCACGTGCAGGGTGATGTCGACGCTGGCGTAGATTCGTCGCCGTCGGTGTCGCAGTACGCATCAATAACGGCAACGATGCTGCTCCAAACCGGTAAGGGTATTCATCAGCTGTTCATGGCGGGTTTCCGGAGTTGTTCGGTTGCGGGGACGACCCGATCACAACCCGCAGGTGGTTCTGGACCGGCCCGATCGCGTGTATTGCAGCAGCATGTGGCGCAGCGCAGCCTCCAAGCTGCCTTTGACATGTTGTGATGCACTGCGAGTCGTTGCTCATGCTCAACCCGGGGCATCCCAGCCGATCCCTGCGTGCTCTTTGCTGATGATTCAGTGATGAAGCTACTGGTTGGTTTTGTCCTGCCAAGTCAAGACTGGCCACGCAGGGATCATCTGCATTGTCAAATACCTATGTACCACGATAGCCTGGAACACTGTGAGGGGCCCATAATTGCCTGCCACGGAGTCTGGGCGACAGGCTGCTCCCCGCTGCCCTGAACCTGATTTCCACCAACGCTGATGTCACGCCTGTAGCTGTGACCTGTGTGCAGCTGCGTCTGTTCGTGTCCAAAACAACACTGTTTTACAATGAGATTTGCATGGCTGGCTGGCTAGCGCACTGTCAAGGATGATTCATCAAGTAGACAAGCATATATCTGACTTTCCTGAGCGACATCCTTGAAAGATCTGAGGCCTTGCCACCAGCCAGCCATGGGAATTCGCGCACAGCCCCACCACACCTGCATTGTTCATGTGGCTGAAACATTGTTGCTGCATGTATGCCTGGAGGCTGTGTGCCTGCCACATGCCGAGAGCACATCCACATTAGTGCTTGTTTGATGTGCCAGAGTCAGGACGTTGACTCTTGCACAACCCCTGGCGTGTAGCGTTGCACGGAATGTTGCCCATTGTTTCAGCCTGCTGCAGCGCAGTCCTCCGCTGTCGTGCAGGAGCTGGCCAACCTCGCCGGAGCAACTGTGACGGAAATCGCAACCCTCTCCGGGCTCTTCTTTGCTTTCGACAAGGTACTGCTCTCCTAAATAGTATTCTTCAGATTTCACAGGTTTGATCTGCTCGCAAGTGCAATGTAGGATGTTCTGTTGCATACATCACACTTCCCGACCAAGCACCATCTGTCACTCTCCAACCTCTCGAAGCGGTTCTTCTCTCCACTCTCGTCTGCGTGCAGCAGACGTCCCACCAGCAGCAGCTCTCAATTCCATCGAGTTTGTGCCATCCACTAATCTGCCACGGTCGTGTGTGCAGCTGGTCGCGTCGCAGGCCATCCCTGCTGCAGTCGACCCAAAGTACATCGTGTTCTTCATCCTCCTCGTCCTCAGCACCAAGTCCGGCAAGCTCTCTGTCCTAGACACGCGGAGACCGTACGCCCGAAAGTGCGCCTCACCACACCTGCACCTTGCTGACCTGATACCTTTATCAATCCGTTCGCTCCTGCGAAGACCAGCACCGGTGCCCCCGTCACTGCCTCAGCTCTAGTACCAGAACACACGACTTGATGCGAACGTGGCCATCTATACTCTGTATTTATGCTCTATACTCTGCTCTGCACACAAGCACAGGCACTCCTGTGGCTGAGTTCCAGAACACACGACCAAATGCGAATGTGGCCTCCACTATACTCTGCTAGACTGTACTCTTCTCACTGCGGTTACTAAGCTAGAGCCGCGAGCATTGCAGCCGGGCAGAACAGCAGACATGAGTTGCTCTGCTTGAGCACCCCTGACGCAGCTATGAAACAGCTTCAAAGTACTGGGGACAAAGGTGCCAGGAACTGCGGTTTCGCACGCAGTGCTCCGCGGCATGCGGCCAGGACACACCTGATGCGCGATGGATGCCGCTGCTTATGGCCCGTGGTAGTGAGCATGCAAGCAGTCACCCCCGTGGTGGAGAGCGCTTCACCTGCATCACATCGGCCACTGTGCAGGGGCGAGAAGGGCTTCGCCGACCGCAAGCGGCCCAGCTGGTGCCCCCCCGGCCCGGTGTTTGGCATCGTGTGGACGACGATCGCCTTCCTGCGCGCCACCTCGGGCACGCTCGTGTACGAGGAGCTCGGGGCGCTCGCCTGCTTGCCCATCCTCCTCTTCGCAAGCCACCTCGTGCGCCATGTCCCTGTCCGAAGAGTCCCCTGTAGCAGCTGTTCAATGTGTTGTTGTTCAGATGGAGTTCTGCCGAACAACGGCCCGGGCTTTTGTAAATGCACACAAGTACGTACATGCCCAGGTAGGTGCATGCCGAGGATGCGTCTGTGAGGACGAGCAGCCCGCGGGGGGATCGTCGTCGTGATCGCGGACACTGCCGTGCGTGTGTGCGCGCCGGCTCGATCAGTTGTGCCTGTGCGGAGCAGGCTCTGGCGAAGCCGAGGATGGATGCGGCACTCAGCACCCCCACGCGCTGTCGTCTGCTCGATGCCCTCCAACACCGACCGCCGGGACATGCATGAAGCGCATGCATGAGCTCCATGCATGTCGGGCGAGCATATTCAAAGTTGAGCCAGTCGGGATCGCCATCACCGCATTGTTGGTGAATCATGTCGATTGCAGATGGTGCGGACTGTGGGCCAGGGAATTTATTTTGTTTTTAAGACCTGTCAGCAGGGGCCGCGTGCATGCAGGCGATCGGGGACACGTGGAACTACGTGACGAACACGCAGGCGCGGCTCGGCTCGAGCGCCCTCGGCGCCACGACGTTCGTGCTGCCGTCCGCCGTCGCCGTCGTGGCCACGTACTACAGCGTCACGCCGCAGGCCGGGCTGACGCTGCTGCCGCTGCCGCTGTGGCTGACGGTCGCGCAGGCGCTCGCGTGGTCGATCTGGGGCCTCAACGGCCGCCAGCCGCTGCTGCCGCGCAAGGCCGCGGAGTGACCGCTGCGGCTGCAGAGAACCGGCATGAGCAGCGGGAATGGGAGTGCGCCGCATTGTGCGGAGGCACGGCAGCGCCCGTGCTGCTGCCACCTTGCGAGGCCACAGAGCGATGGATCAACTGCGAGAGCCGCATGCGATGTGCGACTGTCTTGGCGAAGAGTGAAGCGCACGCGGCGGAGCGTCGGCAGGATTCCCCCCCAAGGGCTGCCAGCTGGCGCGGGGTGTGTTGAGCTCTCTGGAGTCTGCGCGGGGTGCCTCCGAGATCGAGAATGGTGGCATATGTGCTTGCGTAGCGCAATGGCCACTGGGCGTGTGTGTGTGTGCGAGTGGCTATGGGTCTGTGGTAGCGTGTGAGATAGCGGGGGATGTGCGTGAGGCCGGGCTCTGGTGACGTTGTGTCACTGGTGCCTGCTCGTGTCGGGCCATGCTCTGTGGCGTTGGGGGGGCTGGGGGCCAGGGTGTGTGGTGTTGCTTTACTGGAGGATGTGCGGCACCGTGCTGCTGATGGGCGGCAGGGCTCTCCAGTGGGTCGGCCCTGACGTGCGCTGATTGTGCGACACGCTTTGAGGTGGCGCTTCTACGCATGCTTGGCATGGTTCGGGACGCATGGGAGTCGCAGCTGTGCAGGGCAAGGCCTGCACACCTGACTGGCCGCAGGAAGCCGAACATGGGCGCCATCAATACAGGAAGATCGACAACGCCACAGCACGATGGGTGCTGTAAATTTGTAGAGTATAGACGTGCAAGCACTGCAGCGCTGAACGATGGTGGTTGCTAACAGGAGGGGTGACAATATGCACACACAGTTCATCATGATGTGATGCTTAGAAGCCTCGATGCTCGCCTCATTAGCTTGACTAATCGGGAATTCCTGAGCCAAGATCTCACTTCAGCTGGAACTGCACTGTGTGCTCACTGTGGGTCAAGGTCCAGATGTTTGGACGCGATGGTCCACATCACATCATAGAGCCAAACATGAGCGTCCTGGGACATCTACTGTAGTACATCATTCGCGGTCGACTTTCAGCACAATCTTGTACTGCCGCAGTATTTACAGGAATTGCCCTTGGGCATGTGTCTACAGGCTGTGCGCAGGGACAGATCGATGCTCGAAACAGTCACGGACGAAGCTTCTCTTGTAGTAAACACGGAAATACAGGTGAGGTTCCGCCAATTGTGCCAAAGCAAGCTCGCTCGTGTAATGAACCACACCACTCGTTCGGAGTAGCCCTACAGAAATTGTGCAGGCGGCACGTGTTGTTCGCTTGGAGAGGTCCATCATTCATTCTCGGGCATGGCCAACGTCGCTGTTGAAGGTCTTGTGATTTTCAGTTCATTTCTTGTATACCTCGGCTACAATTACTGGCTATTCTGTGTCAACGGCGAGAACAGGCCTGACCGCAAGGACGGTGTTCCTTTGTTTTCTCAAGGCCGCGTGGCCCGCATCTGCTTCGCAGACTTAATTTGTCAAGACAATGACACAATCACTGGAATTCAGCAGAACAGGAATGTGTTGACTGGCGTCGGATTTCTCGCAGCCATTTCATCGCTCTTGGCTCAGAAGGTCATGTCAATTCTGCTGGACGAAGAAAGCCTCGGTCAGATTGCGAGATACGGGGTGTGGGGCACACCGCAGATGAAATCGTTCTGCTCAACTTTTTTAGTCTGCATCCTGAAGAAACTGTGCTCCATATGCACTCAGATGTGGCATGCAGAACCATGATCCGATCGTGGGTCAAAGCCAGGTCCCAGCAACTGCAATTCTTGGGGTCACATTCATGGTCATCATGCTCGCCATGCTGGCGCTTGTCCACACTGTCCGTATGTGTGTACATGCGGTGCGCTGCACTGGCTCTCAGTCTGTAGACCTGTTGCTTACCAGCAAAGCTTGCTGCTGCTACACAGCGTGCCTGACCGTCATGCACGTCAGATTGCTTACAGGGCTACTTCTTCAAAGCTGGGTCCCTGGATCCTCCAATTTTATCCATACATGATGTTGCAAAGGTGACTCTGCAAGCTCATGTAGCTCAGACATTTGGGATCCGATGTCTCATTTTCTTCCCAGTCTCGGTAAGGCGACCAATGCGGCTCTCTCCACCAGTTCAATTCTCCTTCAGCACCATTACTTTGCACCTTGAATGAGCACATCCTCGCAGGCTGCTCAGTACGTATGAGCAGCTGGACCCGATGCTGTCTATGCACTCCCGGCGTCATGGTGATGAGATGCACGGACCAAATCATGCGCATTTTGAGTAGGTGTCAACAACTGCGACACACCGTATTGTTCTGCAGCATGTTATGCCATCTCGACTTGCATTGAAGCCAGTGCCGTGTCACCACTTGCTGTCCTCACCTGGCTGAGCAACGCTGTTGACATCGAATGGTATGTCTGTGGACAAGATTGTAGTGCACAACATCACATCCACCTAGACAAGAATCTTCAATTTAGCGCACAGTCAAATTTTGGGCCAGTCATAGCAGTCTACTCGTGTTCAGATTGTAAATGACTGTCTGTTTGGAACTTGGATCAGACTTGAACAGGATGCTTCTTGGGCTGACTCGAATGGAAAAGAGATACCAACTCCTTCTGAAGCAAGCCGAAGTGCAGGTCAGCTGGCTCATCGGACCCACTGCGATGTTTGCCACTGCACTGTTAACAACAGCATTCCTGGCGTGGACGGATTTCTGTACCTGCGGGATTGACTATCACCATGAGGCAATCGCTGACATTCAGGAAAAGCTGACAGCGTTCCCTTGAACTCCCGCAGCAGCTGTCTATGGTTAAGATGAAGCTCTGCAGATACGCAGTGGCGGCTGGGGCAAAAACAGTTGTCACCTGTGTCTTCCCTGGAATATCGCTGCAGTGAGAGTCCACAGGGCTGTGAGCGACATGTCTTCGTTTCAAATTTTCCGGCTTGCTTGCCTCAGCCGAGGTTTAGAGGATTGTCTGTGGACTATTGATGAATATGGTGCCACTATCTGACGTCTGGCCCACATGGCGGTTCAACAGTGGCCAGTTTCCAAGCAGACAACAGGCACCTTTCTCTCTGCCTGTGTGTGCATAAGTGCACCCGGTGTCCGCTGTTGACCAGCCAGTGTATCCTCATTAGAAAAAAAACTCTTTTCAATTGCTCTCTGCCTGACGGCGTGCAAGTTGCGTGGCTTCCAAGTTTGCCCACAGCTTGAGTTGTACCACCATTTACAGTGTAAATTGGCAAGCATCTCGGCAGGTCCAAACGAGCGCCAACGACCAACTCTAGGCTCACTGGTGGCTGTCCATGATTACATGTGCAGTGATTATTGAGTGCACAGGCCACGTCTAGCGTCACCATGGCCCAGCTAAGCTGCTGATCGAGTACATATCCTGTGCTCGCTGCAGGCTCTTTTGCTGCTGTGATTGTCATGCATAGAATTAGAGGGTCCTCAAAAGCTCCAGTTCGCTCTCACACCACATGAATCCAGGTTTGCTTTGTGAAGCTTCTGTTCTGTTGCTTCAAACGTGCATGCGCTAGGCGAACATGCTACGGTAATTTCGCTGTTCTGTGATGGTCACCAGGATCCGTGCTCTCGGGTGGGTGATCAGATATCACATTGAGCTCTCCAGATGTGCAGTAGCTGAAGACAGACAGCTGTTGGCAGGACTAGGTCAAACACACGATTGACGTAGACTCGAGAATGCGCAGAATCTCGTTAATTTTTTCCGAAGTAGAACGCGTAGACGGGCCGCTTGAGGAACTGCAGCCAGGCTCCAAGACGCAGTTGGCCGTTGTGCAGCAGCAGTGGCTTGGAGTGACCTGCGTTTCGTGCTGCACTACGCTTCCGCGTAGCCCCACCTGAACCTATCGCGCGCGCTGTTGCTGTATAATCTTTTAACAGCCGATATTTCGTCACTAGAAGTGCGGCCGTCATGATTGCCAAGGTGAGGCGCACTAGCATAGATCGCACCTATCAGGTCTTGCACATGTCCTTCTTGTCGTATAGACAGCCCTGTATCTGAATTTCGTTATGTTGTACTAGAATTTGGCTCTGATCATGGCCAAGATGGACGCCCAGCTTCTCGGTTCTGCAAGCTGTGGTGCGCCCCAGCCCTGTTCTGTTCCGGTACCTCTATGTCAACGGATCGCCACGATCAATCACACCATCTATTCCTTGTGATCACTGTCGATATCGCATTCGTCCAGTGGATGCCTTATCGTGCTGGCGGGTAAGCCAATTTGGAGTCTTCGATAATCTGGCCAGCTGATTCATTGCTCATGGTGACGCAGTATCAGAAGCTGACGACGGCCAGGCTCTTCGACGGCGCATTGAGACTGCTCGCAAGCGTGTCCAGGGCAGCCCTGCATTGCTTCAGCGCCATGACACCATCGCCAAGCATCTTCGACCACCGGTGCGACTGAAGATGGCATCGAAGCGATGCTTTGTGGTACTGTCTGAGTGCAAAACGCCGCAGAATCAAATGGTCCAACGGTCGTGCTGTGAGTAGGACTCAAGAGCAGATGCCAAGCGCAGGCGATTCCTGGAAGGAATGCACAGGTCAAAGCATGAAAGTCAGAGTGTTACAATTCCTTCGTCGACGACACACCTGGAACGAGACAGGATGCTGTACTACAAAGCCATCCAGGAGGCATCACAAACGCCCATGGACTTTGCGGCTACTCTGCGGACCACTCGCCCGATGCCCAATGGCTGTATGGATGAGGAATTTCGGCAGTGGCGAAGACAGTTCTCAGCTTCTGTTGCGGCAGAGGAGGTATATACCATGATGGCAAACTCCAGATGATTGTTGCTGACTCTAGCTGTGCTTCCTATTGCTGCCATCTTGCGGCAGCATGGACCTGCTGCCATCACACAATCGCTCCGTTCCTATCAATCAAGACATCGGTGTCAGCCCACCCAAAGCTCACATGGGCGAACACAGTGCCTGCAGCCTTTGCTTGTTAGTGATACTGCGGATACAGCATCTGAGAACTCTGACAATCGAAGGCTCAGTGAAAAGCTTCTTGCACACCTCCTGACCGTCCCCTCGCCATCAGCTTTTGAACTCAGGATCATGATCTGCTGACCCTGCAGGCGTTCGCAGACCGCAACAGGCGGACCACCATGCTGAAGTGGCAGGCATTCTGCAGCGCAATGTGTGCGTCTGGCCACCTGCGCAACGAGCCCACAAGACTGTGCACGCCAACTGACGCCACTGACACACACAAGGTCGTTGCCCCAGGCTCCACCGACAAGCAGACCGCCACCGCAGCTCACGCAACCGCTGCAGAAGCACGGATCAACAGCACGGATGAGCCTGCTGACCTGTACGCTTCCATGCTTGCCTGTGCACCGTTGAGGCCTGCATGTGTCAAACTGCGCCTGCCGCGTCCCACCATGGCACCTGTGATGTTTCAGCGCGTTGAGGGGGCCATTGACATCGGACATGCCTTTCTGTACACGCCTGTGATGCCCGGCTGCGACATGGGCCTGTGGATCATACAGAATCAACCACACCTGCCGGATTCTGTCACCTCAGGCGGCTTGCGAGTGTAGCTGTGCTTGTGCGTCAACAGCCTGTGCACTATCCCCCATGGGAGATGTTTGCATACCAGGCCAGTGGCGTAGGTCTCCTGGCAGACGCACCATCGGCAAGAATGGACAGCAGATTGTTTTGTCTGGCGGGCACCTGATCTTGCACGAAAACCGATCAAGAAGACACACTGAGAGCCTGCCGGCTCCACATGACAAGCATCCGCCCAGATACACAATCCCGCGCCCACTGACGCACAGCTGTGATTCATGTCGGGGTCCTGTGTACATGTGCGCAGAAGCCTGCCCGCTTTACAGTGACGCAGAGGTATGCCAGAGGTCCGGCCTGCGTTCAAGTTCCCCCTCACCTGGCGCCGCCGCAGCACCCCCGCAGTCTAGGAGTTCCTCATCAGCCGTGTCCACCCCCCCGGACGCACGCCGCCTGCGCCACTCCGTAAATCGGCACTCCGACGAAGCCACCCCTCTGATTCCACGCCCGCGCAGCCGTGCTCTCCTCGCTCCTGTAGGGGCCGATAGCAGGCCGCGGCCGTGTGCCGCGGATCGGCAGGTGGAACCTGCGTCGCTATCGCTGCGATACGGGCTGATGGAGGGCCCGCCGCTCGCGCCAAACATCGCGATGCGGCCAGATTATGGGGCCCCTTGGGACATCCGCGCCGGCACGGAGGTCGCGGCGGTCTCAGACGAGGCGGTGGATCCTCGCGCGATGCAGGAGATGCTGCGCTCAGGCGCGCTGGACCGCATGTGCCAGGTTGAAGGTGCCAAAGGTGGGGGGAGCAGCGGCGGGGGCGGCGGCGGTCGCGGTCGGGGCGGCGGTGGGCGCGGTCGATTCTTGCAGGAGATGAAGCGGCAGCTGATGGAGAGGGTGGCGAAGGCATCACGCGGGTATCGGGATTCCACAGGCGGCGAGAGGGTGCAGTTTGAGGTGTGCCCCTCAAGTCCACCTGGAGTCAGCCAGTGCCTGGACCCTGTCACCTGCCCAACTGATGGCTTTGCCTTCTTCTTGTACAGCTGGCTGCCATGACAAGCAGCAGTGCGCAAACACTGAAAGGGCGTTAGATCTACTGCAATCGCCCCCGGTCAGACCCAGGAACGCCTGCGCAGCCATGTGCCGCAAGGGCATCATTTCTCACATACCAGGGCTGTATATACAGCCAGACGTATGTGTCTCTGTGGACGCAGCGTTTCGTCATGCATCACAGCTCGCATGTGACTCGCGCGAGACTGTCGTCCCCGACCTGCTCATGTGCGACCAGCTGATGCAGCAGCACGCGCAGGACCTGGAAGGCACCCGCGGCTGTGGCCAAGGGGTGCTCAAGGAGCTGCCAGAGCACTATCCGTTTCTGGACTGGGTCCGGGAGTGCCGGGCGGCGGAGGAGCGGGCGCACAGCGGCGCCGCCAAGGTGGTCGACCGCGGCTTCCAGACGGCATCGATGCGGCGCCGCAACGACTTCCTGCTGTCGGTGATGGACGACGGAGGGGGCCGGCTGGACGTGCGGCACGGCGGCGGCGGCGGTGGTGGCGGCCGGACGTCATTCCGGAAGGGCCACGTCGCGGTGGTGCATTACCCGTACGATGGCCCGCAACATATCCAGTGGGAGATCCCGGCGCAGTTTGCGAGCCGCATGGTACAGGTACGCCTCCGTGCCTGCTATGTATGATGGTGTGAGGCGGCACGGGCCGCCATGGCTGTAGTGGAGGGCTCTCTCCTATGGACCGGGAGGCCACGTGGTGGCGGGTGCCAGCATGCGTGCATGCGTGTGTGTCACAAGGACAAAGCGTGCATTCGCGTCCATGGATGCTGATGGTCTCAGTTGATTGGGCACTTGGGAAGGTCCACAGTGACTCGACACAGGCCGTGGCTGGAGTCCTGGATGACGTGGACTGGAACTGCATCATGCTGAGAACACAGCTTGGAACGGTCTGGTGTGCTCAGTTGGCGCTGGTCCCCAGGTGAGCCGCACAGAAGCCTTTGTGTGCCACACACTCACAGCGCGAATGATTGGCTCGGGGCTCCAGCGAAAGTGCGAAAGGCATTGGATTTTGACGTTGGAGCAGCGGGACTACTGCAGAGGGTTACTTGGATGGCAGGCCGACCGGTGGCAGGTGCTCCGCAGCACACAGCCGCCGGGTTGTGCACACAGCCAGCAGGATCGTCAGCGATTGACCTCTGATGCCTTACGCCCTTGGGCCATGGTATGTGGGTGCATCATGATCGACTGTCGGTGGGGACGGAGTTTGGTTTTTCTGTTGAGTGCGGGCTTCTGTGAGATATACAAATTTTGGGATTCAAAATATCGTCATGAAATCTATCATAAAAAGTTTACTTTCAGCCCAGGCGAGCCGCATATATCGTATATACTGCATGCAAGGCTGGCGGACTTGTCTGCGCGCATGGCAGTTGTACAAACCAGGCTGCCCAGGCGGTCGATGCATGCTGCGGTGCCTGGGCTACAGCACAGCTGTGATCACAGCTAATGTGAGCTGCGTATATACATACTATAGTAGTAGTTGTACGTATGTATGCGCGATCACGGTACTGCATGTAGGGGGGAATCAACGATGCAATCCAGCAAGCCAAGGTGCTGCAGACGATGGACCGAGGAATCCTGCCAGTCGCTTCCAGGGCCAGGGGCAAGGTCATGAAGTGCATGGGGATGTGATGTGCGAGCATTCACGATCTGCGAGCCATGCGATGGACGCGCGGTTGGAGAGGCTCTGGGTTCAGGAGGCACCCCCGGCTCGCCAGTGATCGGCGACGTGTGCGTATCTCACCCGCTGGCCGGCTCCAACGTCCGCAACGCGGCAACCTGTGACGGTGCCGCCGTGGCAAAGACCGATCAGCGCAAGTGAGAAAAATATAGCCGGGCGGGCTCTGGCGCATTCACATTGGTGCCGCTCTCTCATGAGACGCACGGGAGGATTGGCCCGGCCGCGTTCGCCTTCCTCAACCGGCTTGCTGACATTGCTGCAGGGTCGGGCGCAGCCTCCCGGCGGTTGTTCTTGGAGAATGCGATGCGTGACCTCTCCACGACGCTGTGTCACACGGTGGCTCGGCAGGTGCACGCCGCTGCCCCGCTGAAGTCATGCGGGCCAGGCAAGTTTGACGGGGCTGGCGGGCCCGTCCGATGACCTTACGCCGCTCACAGGCCACCCGGCCTGAGCGGCGCTGCGGGAGCTGCGCGCCCACCCGGGCTTCGTGTTGGGCGGTCGTCACTGCATGCGCTCGCGGCCTCGTCCGCTTTGTGGTAGTGGCGGCCCTGGCGTGCCGCGTCTTGACACTGTCTTTGCCGTGTTTGTGTGTGGCCCGACGTCAGGGTGCGGCCGGGGCGTTCGGGCAGGCTGGGCTGGAATAAGGGAGATGAGGGCCTGGGGTTGCGGGTGGGTGGGGAGGTGTATGGGGCCCCGGGGCAGGGGGGGTGGGTGCTGTTGGTTGAGGCAGGGGCCTCCCCCACCCCGGGAATTGTTGGCGGGGTCTAGCGTTTAGGCTTTGGAGCCTCGGCTGCGTGTGCTTTCGGGGCTGTTGCGCCTGGCTGGTGGGCTGGGTGCGAGTGGGGGTGGGCATGTGGCCTTGTTTTGGTGTGTGGCTGTGTGGCTGCGACCAGCCCGGATGCTGACGATGCATGGGTATTTTGGTGTGTGCTGCACGTGGCTAGTTAAGGGTGTGCAGTTCCCCCGGTCGTTGCTCTCGGTGCTACCGGCCTTGCTTGCCTTGTCCTTGTTACACACCAATGCCTTCAACCGTGCAGCATCTTCAGGTTGTGTCACAATGTCCATTGCCATTTACACCTTCACACATACACTGATGCAACGTTCATTATATTCAGTATATTATCAGATGAAGAATTCGTTGATATATGGACACGTTGATCATGACCATGAGTGCACGTAAACAGATGTTACATATCCGGGGCAGATCATTCATCTGCAGGAAATGATCTTAAGGTGCAGACAGACAGCCATTTCTGCTTACATCTGTACACCAAATTACAAAAACTTCTCAGCTGTTGAGAACAAACTAGTCTGCATAATCAAGGCAGAATCGCCTGCCCTCTATGTCAGGGATTGTATATTTCAAGGACATCTGCAATATAAATATCTAAAAGATGATAGAGCACAGCGCTTACAAATCTCCCTAGAATTCAAAGGCACAAGTCTCTCCAATGGCAACGCCGGCACAGGTGCCATTGCCGGCCTCACAGCGTGGGAAGGTGGTTTCAGTGGCGCATGTTCCATTGTTGAAACAGGATCCCAGGGGTGCATCTATGAATGGGAAGGCTGTGATACAGCAAGCAGCGCCCACTGCACCACAGTCGGCGAATTCGAACTGGGTTGTGTCATTACGCCCAGCATTTGCAGCGAAGACTGCTCGCACGAGCGGCGGGGCCTCATTGTCCGGCGTGTCATTGTCTGGCTCCGGCGTAATGTCAGCAGGTGGTAGAGGTGGAACTGATGGTGGTGGCGGGGGTGGCGGCATGTCATCTGGAGGGGGTGGTGGTGTATCCTCTGGTGGAGGGGGTGGCGGCATGTCATCCGGAGGGGGTGGTGGTGTATCCTCTGGTGGAGGGGGTGGCGGCATGTCATCTGGAGGGGGTGGCGGCATGTCATCCGGAGGGGGTGGTGGTGTATCCTCTGGTGGAGGGGGTGGCGGCATGTCACCTGGAGGGGGTGGTGGTGTATCCTCTGGTGGAGGGGGTGGCGGCATGTCATCCGGAGGGGGTGGTGGTGTATCCTCTGGTGGAGGGGGTGGCGGCATGTCATCCGGAGGGGGTGGTGGTGTATCCTCTGCTGGTGGCGGAGGCGGAGCATCCTCTGCCGGAGGCGGTGGCGGAGCATCCTCTACCGGAGGGGGTGGCGGTGTATCCTCTGCTGGTGGCGGAGGCGGAGCATCCTCTGCCGGAGGCGGTGGCGGAGCATCCTCTACCGGAGGGGGTGGCGGTGTATCCTCTGCTGGTGGCGGAGGCGGAGCATCCTCTGCCGGAGGGGGTGGCGGTGTATCCTCTGCTGGTGGCGGAGGCGGAGCATCCTCTGCCGGAGGGGGAGGCGGAGTATCCTCCGCTGGTGGCGGTGGTGGAGTATCCTCTGCTGGTGGCGGAGGCGGAGCATCCTCTGCCGGAGGGGGAGGCGGAGCATCCTCTGCCGGAGGGGGAGGCGGAGTATCCTCCGCTGGTGGCGGTGGTGGAGTATCCTCTGCTGGTGGCGGAGGTGGAGCATCCTCTGCCGGAGGGGGTGGTGGTGTACCCTCTGCTGGTGGCGGAGGCGGAGTATCCTCTGCCGGAGGCGGTGGCGGAGCATCCTCTGCCGGAGGGGGTGGCGGTGTATCCTCTGCTGGTGGCGGAGGCGGAGCATCCTCTGCCGGAGGGGGAGGCGGAGTATCCTCTGCCGGAGGCGGTGGCGGAGCATCCTCTGCTGGAGGGGGTGGTGGTGTATCCTCTGCTGGTGGCGGAGGCGGAGCATCCTCTGGCGGAGGCGGAGGCGGTCCATCCATATTACTGGCCAGACCGCCATTGACAGTTGTTATCCCCGAACCATCAGTGGAGAATGTAAAAGGCCCGTCGTCGAGCCCCGCAGCAGCTTCCTGAAGGGACCTACGGCCACCGACAGAACTGTCCGTGCCAGAGAGAACATTGCGCTTGAATGGCCATGCGCTGGCAGGGTGCGGCGACAGCGCCAGGCCCGCCGCAAGGGCTGCAACGAAGGCACCAGTCCTCATGCTCAGCCTGCACTCACGCACTCCGCAGTCGGCTGGTGCCTTCACATATATATATCTTTCAGGTCAGAGGCAGACCCAGGCCTGCAAGAATGCACAATAGTATGTGCACAGCTGGCTGGGCAAGACCCTATCTGGTGGGGGACAGTAATGCTGTTGGCAGTGCAAGTTGGCAATGCACATTTAAACGGTCCATGCGAAATCAGCTGAACTTCGAGATGGTGCCAAAGTGTGTCAGGTTTTCACACCCTGAAAGTACATATTTCCCCCAAATTGTTTTGTGTTGACAGTGGATTCAGATGGGTTTCATTGCTGATATATATAAGTGCAGGCAGGTAACGGGCCCGCTGGCACTGCCAGGCAACTACAACTCGATATGTACACCGCATCAACCAGCTACATGGGTATTGCGTGATGTATATTTGGCATGAAAAAAATTCAGCGCACGATATGTTGCCGTGCAATGGCTGCGATGGCACTTTCCTCACCGACTTTCTGTCCTGAGGACACAGGCAGCTGGCGCTCCGTGGAGCCATGGAGCAAACGCAACGCGTTGCAACGTTGGGCGCAGAATGCGATGTATGCGAGGATGCAATCGGGCCCTTCAACCTCAACAGAGCGCCATGCATGCACGCACACAGCGGGTGTGCACAACCTGGATTCAAGTGGACACAATCGTGAAAGCGCATCGGCGCTTTTCCGAGGTGAAGTCCTCAAAGCATTAGTCGTGTTTGCATGATGCTCACAAGGCGACATCAAGTGCACAGCTACTAACCGCCTAAGGGGGTAGACACACACAACAAAATAACATCTTCCAAATCAACAGCCACGGACCTGCTCCGTGGACAGATGGTGGACAGCGTCGGTGACGCGGCTTTCCTGTCGGGGGCCGGCACGGCTGAGCGCAACCTCGCCGGCTGCCCGGACCTGCTCCGCCCCCTCCGCGGCCACAGCCGGGGCAGTCTGTTGCAGCGCTGGCAAGGCTTGTTCGACGAGCTGCATGAGCTGCTGGGGTGGGAGGCGGATGCCCGCGACCTGCCGGACGCGTTCGTCTCGGGCAAGCTGCTAGCGGCCCAGCGCGAGGTGGGGCGCGCGGTCGCGGACCATGCGGCCTCACTCGTGCTACAGGGCATCGACCTCGACACGCCGGCCGGCAGGCGGGAAGCGGCGTGGCTCAGGAGCGCTTCGGGGGGGCCTGCAGGCGCCTTCCTCTCCGCTCTGCCGGGCGGCGTTCTCACCATGGGCGACGACATGTTTGTCCTGGCGGTGTGGCACCGCCTGCGATTCCGCGTCCCGACGGACGTCCCCCCCCCTCCGTGCAAATGCAGTGCAGGTGTTGCCGCCGAACCAGACCACGCCATGGTCTGCAAGAAGGTGGCAAAGGAGACCCAGATGCGCCATGATAACCTGGCTCGTGCCTTGCGCCTGGTCGCCTCTTACGCCGGACTGCAGTCTGCCCTGGAGCCGCTCTACCGTGCCCTCGCGAGGGGCGCGGGTGTTGAGCTGAATCGCCGCGGGGACGTCGTCGTGGTCATGCCGCGCCTGGAGATGGCGGCCGTGGACGTCGTGGTCACGCATGCGCCGGCGGCCTCATACGTGGCCGCTGCGGCGCGGGAGACGGGTGCGACGGCGGAGCGGGCGGAGGACAGGAAGCGGGACCGCTTCCGGCGGGACGTGCCTGACCATGCCGCGTTCCGGTTTGTTCCGTTTGCGGTCGAATCGTGTGGCTTCATGGGCAAGGCTGCCGTGAGGTTCGTCGGTCAGTTGGGGGATGTGGCCGCTGCCAGTGGGCGCATCTCCAAAGGCGCGTTTGTCCAGTGGGCGCTGCGGGTGTTGTCGGTGTCATTGCAGCGCGGCAATGCGGATATGTATCGGAAGTCTGGGCTTGTCATCTCTCGGGAGCAAGGGTTGCGATATGATGCGGGCCTGGAGGACGCGATCCTGCCGGACTGAGTTGTGAGTGCGGTTGTAGTGTTCGTGTGTGTGTGGGTGTATGTTGCATTTGATTCGGATGAGATTCGGTTTCAGTGTTTGTTTTCTCCCGTTCACTCTTTTGTAATGAGCACAGCCACGGACTCACGGCCACACGACTGCAGCGCACTCGCCTCGGTCCGGCAAGTATCGGATGATCCATCCGGGTCCAGCTGCAGGCCCACATCAGCGAACAAGAGTCGATGTCGACGTAGCCTTCACGGACACACAAAGACGCACATCTGATGCAGAAGAGTCACTAGGGCGGTTGTTGTGTTCGGGTGTGTGTGTGTGAGTGCATGTTGATGTTGATGCGGATGAGATTCGGTTTCAGTGTTTGTTTTCTCCCGTTCACTCTTTTGTAATGTTTACTAGGGCAGACATACACAGCGACCGAACCTTTTCGTAATCAGCGTTGACATACGGCCGCGCACATTACAGCGGGTTCGGATGACATTCGTTTGCAGTGTTTGTTTCCTCCCTTTCACTCTTTTGTAAGGTGCTGTTTGTCTATTACCGTTCATTCTTCTGTTGCAGCATCGACAGACACAGCAAAGGTATCCCTTGCGAATCAACAGGCACACGCACAGCACCACGGCGCAGTGATTGTCGCGACACACCTGGAGCCCGCGTTGCCGGTGACGCAGTCCGGCTGCAATCACAACGGCCACGGCCGTCTCGATCGCGATGTGAGAGGTTATATTTACAAAAGAGTGAACGGGGGAAGACAAATCGATCGCGATGTGAAAGGTAATACCAAGATGTTAAAGCACTGCTTCATGAGAGATTGCAGTCTGTGCATGTTGTGTGTGACGAGGATACATACCGAATTCGAAGAGGCATGCGCAGGTGCCACCGCAGGACTCGCGCGCAGCAACGAATCACAGCATCAAAGCACAACCAGGCCAGTTACACACCACAGCCAACAAACTATCGTCGAACGCAGAGTGGTGTACAAGAGAGTGAACGGAAGAAGACGGAACGCAGAGTGACACCAAGGCGCCATGCATAGCCATGTGCACAAAGCCCGGGCCGAAGCGGACGGTATCTATAGATACGTATACGGCGCAAAGGTGTCTACGGGCCAAGGTATCTACGGGCCAAAGCGGACAGTATCTACCGCGCCTGTACCCCTCCCCCTCGCTTTCACCCACCGTGCCGCTGATCGATCAGCGGTGCCTCGCATTGAGCACGGGTGCACCCATGGGAGCAAGCTATTGCGGGAGGGATTGGAGTGCTATGCCTCTTTTGGACCCGGCCACACCCGTAACCTGATCACTCTGACATCTGCTGTGATGCTGCACACGGGCATGTGCAGCCATCGCTCCCGCCGCGGTGCGCTGGTGCCACCAGTGGGCGTGCCCGTACGGCGACTTCCGCGCAGCTGACCGATACCGACATGCAGCGCACATGTACACGCGCAGCAGCTGTGCTCACGAATCCGCTCAGCCCCACAGCACATAGACCTAAAACAGATTGCGCGCTTGTGTGCGTGCGTGCATGCTCGCAAGCTGCCTGGGCAACGTTGTGGGGACACTCCAACTGGCGCTGTGCATGCGGGCGGAAGCAGCGAGCCTCTGCAAGCACACCAGTGATGCGCCCGCACCACCGATGAACGTACAGCTCCAAAATTCATAACTCGCACTTTTTATGTGCATCATGGTGCAAAGATCGGCTGGCAGGAAGCACACCAGACGGATCCAGAGGCCAGAATGCCAGAGCAAGCTGGCAGCGAGGTATATGCGAGACCTGTTGGAGGTGCTCCAAACGGGGAACAAGAAACTGTTCAGTGGGCCCAAGCAGCCACAGGCGAGAATGTAGCGTGCGCGGGGATGCAATGGCCGTTATATGGTCGCAGCACGTACCACAAGGCCACCGCAATTGCAAGCTACGAAGCAGCCAGCGTCGGATTAGATTTTGGGCGTTGGACCGGACGCTAATACTCTAATTTTGGTCGGATTCGACCCTGCTTTTGAAGCTGCTCTGTAACGGCATCAACAGCTTGCTGGCGACACGGCGTCGGACCTGGCCATGGACGCGCCGACGTTGTCATGGGGCGCATCATGGGACGCTTGCGCCCGTTTTCCTCCCCAGGTTAACGTTCGCACCCCGCCGTCGTGTTGGGCCCCTGTCGACGCTGGTTCGCAAGGTATGTTTTTTTGCTGTGGGCTGCCGATCCGATTACGCTAGTGTAACCTGGCCTGACGTGTAAATACAGCATGCATGCCGGGCCCCCCCAGCCTGTCGTATACGTAGCGGCGCTGCCGTGGCGCACTGCGGCTACGTGTGTGCACAAAGCGATCATGAACAGGTATGAACACCGCAGCCGAGTGTAAACCTGAAAAGGCTTCACCACACTGGCTTCGGTAGGCGATCCGCTGCGCTGTGCCTGTTCAGCCCCGTTGACGTGCAGCGCACTCTTCTGTAACATACTGACCGACCAACATGCTCATGCATGCGCACATGTTGCCGCTGCAGCCGTTTTTTATGCCCTCTACGGCCCCCCTAGATTATAATTACTTCATGGCGGTGCGGACGTCGTGGCCGCGTGGGTCAGCCTCGAGGCTGACCCACGCGGCCACGACGTACGGGAGCTCCCTATCGGAAGCATCACTGGAACGTCACTGCCTCGACGTTCGTGCTTTACGAGTCGGCAATGACAGTACGACGCTTTCAACAAGCTGTATCGTCAGCGCGCTACAGCGCTGACGCCTGTTGCTGTCCGCGACACAAAAGATCGCGCGCACGTTTGAGCAGTGCAATTCTAACAGTCAGAGCTGCGCTGTACATGCCTGCGGGTTGACCAGCGCCGTGCTCTAGCATGGCAGTCTGCTTGCTTAACACCGGCACGTCGTGGAGCTCGAGGATGACGGTTGCAGATGTGAAATTGTATCAGTCGAGGCCCTGCGGCGTTTGCAATGGAGGCGGCCGCTGCGGCGGCGTGACTCACGCATGGGCAAGCGTTTGTGGCTCTATTCATGAGGCCGTGCACGAACTCGTACGCGTCCGCCGCCATGTCCACTCGTGTGCGCCACGTGCGTCTGTTGCTAGGACCGAATCGGAGAGGCATATGTTGCAGAAGAGTACTTGGGTATGAGTGATGAGAGCCTGGTTGCACCACACCTGTGCACATGTGGAGCCCTGCAGGGCCTAGGCTGTGTGCAAGTCAGAAACAGGAACAGCCTCTCTGCAAACGCACATCATGCATACATACATACGAGCCGAGCTGTGGTACGTGCTCGTGCCCGGCCTAGTGCCATGACTGCGTGAGTGGATTTGCGTGTGTATTCCTGGCAACGGCTCGCTGCCCGGCCTCTGTCCTTTGTAACTACATACATACGCAAGCCACACTAGATCACCCCTCAGACACTGTGCTGCCTGCATTGCTGCCTTTGTCCTTGTAACACTAGATCATTCCTCAGAAACTGAAGCCAACCACAGGGTGTCCCTCAGGCACTGCAGCCCGCCAATACCACCCACACGCCAGAACGGATGCCCCGTCGGCAGTCTCTTGTTGCTCCTGGGTTGATGAGTTTGTTCTTTGGCTGACAAGCGCAGCGGCGCAATTGCTGAGACAACGCACAGATCAATGCTTTTCATCATCTGTGAGCAGGGGCGGCGCTTCTCAAAGACAGGCACCAGGACTCTTGGACGTCCACGTGTACAGGCCTGTCTTGCCGAACAGCTTCAGTGATCCAGTAGCTGTTGCCTGCATAGAGGCTGTGTGGGCGTCGCCGCGCATTCTGCAGTGCTGGACAGGCTTACTACTGTTGGCGAGGCTGAGTTCAGTGTGTGAAACAGTCTTGTGTCGGTGTTGCTTACGCCTGTGAATTCTCCCGGAACATTACAGGACAGCAGATGGGTCCAGAGAGAATCTGCCACACGGCTCCGGCTCACGAACCATCACTTCAACTCGCACCACACCATACTACAGGGCTGTCGCCTGGATGTGTCAATGGAGCATCACACTACAGAGCTAGCCTGGGCACAGAAACTCTGGGCTGGAAGGATTCAGCTGCAGCGTATTTGCAGGCTTGCGCTTGTAGACAAGAGTGACAGACACTTGTTTGCAAGTGTTCCCTTAAACAAAGACATTATGAGACTCTCAAGGGCTTGCACACATGTCATCTCCCTATCTCAGCCAGACTAAACAGGTACCTCCTGCCCGGCCATGCAAGCTGTACAGTGGCATGCAGCCTCCCCATAAATGGAGCACGGGATTCTGGGGTTTCTGTTGTGAGTTCACAATGCTGATTGAACACTGTGAATGCACAGTACTTCCCAACACATGAAGCTGTTGGTGGTCCATACGAAAGTGCTCCACCACTACAGGCACCCTCACAGATAGCCATGGAGCCGTTGATGATGTGATGTGTGTAGTGATGTGATGTGTGTATGTATATACATTTTGGTACCAAGTGTGCAGCCGTTGTTTCCAAGCTCGCCATTTGACTGCTGGACATCATTGCTGGATGCAACAAGACACCTGTTTGGAATCTCTGGCCAAGGATGCCTAACATGCCCGATGGCCCACCTGGGCATGAGGGTCCATGCGTCAATGTTCCATATGAACAGACTACCTCCTGTCATCTGTTATCTGCAGTGAACTGCAGTGGCCCCGCGCCAAATCCACCAAATCCAGCCACACCTTTGGCTGTGCGTCCTCAGCACCAATCCGAGCCGTCGGGTTACATTGCTGTGGGTCGGCAAGTGCTCTGTGCTGCAACTTGTTCTACCTTAGCCAGCTTGACTACCGGCGCTTCCGGGCTTCCGCCTGCCCGCAGCCCCTGCACGCTTGCCGGCACCGCCGCCACGGAGCTCCTCCTCCCGGAGTCGGGCCAGCTCCTCGCGGTTTCCGCTCAGGAACTCGCGGTGCGTGACATCGTCCGCGCCGCGACGAAACACCTCTATTCGCTCCCGCAGTGACACATCTGGCATGGCCGGCACGCGCGAGGCCATGCCAGCACCCCAGTTGCCTATGGTTGACTCATCGACGTCGTAGTGGCCGGGGCCGGGCTGAGGCGGCGGGTCGAGCGCGCTGGAGAGCTTGTCCCGGATGGTGTATGCGGGGCTGTGCCGGAGCGTAGAGTCGCCCGGGCTGTACTCGCCCGGGCCAGGCTCGGGAAGGAACTCGATCATCTTTGGCTTCCTCCTGAAACGAACACAGGCTTCGAGGGCACGGATAGGCGCGAAGTGCGCAGACGGACACACGGCTACGTGACAGGCGCAGTCGAGGGCTTCAGAACGACGGTGATGGCATGAACACGCATTTTGACCTACTAACCAGTGGATTATTGCCATGTCTTAGCACGATGGGAGCTCATATCCCGTGTATGGGAGGCTACTCTGGCATCAACAACTGTTGCATCAAGACAGGTCTCAGCACAAGATTGAGAATGGCTGGAAGCAGCAGGTGTGCAATAAATGCCTCGAAAGCATGGAAACGAAGCAACTCTTATTGTGTAGGTGTGATGTACGAGTGTGGCACGACTGGGACAGTGAATAGTGCACCTGAGTTTGATGGAGACCTTGCAGTATTCCCCCTTGTAGACCTTCAGGGGGTCACTCGGGTCATACTCGTTGGGCGCTGGGCGCCGGGTTTTGTCCTCTGGTTGCCCCCGGCGGAACTTCATGGTGACTGCGGGACTGTTCGGCCGGACTTTCGCATCAGCTTGTGGCCATTTGTACTTGCCAGGACCCGGAAACAGGGCGTTGGGATCCGAAACTTCTGCGCCAGCAAAGGTGTAGGCTGGTGCTTTAGGTCCAGGGAAGCACTTGTGGTCGCTGCAATGCTTCATTCTGTCAGGTTTCTACTCAGCTGGCGAATGCTGTTGCAACGACGGTGGATGTTGGCATGATGTGTGATCGGTCGAGGCACTGTGTACAGAGAATGCAGTTGTATGACAGCATCCATTCTACGCAAATAAATACGAGACATTCAATGCAGGCAACCTTAACGATGTGAAGGTGGCATAGCATCAGACGGTGAAGGCCTGTGGACAAGCCTGTACACCAGCACCACCACGCACTTGTAATCCCCAGGCCCGGGAGTCTTGGTTAGCGCAGATGATGAAAACGGCTTGGTGGCAATGCTGTATGCAGGTGAGCTCCTCATGCTTCCCAGAGGCTGACATCCTCTCGTCGTCAGCACATTGCCTCGCGGATCTATCTGAGGTCCTGCAAAGGTGCTGCTTCAGAGACCATAAAGCAAGGAAGTGTGAACATATGACACATGGCAGTGCATCATACGTATTCTTTCATCCTTTCTCTTGACATCCACAGGCTTCTGTGCATCTCCGTGAACATTGTATGTCCCTGGGCCAGGTACGTCTCCTGCAAAGCCATCCAGGAAGATGAGCCGGACAGATGAGGATCACGTGTGAGGCAGAGCAGCAAGCTGAAGGGCATCGTCCTGCGGGAGCATACGCGAGCAGGGCTTGGGGCGCTCAGATGTCGCAAACGAAAACGCAGGAGATGACCGCAAGAGGACAGCCTTTCCGCGACGTTTCGCCGGCATATCAGATATCTATGAAGGCTGCTGTAGAACTGACTGGGCCCTGATCACGGGAGACTGATCAGTGAGGTGGCGCCCCGTGCATACTTTTTTTGACCTCCACCTGTGGAACAGGGCACGGACTGTTGAAGCATTGGATCGCCTCGCAGCTGATGAGAGCGGAGCGCATCGATCACCGGATGCGTCGATGTGCTTACACCGGCCTGTCAATGCCAGCAACAGTACGCGTGCATGCGTTTGGAGCACTCTGTGTTAGCAGCGAATTCGTCCCCGTACGTCGGCTGCTGGCACTACAGGTACGTCTGAAAAGGCATACTATGTAACCACATCGACATTTCACTGGGCCACGTACTTGCTTGCCGGCCTGTGGCAACACGACAAGCTCGTTGAACGTTAACACGCCACATTTTGATCTCGCAGCACAGGCGCAAGAGCATCCAATCAGGCCACCGTTGACGCACCGACTAGATGGCACAGATGTTATAGTTGTCTGAAGCTGAGTCGCATGACACGCCTAATCAAGGAGTACAGCACATCAGCGGCCCCAGCATCAGTCACACAGTGTTCCGCCACCCCATTGGTAGCCAGAAACGCCAATGGCAGGGGGCGGTGATCCAGTGCATTGCTCCTACAGGCTTCATAATCACACTGAATCTCAGATCACCACCAAACTCTGGCTCAAACACCTGTGCCCTGACGTGAGGCTGAACACCTGAAGTGGCAGTACATCAACTCACTGGTCCATGTGGAAACCCACGAGTTCTACCAAGTCGGTAGTGAACGAGACCAGCGATCAGACTCTGAAGGAAGCAGAATTTCTGTGGGCTGCTTTCACGACTGTACAGGGCAACGCTTGGACTGCTCGAGAACACACGTGTGGCTCCATCAGTTGGCAGCCATGGGGTGTTTGTTGTATGGCATGGGCACTGGCCAGAGTGTTTGGGCAGGCTTGCGGCCAACCGTGTACCTCCCCGATGCAACTAAAGACAAGGGCTGTCTCCAGGCCGGACCAATGCGGGTGTGCTGCATGCTCGGTGTGACTTGACAGCTTCTGCCAGCCAACCATTGCTGAGACACGGAACACATACACAGGTATGGGCATACAATGGTCCCATGATGCCCTTGTTTGTGTCCTGCAGTGCTGCCTTCCTCTCTGGCTTTGTCCTTATAGTACACCATCCCATGGCACCGAGTCCAAACACTCCCTACATTGGCCTAGGCATACCGAGCAGGCACTACACCCTCGAGCTGACCTCAGGAAACGGCGGCAAGGCCTTCACCAGTGCAGGGGGCCCCATGAGGTCTCCGCAGAACCACTGTTTGTCCCCACATCGTAAGTCGTCCCAACGTTGCCTGCACGAACAAACGCACGCTGCGCCTTGCTGTAGATCTCCTCATGGTCCCTGCAGAAGACTCTTCTGAGCCCCCTTCGGAGCCAGCCATGTATGCAGAGCCCCCGTCACATGCCGTATGCCGTGGTGGTTCTAAGCCTCCGGGTATGTGCAAAAGCATGGGGTCGGATCAGATGTGTACATGTGGCAGGCGCAGGCGCGGCAGCTCCCTGGCGCGGCCACAAGCGGCCCATTAAAATCAAGCTTCGGGTGCTGCGTAATTGATTTTCGTGATTTCGGAGCACCCACGCCCAGTCCCACGACGATGTGGCCCTGCGCGCGGCCGTGCACATGTGCATATCGTAGTTTCAATTGCGGACACCCGACCATACACAAGGAGGGGGGGGGGGGGGGGGGGGGGGGGGGGGGGGGGGGGATCAAGCGAAGGGCTCCACATCACAGCCGTGGACTGCCGTCCAAAGGGACGACCAGGCACCGGTTGCTCTCCGCTTCAGCCTCCTAGCGAGTCGCCCACAGCGCGGCCGTAAGTGCGACACGTGTGTCCTGGAGGTCCGGGTCCCGCCGCAGCTCGGCGCGCACCTCTCGCAGGCTCTCGTGCGCCGAGCTGCGAGCAGCGCCACACGGCGGTTCGCCGCCGCAAAAGAGAACGCTGGGGACTGCAGCATGGGCCTCCCGGACTTGGTAAGTGGTTCCCGCGCCGGCGCGCCGAAAGGTCCCCATCTCGAGGTGTGTGTTGCCAAGGTTGTTCCGTGCGACGGGCCGCCGGGTGTAATGGCGAGGACCGCGCTCTCTAGAGATAGTCGTCCTGTCCCTGCATGAACCTGCAAGATGCACACACTCAACGAGGTGTGTGGTTTTACATACACTATGAGTAGAGAACGTGGACCCGTGAGTGCCAAGCGACCGCCAGGTTTTGCAGCTGCATGCATGGGAATGGGCGCAGTGGCTGAGGTGCTGCAGCCTGAGCAGCACCATGCAGGTGAGACCGAGGGCATCATGATGCCATGGCCACTGGCAGCAATGCGGTATTAACGAGGCAGAACTGGCCGGCGTATGGAGTCGATTTTGTTATGTGCTCCGTCTGTACCTACCCCCGCCCTTATTTCGCCCTTAGAAACTAAAAGGTTGCCCTTGTCGTCGCCCTTATGTTTCGCCCTTATTTGGGGTGGCACTTTTCGGCATATAATTAAGGGCGGAATGGCTCTACACAGTGCGCACTGTGGTTGTCACTTCCTGTGGATGTCAGTGATGTCAACCCCTTTGCAAAGAGGCTGGTAAATAGTGTGAACCATCTCTGCTGGCCAGAATACCAGCGGCTGCATGTGATCACATCACTGACATCCACAGGAGGGCTATCTCAGCACATCGACAGGCACGACCACTTGCATCATCTGCACAGCCGTCCTCGTGTCCAGCCGGTGTTTCCATAACCACATGGCCAGGGTGACTGATCAGGTCGACCTCCAAAGCGGCCGCAGTGACACTTTCATTTAGTACCAAGAGCACATGCATCACTTGCCGTAAGCAGTGTCGTAAGAAGTCTGCAACTGTCCGTAGCCGTAGACGCTCGCGCCGGTGGTTCATACAGTTTCCAAAGTCGCCATTGCAGATTGGTGAAGCATGATGTGCCCGAGCTTCCAAATATCTATGTAGCAGCAACTTGAATGGTTTGCACTGCTCGTCCGTGAACACCGTTGCAGCCGTACATTGCCGATTTTCACATACATATTATTTGCGCTGTAGAATCAGATCGTCGCGCGATCTGTGTGTGTGGGGCCTGTTCATAGACCAGATGCTCCCGTAGCCCGCTTCGCGATGGCGCATGATGAGCTCCGCTAGAGACAACACGTCATAAAACTTTGAACAAATTGGTTAACATGTTCATAGCAGGTTTGTTTTTGTATCACTGACGGATTAGCTTCTAGTGGTGACACGCAGTGTTGTTGTTGTGAAAGTGCCTCGTAGCGCACAAGGCAGGTGCACATGCGAATGCACGCACGGGGTGACACGTGGCAGTCGCCAGCCCGCGAATGAGAAGACACATTCCAGCTCTCTGTATAGGTCGAACAAGGTCATGGTTCAAGTATTTGACTCAGATACTGACCATGCAGGTGTGATCCCAGATCTCAGGCGTCATGTGCTAAGTACTCCGCACACATACTTAACATTTCGCCCAACTAAACTTACGGTATGACGCTTCCACTCGTGCTTGCATTCGAACACGCAGCCGTCCTAAGCTCTTCCCAAGTGTGTCCTCAGGCTGATTGACCTCCAGAAAGGCCGCGAGTCTCCAGAGCCCAAATTAAGCCTGAATGTAACCAAATAAGTTCCCGTAAAAGGATATACACGCTTTGATCGCGCTGTTCGTGAGCATCGTAACAGCGCTGGCCGACCGAGTCATCCTCGAAGACAGGCACAGTGCAATTGCGTCCGTAGACCACAACGAACCGGATAATGTCAGAAATGCTCTCTATCTGCAGGTCAGACGCGCAGTCTTCAGTCAGGTCAGGTAACCAGCATTCCATACCTGCTGCGCACAGAGGTAGAACCGAGGAATGCGAGGGAGAGATCGGATACTGCTAGTACCGTGAAACAGTGAGAAGAATGGTTACAACTCTCTGTGTGCATAGCCATATATGCACAGTGATATATTCAAGATTACGGCGGGAGATCCTCGCAGGATCTCCCTCACTATTCCGGGACAATCCTACTAGCGGCTTACCCCTACACCTGATCCGCAGACCGATCGTGCATGGGTGCACCTGTCACCACGCTGCTGCCCGCCAATATCATATTTAACATGGTAATTTCGGTTGGAATCACATCAAAAGGCGACTGTTTCTGCTCCGTCCTATCCGCCCTTGACAAGCCCGCCCTTGTCACATGAGCCGGCACGTGTACAGACGTCAACAAATCAGCATACACGAATCCAGCAGGCCTACCGTTCAAGATATCCTGATGGCACTGGCCAAGGCCAAGGCCCCAATCTTCCCGCAACGCATTGAGCGCTGAACTGCGCCCTCCCTGTCAGACTCAAGAACCACTCACCATGCAGCTGTTAAGCTCAAAACATAGACACATGCACCTGTACTACATAAAATAGTACATAAACATTATATAAATAGTATTGCCGGCTCGACCCCGCACCTGCCGCATCAGCTTCCGAGGCAGAATGAGATGATCATCGTGAGATGCAGCTGAAGCTAGCTTACTCGGATGTGATGGCGTGCACACGCGGTCGAGCCCCGGGGGCGCACGAGCGCGGCCGCACCGGCCGAGCGGCTGGAGGACGGCGCCGCGGTTGAGCAGCGGGTCCACGCTCCACGGGCACAGCTCAATCGCGGTGCTGTAGTCTTGCAGCGCCTCCTACAGCTTGCCCGGGCGCGAGCGCGCGAAGCCGCGGCTGCTTGTGACAGTCCAGTGATAAGACCGCTCTACCACTGGACTATCACACTGCTCCAGGCGCGGCACCATGTATGGCCCCCAATGCGCCTCCGCTGCGCTGTGCTTCTCGATGATGTGTGTCCTGGGCGCCTAGCTGCGATAGCACAGCCAGCTTCAATAGCACAGCCACATTGCAATGAGTGCCATGGTGCACCTGTATTCCTGAGCCGCATGCACAGATCCGCGTGCTGATTTGCTACTGGCGGGGAATATGGCCATTGGTGTTAATCGACTGACTTACAGCTACCAGTTGCATTTACTAGCCGCAGCCTCGTTAGACCTCGACATGCTTGACAGTGTGTATGCACGTACGTATGCATGATGGCACAGCCACATTTCGACATTGCTTCTGTTACGTACTATAGTAGCTACCTGGGCACCCCCTTGGCTAGTAGCCAAGGGGGTGCCCAGCTGCATGGGGCGCGATTGTGCGCGGCGGGCGGCGGCGGGTGCTGGTGGCTGGCGCCCGCAGCCAGATGGGCTTGCCGCAGCGCACGCCTGACGTGGCGCGGCTGATGAGCGAGTGCGGTGCTGTGGCCAAGACGGCGCTGCCCCAACCAGACCCGGACATCTGAACGCCATTTAAATTGCGACCGTCAGCTCAGGGACACCGGCACACTCCCGGAATCGATTTAGCTATGGCAGAAGGACATGTCTGCATGCATCTGCGTAGCTGGGAAAACATGATGAAAGTTGCGCCACGCGCATTCGATCGAATGCGAAGAGGGAGAACTCGGATGCTGGCGGAGCCGATAGTGACTATCTAGAAGGCCATGTGAACCATGCCGTAAACAGGGTCGCTCCCTGGAGCACATGCATGTGTCACAGTAGAGTGAACGGGCACAGACAAACACAACACAATAATCTGTTCCGAATTGGCAGTCGCACCCACAGCCACACTACAGCGGTGCATGCACACAAGCCTCATCCCGACAGGTTCGGGTCTTCCAGGCCCGCACCATAGAGAGTTTTGTTCAAGAGTTCGGTTGGATCAAGAGTTGCGGCCATTGCATGGCGGAGCATCTCGCAGTTGACAAACTCGCCCGAGGATCCTTGTACAGAGACAGCTGTGCGAGGTACCGGGCGCGGTGGCAAGGGCGAACATGCAGCACAGTACTTTGCCGCATCGAACCTTGTCCCTGATGAGATGTACCTTGAAACATGACGATGCATGGCGGCTTGGGGGAATGTGTGGTAGGCGAGGGCAAGAACTCGTCAGGGCTGCCTCGTACCTGCAGAACAGAACAATAATGTATGACGGCAGCGTCGAGGTGTTGGTGGGAACGGCGTGGGAGTCACCGGTTTGTCTTTGCACATGTGCAATGACTGTAATGCAGGCGGCATGGCCCTCGTCCTGGGCCGGATGTGACTGTCGATCGCAGCTGCTTATTGCTGTCTTTGAGGTCAGGTGCACATTGCAGTGTACCTCACCAGACCGGTGTGGGCTCTTCATGCATGCATGAAGAGCCCACACCGGTCTGGTGAGGTACACTGCAATGTGCCGCTGCTGCTGGCCCCGTCCACGTTTGATCTGTTGACTATGGGCCACGCTGTGTGGAGCTCTGGTTTTCAGCCAACCTCGGTGTGTTCACATCCAGGTTTGGCATGACTCAGCAGACTGAGGCCGAGCGAGCCGCCATGCCAGCCCCCAATTCCAGCAGCTTGCTGGCTTGCTTGGCACTTGTAGGAGTAGCAGATGTAAATTATGTGGCAGGTGGGATCCATGTGTGGTGCTGTCCATGGCCACCTCCAAATATGCCCAAAAACTGGCCTTTTCAATTCTCAGTGCAAGGATGTTTGCGGCAGGCCACTGTGACACCCCAGAGAACATTACCACTGTAGTTTTGTTGTGAAAATTCGCAGCCTCAAGGCCAAATAACCAACATGCAGCTCGACCAAAATCCGCCCGATCAGCACTTCACATACCTCAAGTGATATCCTGTTCGAATCTGAGCCTCAATCCTTGCACACCAGCTCCAACAGCTATTCTGCGTGTGCTATTGAGCCCGAACATGCGTGTGCACCATTTCTGTGCTGAAAGTTGCTGTGCACTCAGTCTCACAAATCGAAGGCATTCACCATGCTGCAGCAGCTTTTTTGCGTGCTTCGCAAATCTGCAATCCAGTTGTCAACACTGATGTCGTGGAGTGCATGGCGTAGCGGTGTGGTGAGTGGTGTCGCGTGACGCACGCCCCATGCGAGATTCCAACACCCCGAGTTTGGCTGAAAACCGGTGCAGGTGTCTGCAGCTGGCGATACCTGCAAATGTGACCGCGCGCATGCGTGCACGTCTGCTGTTGATGTCAAAGTCGGCACGCGTTGCCGCAGATCTTGACGACGAGGAATGTTGGGATAGCAGATGCGGTCCAACGGGAGTACGTCAAGTAGCCCCCACTGCCACGCAGCCATGTTGGTTTCCATGTATTGGACATCCCTCCGCATGCCCGGCACAGTCACACCGGATCCGCCTTGAATGGAACACATGCATGCACCTCACGATGCGCGTTCAGCTCGAACAATCCGCGCGTACGTCGCGGTTGTGGCCGTGGAGCGTGCTGCGTGCTGTACAGAGAACTGGGGGAGCTGACCGTCGACGACTGCACAATAGAAGCCGTCTCAGTCGCCGCGAGCACCCGGGTCGCGACGCACCAGGCCTTCGAGGCGGCCCTACGCGACTACTTCGGCGACACCGTACGCGCGCCCCACCAGCGTGGACCACCTGTGCAGCGCCTGGTAGTTGATTCGGCGCTGTGTCATGCAATGGCGTCAGTCCCGAGGTCTGTTCTGGGGCCGCCCACCTTGCTGGGCACCTGACACACAGATCACACCCCCCTCTTTCCGGATGCACCTCGGTAAAGACATGCGGCAGCTGTGGAGTTGACTTGTCACCACATTTTGGGGACCACAGGTGACCGCGGACAACATTTCAGGAAAACAAACGGTACCGGGCGATTACAGCTGATATTCATCTCTCGCCGAGACTCGGGCTTACACGCCCGGCCGAGTGTGGCTCGGCCCGCAGGCGCGTACATTCATGCCAATGGGTGCACGGGTGAGTTCGCCGTGCACAAGTGTCCAGGGCTGCCATCTAGACTGTAAAGCTGAAGGTTTGACAATTTCCGATGTCGTCGGGCCGGATGTGGCAATCCAGTGATATGGCCGCTATACCACTGGAATGCCACACCGGACGACCCACTGCTTGTTTGCGTGTGCAGGTCACGGAGAGCCACCTGAAGATGGCGCGCGTGCCGGAGGGCTGTTCCGAGCTGCTGCCGTACACCCTGCCTGACGGCCAGGAGAGTCCCTTCCCGCTGCTGCAGGTCGGCAACCGTTGTGACATGTTTGTGCTGCCGGGGGTGCCGGAGCTCGTGCGCGCAAAGTGGGGCCCGCTCCGTGCGCAGCTGCCGCGCCTCGGCGGGCCCTCCGCCGCCCGATACTGGTCTCGGATTTCGGAGTTGTCAATGTCCAAATGGATACGGCTATGTAATCATGCATATATACATACATACATACGGCGTCTGTCCTGGCTGCGGTGAATGTAATCATGCGCGTCCCGCGGGACGACCTGCGTGCGGCCGCACAAGCCGTCCTTCCAGCGCGCCTCGGAGGCCTGGGCATCATGTCCACGCCGCAGGAGGTCGCGGACGGAGCGTACCTCGCTGCAGCTGCGGTGAGCCAAAAGGCATTCGCAGGAGGCCCCGAGTGCATGCAGTCGTTCCGGGGGCCGCACGGGCAACACTTGCAGGAAACCTGGCAGGCCCTCAACGTCGCTCAGCAGCTCCATCCGGAGCTGCCCGGGCCGGCGAGCGGCGACACCATCGCCAAGGTGTTACCTGGTATGCAGCAGCGTATCACTAAGGTGGTTGCCCTGCGCCGCCGGGCGGCTCTGCTTGCCAGCCATGACGTCGCCACGCTCGAGGGTGCATGCAACTTGGCACGGCTTCGCAGCTGTGCTTGCCGTGCAGCCACCCTTTGGTCGAGCACCCTGCTGCTCTCCCAGGCGCTGCGAATGACTGACATGGAAATCATGCTGAGCATCAGGTATCTCCTGGGCATGTCCCCAGCCCCTCCCAATGCGGTCGGCTCGCGCTGCGAATGTGGCACATTCATACAGCCGCATGATCTCGACCACGCGATGAATTGCACACACAATGCGGGGACCTGGACTTCACGCCACAATATCGTTGAAAAACAATGGCGCGAGATCGGGTCCCTCGCGTGTGTGGCATCCACGCGCATCCCGCGCACAGCGCCGTTCGTCCGCGCGCGGCTCGCGGCCGCTCCGAGGCAGATCCATGCTGGCCCATTGGGCCCGACCCCCCCTGCTCCACCCCAGCCCGCCTCCCAGGTCGCGGACCCTTCGCGTGGGGCGACCTTGCCCGCGGCGCCGATGCTTGCAGCCCCGCTGCCGCTGCCAACCACGCGCGCGGACGAGGCGCCGGCACCTACGCCTGCTCCGGCTGCCGACGCCGATGCTGGACACAGCGCCCAGATGGGGCGCCACGCGCCAGACGCAGCGCGGGCTGCGGCCCTGGCGGCGGCGGCGGCGGCGCCGGGTGGTCAGGATCCGGCGGGGCCTGGGGAGCAGGCCGCTGCCGCGCAGGCAACGGCGCTGGATCAGGTGTTCAGGGCAGTGGCCCAGGAGAAACTGGGGGACATCATGTTTATGCCGCCGGGTGACCCTTTGTGCATAGGAGATGTGTCGGTTGTGAACCCCTGTGCTGGTTCCTATTGCGGCCGTGCGGCCCGCGAGGACGGGGGTGCTGCGGAGACGCGGGACGTGCAGAAACGCACTGCTTATCGTTTGTACGACCCTGATGCGTATAGTTTTGTGCCGTTGTCGCATGAGACGCATGGTTGATTGGGACGGCCTGCCATGAATCACTTGAATCGGCTGGCGGAGGTTGCGTCTCGGTGTGGCAAGGTGAACCGTGCTTTGTTTGTGACGAATGCTCTGCGCCGGTTGAGTGTGGCGTTGTGCAAGGGGAATGCTCTTGTGCTCCGTGCGGGGCTTCAATCTTTGGCTGGCATCACCGGCCGAGCTGTGGTACGTGCTCGTGCCCGGCCTAGTGCCATGACTGCGTGAGTGGATTTGCGTGTGTATTCCTGGCAACGGCTCGCTTCCCGGCCTCTGTCCTTTGTAACTACATACATACGGCTCGCTGCCCGGCCTCTGTCCTTTGTAACTACATACATACAGGCTGTGGTAAGGTGAACCATGCTCTGTTTGTGACGAATGCTCTACGCCGGTTGAGTGTGGCGTTGTGCAAGGGGAATGCTCTTGTGCTCCGTGCGCGCGGGGCTTCAATCTTTGGCTGGCATCACCGGCCGAGCTGTGGTGCGTGCTCGTACCCGGCCTAGTGCCATGACTGCGTGAGTGGATATGCGTGTGAATTCCTGGCGATGGCTCGATGCCCGGCCTCTGTCCTTTGTAACTACATACATACATACCGCAACAGGTGCGCAATCCCCCCCCCCCCCCCCCCCCCCCCCCCCCCCCCCCCATGTGGGGGATCCCAGGCGCATGCGACACAAGCTCGTGAGGATCTGTATCTGTGCCATCGCAATCCACCGTGCTGTGCTTCGCAGTGTCCTGTGTCAGCGGAATCGTCTTGCCGCCCCCCACATGGGGGTCGTGCCCGTGGAGGAGTCGCGGGGGTCGTCTTGACATCAGGCGGCCGTGGTGCGGCCGGGCGGATTGCAGGGAGGCACTGCGATCGAGGTGACACTGAAGCACGTATATTGCAGGGTGGCTGCCCTATTTGATTGCTGAATGCTGTATGCTACAGGGGCAGTGCTGCGGCAGTCCCTGCTCCAAAACAGTCGCCGGCGGCCATTCTACGGGTGCCTGCAGCGTCCAGAGATATAATAGGGAGTATGCCTAGATGTGGATGCATACACACACACACATACACACATGCATACGGACACGGGCTTGCGAGTGAACACAAGAACTGGCTTCATGCCTGGCCTCTGTCCTTTGTGACTACGTACATACGCACGCTGGTATGGCTGTGGTGCGAGCTCATGCCCGCCCTTGTGCCATGAATGAATGAATAGGTTTGACAAACGATTCCGAGAACTGGTGCCATGCCCGGCCCCCGTCCTTTGTAAGTACATGTGACCCTACATCGAAAGAGGGGCTGACAGGTGGCGGTCTGCAGGCTGATCAAGGTGCAGTCCGGGGACGAGGCGAGCATCGCGCCGGTGTTCGTGGCGGTCGCCGGCAAAATCCCAGACGATGCGACAGGGAGCTACCCCGGCGGGCGAGTTGGCGGAACACGGCCACGTGGTCGTGATCAGCTTTGAGTCGAAGGACAGCGCGCAGCTAGACCGCGCGGTGGACCGGTATCGCGAGGTGTTGCGTGAGCAAGGGGGCGGTGACGAGCAGATCTTGTCTGTGCAGCGCGACACCCTTGTATGAGTGACGCCCCTGTTTCAGCGAGACGGTCGGACAGGTAGGGTGCACCGCAGATGTCGCGCACGCGGCTGATGCAGTTCTCCGGGCAAGAGAACCTGCATACTTCCATCTGGAGGCTGATTCCAGCGCGTGCAAGGGGGGGAGGGAGGCAGGTCGTGTCGCCGTGACAACACAACCAGAAGCATCAATGCCACCACTATCAGTGGATGCAGGGCAGGTTTGTGGGGAGTTGGAGGGAGGCGGGTCATGCTGATTCTTCTTTTCATGCACTGATGAGTGTGCGACCAGTGGTCACCATGGGTAATAGTTTGTAGCCGCATTTCGTGGTGGCAGCGAGGTGTCACCACCGTGGCACAACAGTCATTTAGCTTGCCTTATCGCTGACATGAACGAGCAAAACTTGTTTGGTCAAGAGCACCTTGCTTATTTATGCTTAAGTTACAGTCGAGCTTGTTGACATTCCCCCAGCTGGGGGATATTTTACAATATCCTGGCCTGGCTAAGTGGAGAGAAATAGAGCGAGGTTGCTGTGCAACGTCCCGTTGCATAGCAACCGACGGTCACGGTTGTGGACTAAGAAAGATACATGGCAATGTTAACATGTACGCATCATAAATCATCAGGATGAGATGGATTGTTCCTTGATTACATAGATACCTAGCTAAAGAACATTATATTTCGACAATGTGTGAAGATCACCTTCACATAGCATAAGCTGGGAGAGAGCTCGCTTATCCGGCGGGACACAGAGATGACAAGATGCCTCTACCTGAGGGGGACTGCTTCACTCGTGGCATCGGCAATATTATATTTCCTTCAGACAGATGGTTGAACAACACAGTTTTCAAAGACAATTACATAAACCATTCGATGAGACACACATGGGCATTCGCACTGACATTGATATCACTGCATGTGTTCACAACGTATCACCACTTCAGAATGGGAAGTTGCAGGACTGTCCAATCCTGAGGCCAGGTTGACCACCAACCCCGCATGTCGCACCAGGAGTTGGCGCAGAGCAACGTGGGTAGGTGGTTTCGGTTTCGCACACCCGTGGGCCAAAGCAGAAAGCCAATGCATCATCAGCGAATGGCAACTTTGTGATGCAGCATGCTGCACCAGTGGTTCCACACTGCTGGAACCCGAACCTTGGACCCCGTGGATTTCTGTCGAAAATATCCTGAATAATGGGTGGTGCCTGTCCCGGGGGTGTGGTGTTATCTGGCTGTGGGGTGATGTCGCCTGGTGGGAGAGGTGCGGGAGTCTCGTTTTCTGGGGGTGGCGGCGGGGCATCAGCCTCTGGGGGTGGCGGTGGGGCATCAGCCTCTGGGGGTGGCGGTGGGGAATCGTCCTCTGGGGGTGGCGGCGGGGCATCAGCCTCTGGGGGTGGTGGTGGGGAATCGTCCTCTGGGGGTGGCGGCGGGGCATCAGCCTCTGGGGGTGGCGGTGGGGCATCAGCCTCTGGGGGTGGCGGTGGGGAATCGTCCTCTGGGGGTGGCGGCGGGGCATCAGCCTCTGGGGGTGGTGGTGGGGAATCGTCCTCTGGGGGTGGCGGCGGGGCATCAGCCTCTGGGGGTGGCGGTGGGGCATCAGCCTCTGGGGGTGGCGGTGGGGAATCGTCCTCTGGGGGTGGCGGTGGGGCATCAGCCTCTGGGGGTGGCGGTGGGGAATCGTCCTCTGGGGATGGCGGCGGGGCATCAGCCTCTGGGGGTGGCGGTGGGGAATCGTCCTCTGGGGGTGGCGGCGGGGCATCAGCCTCTGGGGGTGGCGGCGGGGCATCAGCCTCTGGGGGTGGCGGTGGGGAATCGTCCTCTGGGGGTGGCGGTGGGGCATCAGCCTCTGGGGGTGGCGGTGGGGGTGGTTCAGCAGCCTCAGTCAGAACACCTCCAGGGGCGGAGAATTCAGAAACTTCTTCATCGGCATCGATTTCTGTGGCTGTGGAGCCACCAGACGTCTCATCACCAACACGACCTCCTGTAGCACCATTTCCGGAGGTGGTGAAGGTAAACAATCCCAGTTGCTGCAGCTCCCTGCTGCTTCCCGAAGAACCATCAAGTATCCGGGCGCTGGAGAGCCCAGACATACCCAGGGTGGCCACAAGGGCAGCCAACATAACACTGACCTTCATCATCGTAACCTGCACACCAGTTGCATTGGTTGTACCAGAGGCAGGAACGTATGCATAAAGATGTCTTTGCCAAGGCTAAACATATCATGGAAACGAGTGGTGTGGGCGATTTTTGTACTACTCAATAACAAAACATTAGGATACTAGTACTACATCAGGCTACTAATAGTATTGCATGGCCTAGCTACTCACCAAACCAACTCATGCTGTTGGAACTATGTCCTGCGCATGAACAGACATGTCACCAACAATTGAAGGACGGCCACAAGCTATACCAGTTTTTTCATGTATTCACAAAAGAGTAAACGGGAGAAAACAAACACAGAAACCGAATCTCATCCGCATCAACAGTTTTTTCATGTGCATTATGCATGCAGCGCGCGAGGGAACACGGTCAGACATGATGGTTTTGCGCAACCACAGGTCGCGAGTGGGCGTGAAAAGACAGCGGCAGTCTCGAACGGTCGACAGCAGCAGGTGCGAGCTATGTGCATGTGCGATCATAAAAGCAGGTGCATAAGCTCGGGTGAGCAGGTATATTACAAAAGAGTGAACGGGAGAAAACAAACACTGAAACCGAATCTCATCCGCATCAACATCAACACACACTCACACACACACACACACACACACACACACACACACACACACACACACACACACACACACACACACACACACACACACACACACACACACACACACACACACACACACACACACACACACACACACACACACACACACACACACACACACACACACACACACACACACACACACACACACACACACACACACACACACACACACACACACACACACACACACACACACACACACACACACACACACACACACACACACACACCACACACACACACACACACACACACACACACACACACACACACACACACACACACACACACACACACACACACACACACACACACACACACACACACACACACACACACACACACACACACACACACACACACACACACACACACACACACACACACACACACACACACACACACACACACACACACACACACACACACACACACACACACACACACACACACACACACACACACACACACACACACACACACACACACACACACACACACACACACACACACACACACACACACACACACACACACACACACACACACACACACACACACACACACACACACACACACACACACACACACACACACACACACACACACACACACACACACACACACACACACACACACACACACACACACACACACACACACACACACACACACACACACACACACACACACACACACACACACACACACACACACACACACACACACACACACACACACACACACACACACACACACACACACACACACACACACACACACACACACACACACACACACACACACACACACACACACACACACACACACACACACACACACACACACACACACACACACACACACACACACACACACACACACACACACACACACACACACACACACACACACACACACACACACACACACACACACACACACACACACACACACACACACACACACACACACACACACACACACACACACACACACACACACACACACACACACACACACACACACACACACACACACACACACACACACACACACACACACACACACACACACACACACACACACACACACACACACACACACACACACACACACACACACACACACACACACACACACACACACACACACACACACACACACACACACACACACACACACACACACACACACACACACACACACACACACACACACACACACACACACACACACACACACACACACACACACACACACACACACACACACACACACACACACACACACACACACACACACACACACACACACACACACACACACACACACACACACACACACACACACACACACACACACACACACACACACACACACACACACACACACACACACACACACACACACACACACACACACACACACACACACACACACACACACACACACACACACACACACACACACACACACACACACACACACACACACACACACACACACACACACACACACACACACACACACACACACACACACACACACACACACACACACACACACACACACACACACACACACACACACACACACACACACACACACACACACACACACACACACACACACACACACACACACACACACACACACACACACACACACACACACACACACACACACACACACACACACACACACACACACACACACACACACACACACACACACACACACACACACACACACACACACACACACACACGAACACAACAACCGCACTCACAACTCAGTCCGGCAGGATCGCGTCCTCGGGTGAGCAGGTACACGGTCCGTCGCGACGTTGCAACGCGTTGGGTTCGTGCGTCCGCGGTTTCCGAACTTCGCATGCGTTGGAACGCGTGCAGCCGCAATTCAGCCTAGCCGGTTCGGCCTCGCAAAGCATGTGCGTCAAGCGTTCTGCATCGGCAGATGCACTGCTCGGTGCACCGTAGCTTGCAAGCAGCCACCGACCCCCATGTTATTTTCCCCGACGGTTGTACACCACGCCACCCTCGCTAGCTTGCAGTCTCAACAAAACTCAAAGCGAAAGCATCAGGGCCACCACAGAAACACACTAAATCCATCATTTTTCAAATCAGTTGGCATTGCGTTCAGTCGAGATGCGTTTAGATGCCATGGCGCTTCCAAATTCGAATGTACTGCCGGACCTGTCCATCTCGTGGGATGTACGCGATTTGCGCCTCGAACCTCAGCCTTATGAGTCCGCAACTTATGATCAAATAGTTTGGACCCTGGATTCGCGCAGGGGTGCCGTCGCTGCTTGTCTTCGCTGTGACGATGTCAACAACACGGCTGCGAATTTTGTTCTCTCTGAGGAAAAACGGGGAGGTTGCAAGCTATATAAGGAGAAGGATCAGGCCAGTAAAAAAATTACATTGAATCAAATGTTCAATTGCAATTTCTCGGGTGCTGGGAAAAAATCAGCTAAACTGAAGCAGAGTGCGGGGCTGGTTGGCGCAAACGCTGCCAAACTGGCTACGAACTCAGGCCAGGCATCTGGCAAAAAATGTCCTACTCGAGTAGGGAAAGATGCTAGGGGCACTGGTGCCACATGTTGTGCTTGCCGGTACAGCATGCACTGTCGGGTGTTTCGCAATCATCCCAATGATCTGTATATCGTCTTGCATAATCATGGGAAGCACAGTAGTGATCCAAATGAAAAGGGCTGTGCACACCAGCCTTTGAAGGTCAGCGATGCAACAAGAGCATTCTGTGCTGCCAGAATCACAGATGGAGTACCAAATCCTTTGATACTGCAGAGTGCGATCTACATCACATGGTGTGGTTAAGCTGTCTGATGTATGGGACTGGAAAGATTCCGCATGTGCAGGCAACCTGCAACGGCTTGCAACCGAAGCCGGACTACCTTCTGCAGAGCCTCACACGTTGATGTCACAACTTGTGCAGACACCCTTCGTAAAGGACGCTACGATCGACAACACGTTCCTTGCAAATTTGCGCAGGCAGATAGCGACAGCTATGTTTAAAAAGAATCCCGAGGATGCCATTTCTGTGACCATCAGGGTAAGCCTGTCCAAAGAATAACTCACTCGCCCACTCCAATCTTTCATCACTGAGAATTTGACTCCTTGCAGTATGGACAGGACGGCAGCTCCGAGCCAAGGATTTTTCTTGCAGAGCCGGTGATCAACAATGAGCAGGACTGCCTCATTATCCTAGCAAATGATCAGATGATGAAATGGGCAAGGGAATTCGTTCCTGGTCGAGTCCTTGTGATGGACACCACTTTTGGAACCAACAGATATGGGTTTTCTTTGCTCGTGATGCTTGCAGTCGATGAGCGGGGCAAAGGGCTGCCTGTCTGTTTCGCCATTATGATGCATGAGGACGCAGCAAGTTTCGAGAAGGTGCTTCAAGTTTTCAAACAAGCATTGAACGAGGGTGGAGAAGGAAGCAGCAATTTGCAGCCTGCCTCCATTCTGACGGATGATTCAGCAGCTAATCAGAAAGCTGCCAGCTCTGTCTTCCCGTATGCTGTACAAGGCTTATGTCTCTATCATGTCCGAGCAGCTTTGCAGCAGCAATTGCAAGGCAAAACATCGGGCAGGCCGGCAGAAAGAGCAGAAGCCTATCACGCCATGGAGAAAGGACTTGTGGCCATCATGTATATGAAAGCCTGCGACACTGAAGAGCAGACGCTTGCGCTTGCATCAAAGATGCTTGATGAATGGTGCACAAGGTAGGCGCATCCTCAAGATGTGTCACTTGTGTGAGGCGCTACTTCTAGATCAGCTCAGAGGTATTTGCAGGTGGTCTGAAACACAGCCTGGAGCCGTGCAGTACGTCAAGAAGCAATGGCAGCCAAAACTCAGTAAGTTTGCCGCTTCACTGACATCTGTAGCATGCCAAAGGCCCTGCATCCTGAAAGCACCCGAGTATGCAGGAAAGTGGGTGGTGAGTGTATGCACATTCACTTGCTTCGCCGCACAAAGGACCACTGGAGTATGTGAAGGCTTCAACTCTTCCGCCAAGAGTGTGCTAGACCGAGTCACCGGTCGAAAACATCTGTTCCGAGTGGACCAGCTCATTCTCCACCTGTTTTCGACCATCATGCCAAACTACTACAACTCCAGAGCACTACTCGCAGCTGGTGCGCATGAAGTGCCATGTGCCACAACAGGTCAACCTGCTGCAAATGCAGTATGTCACTGTCCATGTGTGTGCAGGCTTGGTTCGCAATCATAAACGTGAGGAAGCACTGCTTGAGATAGCTACAGATGTAAAAAAGATTCTGGAGCTGCATTGCATGCAGACGACGTCGCTTGTGGAGCTGACTCATGAGCATACGAACTCAACAAGTGCTCGTGTCACTGTGCAGGGCAAGCAGTACATGCTCACTGCTTGTGATGAGGACCACAACTGCTGTAGTTGCGATGCAGGCCGCCAGCAGCTCTTCTGTGTCCACCACATGTTGGCGCTCGCTACTATGTTTCCAGAAGTCGCTCAGAAGAACACAGATGCATTCTTGAACATGTGCGTCAAGCATGCTGGTTCTAACTTCGGAGCAATGGGACACTGTCACCTTGGCAAGGGTGGAATCGCACCACTTGTGCGAGCGCTGAGTATGATGCAAACGCCACAGGCTGGTGAAAAGGCAAAAGATTGTGAAGTGCTTACGTGTGCACCGTCCCAAAGAACGCCTTGCAAAGCAGCTGCAGGATCAGGAACTGCTGCTTGCGACACTGAAGGCATTGCTGTCAGTAGCGCTGCAGTGATCACTGAAAAGCGAACGCCTTCTAAGATCGAGCAAGACAGGAGAGGTTCAGAGCTGATGGCTGGTGCACAGGAGATTATTGAACAGTTCAGTGATCGTGACCTCCCTGCGCACCTCCGCAGGAGGATTTACGGCAGCTTCACAACAGTTTTGGCCGAGCTCAAGCAAGCCCTTCATCACTCGCGGAGGTCTAGTGTGGTAGCTACAGGCCACATTGCTGCACGAGAAGGCCACTGTGTGCAGAGTTACGTTCCACAGGTGACAAGGCATAAAACTGCTTTGCAGAGAAGAGATGACTGTGCTGGAAAGCGCAGCAGACCACAAACATCATCGAATGCAGTCGAGGCTAACCATTGTGTTCGACCTACTTCGGGTGCCAAGTTTGTCAAGACCAGCAGGAAGATCAAAGCAGACACAAAGAAGACAGCTAGTACATTCGATGAGCGTTCAGCAAAGTGGGTGGATAAAGTTTTGGAGAAGGAGAACGCAGCTGCAGTGCGCGAGGCCCCGTTGAGCTGTGCAAGGCCACCTCTTCAGCCCATCATAGCCGACGATGCTGCCGATACAATCGAATCTCAGGGCGTCGAGATGGACGACATGGTGTATTTACTGACAAATGGGATACAGAATTCTATGTCCAGTATGTAGAAGTGTTAAAGAGTGTAAGTGCTGTGGGCTGGCCATCGTCTGTAGCAATGTTCAGCACACCTTACAAATGCCATTTGTCCCGCTACGATTGATGCACCAGTGCTATCGTCTATTGGCGTTGACAGGACAAGCTTTCAACAAATTGAGTATCTGACGTGAACTTGTGGCAGGTCGAGGCACCCGACCCAACAGGTCGAGTTGTGTGGGCCCCAGATACATCACGAAAAGCTCAGATATGTGTTAAAACGTAGCTGTGCAAAGTTACGACGGAGTTTCGAGGAGTGCTGTCCATAAACGGTCGTCCAATGCCACATCTGCATTGAGTCGCAGCCACCGAGTCGCAATCACGCCGCGAAGGCCACGATGTCCTAACTGATAACCAACAATCGATTTAGTGTGTCTCTGTGGTGGCCCTGATGCTTTCGCTTTGAGTTTTGTTGAGACTGCAAGCTAGCGAGGGTGGCGTGGTGTATAACCGTCGGGGAAAATAACACGGGGGGCCACCGACTACCATGCGACGTGACTCGGATTATTCAGTTGAAAATGCTTTACACCTCTGCTGTGTTGGGACCACCGAGGTGACGAACTGTGGCAATCCAGTGATATATATCCTCGCGACGTGCAAGGATCCAGTGGTATAGCGGCCATATCACTGGATTGCCACACGAACGCTCAAACAACTTGAAAACCACAGTGCCCCATGCGTTAGGAAAGAGTAAACGGAAGTGGTGCCTCGTGCGCTCTCTGCACTGCAGTCCAGATAGACCCAGCCCGGGGGAGACCATCCCCGCGCGGGCCATAATGCAAATATTACAAAAGAGTGAACGGGAGAAAACAAATACTGAAACCGAATCTCATCCGAATCAACTGCAACATACACTCACACACACACGAACACTACAACCGCACTCACAACTCAGTCCGGCAGGATCGCGTCCTCCAGGCCCGCATCATATCGCAACCCTTGCTCCCGAGAGATGACAAGCCCAGACTTCCGATACATATCGCATTGCCGCGCTGCAATGACACCGACAACACCCGCAGCGCCCACTGGACAAACGCGCCTTTGGAGATGCGCCCACTGGCAGCGGCCACATCCCCCAACTGACCGACGAACCTCACGGCAGCCTTGCCCATGAAGCCACACGATTCATAATGCAAATACACCAAATCGTATGCTCTGTACTGGATGCTCTGCCGTTTGATATACCTTCACGGAAGGGCAGCGACCGATGACGTCTCTTGCTCAATGGCCTTAGCCAGGGATCCGGACCATCTGGGCGTCGATCTACGATCAATTGCGCACAGCATGTGTTGACAAGTCACTGTCGGCCATTTTGCAACACCGTTGCAACATATATGCTTTTACTGCCACGACTTAGACAATGGTCTTATACGCTATTCAACAAAGGCGCTGGCCCGAAGCACACCTGTAAGATGTCGCGAAGTCGGCGTCAGCCTCAGGTTCGCGCGTATTGTCCAGGTGCAGACCACGTCCTCCTTGGGACATGCATATGTATACTGCAAATACGTATCCGGGTCGGGTACATTGAACAGTATATGCACAGTGCACCATGAGACCTTCACAGATTTCCGGCGGTTGACTTCTGGGCATCGATTTGGGAGGGGCCGCAGCGGAATTGGCCGAGCTTTTTGGCACGACCCGTAAATCCACCAAAAGGTCCTGTGTACCGTGACCACTGTCCACCACCAACACGAATGCCCGTCATGTGTTACAAAAGAGTGAACGGGAGAAAACAAACTCTGAAACCGAATCTCATCCGAATCAACAGCAAACGAACACTGCAACCTCACTCCCACCTCAGTCTGGCTGGATGGCGTCCTTACAATGGAATCGAATTTGTACGCAGCTGCCTTGCACGGAAGCAGCACCATGTGACGGCTCACACGATGTCCGTGCGCCCGGTCCAGTGACATACAGACTGAGAGCAGCTGAGCTCAGCTCAGCGCCGCTGAGTCAGCGGAGCCTCTCCAGTCCATGGGTTGACGAGATCAGGTGAGCCATATGGCCAGGTCGATCTCGGGTACCAGCGCCGCTGCATGCGAGCCTGCATCGAATTGTCTGCGAGTCACGCACCTCGGCGTTGGAGAAGTACACATGTGTACAGCAGCCTGCGCGCGTGGCCTCTGTGGAACGTCGATCGAACTGAGCTCTGGCCTGGAGGACGCGATCCTGCCGGACTGAGGTGTGCGTTCGTGTGTGTGAGTGTGGTTGTTGCGTTCGTGTGTGTGTGAGTGTGTGTTGGTGTTGATGCGGATGAGATTCGGTTTCGGTGTTTGTTTTCTCCCGTTCACTCTTTTGTAACATTCCAGGTGTGCGTTCGGTTGTAGTGTTGTTGCCCACCGGGCTTAGATCCTGGCGTCCCGGTCCGACCTTGTACACCCCCGACCGATTGCCACAGCGTTGGCGGGAAACCCCGACATCTACTGACCGTCTTGGAGGAGGCAGCCCAACCAAAATAAGGGGTTGGCATCGGTTTTCCCGCCAAAAAAGACCCAACTGTAGAGCACTAGCCCCGGAGGCCGTGTCGCTTCACCCCCCTGGCCACCGAATCCCACGCGCACCACGCGCTTCCACTGTTTGGTTCCCCCGCTGTCCCTGCCCACGTGTTGCTTCACACCTATGACCACGCCTTTTCACGCTCCCCACGCGTTTCGTGAAGGTTGGGCTGGCCCAGAGGCGGCGGCGAGCGCGTCGCACTGGCTGTACCTGCACCGTCCTAGCGGCTCTGTAACGCAGCTCTGTTGCACGACCTGATGTTAGGAGCTCCGCGACTACATGTGCAGGCTGCGCGCTGTCGATGTTCTTTCGATCCGACGTGTGATTGCTGCATCGGCATGTGTGAATGCCGACTGTGAATACCGACTGGAATTCCAGTCCATGGAAGCTCGAACACTGCGAGAGGCGGCTGTGCTGGACACTGATTGTACCTTGGCTAGCAGTGACGACGTCTTGCCCCTGACAGCGCTTCTGCGCAGCGGACTCGTTTTGTGTATTATATGAGGCGCTGCAAGATCATGATCACCGATCGGATATCCAGGCGGCCAGTGGAGCATCACGGCTGCGGCAGCTCCCGCCCCCGCCTCAACGGCACGCCCCCGCCTCAACGGCAATCGTGCCTCAACGGCACGAGTGTTGGCGCTCGGCGCAGCAGCACTTGTGCTGTACGCTGCTGTAGCAGCCGGATGTGACTGCTAGCAGCGCACGGGAGTGGTCATCCAGGAGGTTTGTTGGGCCTCAAACACCCAGCACAATCGATGTCTGTCCGAGGGATGGCATTTTTAGATCTTCTAGTGGGCCATGTCTGAATGGGGGATGTTGAAACGCACTGCATAGGATGTCTCCGGCGCGCCGGAAGGAGATGCCTCCGTGTGCAAACTGTGGCATGGGTGCCCTTGAATGTTTGATCAGATGGTAGACTTGCATGCTCATGTCACTGTGGGGCAGGATAGCTTGGCAGGGATACATCTTGATCCACGAGGATTACCCACTCAGGCCCGCTAGCGGCGAAGGGCACTGTCAAAGCCGGGAGTCAGGCATCTCGCATAAGAATGCAGACTGTTGTACAAGACCTCGAGATTCTGTTCTGGCGTCCCCAACAGCCATGTCCCAGCAGCATCTTGTGTAGTCTGACGTGAGCAAGTTCTAGCAGCACGTGATGCATTCTCGCAATCTATGCAAACACGATTGGCGGAAGCTGATGAGCACCACACATTGGTACAGAATATGTGTAAAATTGCCAGCGCCTCAGACGGCTGTCAACTGAACGACTCTATGCACCATGATTCCGTCACATGTAGCCTTCACAGATATCAGCAGAGATTCGCAAAGCTTGGTTCCTTGCCGTTGGCGCTGGCTGCTGGATCAGCAGCAGACTTTGAAGATAATCAAGGATCTCCAAACTTTGCCCCCCACTCCCAGTCCGGACACCCCGGAAGTGAAGCTGTGCCCAGGCACGCCCGCCCAGCCATTATCCAATGGTCTTGATCTCTAGGAACGCTGTCAGGGCCTTCACCAACGCGGGCGGCCACCGGCGATCATCGCTGAGCCATTGCTTATCCCGATATCGCGGATCGTTCACCCGCTGCCTGCACTTACATACCAGTGTTGGCTCACCTTACAAAACTTCCAGGGCTCACATCCAGTAACTAGACCTAAATACTCGGAATTGTTTTACGCGATCGGGCTCGACGACCCAACACTGGGACATACATAAACTGCTGTTCACGTCCTGGTGCTCTTTCAGATAGCTAGTGGGACGTGCAGAGTCCAGCTGCATGCCGAGCTCCAATGGTGACTCGAGAGGGCTGCACAGAAGACCCGGCCAAAAGCAGCAGATCAGGCAACAGAGTCGCACCAGTTGCTCTCAGCTTCAGCCTCCTTGCCGATCGACCACAGCGCGGCCGTGAGCGCGGCACGTGTGTCTGGGAAGTCCGGGTACCGCCGCAGCACAGCACGCATCTCACGCATGCTCTCGTTCGTGCGCCCAGCCGCAAACAGCGCCACGCAGCGGTTCGCCGCTGCGAACGAGAACGCCGGCGCCATCGACGCGGCCCGCCCGAAGTACTGCGCCGCCGCATCGTAGTTCCCCATCCCGAGGTTCGTGTTCCCGAGGTTGTTCCACGCGGCAGGGTCGTCCGGCGAAACGGCGAGGATCGAGAGGTAGTCATCCTCCGCCTCCTTGAACCTGCAGCATCAGCCGGGGTGTACAGGAATCCTTTCACAGTTCACAGAAGGGCCTGGGGTTGTGTGTGCAAGACGTGCGCCCATGGGTGCAGGGCGCCGCAGCGTAGGGCGGAATAGTGTCTAAGGTGCTGCTGCGTCGTCGGCGGCATTGTGTGCTCATGCGGGCGCGCTTGCGCAGCCTGGATCCCTCGACGAGGCCCGCTGGCGGCAGAGCAGTGAATTGGCTCTGCCGTCCGCTCCACACACCGGCACGCATGAATCCAGCAGGCCGACTGTGCGAGTGCCTCTGATGTCACTGCATCACTCACTGAACTCCAGCCCCCCGCTCTTCCGGTAAAAAAGCCACCGCAGCCACCCATGTGCCAGAGGTCCCACTCACAATGCAGCTGATCGGAACGTCACACACAGAGGCGTGCAAGGCGACCACATCCCGAAGCCCCCGCGCAACGCAGCCGACACCACTTGAAGCATACACTGGCCACATCGCTCTCCGAGATAGATGGAGATAAGATGCAGGTTGTTTGCATGCGGGTAGAGGGGGGGGGGGGGGGGGGGGGGGGGGGGGGGGGGGGAGGGGCTATGGCCAGGATCACGGCGGCCGCACCGGCCGAGCTGTTCGAGGACGGCGCCGCGGTTGAGCAGCGGGTCCACGCTCCACGGGCACAGCTCGATCGCGGTGTTGTAGTCCTGCAGTGCCGCCTGCAGCTTGCCCTGGCGCGAGCGCGCGTTGCCGCGGTTGCCCCAGGCGCGGCCCACGATGTCTGGCCCCCACGGCGCCTCCACTGCGCCGTACTTCTCGATGATCTGCGTCCTGCACACCACGGCCGCGCAGTGAGTGTTGCAGTGCGTCTGCGCCGCATGCATGCACTGACCCGCAAGCGGATGTGCCACGGGCCGGGGGGTCGGTGATGGGGGATGATCACCTCGAGGACCATGATCAGGTGCTGTTACTAGCTGCAGGCGCGTCAGGTGTTGACTCCCTGAGAGTATTTATGCATGTGTATGTATGCATTGTGACACAGCTGCATGACGACATTGGATCTACTGCATCCGGACGTTTGTACGCGAAATGTGCGATTGTCAGCTCATGGTCTCTTGCTGCAGCTCCAGAGCCACACTCCGCCGAGCATGCACTGTAGCCGTGTGAACTCTGAGGTTGCTGCTGTGGACTGTGGCAGCAGGTATGCTACTCGATGGCACACGATGGCGGAGCTGTGTCGTGCGAGGCTTTGGAGCAGGTCTGCCTGTCGTGCACGGTGCAGCAAATATTCACACAGCACCAGACGCTAGACACGTGCCTCGATCAAACTACAACATCTAGGGTCATTGTATGGCAGAGCAAGGCACGTGCTGGCTCCCCTGTCCAGGGGCAGTGGCTGCACACTGAGTATGTGTCGCCCAGTGCAACTGTCTCCGAGGCCCACTGCACCACTCATGTGAACGCACCTGGGCATCATCTCGAGGTGCAGGAGGAAACAATCCTTGCCAAGGGCTTGCTACATGTATTTATGTTTGTATGCATGATCACAGGGCCAATTACATGTAGAAGGATGCGATGCCTGGGAAGTGTCTGATGCATGTGATGTGGACTAGTGTGATGTGCAATGGGACGCACACCACAGGGCCTCCTCTTGCTCCACTGTTGATGCATTCAGAGCATCTTGGAGCATCTGTGCAGCAGCCCGAAGTTGAGGATCCTGCAGCATAGTGACACCAGGTGTGGCGATGCACCACAAAGCAACGAGACTCCTGCGCTCGTGAAGCTGTGGTACATAGAAAACGCTGGACGCGATACGGGATGACCTCTCTGGACTGGCATGCAGATGGCAGGGGAAAGCTGTGACCACATACCGATGGGTCATATTTACTCTGGTCCGGTGTCAGCTCTGGCCGGACTGTCACTTTCCCTGCAGCCAGGAATACGCGATTATTTGTTTAGCGAGCTGGGAGTTTTCCTCTTGGGCGTGTGCAGCAGGTTGCGCGGCGAGCGAATGAATGAGTGCAGCACCCTTGGGAGCCACGCTCGTCGGGACACAGAGGTAAGCATACCCACTGCTACTTGCTCTGCAAAGCATTCCTGAGGTACAAGCGTGAGCAAGGCCACAAGCAGAGCTCCTCTTCGAGATGCGGTTCCTGCACACAGGACTGCTGATCTGCATGGCGCACTGCTGGACTGCAATATGCCCTCGTGCGTTGACGACAGCACATAAGCGGGTTAGGCGACAAAGCGTTTATATACATTTGACAACTGCGGAGGTCATGCGCATATGTTCTACCAAGTTAGCCCCGAATGCAGATAGTTGTCAGCCTCAAGTCTCCACTGGCGACCAGACGTTGCGTCGTCACAATAGGATATGAAGAACATGAAAAGGGCGTACCACCTGCGCTTGAATCTGGAATGTGACTGCCAGCAGAACAAACTCGGGAACGCATCACAGTTCCGGCGAACCTGCCACATAACGAACGACTGGACATCCGTGGTCCGTGCATACGGCACTGCTTCATTCTCACACGCAATTCTTCCGTCAGGCTACTAACATCGGTATGGAATAGTGGCTTTCGTTAGATGTGTTGTGCGTGACCGGATCCCACTTTCAACGCAGCAGTGCTGACCGCGAGCGACACTCCGCTGGTGACTGGCAAGACGAGTCCCCGACGGCGAGTCATGCGGTACGTGTAGACAGGAGAACATGTAGGTGACTGCTCAGTTAGCGTTATCGGCCAAGTCGTATGCAGGATGTAGCACCCGTCTCCGCAAAGTGTGGCCGCAGGGCCCAATGGACAGTATCCCGGGGTCAGGGGTGCCCGGGAAAGGAGTATCTCACTCACACACGTCCATCTCACGTCCAGATGCCAAGCATATGACTGTTGCTATAATCATGTGCATCGCCCCCTGCGTGATCGCGAACTGCAGTAGCCGCTCCGCTTAGAACTCGAACTGATACTGTCCTGTCCTGCGCGGTCTCCTCCGGCTTAGCAAGGCACGTATGAGTAAATTTGGGCCATGCGCGTCAAATGGAAAATGTAACAATGCGGGTGCTTCCGATGGCGATCATCTAGACCGCCATGTGAGACATGCCGTGGACATGATTACTCGCTCCCTGGAGCTCTTCGGGTGTGAACAGCTTCTGCATCAGAAATGCTGCGCAGATATGACTGCAGGCTCACACAAAGTTATGAAGTGACTATTTTGCTTTGTATTACCTAGTTGCAGGGAGCTGATTGCGCGCGGTGTATTCACTCGCTGAAGTGCACGCTCGCAACGTTTACGGAACCCATTGAGTGGCATCCAGGCCATCCCAGCTGGCATTCAGTTTCAACGGAGGTAAAGATAGCACCGCCGTGCTTCGACTTCTCCTGCAAGGCGTGCGCGAGTGGAAACAGGCAAGAGGGGAGCCATGGTCCGCAGATGACGGTCTAGCTGGCATTCACACTTTCTTCTTTCTTGGCAAGGATGAGTTCCAAGAGGTCCAAGATTTCGCTGAAGAGAGTGACAGGGAATATAATCTTAGCATGCACACCTACACCTGCGGATTCAAGGAGGGGCTGCGAGAGATGGTCGAGCAGAGGTCCATCAAGGCCGTGTTTCTGGGAACACGACACGGTGATCCCAACTGCAAGGATCAGGTGAAATTTCCTAACTTTCAACATGCTCGAATCTCCCTCCGCGCAGCTGTAGCGCTTGCTCATGACACCCAGCACACAGGCAGGGCACAGGACCACTGCTTCACCCCGGTCTACGCCGTGCCGCTTCCTGAGAGCACAGTACCAGCGTCTAGATGCGGCCTACGTCACTCTGTGCGCTCACAGTACCACGCCGTGGTGTCTCTCACCTGCCTTCAATCACTGCAGGACTTTTTCTGCCCATCAAGCAGGGGCTGGCCACCCTTCATGCGAGTCAACCCGGTGCTCAACTGGGCATACAGCGACGTCTGGGCCTACCTGAGAGCCGTCGAAGCCAAGTTCTGCCACCTCTACCTCGAGGGCTACACGTCCCTCGGGACGACAAGGGACACCGCCCCCAACAGCGCCCTCCGCCGGTCAGATGGCTCGTACGCGCCAGCTTACACTCTCAATGGCACGCCCTGCCTCACCGCTTCCACGCCATCTGCTTCGCCTTTGTTTTTGCAGTCGAACTGGCCAATGGCAAGTGCACGAAGAGCATGATACCATGACCAACCATCAGCGTGTCCCGACAGCCTGCCCCTGCGCCAGAGAAGCGAGTGAGCACGCTCCTCCAAGGCTCGCTCTGCCTTGCACCGCGATCGTCTCGTCCCCGAGGCCGTGGGCACATGCATCGATGCCCGTCCCCACCGTCGCCACTTGTAGCCGCCTCGCAATCGTAGCGTCTGCCCCTTTGGAGTTGCATGCTCGTAGCCCCGGCCATGCTTTGCGGTGACACTGTCCGGGCGCTTCCTCAGGTCCTCCTCAGCCGGGAGCATACACAGCGCCCACAGCCCGGATGCCCCACACCCGAGCCGCCCACGCTGCTGGTCATGAGGCGGCGAGTCCACTGCCACCCGCACCTCCTGCACGCTGTGCTGCGCTTCGCCTGCTGTGCCTACTCGTCTGCTCCAGTGCGCTGCTGAACAGCGGCCCGCCATTGTGTGGTCTGTTGCTGTGCTCCGCATTGATCGATACGCTCCGTAGTCAGCTTCGGTGCTCTGTCAAATGAATGGCCCGTTCCCTGGGAATGTTTTGGTTTATTATGCTGCGGTGTGCAGACGGGCGGCTGGAGCGAACCGGCCGCGCGAACGGCGGCGCGGTGCGGCGGCAGCACAGCACGGGCGCCGAGCACGCGCCGCGGGCGGCGCTCGCGATCATCGGAGACGAACTCCTCGCCGGCAAGGTCACCGACGTCAACTCGCCGTTCCTCTGTGCGGAGCTGCACAAGCTCGGGTGGCGCGTCACGAAGGCGGTTGTGCTTCCGGACAGTGTCGATGCGATCGCGCGGTGTGCTCCAGATGTCAACAGCGCGCCAATACTTCGTTCGGTTTGTTCAGGAGGTGCAGCCATCGAAGGATGGCAGCTGGCGAACTCGCCAGAGGAGCCTCGTGCTGAGACGGCTGTGCGGGCTACCGGGCGCGGTGGCAAGGGCGGACGTGGTGCATAGCAGTTTGCCGCAACGCAACTGGTCCCTGTTGAGATGTACCTTGAAACATGACGATGCATGTCGGCTGGGGGGAGTGTGTTATGGGTGAGGGCATGCACTCGCCAGAGCTGCCTCGCACATGCGGAATAATAGCAATAATGTATGACGGTAGTGTTGAGGTGTTGGTGGGGATGGTGTGCGAGTCACCGGTTTGTCATCGCACATGTGCAATGGCTGCACTGCAGTCGGCATAGCCCTCGTCCTGGCCCGGAAGTGAATGTCGGCCACGGCTGGCTGTCGCTGCCTCTGAGGTCAGGAGCACAGAGAGCTCACACCGGCCCGGCGAGGTGCACTGCAGTGTGACGCTATTGCTGCCACCGGCCGCACTTGAGCTGGTGAGTGGGTGCCACGCTGTGTGGAGCGCAAGTGTCTGCGGCTGCCGGTACCTGTGAATACGACCGTGCGCGTATCTGCTGTTGATGTCCAAGTCGCCACGCGATGACGCAGATCTTAATGTCGGCGGTGGTCGGGGTTGCGGATACGGTCCAACGGGAGTACGTCCAGTAGCCCCCATCGCCATGCAGCCATGTTGGTTTCCATGGATCGGACATCCCTCCGCATGCCCGGCACTGTCACGCCGGATCCTCCTTGCATGGAACACATGCATGCACATGACGATGCGCGTCCAGCTCAGAGAGTCCGCGCGTGCGCGTCTGCGTTACGGCCGTGGAGCTGGCTGTGCCGAGAGTGCTGCATGCTGTGCAGGGAGCTGGGGGAGCTGATGGAGGCCGCGGACGCGGTGATCACGTGCGGCGGCGTCGGCCCGACAGTTGACGACTGCACGATAGAGGCCGTCGCGGCGGCCTCGGGCACCCGCGTCGCGACGCACCAGGCCTTCGAGGCTGCCCTGCGTGGCTACTTCGGCGATGCCGTACGCGCCCCACCGGCGTGGCCCACCTCTACAGCGCCTAGTAGTTGATTCGGCGCTCTGTCATGCAATGGCCTGAGCCCCGAGGTCTGTTCTGGGGCTGCCCGCCTTGCTGTTCACCTGACACACAGATCACACCCCTCCCCTTCCGGATGCGCCCCGGTAGACACATGCGGCAGCTCTGGAGCTGCCTTGTCACCGCAATTTGGGGACCACGAGATGACCGCGGGCACCGTTTCGTGAAAACACACCGGGCAATGCTGTTATTCATCTCAAGCTGTGACTCCGTCTTGCGCGCCTGGCCGTGTCGGGCTCGCGCCGCATGCGCACACATTCACGCCGCGGGGTGCGAGGCCGCTGTGCAATAAGCGTCCAGGGCTGCCGCCTGCACTGTAAACCTGAAGGTTCGGAAGTGTTCAATGTGGTCGGGCCGGAAGACCCAACAACAGTGCGAGGGTGCAGGTCACGGAGAGCCACCTGAAGATGGCGCGCGTGCCGGAGGGCTGCTCCGAGCTGCTGCCGCACACCCTGCCCGACGGCCGGGAGAGCCCCTTCCCGCTGCTGCAGGTCGGCAACGTGTTTGTGCTGCCGGGGGTGCCGGAGCTCGTGCGCGCAAAGTGGGGGCCGCTCCGTGCGCAGCTGCAGCGCCTCGGCGGGACCACCACCGCCCAGTACCACAACAGGTGCGCATCCCCCCCTCCCCCCAGGCTTCCATGTGGGGGATTCTGCGGCACGGGCTTGTGAGGATCGGTATCTGTGCCATCACGTAACGCCGTGCTGTGCTTTGCACTGTCGTGCGTCTGCGCAGTTTACAAGCGAACGGGAGGAGACAGACACCCAAACCAAATCTCATCCGAATCAACAGCAACACATACACACACGGTCACACTACAACCGCACCCACACCTCAGTCCGGCAGGGTCGCGTCCTATGTGATCAGGATTGCGACTGCGCAGTCGTTTTGCTGCCCACGAGGGGGTAGTGCACATGAAGGAGCTGCCGGGGTCAACAGAACAGGAGATAGCCGTGGCGGGGCCGGGCGGATTGCGGGGACGCACCGCGACCGAGGTGGCACCGCAGCACGTATCTCGTGGCGTCTGCCCTACTTGGTTGCTGCATGCTGTGCGCTATAGCGGCGGTGATGCGGCGGTCCCAGCTCTAGGACAGTCCGAGAGGCTCGTCGGCGGCCACTCCACGGGCGGCTGCAGTGTACTTCACAGACACAAGCCGGAGTACGCCTAGATGTGTATGTATACATGTACATGAAAACACACATGCATACGTACACGGGCTTGAGTCGAATCCGAGAACCAGCTCCATGACCCGGCTCTGCCCTTTGTAACTACATACGCCTTCGGTGGTACCTACGATCATTCCCTTCCTCTGTCCTTGATGAGTGCATCCATACACATGCTGGTCTAGCCGTAGTGCGAGCTCGTGACCACCCTAGTGCCATGATTGAGTGAACAGGTTTGAGAAAGGATTCTGAGAACCGGCACCACGCCCGGCCTCGGTCCTTTGAAAGTACACCTGTAGACGTACATCGAAAGAGGGGCTGACAGGTGGGTGTGTGCAGGCTGATCAAGGTGCAGTCCGGGGATGAGGCGAGCATCGCGCCGGTGTTTGAGGCGATCGTCGGGGAGTTCCCGGACGTCGCGGCGGGGAGCTACCCCGTCGCGTCACCGGAGCACGGCCCTGTGGTCGTGATCAGCTTCGAGTCAAAGGACAGCGCGCAGCTCGACCGCGCGGTGGGCCGGTATCGCGAGGTGTTGGGCGAGCACGGGGGCGGTGGCGAGCAGATCCTGTCTGTACTTCGCGACACGGACACCCTCGTGTGAGGGCAGCCGTGATTCTCCGAGGCAGTCGGAAAGGTAGGGTGCCCGCAGATGCCGCGTACACAGCTGATGCAGTTGCCCGGGCACAGGCCACTGTCTGGTCACATCTGGCAGATTCCAGGGCACCCTGGAGGGGCAGGGAGGCAGGGTACGCCGCTGGGACTACACAACCAGACACCATCAACGCCATCGCACTCAGTGTATGTATATATTGAGGGTGGGCTTGTGGGGAGTTGGAGGAGGGCGGGCCATGCTGGTTTGCGTGCTTGCCCTGCTGAGGATGCGATGCGGGGCAGGGTGCATGTGCGTGGGGTGGTGAACGTGCACGGGTGCAGTGTGTTTGCCTGGGTTGGAGCGAGGACGCGCGACCCGTCTTCGGATTTGTGATTGTCTGCGGATTTGTAACTGGGTGGACGCTACAGCGGTAGCAAGACGCTGTATTGGTGATGGTCTGCACCGTCATACCATTCCACAGCACCCTTATGCATGTTCACCACCTCCTCCGACACCAATGTAGCAGTTGAGCAATGTAACCACTTCGTTACTCACAGTCCTGTTGAACGAAAGCGCCGAACGGAATCACCAACCCTGGAGAGTCAATTGTCACCTGATGAGGATAGGATGCCTACATAGTACTTCGTGAGTGGCATGCCAGCAGCTTTACTCATTACGGGCCCAGCTACCGAAATGGCGTGACATGTCATACACATCGTGTCACTACAGATGCAAAGTTCCGGTTACCGTAACAGTTCGTGTCCTATCATTGGCACTCCTGGCATAGGGACCGCCAGTTACAGAGTGTGGGGCAGGGGGGTCGGCACTCAGGCCTCATGCACGTCCAATTGAACCGCGAGCACCTCAGAGCGCTCCAGAACACAAGGAAAAGTCCTATAGACTCGCAATAACCTTCTGAATCGATTGTATGTAGTGTGGGCGAAACAGGTGAAAACGCCCAGCGAAACCGGGATTTTTGGACCAAAAAGCCCGTTTTGCCCAGCGACGCCTCAGATGGCCTCAAACGGTGCCCAGCGTATGCCCATCGTGCTCAGTGGGCAGAGAGCACTCGAAAAACACCATAATATGTTGCCCTGATGTTCAACTGGCTGCCACCTCGACTTGTGTCACCGTGCGGTGTTCGCGTCCGACCAGCGTCATGGCGGGCGTCCATACTACCGGGAAACATCCCATCGATTACCATGATTTCGACTAGCTTACCGGACTATTGGCACATATGCAGCTGTCTTGTGTGGTGATCAAAGAGCAGGTGGGCGACGTGCTCCTTGCTGAGATGCTCAAAACATCGCAGCAGCTCCAGTGTTGTGAACTTCATCTTAAGATGGCATTGTTGTGAGACTACCCACGCTTTGGTGCCTGCCCATACGGTACTGAGTGAACCTCCGGGTCAGTCAGTGTAGCATGCTACACTGCATAGCAGTGCACCTTTGCACCTTAAGATCGAAGGGACAGCAGCACCACCGACCAGACATGTTCTTCAAAAGCGATCAGAATACAAATTTGAAATGTACATGCCTATCATCAGCATGGTCTGCAAGCAAACACCATTCTACAGAATGGAAGGCTTGCGTAGGCACGTCATTGTTCGCCTGAATCCACACCATCATGCAGTAGATCCACGCACAGTGTTACCAGAGACAGTCTGCCATGGTCCTTAAGACTCTGCCATGGTCCTAAACATGCCTGATCTGTTGACGAAGGCGATACACTGATTTCCAGTGGTACAGAGTCACACATGTATGCAACCAGGTCATCACAAATACGCTGGATGGAAGGACAAGTATCACACATGCTATCAGGACATGGCAATCTGATGTGCTGTAGAACCTGTGCTTGGCTCTGTTGTGATCAACTGTTGACAACGCCCAGCGCTGTGGAGTACAAATTGCAGCAGCCAAGCTGCCCCCCAGCCACATCGGGCAAGCAACAGTCTCGCCAGACCCGGAAAGCCATGTCAACTATCTCCGGTAATTATTCTGTGTGTAGTAGCTCCTAACTACGCGGTCGATGGTGTCCAAGGGAAGCAAACATGGCAGAGCATGTACTAGTACCGCCCGCAGCAACACATAGACCATTTATAACGCATCAGGATGCATTACAGGCATATAAGGGTGTTCTGAGGCCATTGGGCATGCTTCCGGTCCCGCTGGGCGCGTTCTCGCGCTCGCTGGGCACAATGGGGCTTTTCGCCCAGCCATGCACACGGATTTCGGGCCAAAGGTCCATTTCGCCCAGCGAGTTTAACAAAAGATACAGCAGCATTCAGAAGGTCATTGTGAGTCTATAGACGTTCCCAGCGATGTCTCGAGCGTTCTGAGCTGCTCGCGGTTCAATTGGACGTGCATAAGGCCTGAGTGCCGACCCCCCTTGTGGGGCGAGCATAAGATAAACATGTAGCCTGGCAAGCAAAGAATGGCAAACGGCAACACATTCCAAGTATACAACATCAGCAAAATAAACGCTACGAGCTGAACAATGATTATGTGGGCAATTTTCCCTTGCCATACCATGCCATCAGTTGGGGGATAGAGACCGCATCTTCAAAGGCCGGGTGGGGGTTGACAGATGAGGAACCATGTGCTTGCATGTCGTTACGTAGCCATTACATGAACAGGCGTGGACATGACAGAGTCTATGGTGTTTATAGTAACCATCCAGGGAGCATGCTGGTCATATGGCTGGATGAATCTCAGTGCCTACAGGATGTCAAGTGTATGTCACCACATTCCAAAACAATCTGTACACTAACAACAGCTTTTGTGCTACTTGTGGAAGGCAGTTGCACACATCTGATATTACAAACTGTTCACGTCAGCAAATCATCACAATCACAGTTCATACTAAACTCATCAATAAATCAGAAATTACACGTTATAACCACCGCAATTTAAGACAACAAACAATACTTTTTTATGCAATCACATAAATCATTCAACTAGGTCTGCGTCGTAACATACAAACGCTTGCTCAGCATTTGCACTATGTATTGATGATGGAGTTCGTACAATTGTACAACCACATTAGAATGAGAAATTGCAGGTCTCCCCGATCTTGATACCAGGTTGAGGAGCAACACCACATGTCGCACCGGGGGTCACATCAGTGCAACGTGGGTAGGTGGTGTCTGTCTCACACACCCGGGCACCAAAGCAGTAACCGAACGGCACAGTGAATGGGAACTTGCTGATACAGCATGCTGCACCATCAAAACCACAATTCTGGAAGGTGAACTGTGCAGGCTGTGCCCTCATGTCATTTCTGTCAAAGATGTCCTCAACAATGGGTGGTGCCTGTCCAGAGGGCGTGGCAGTATCGGGCTCCGGGTTAATATCGGATGGTGGTAGCGGTGTGGGGGAAGGTGTTGGAGGAGGTGGGGTGGCTTCGGCCGGCGGAGGCGGGGTGACTTCAGCCGGAGGAGGTGGGGTGTCTTCAGGCGGCGGAGGTGGGGTACCTTCGGCCGGCGGAGGCGGGGTGTCTTCAGGCGGCGGAGGTGGGGTACCTTCGGCCGGAGGAGGCGGGGTGTCATCTTGTGGGGGGGGTGGGGTATCGTCTTCTGGGGGGGGTGGTGGGGGCGGTTCGGCAGCTTCAGTCAGGACACCTCCAGGGGCCGAGAATTCGGAAACTTCAGCATCAGCATCGATTTCTGAGGCATCACTTGTCGTGGCCTCATTAACAACACCACCTCCGGTGCTACCTCCGGTGGTACCTCCGGAGGTGCTGAAGGAAAACCGGAGCTGCTGCAGTTCCCTGCTACTGCCTGAAGAGACATCGAGCGTCCGGGCACTGCAGGAACCAGACATTACCAGGGTGGCCACAAGGGCAGCTAACATGGCAGTGGCCTTCATCCTCTCTTCAACCTGCACACCAGTTTCATTGGGTTTATTAGAGGCAAAAACATACACATGATGTTGTGTGTGTTTCACATTGTGTTTGAGCCCTGGTAGGGAAAGCCGTATGTCAGTATCTATCGAGTGCGGGCTGTGATTACCCAGTGTTGTGTACCAACTTTACAACATGCCAGGCCAGTATATGGCCAAGCTAGTAAACAAACCAACTCATGCTAGTGTTGTGGAACACATGAACAGACCTGTCACCAGTGCATAGGCCGGCAGCCTCGGGCTACAGACGTTACTCATATAGCTATGCATGGGCCATAACGCGTGCCACGCGCGCAGGGACGCTGCTAGATGAGTGGGGCTTGCTCAAGTGCGAGTCGACAGGGAGGGCGAAGAACACGGCAGCCTTGGACGGTCGAGGGCGCCGGGTGTGAGATGTGTGCCCAATCACCAAAGGAAGATGTGCACAAGCTCGGCGTCGATGGTCCGAGGTTGAAGTCATGCGTCCAAGGTTTGCACGTTCAGCATCGCCTCTTACGAGCGCATGCGTGATCATGGGTACAGTGGGTGAAATACCATCATTCGGACGCTGAGGGCAGCACTGCTCCAGCTTGCAGAAGTGCTTTCTTTCTCAGGACGACTCGCCGAAGCCAGAGCCATAATACAGAGCCCAAGCGCGGAGAAAAATTAACACGCACACGTGTCGGCGATACGTGGATAACACAGATGTGATCGAGATATAGAGATATAATGTTCGGGGCCTCCCGTTCACTCATTCAGGTTCGGGGCCTGGTAGCAGCTGCCAAGTCGGTGTTATCTAACAACTTCCCTTTCAGTGTTTATTTTCTCCCGTTCGCTCTTTTGTAAAGCCCTATCGGAACCACTGCTCGATCGCCACGGTGAAGCACGAGATGAGTCTAGTAACGGTCCAGCTATGTGTTGTGATGTACCAGCCGTGGTACATGTGCACGCATAAATAATCATGGCGTGAGGGGTGTCAGGCATAGCGTGTACTGCATGCATGACACGTCTGATGAGTGTTTAGCGATGATGGCTGCGCAGTTGATGCGGCAGCCATGCAGAGCACTGTGACATGCAATTGACAATAAGTATGTGGTGTATCGAAGATACACTATCGGTTCAGATAGATCTATAGATAGATCTAAGCATATGAGTGCTGTAATGTGTACTGCACAGGTCATCTGCTGAATCACAACAGGTTATGGGCCTGCCGCCTTCCACTGCTTAGCCGGTACCGTTTATAGAAAGGCTCCTAGGTCTTGAGACTCGATAGTGATGCCGGTTTCTTACGGTAGGTGAAAGCCTGGTAGGTAGAGCTTCAGGTTCGGTCAAACGGCCATCGACTGGTCGCTGAGGACTGAGAAGCACCGCTGTGCACAGATTTGAATCTGCGGGAGCGCAGTGCATAAGATACTGTTTGACGCAGTGTGACGCAGGTTGTGTGTCGGTCAAAGTTTTTTTTGGTTCGACTATCGACGCAACAAGTCAAATCGACGCAACGATGGGAATGTCAGACTTTATGAAAGTCACTCAATTGACCATGACAAACTATCACCGATGGAAAGGGGACATTCATTCTGCTTTAATTCTCTGTGGATTCTGGCCGGCTGTGGAACAGAACGCAGAGTACGCGGCGCTCGACGCTGCCGGGAAGCTTAAGATGTCACAAAAAGCCCTTGCAGTGATACGAATGAACACGTCATCAGGTCTGAGGATTCATATCGACAGTGCCAATTCAGCAAAGGACGCTTGGGAAGCACTGGAAAGCATATTCACGACTGAATCTCTCGGTGCAAAGAATCGGATGAGGGATGAGCTGCACGCGTTGCGGCGGGAAGAAAAAGAAACAGCATTTGAGTTCGCTAGCAGAGCCAAGACTCTGCAATGCAGAATGTTAGATGGCTGTGGAATTCGTGTCCCGGATGATGAAATCATTCACGCGGTCATGAGAGGGCTTGGTCCGGAGTATACAATTTTCAAAAGATGCATGTCTCAAACCGTCAAGAGCATGACTCTAAATGAATTTTGCAATCGACTGCTCGAGGAGCAGCCAGACTCTTCGATGGAACAATTGGAATCGGAGCTCCAAGCGTTCCATGTGCAGAATTCAGGTGCCAGACAAGCCAAAGCCCCGCCACCGAGGAGATCGCATAAGCCAAAAGCAGAGGATCCACCAAAATCGAAGCGTTTTACAGGGAAATGTTTCAACTGTGGAAAGAAAGGACATCGTAAACCGGATTGTCCAGCTTTGAAAATGCAAACTCCTACTGACCAAAACGCCAGTCGAGACATCTGTAACTCAGCAGAGTTATGAGAAGCCCAAGACTGTGTCATGGGCGGAACCGCTGGAAGTTTTTCATGTCTCATATGACTTGTTTCACAAGCGACTAGGGCATCCATCGCCCACTGTTATCAAACACATGTGCAAACATGATTGTTTGAAATGCATGCCAGAGAAGCTAGGTGCACCAAGCCATGTCTGTGAGTCTTGCATGAAAGCGCATCAAGCCAAGTTGCCTTTCGATGAATCTGACTCAATCGCTGACAAGCCAATGACACTGGTTCACGTGGACACCATGGGTCCATTCCCACTGCCGAGTATGTCAGGTGCAAGATATGCTGTGGTCATGATCGATGACTACTCTCGCATGATAGCAGTGGTATGTGTCAAATCAAAAGCTGACATACCGGAGCGATTGACGTTCGCGCTGGGGCAGCTGCAACATTTGTCCAGGCAGCAGATGTTGTTCATGAGGTCAGACTACGGGTCTGAGTTCATAAATGCCAGAGTTCGAAAGTTTTTGGACTCGCAATTCATCAAACATCAGAAAAGCTGCGTTTACACACCAGAGCAGAATGGCAGAGTTGAAAGATCAAATCGGTCACTTATGGAAAAACTGCGGGCTTTGATGTTCGAATCACATGCACCAGCATGCATGTGGGAGGAGGCTTTGAATACGGCTGTGAAGCTGTACAACATGACAGCCTCCACACGCAGAAAGAAGACTCCATATGAGTTATTCTGGGGGATTAAACCAAGCTGCGATGCACTCAGAGTTTTTGGGTGCAAGGCTTTTGTTCAAGTACCCGAACAGAAGAGAAATAAGCTTGATGAGCGATCAGTGGTGGGTACCATGATTGGTTACTCACAGTCATCCAAGGCGTACCGGATCCTGATTCCGGATGGTGACAGGTTCAAAGTGACAGAATCTAGACACGTCAGATTCGACGAAAATGCGCCTGGGCCATGGATGACGAACAAGTCTTGCACAGACGAAGGCATCGATTTCAGTGACAACGTATTGATGCCGAACATGGGGAGAATGTTGCAGCAGCAGGATTTCCACCCTGCAGCCGCAGGTATCCAGCAGCAGGAAGGTGCAGGTGTTCAGCAACAAGACGTACAGCAACAAGATGAAATGCCTATGCATGAGCCAGAAGTTGCAGGACAGCAAATAGATGATGCAGATGAAGTGCATGAACCGCATGAACATCTAGATGAGGCTGAGCTGAATGCACATGACAACGATGGTCAGGTGGCAGCTGCACAGGACCTGCCGGTAGCTGCACAGGAACAGGGAATGATTGATGCAGACATGCCAGAATTGGAAGATGCATCAGTCGCATCAGATCTACAGGACCCAGAGGAACTGGACGATCATGCTCCTGGGGAGCAGGTGATGCAGGATCAGATAGCACATGAGCCAGAGGCTGGGGAGCCACCAGCACAATTTGGCAGGCCAAAGCGAAACACCGGGCCACCAGCTAGATATGCAGATTACAGGGCATATCATGCAGATTTGCAGGAGGAACCCAGAACATTCCATGAAATCAAGTTCAGACTGGACAAGGAGCAATGGTATGAGGCAATCGCAAAGGAAAATCAGGACATGATCAAAAACGGGATGTATGATGTCATTGACTGCAGCGATATGCCACCGGGAACCAAGGCAATTCCAACAAAGTATGTGTTTAAGTTCAAAAAGGATGAACTGGGCCGAATTGAGCGATTCAGAGCCCGATTCGTGGCCATGGGATGTGAGCAAAAGGAGGGCATTGACTACGTTGAGGTTTATGCACCGGTCAGCAAGTATGCTACGGCCAGGATGCTTATGTCAGAGGTAGTGCAGAATGACTTGGATCTGGTGCAGCTAGATGTCACAGCAGCGTTCATGCACAGTGACCTCGAAGAAACTGTCTATGTCAAACCTCCGCCAGACTATCCAATCAAAGGAAAGGTTTGGAAGCTTAACAAGGCCATGAATGGTCTAAAGCAAGCAGGGCGTGCATGGTTTATGCACCTCAAGAGATGCCTGCTCAATCTGGGGATGACAGTGGCTCACGCAGATGAGAGCCTGTACATTTTCAGAGCTGATGGTGACGATAGGGAACCCACGTATGTGCTCGTGTACGTGGATGACCTCATTCTTGCAGGGAAGAGAAACAAAATTCAGTGGATCATTGAGTCTCTTAAGAAACAGCTGGAAATCGTTGACAAAGGAGATGCAAAGTTGTTCTTGGGAATGGAAATCATTCGAGACAGAGCCGCCGGAACGCTGTGGCTAGGTCAGAGTCAGCATGCATCTGATTTACTCAGCAAGTTTGGGATGACTCAGGCAAAGGGTAGAAAAACTCCATTGGATGTCAAACTCAGTTTGCAGAAGTTTGATGGAACTGCCAATCAGAAAGATCTGAAGCATTATCAGAGTTTGATTGGAAGTCTTCTCTATCTAGCAAACTGCACAAGGCCAGACTTGGCGCAGTCTGTGGGTTTGCTGGCACGCTTCATGTCAAATCCGTCGCAGGAGCACATGGAAGCTGGCAAGCAGGTTCTCAGGTACCTTGCAGGTACCAAGGAGCTGGGGCTATCGTTTAAAAGGTCCAGCCCTAACAGCATCAAGGGATATTGTGATGCCGACTATGCAGGGGATTTAGATAAACGCAAGTCCACGTCTGGATATGTGTTCACTAGATCCGGGGGAGCTATTTCATGGAGCTCCAAATTGCAGAGCACAGTGGCACAGTCCACGTGTGAGGCTGAATTCATAGCCGCGGCACATGCAGCAAAGGAAGCTTTGTGGTTGCGCGACCTTCAAGCAGAATTCAGAAGACGCGTTGACCCAGTGATGATGTTTGGTGACAATCAGGGAGCTCTCAAGCTGATTCATCACCCGCATGCGCATCAACGCACCAAGCACATTGATGTGGCCCACCGATTTGTTCAGGACAGAGTGGAACGTGGGGAGCTTCAAGTAGAGTACATATCTACTCATGATATGGTGGCCGACTGCATGACCAAGGGAGTGCCCATGGCTAAGTTGTGGGAGAACATCCGGGACATGGGACTAACCAACAGACCAGCATAAGCAATGGGATGCATTCAATTCAAGCAATGCCTTCCATGGGGAGTGTTGTGATGTACCAGCCGTGGTACATGTGCACGCATAAATAATCATGGCGTGAGGGGTGTCAGGCATAGCGTGTACTGCATGCATGACACGTCTGATGAGTGTTTAGCGATGATGGCTGCGCAGTTGATGCGGCAGCCATGCAGAGCACTGTGACATGCAATTGACAATAAGTATGTGGTGTATCGAAGATACACTATCGGTTCAGATAGATCTATAGATAGATCTAAGCATATGAGTGCTGTAATGTGTACTGCACAGGTCATCTGCTGAATCACAACACTATGGTCATGCCAATGGAGTAGGCTTCAAGCTGTCATGACGGATTGCATTGGACTGTCCACCGGAAAAGCCCAGCCAGTGGCGTGCAGGCTTACAAGAGTGAACGGGAGAAGACAATCAGCGGCGTGCAGGCAGTCGCTGCGTCCAAGACATTTTGTGTAAAGAGACATGTGGTCCCGTCGCAATGGGCGTGAATTCATTTTTTTCGAAAGAGGACGTCGACGCCATGGTACCAAAAAAATGCAACAGGCGTCATCACGCGTGCAATCGTCGGCACACAAGGGCCGACGTATCGCACCAAAAGAAAACGTAAAAGAGCGTATCGAACTGATAATAGAATACATTGGCTATACGTATTTTTTTCTTTCCATTCAGTCTTTTGTAAATACATTGGCTATGCGGCTTCGATCGCTGACGCGTGATGCGGTAACGTGGACATGCAGCTGCAATTCTGCATGAACGGCTTGCCCTTGCAACGCATGTGCGTCAAGACTTCTGCCTCGGCATATGGCTGCTCGGCTAGCCGTGGTTCGCCAGCAGCCGCCAACTGCCATGCGATGTGACTCAATATGCTCCCTCTAGACCTCCGCCGTGATCGGACGATCGAGGCATCGTGTGTTCGATGCAAATTCAAAACCACATCGCCCCATGGCCGCTCCGCACTGCAGGCCAGAGAGCCGCAGCCCCGCGAGATTGAGTCAACGTATGTTTACAGCCGGTGCGGCAGATAACCAAGTTCTTGTGATCTGTACTGCATGCGCTGTCGGTTGATGTCCCTTCTGGCAGGTGCAGCAACCGATGAAGTCTCCTGTGCTGTGGCTACAGCCAGGCACCGGTGTCATCTCGACCTTGTACAATCGAAATCGCTCTACGATCACATCCGCACAACATGTATTGACTTGAGAGTCACTGTCGGCCAGCGCACAAACATGTGACAACAGATATGCTTTCGCTGCCGTCACTCGGGCACTGTGCTTCCACGGTGTTCAACAAAAGCCTTGGCACGAAGCACACCTGTAGGAGGTCGCGACGTCGGCGTGAGTCTCGATCGTGCTACAGGAGAATACTTTTTTCGCTACAGGATAGCGCAAAAGGTCGAGGATTAGACAATGCCCACTGTCGGACAAGCACACTGCAAATGTGGTGTACGGCGAAGACTATATGGACAGTGCACAAAGAGACCTTGGCAGAATTCCTGTGGTCGAATTTTTGGGCATCGATTTGGGAGAGGGGGCGCAGTGGAATTGGCCGCGCATTTTGGCACAACCCCGTGAATCCACCAAATGCAAAACGCATACTGTATGCACGGCTGCGCAGGCTAGGCGATGCATCGCAATAGACCTGCGATGGACGCTGTCACATTCTGATGAAACCATCGCTATAGCTAACATTGAATGATGCACGCTCGAGCTCGCCGGCCGTCGTGGTGTGTCACAAAGACGTGCTGAAAATCGGTTCGGACAGGGAACGAAAACGGCGCAGCACAGGTGCGCGGCCGCACGCGGGTTACGCCAGCCTCCGCCGTCATGTGGTGTCAGCATTACGATGGCGCCACCAGGTATTGTGGATGTTACACGCGCACTACCGTCATCCAGGAAGAGCCTCCTGTGCTGCGCACCAGATACGAGGTGAGGAGCCCATGGCCACGCAAGCCAGCGCCCGGTCTCCACAGACAATGTATCTTAAGATCACTCAGAAAACCCTTTTCACATGGAGACGTGTGCTCTCAGAGATGTGTGCGCGTACAAATTCGCAGTGCGCACAGCATAGGAAGCTTGTGTTCACGCGTTGTCACGGCGTGAACGCGTTAGACGTGCACAATGGAACCGAATCTGTGCACAGATGCCGCGGCATGCCGTGCACGGAAGCGGCACCATGTGACGGCTCACACGATCTCCGTTTGTCCGGCCCAATTACATGCAGACTGCACCCTGCGACCAGCTGAAGCTCTCCGGTTGATCAGCTGACGAGATCAGGTCAGCCTGGTCGATCTCCGGTATGCGGTACGTACCAACGCCGCTGCATGCATATGCGAGGATGAATCGGATTGCCTGCCAGGCGCACACCCCGGCGGGCACCCCGGCGTTCGAGAAGCACACAGCAGCGTGCGCGCGTGGCCTATGTGAAATGTTGAACTGAACTCCGGCAGCGTGGCCACGCGTGGCCGTGCATGTACAAGCGGCTGCGGTGCACGGCCATCATGGCATGCTGCATGAATTGCAATGAGGAATTGCAATGAGCATGCTCAGGCACGGCTGGAGTTTGAGTTGGGCGCAGAAGGGTGCAGGGGCTGCACTATGATGCGGGGCATCATTTCTCGATTTGTCTGGGCCATGCAGTGTATGTGTGTGTTCGCGTGTTCTACGTACACGAGACAGGCATGTCTCGTGTACGTAGGCGGTGAGGGTGCAACGCGGCGCAGTGGTGTACAAAATGTTTGTTTTGTCCCCGGGCTGTCGAGGCCACTCTGATTTTCACATGGAAGTATCCGCTCTGTCTTGTCAATCTGTTCGGGGTGTCGGGTGCATTTTTTCTTTGTGCGCGGAGTGAGATCTCATGATCGACTCCTCTATCCATAGAGGAGTTCCTCGATCGCAAACACGTGCACGCGGCTGACGCCGCGAGTTTGCAAATGCTCGTCGCCCACTGGAGTACCCCCGCGCCACCCCAGCAAACTGCGCGAAATTTTCCCAAAAATGTACATATTTTCACCCGACTTTCGGGCCGCGTGTTGACCACGTGGTAGTACTGGCAGCCGCGGCGCCGGCCGCGGGAGATACACACGGCCACACTACATCGATGAGCGGCCACACAGCCACACATACATATCTCTATTTGCTTCTTTCGCGGTGCTGCCCGCCTTGCTGCCTTTGTCCTTGTAACACAGCCACACATACATATCTCTCGATAAGCGGCGACCCCACCAGCGCTGGATGGGGCCACACCGTCACCCGCCGGAAGGGGATGAGCGTCCACCTACTGCAACCCAGCACCACGCACCCACGCCTGAGTCAGCACGCACCAAACCCAAAGCAACCACTCCGAGACGCACGAATTTTCCAACTGAAGGATCCGCACGCGTGACATATGCATGTACGTACACGTGCGTATACGTACAGTCTTACAAAAGAGTGAACGGAAGAAGATCTGCTAAACAAACAACAGAACCGAATCCCATCCAAATCAACAGCAATACATTCATACACACACAATCGCACCACAATCGCTCACATCCACACGCGCAGATCCCCATGTGCCCATGCCCATGCCCCCCCCCCCCCACAAATGTGTTTGTGGGCTTGTGTGTTGCCGTGGCGGTGCTGCCCTCCTGTCCGACCTTGAACTTGACAGCACAGTTATCTTTGGGACACACAGTCAATTTGGAATTGGTCCCGGATCCATTCCAAATTGCTTGTGTGTCCCCAACGCATGGAAGCATCGGTGTGCACGCATGGGTGGTGGTCTACCGCGGGTGGCGATCCAATGACTGGTTGGGATCCACCAACTGGCAGCGGCACGTGGGTGGCCCTGCTGTTGTGTCCGGGTGGTCTGGCGGTGTCACGTACAGTTGCTGCTCCAACTCTGTCTTAAAGACACAAGGAAACAATGTACCATGACCACACTGTACAGACGAGGCCGCTGGGCCAGACCACCAGCCAGCGGCTGCAGGGTGCTTCAGCCTCTCAGAGGCTGGGTTGCCAGGCCGGCAACCCAGTGCGATGGCCGCTGCACCGCATGCGACTTTGAAGGATTCGCACCAGTGTTGGGTCGCGGTGCAGCATTTCCAGGGCTGCCAGCCAGAAATTAGAGCTAAATATTCTGAATTGTTCCATGTGATCGGGCCCGACGACCCAACACTGATTCGCACACCGTGATGTGCAAGGGCCTACTGCCACAGCGGCCACATCATAAGATTGCCACGCTGCCCCCGGACCCCACAACCCCTCTAGACACCTCGGCCATGCAGCTGCCTCACCGCTGTGAGGCGCTCGCCGACCCCAGCCTGCACCGCGCCTCATCAGGGCAGGCTGCACAATCACCTCAGCTGACACAGAGCTCTGGCAAGACGAATGGTCTACCAGCAGCTTAGTAGCAGGCCATGCAACCGCCTGACATGGCCACATATATCACACGCCAGCTGCAGGCACACCACACCACACGCCAGGCACACCACACGCCAGGCACAGCCGATCAGCCGGACGACTGGTGGCTAGCAGGCCAAGAGGGGCAATCTGTTGCTGCCCATGTGCATCTACGCCAGATGGGCCGGTATATAGTTGCATGTACAGCTGCACCGAATACATGGTGTGAGTGCTAGTACGAGTGTATCAGTTAGACGAACCAGAGACTACCCCAACGGTCGAGATGTTTGGACAATTACCTTGGTGCTGGATTGTGATACACGGGCCAAGCACGAAGTCCTCTCTCCAGACAGCTCCACTGCCGCAGCTTGCTTTTGGTGTCGTCTACAGCAGGGCAGTGCTGATCACCTCGCAGGGGGCATGCAATCAGGGCTTCAGGCCAGGCTTGTGGTAACACTGCGATTCACAGTTGACGGAGTCACTGTGAATCGATCAAGCTTGATCACCGGTTGCAGCATGGCCACCATTTTCATCACCAGGTAAGAGCATGCAGGCTGCTGTACTGCTGGACTGGGGTGGGATGGAGGAGTGGGAGGGAAGTGGTCCGAGCTACCTTGCTGCATTGGCCTTGGGGATCCTTTTGAGTGTGAACACTACTTCTGCTTTGTGAGTTTTTGGGCCACATGTGGGCGTTTGGATCGAAGCATTCAGACCTCTGCAGAAGAAGTGCTGCCCAATGATCAACGGCCAGACGTCATATGTGGACGTTTGTGGTGACGGACACAACGCCCCCGGGGCCTGGCTTGCCAGTCCTGTCTCCAGGATGTCTCCATGGTGGCAAAACTCGCCCAACACAGTCCAAAAGCTCTGCCTTCTCACCACATACCGTGCGCCAATGTCGTGCACCCACACTGAGTATGCACATCGATGATGTAGGGATACTAGTACTGTCTCCTAGGTCGACGCCGTTGGTGCTTGGTCGTTTTGGCGTAGAACTCGAGAGCTGTACATGTGCTCTTCATCGAATCTTCGCCGAATTTATTTCGAGAAAAGTAATGACTTTGAGTTGGGTGCCTGCTTCGCATTGTTTTTATGCTACCACCGCACGATCGTTTAGCCCCGTTCAGTGTTTCGCTCCGAATCACTCGAACGACGAGTAGTCTCAAGTTTGCGCTGTCGACGTTCAGACCTGTATCGGAGGGTCACCTCCATGGAGCTCCACTCACCTCAGAGATCGTCCATCTGAGCTGACGACGAGACAACATCACAGTAACCCGCAGCCTCAGCGGTCCAACAACTGCCCGCTCTGCGCTTCCGGGCATCGAGCTCTCGCGATATGAACAGCACATGCTTGATAAATATTGCATTATAACAGCGAAGACTTCCTCGCCAGAGCTCTGGGTAGAAATCGCAGACAGGGCTCGGCAGGAAGGGCACTGTCAACAGCAAGCATATGCATCGGACGGACGCCATTCGCCAAGATATGTCTGTGCCCATCGGTCTTTCTCATCTCGCCGTGGCCGTGATGTCGAAGGTGTGTGCGATCGTGACGCGCAGCTGCAGCTGCAGAAGACTGAACGAAATTAACGGGTCGAAAGACAAGCTTATGATAAGAACGAGCAGTTTCAGAGAAGACAACACTGTTGCAGACAAAAACATAAAGCCAGACTCTCCCGAATCACAGCTCACAATCACAGCCAAACTGCATCAGCGCTGCACTCGAGCACTCATTAGCTCGGACTGCGACCTCGCAAAGCCTCGTGCGCTGCATCACCGTTCAATCCATGCTCACAGTGACGTACACGAAATTACAAGCCCGGCCTCCGGTGATTACATATCAGTGAATCATCACAGACCTGCACATCACAGATCCGATACATGTCAGTACCCCACAGCAATGACACAGATAGCAGCGGAGCCCCGCGGGGGGCGGCTATGGTTGGGGGATTGGGTTGGGGTCTGGGGGCTGGGGGAGCAGGCCCTCCTGGCGGCGGCCCTCCCGGCTGCCAGATTGGGCCGCCGCGGCCACGCGGGCGGCAGGGCCATGTTGCGTGTGGGCGCAGGGGTGAGTGTGTGGGGGGGGGTGAGCGGGGAGGGGTGTGTGGGTGTGGTGTGTGGGTGCGTGCTGTGACTTGGCTGTCTGGGCGGATTCGAGGTGGCTGTCGCTCTCCTGGCGCATGTGCTTTGGGTTGTTCGTGTGCTACCTCGTTGACCTGGCGGTGCCACCGCCCCCTCCGGCTTTGTCCTTGTAACACAGATAGCAAGAGCATTGGCCACAACAGCTCCAATAGTGCATGCACGAATCTTCCACGCGCCCTTCGGGACACGTTCCTCGCTTGCTGCCCATGAACCGCACATGCATGAAATTGCAGAGGCCGCGCCCCTGTACCCGCACAACGTCGATTCCACAGCACAACGAACCATTGGAGGGTGGCCCGTCCTCCCAGCACAGGTCCCACAAGTCTAGACCGTGACACATGCAAGCCTTTTTCCAGATGCCTCAAGATGCTGAATCACCTTTCAACACCACTGTCTCTGGAGACCCGCTCCGCGCCACTCCGACACCAGCTCATTCGATACGCCATTGGCGAACTTGCCACACGCAGCAGACTCATGCAGTCAGCTGTTACAGCGCACCCCAGCAAGCACAGGCCATGCTGTCTACACAGCATTCACTTCGAAGTTCGGGGGTCGAACGGATCGTTTGTGACATCCATACATGCGTTGTCGACTCCACGGTCGCAAGGCCACCCGCCCTGAGCACCCCGCCTCGCAGCCCATCAGCAGTGGCTTTGAACATCACTCACAACCTTCGGGTGATGGAAAGGTATGAAGACGGTATGACATCAGGAGCATCTTGGGCACTCCCACGTGACTCCATGCAGGAAACCCATGCAGGCAGCCCGAACACATGCATGAGAGGTTGTGCTCTGTGCACAGCCCTGCGCACCCCCGCAGCACCAACGGCCCCGCTTCATCTCGAGCCTCCGCTTCCTAGATCCGTCCCTGCTACCAGACATTGGCATGGCACCGAATGGCGGGAGGGACACATGCATGGATGACATGCGCGTGCTCAAGCGGCAGCCCCCTGCACCTCCGGCCCAGGAGGAGCGTCTTGGGGCACCGCCGCTCCAGTGGGTGCGGCGCCGACTCCTGACGGACCACCTCCTGGTGGACCCCGCGCCGCAGCGGAGTCCGGCCCTCCGGAACCCCCAGCCCCGGCCCCCATGCGTGGTCTCGCCACCATGCCAAAGCCCGTCTGAGCCCCCGGATGCACGGGAGGCATCGCCCCCGGCGGCACAATCGAGCCAGGCAGCGGCAGCCCCATCCCCGCCGGGGGTGCATGCATGTGCGGAGGCCGCGACATCGGCCGCATTGGCATCCCCGGCGGCGGCATGCCGCCCATCGGCATCCCCATGTGCCCCTGTGGCCCCATGCCTGGCGGGAATCCCGCCGGTGGCATCATCCCATGCATGTGTGGCGGCTGCTGCATATGCATCGGCGGGGCGGCAGCCCCGTCCGGCGCCGCCGCCTGTCCCGCCCCTGGGGCCGGCCCCCGCGGCACCGCCCCCATCATTGAGGGGTCCATGCTGGGGTACTGCGCCGGCTGCGCGCCAAAGAGCCGCGGCGGCGGCAGGGGGGTCCCGTCCGGGCCGTACATCGGCTGCCCAAACGGCGCGTCCCCCGGCTGCCCGCCGGGCCCCCCGGGCGGGCCACCCGCACCGCCGGGGTACGGCTGCATGTGCTGCTGCTGCCCGGTCTGCGCCTGCGGCTTCCCCCACAGCAGCTTGCAACGGACGCCATTGATGATGAGCGCATCGTGGAGCTTCTCCGCTGCCTTCTCTGCATCCTGCAAGGCCAGAACCGGTGTCAAGATGCTGCAGGAGCGCATGCGGGCACTGAAACGCCTCCACAGCACACGGTGCACAGGCGCTATGATGCACCGCGGCCCGGGCTCAGGTGCTTGCAGCGCGAGAGCAAAAGGGATGGAGAGGGCGGGGGCAGCTGTGAACGAGTGAAGGCAATGCTGTGAGTTGCCCGAATTGGAAACGAGGGGGCGCCGGGTTTGCAGCTGTGGCACTGCACCGGACATGCGGCAGCTCGGTGACTGGGGCTCAACTGACCCAGACACAGCATGGACAGCGTGGCATCAAGTCAGAGCAGCCGCAGCGTGAGCCCAGGGGCATGATCGGCAGGTCCCGGTGAGCCCACGTGGCACAGCAGAAGGTACAAGAGCAGGGCGCCCGGCAGTGGCAGCGACTGTCCAGTATGCCCGAGCGAAGAATGAGGCAACATCGCAGCAGGCGCAAAGGGCTTGAGCAGAGGCAGGTTCCTGCACCGGCCGCAGAGGGGACGGGCGAGAGAATCGCACGTCTCGGGTCGCATACGTCACAAACGCACACGACTTGTTCGGCACGAGTTTCACGCGCGTAAGGTCCCCATGCTTCGAAAACACGGCCCGCAGGTCCTCCTCCGCCCAGTTGCGCTCGACGTTGCCGACGTAAAGCGTCGTGATGGCCGTGTCTTCAGGGGGCTCTAGGCGCGGGCGCTCGCCGAGCCGGCGCAGCATCTTGCGGGCGACGGGGTCGTTGTTGCCGTAGTAGCGGTCGCGTATGTTCTGGTGCGCGAGCTCGCCCCCCTCCGGCATCTCGTGGCGGAACGGGCATTCGGCGCCACGGTTGCACTTGCCACGAATGAAGTAGGTGCATACCTTGGCCCGATTCCTCTGCAGCACACGACGCAGACTGGAACACACGCTGGGCGATGCTGTGAGCATGGTTTCAGCAAAAGCTTTGGTCAACGCTTGCAACGCTAGTGTAATAATGGAGGTGCAGGTGGTTGATTGGTGCAGCTGGCCTGGACTGTGCGGATTTTGGCATCTATCCAGCCGCTCCGAATCAGCATTTCACATCTCACAATCTCTTGCCTCTTCCTTTGGACTTCTGCCGTATCAGCAGTGGTCACGAGCATGTTGTCATGCTACGCTGGTGTCTGAGCATCCCTGGGTAGGGCTATGCGAGTGAGGTGAGGCTAGAATGTGTGGTGATACCGAGTCAAACACAATTGGAATCAGGTCTCATGCTATAGCCATTAAAAGTTTTATTGCAGCAAATATGGTAGGATCCACAGCCAGGTTTGGCGCAGGTGGAGAGCACACCTTGTAATATGGAGTCGTGCGGGATAATCGGTTCAGCTGGTCGTTGCCTTCATCTTCGTTGACATCGAATTCCTTTCCTAACTCTCCCCGTGATTCTTTCAGAGCCAGCTGGTACTCTATGCCGACTTGGCTCTCGGGGATATCTTCCACCACTGCGTTTGTAAGCTGGTCCCGCACTTGCACCGGCAAGTTATGGCTCAAGTCAAGTAGACATACTTGACAAACATTCTTGGCTTTAGCTACCTCTTGGCAAATGATCGTGGCTTTGTATCGCGCGTCGCTGCCGGGGCGCCATCGAAATTTCGTGTACGGCCTCTTACTGATGTGGCATTCTGCGCCATACTCAATCTGCATTCACAAAATTTAGCTTACATCAGCATTGTTATCGATGGGCCGCCGTCCTGACGAGGCGGAGCAGGATCAATCAAGATGTGTATGATCGGGCCGGACGCCAAGCCCCTTGAATTGCCACGGACCATGTAATTTTGAAATAAGCAATGAATCTTGTGCATATAAATCGATTTCTTGCCTTCAGATGTAATTTCCTCTCGCATGGCGTGTGAAGACTGGAACGGTGCGCACCCGCTGCATCCGCACGTACGGATTGGGGCCCAGGCATGTCTCACATACGATAGGGAAGTCACTGCGCTCCCATCCATCGGCTTCTGGATCATGAAGAACACGATGTGCCATGCCTAGCCTGGCCTATCGTGCAAAGATCGCAACGATGCAAAATGCTGCAGTCAACACGCTCCGCAATGCGACAGCTTAGCAGGTAAGACGGGGTGTATCTCCAGCCCATGCCTCGTCCAGTTGCGCTTGTCCTGGTTCACTCGAACGATTGTTGCTTTGTGACATGTAGCAGCACTGTTGCCCTGGCAGAAAACCTTCCAGAGGATTCCAGCCCATGCATAGTGTCTAAGCCCGACTGGAGCGCGCACGCCAGATCGGTTCACCGCAGCTACAAAGCAGCATGAAATATTCTACTCTACATCTGCCTGTCGAAGGTACCGCTCCCTCAAACTAGATTGTTCAGCGCCGGTCCCGAGGTGACCAACGGGCCTAGCATCCGCGGACTGTCTATCTCTGCGAGGGACAATGGCTGGTCGGGCAGAAAAGGTCCGTGAGCACAATTTGAGCCATACTAAGAGCTGTGTTCTCGGCTTACTCTAGCAGCTGCCAAAGTGCGACACACGAAATGCCTGCCATGCAGATTCGGCTGCGTTTGCGGGAAGAGATCAAGGACGGGTCGTATTACGAAGCTCAACAGACCTACAAGGCAACATACTACCGCTATGTGGGGAAGGGTGCACACGAGGATGCGTATGCTCTTTTGCGGGTATGATGGCTCAGTGATCTGCACTGATCGAACACTCGGGCATGAGGTGCAGCCACCTTGTTCTGGTCACACGCGAAGATTCTTATGGAAGCCGTGCCTGCAGGATGGAACATCATCACAGTTACAGCACGGGCAACTCACCTGTGGGTCGGAGCTTTTGAATATGCTCCTCGAGGTACGAGACAGCATGATGCTGTGACTGCAACTCAGTCTGGCCATGCAGTCGTTGCCGATTCAGCCTTCATCCTTGTCATCGCGTTGCAGGCTTACGTGGAAAACTCTGTGGCAGTGGAACCGGAACTTGTTTCAGAAGTGCAAGGCTTCCTACAGCTGCTGGCGAATGTAGACAGTGATGACACGGCAGCTGTGGTGCTAGAGCTCCGAAAGTGCTGCGGCTCCTCATTGAAGTGGGCGAGGAGGTGTGCACAAGCAGTTTGCACTATGATCGTCGACATTCTTTGTGGAGGCTTGCGGCATTGGGCACTTCCAAGCTTGCCACCGCTAGCCGATCATGGCAGTCCAACTGGCATTCGCAATTTCACGACATCCATCACAGTATGAGGCTCTAGCACCAGCCTGGCTCATGAAAGTTCACCGGTGCTGAATTGAGGGGCGGCATTGTAAGTGCACTATCGTTGAACTGCAAGTGTGCTGCAGATGTGGAGACCGCAGCCATGTCAGGAGCTTTCACTCCACGGCAGGGTCTCTCATATTCCAGATTCTGGGTCCTGCAGGCCTTGGGCAGGCTGCCCTATACTTCCGCTATTCCACAAACGTCAAAGCATTTTCCGCAGGTGTGCATCAGTTCCACTGGTTCGAGTCTCCGCTTTCTGGGTGTTGTCTACAGACAACAAGAGTACGAGGGTGCAAATATGCTCGAGTGCAGTTTCCAGAATGTGGCATGTGAGGCATCTCTGCACGATGATCGCATCTCGTCCCTGCAGTGATTGAGCTGGAGGACCCCATGTCGATTAGGTCTGCAAATCAACTGACGCCGCAGCTGATAGATCGTCTGTTTCTGTAGCTATCAAGCGATGCATGGAGCATGGGAGGCCAGACGAGCGGGAGATGTTCATGGCCCGTGGCGTGCTGCAGACGCTCTCATGTGCCACCAAGGCCACCAGTGTGACACAGCTGCAATCTGCCAGGGCTTTGTGGGCGTTATTAGAACCAGAGAGGTCGAAAGGCTCTAAGTACGCGTTTGTGGGACATTTCATTGAGTTGCTCCTGATATGTCTCGGCAAGAGCTCAAAACCGGCTTTTGACCTGTTGATGCGGGAGTATAGAAGTGTTGTTGATATGGATCCGGACTTTGAAGACATGATGCATGGAGTCGAGGCTGCATACTTTTCAAGTGGCAAAGGGGAGGGGGGCTTGGGGAAGATGCTAGAGGGTCTTCTGGGTAAAATGTAGCTGTGCTGCGTTGCGGTACCATCTGTGGTGTCACACACTACTGCCACACGAGGGGCTGGCTGTTTTGAGTGGTACCTGGTTAGAGTCGGCAGGGATTTCCACCTGAGTAGAGTTGGCATGTGAGCGAAGTGGCTATATGTGGCACTGTAAACAATGTAATAATCGATTCAGTGCAAAAGTCTGGCTGCCTCTTCGGCAGAGCTTTTGGAACAGACACCATTCAAGCACCAAGCGTATATTCTCATTTGACTGTCGGCTGGCCATTCACACACGTCGGATGTTCTTCAAAGTGAGCGTGTTGCATGACAAGCCCCGTGTCTAGAAGGCCTTCCAGCAACAGGTTTTCTACGCTCCACGATGCCAGCAGAATTGCTTTGAGCGATGCATGCTCGATCACATAGAATTGAATGACCTGGAGCACCTCACGTCGCTTGGCTGCCATTTAGTCGTCCACCGTGTTTCCACTGTTTGTTCTCGCAACACAAACGCACTGCCGCACGTACACGTATCTTGACCTGTATACATCATTAGCATTTGCCGAAAATTGATGCCTGGTCTACGTCTCTGCGCTTGATGCGGTGATCGGCACGGTCTGAATACGTGCTGTCCTGGCGAGGCCATCGGACAGAGGAGCGCGTGCTGGAGATGCAGCAAATATGCAAGCCGGTTCGTCTCGACCCTCCCGCAGTACTGTCTTGCCTGTAAATGCCTTGCATAGCGGCAGTACCTGTAGTTTTGGTGCGCAGGTCCACCTGGTTTGCACAGAGTTGCTTTCCCAGCTTAGGAAGCGACATAGCACGATACCATCAACTAATCGATGCAGGCATGACATGAATGGGAATTGTATACATGCAGTGATTTGAGTGCGTCCTAGGGGAGGCTTTTCGGTCCATGGTAAGGTGCTCTGAAAAACGAAAGATGGCGCACATGCCGAGCAGCAAGCTGTTGGACTCCTTCAGATCTGCAGCAGATGAGGCGGCACTAGTCATGCTGATTCGAGAGTACAAGAACCAGATCATCGGAAATAAACATAAGAAGGTCGAATTCCAGGCTGAAGGAATTATTCCAGCTGTGCTCGAGCTAGCTTCCGAGCACAAGTCGTACCCAGTATGGCAGCAGATATCCGCAATCATCTACAGCATGGCCGCAGGTGGAGGCCGAGAAGCTGTTCAGGCAATCCAGAACGCGCATGGAGCAGAGGTTCTGCTGCAAATGCTGTCCGTGGATGGACCAGGCAGCGAGCCAGTTGTCCTGGGCGCTGCAAGAGCCTTGACTACATTGTATGACGTGCGTTCCCACGATGCTCTGCATTTGTGCTGTGAACGTTTCTCCATTTTAAGCAATCAGAAACTGCAGTGGTCCCTTTGCTCCCAAAGCCCTCTGAATGCTGCATTGCGTCGGCCCAGCAAGCCATTTCCGTCCATTGCCAATCTGTCCTCTGCTCACGTGGCGACTTGCGATACATCTGCACCGTTATAGAAAGTCATAATCTAGCCGTGTGAATCGTCTCCGGCCCCTGTCACAAAAATCTTGTCGCCAGGAGTCTATTCTTGGGCAGATGCCCGTATGCCCAGACGAACCCAGGCGGTCAAGCCATCCTCCAGTCCTCCGACTCCCCTCTGTCAAACCGACATGCCCCTGACTGCTGCATCAGATCCATCGTCAACAGCACTTGATGCTGCCGCTGGGTGTGTTGAAAATTCGATAAGAATCGATAAACAGAAAGGCTGTGTGCAGAGCCCGGTGACAGCCATGGCACCTCTCCTGCGGCCGCAGTCATCGCAGCTGCTGACCGCCCTCGCCGGCCACAGCAACACCGAGATCGCGAGGTTCATCACGCACCTCTGCGGCCTCGTCAGCATGCGTAGCACACCGCCAGAGCACGAGGCAGGTGCACTCCCCACCCCACCCTGCCACGTAGCCGCACGGCGTTAAGCTCCCTTAGTCCAACCCCGCCATCACAGCAGCAGTTCTGTCATCTCGGCGCTCATTGCCCTGTTTTTCATACTTCCCCGATCTCAAGCTCACATCACGCCGTTCGCGTTCTGCAGGCGTCCAAATGGCGGAGGATCTCATGGCGACGCTCGCGAAGCAGCTCCCCCGGTGCATCTTTCTAGACCCCGCCGCTCGCACCGGCACCGCCGCGCCGCGCTTTGTACCGCTTCGAACCGCCGTTCTATCCACCATGGACATCCTCCTGAACCAGCACGGCGCGGCGTTCACCGCCGCCGTCGTGCCCGCCCTCCCTGACATCGCCGTCGCCGTCAAGTTCCCAGACGCCGAGACGCGGCTCGCGGCATGCTCCGTCATCGCGACGGTCCTCCACCCGCCGCGCATCGCGGCCGCACGTCGCGTGCCGGCGTGGCAGCTGGTTCGGGAGGAGCTCTACGTGCGCCTCGTGTGCGGCGGCGCCGCGGAGCCAATGCATGAGGACACTCCGGCGGGGGCAGCGGGGGCGGGGGAGGGGTCAGAGGAGGATGCGCGGGAGCAGCGCGTGCGGCAGGCGCTGGAGACAGTGTGCCTGTGCGTGCTGGTGAAGCTACAGGCTGCGCCGGCTGCTCGTAAGCGCATCCCGTACCGCCTGTTTGGCATCATCTGCAACTCGGAGGAGCTACAGCGACTGGTCGCCGACAGCGATGCGCTTGAGAACCTGATCTCGTTCATCATCTCTGAGGTGGGGCCCGGAGGCTCTCCCACCACATGTGCACCTGCAGCCACACCGAACAGGCGATTGATTCCTGTGTAGCTTGCACCATTCGCAGCTTTGGTGGTAATGCGGTTCCCGGGTCCCTTGCATCCGCTTCCATCCAGTATTAGGTCAGGGAGACAGGGGGAAACAACAGACTTGGTTTATTGGGTGATGTGCTGCTGCAGACGGAGGGCTCAGCATGGCCACACGGCGCCAAGGCCTCCGCTGAGAGCCCGCGCCCCAGTGGACACGCCGGCGGGCAGGGCTCTGCCGGGCAAGTGCAGCCGGGCCGCGCCGCGCCGCGCTATGGCTCGCCGCAGCAGCAGCTGCTGTGCGCGCTGCTGTGTGTCGTGCTGCTGTGCGGCACGGCGGGCGCGAAGCCGCCGGCACACTCCGAGCTGTCGTCGCCGTGCCTGCAGACGGCCCGCGCCGCGATTGCGGACGCGCAGTGCGTGCGCAACTGCGCCGCGGCGGCCACGACGCCAAACCTGCAGGCCTTCGCCAAGTGCTTGCAGCACCCGCAGCCGACCGTCCGCACCGCTGCCGCCATGGTGCGCCCGGCCTGGCCCATGGCTTTTCTTCCCGGCCACAGGTTCCCACCGTCCGGTGTCAGGCTCCAGGCACCGGGCATGCGTTCGGCCTGGCCCATGGCTTTCCTTCCCGGCCACAGGTTCCCACCGTCCGGTGTCAGGCTCCAGGCACCGGGCTTGCGTTCGGCCTGGCCCATGGCTTTCCTTCCCGGCCACAGGTTCCCACCGTCCGGTGTCAGGCTCCAGGCACCGGGCATGCGTTTGCCTGGCTAGGGCTCCCGATACATGGGGGACAGAATCTGCGCGTGCAGGTGCTGCGGGTGATTGGGCGCTGCTCCGAGGCGACAGCGAAGGAGTGTTTCGGGGACCAGCAGTTCGCGGCCACGCTCGTGGCGGCCCTGGACGACCCCAACGCCGCGGTGAGGGCCGCGCTGTGCTTCGCGGTGTGCAACCTATGCGCGACCGCGTCGTGCCCCGCCAAACAGCTCCTCCTTGACAAGGTGAGTGGCTCGACCTGCTCCATGCACGCCGCAGCATCCGTGTCTGCTGCTCGGATGCCGGTTCCCTGGATTCGGACATCGTGCCTGGCCATACAGTGGCCCGTGACCATGTCACTGTGAAGCATCAGCTCTGCTGAGTCATCTGCCAGGTGTCTGCAGCAGCAAACCGGGCTGCTGTGCCTTCATACCTTGCATATGTGCACAGCATTCAATTTGCGGCAACCTGCTCGCCTTGTCTCCAAACAGTTGGGCGGCCTGGCTCAGTGCAGTCGTTTGCACCCACCACACATACATTGCCACGGCTTTGTGACCATACAATACTAGATACATTCACACACGCATGCATACATACGTACTTACATGAAGGGCTGTGGTACGCGCTCATGCCCGGCCTAGTGCCATGAAGGAGTGAGTCGGTTTGCGAGCGAAATCCGAGAACCGGCTTCAGGCCCGGCCTCTATCCTTTGTAACCACATGCTTAAAAAGATACACATGCGGCCGCTGCAGGGTGCCGTTGGCAAGCTCGCGGCGATCACAGTTGCGTCCGAGGGCCAGGAGACGCCGCATCTGCCCGATGCAAGCATCGCCGCGCTGAGCAACACCGTCAACAACGCGACGCAGGCCATCCGGGAGGAGCTGATGGCGAAGCTGCCATGGCCGCGCGTGCGCGCGATGCTCGCGGGTGGGCCGTCACAGGTGGCCGCGAGTGCGTGGGGATTTCTACAGAACCTTTCGCACTCGAGCGACGTCGCGCCGGTGCAACGGCCGGTGCTGCAGTGGTCGCGGGGGGAGCTGCTGCAGCTGCTGCATGACGTAATCCGTGGTGCGCCACCGCGATCTTATGCATGAGAGCGTGGGGAGACCTCTCATGCACCGATTTGGGACGCGTGGCAACCGCGGCTCCGCGGGAGAGTACAGGCCATTCGTGGGACATATGCAAACTACAGCACTGTTTCCGTGCGCTGCACCATCGATGAGGTTTTTTTTCGCTTCAGTGGGTGCGGTGTTTTTTGCGTATTTGCTGTGGGAGTGCATGGGCAGCAGGCAGCATGCGCCCACATATTGCGCCACGAGCAGCTGGCGGTATAGGTGAGGTCCTGGACAAGACCGACACGGCCGCCGCGGTGCCGGAGGAGGCGGCGATGGCCACCGCGCCGACCCCGATCCTGGCATCGCCAGTCAGCCTTGGGGGTGTGGACGCAGACGCAGACCCCGACGGCCCCGCACCAATGATCGCGCAGGACACGGACCCCCTCAACCCGGCACCGCCGCTAGGCTCGCCCGTCACCTACGCGGCCCCGACCGCCACCCTCGCCGCGGACGCGAACGTGGCGGACGCGGCCGTGGCGGCGGGGGAGCACGCGGAGGACGGGGTGACGCCGGCGGCAGCGGCGGGTCTGGGGGGGATCCGCGGGACGTCGGCGGATGTGCAGCGGGACTACTCCGACCCGAGCGTCAACATCCAGGGGGAGCTTCGGGAGCTGTCGGACATCGCGGGCCTGCGCAGCCCGATGGGGGGCCTGCTCGCGGACCCGGAGCGGCTCCTGCAATCGCAGTCGTGGTGGACAATCGCGTCGGCGGGGGGCGCGGGGGACACGTCGGCGGGGTCCAAGGCGGGCAGCAGCACGAAGGGTGGCAGCGCGCATGGTGGCACGTCTGGGGGCGGCGCGGCGCGCGACGTGGACGGGGGGCAAGATGCCGCACGGCTGGCCCGGCAGCGCAAGGTGCTGTGACCTCGTCAGCGGCTGTTGTTACATGCATGCTACACACCCGTGCCTGCTGCGCAAGTCGCTGATCTACCCGCTTGGTGCCCTGCTTGCTAGGGGCGCTGCTGCCGCCATTGCACAGCTCTGCCGCTGTTCAGACCATGGACGCCAAACGGGCGATATCTCGGTTGGCACCTGGACTGTGCCACCATCACCGTTCACGCCCATCCCGGTCGCCACATGCACACTGAATGTGTGCCGTTCCTCTGTCTCCATGCATGCAGCGGTCGCAGCACAGAGGCCCGGGCCATTGCATGGCAGGGTATCACCGCATGCTACCACGCTCCACCCCCCGCGCCTGCGCCACACGCAGCGTGGCAGCTGCAGCGACCCGCGTGCTGGCTGCAGGTGCTGATTTCGGCCCTGTACACGGCGAACAACCTCGCGACGGGCGACAACGAGGTCAAGGCCGACATCCTCGCCGCCGGCCTCCACGAGCTCATCCCCGCCGGCCTGCGCTTCTGCTGCGCCGACGACGCCACCACCTTCGAGGTGCGCCCCCCACACCTCACCCAACAGAGCCCAGCTGCACCATCGCGTGCACCGACTGGCACTGCTTCCCATTCCACGACTGCTCGTTTGCGCCACAAGTGCTGCCGCTGTGGAGTGTGCTCGTGCGATCATCTTCATCATCCGGATGCCACGAACCACAGTGGAGCTGTCGCGCGCACGGCACCACTGGCCTCGATGCTCGGCAGAGGCTCGTCGTGCGTGCCTGCAGTCCCTGGTGCCGCTGCATCGTTGTTTCTGCACAGCATGCAGGTGAACAAGGTGTCCTGCTGGCTCGCGACGAACCTCATGCACCTGGAGGCCCCCGCGGCGGCGGCGGATGGCGAGCCGCACGGCGGCCGCGAGGCCGCGGCGGGCCGCGCCGCGAGCCTCAGCCGCGCCGGCGTGCTCGCCGCGATGCAGGAGGCGCTGCGGCGGCCGGGCCAGGTCGGAAAGGCGGAGCTCGGGCCGCGGCTGCGCTCCGCGATCGCGCGCCTGCAGACCCTACTGGGGGAGCACCACTCTGAGGCGTTTCGGTAGCCACCCCTGGACAGCCCCACCCCGCGGCCACGCGTGACTTCCGGCGTCTCCGGGGGAAGCGCATGCTCTGCGAGCATGAGCGTGCCGTGGAGTCAGCCGGCGAGGGAGGTGGAGCAGGCGATACCGTTGGGCGCTGGCCGGCAGGATGAGGGTGTGTGTAGGGGTCTACCTCCGGGGCAATGCGGAGGAGGGCCTGGCCCCAGCCACTGATGCGGAAGGCCCTGGTACTGCATACGGTGTCGCGCATCGTTGTGCAGCAAAGGTGAAGTTAGACAGTACTGTGTTGATGGTGGCGGTGTCGCTTGGGCTGCTCTGAAGCTCATGCGTTGGTAATGTGGACTGCTTGGTGGGACCTGATGCAAATCTCCTTGTTCCTGGCCGCCTGCTGCCCTGCCTATCGTGGCAGTAATGCTTCTGTTGTGGTGTGGAGAGGTGCTCGAATGATGTGGTGCATGTTCTGTGGAGAATGCCGACTGCTGTCAGTAGGGCCAGTGCTGTGGACACTGGCTGGTAGACCAGCTGATTGTATGTGTGGCTGCAGCTTCGCACAGGATGCGGTTGTGCACTGCCACAGTGTGCAGCATGTGTGACAAGCATGCGTTCCAAGACTGTTTCTACCAGCTGTTTTGAAGCTGTCGTCTTCATGAATTTATGGTGGACCATCGGTCACATGTTTCTGAGTCAAGGCTGCGGCGATCTCACATCGACACACAAACCGAACCGTGTTATTTTGTGCTGCCTCCCAAGGCATTTACTGAGAAGTTGTGTTCCCAATGTGTTCCACCACATCGGCATGGAACTGGCGCTTCAGTGCTGCAGCAGCAAGAATTGCATAATCCTGCTCGCAGTTGTATACAACTACTTTTTGTGCTGAGGTGTGTCCAGCTGCATTGTTGTAACACTGTCAGGAAACATCTCAAAATCTGCTCGCATCGTCGCACTGTTGCAGCGCACTCAGCAACCTGCACCTCCGCCCAGAAGCAACCAGCTTCAAGCAAAAAGGGTCTGTGCATGCTGCTAGGAACTCAGAATTGCCCTCTCTACCACGCCACTCAACTGCGTCTCTCATCCCTCACAACTCCTCACATCACTCACCGATCATCTCACGACTCTGCGCGAAGGCGAAAATGCAGAACAGCACTCCACCACGCATGGCATGCGGCCGCTGTGGCTCCAGCCGCAGTTCGTGTGGCCTTGGTGGCGCTCCACCTAGGCCTCCTAGTCCAGGTAGCACAACGTCACGATCGTTTTGTTCTCTTTCGCCTCTCTGCAGGTTTCCAGCAGGACCTTGCTGTCGTGGAACGCAAAGCAGATGATCTGCTGGACATCGCTGATGATCTTGGAGTTGCACAGCCTGCACCACACTCCTGCCTTTTCACCCCCCTGGCTCGTTGAGTTAGCTCTTCTTCCTTGCACCTGTACATGTTTGGGTTGATGGTGTGGGCCAGGACACGCAGTCCGATGTCTGTCTTCCATGGTGCTGCCCGCCTCGCCACCTTTATCCTGGTAACACAGTCCGACGTACGGTTCCATATGCATGCGATGAGACAGGGCTGTTCCAATGTGGAGGACACTGCAGCTGTTTGACAAATCGAGTGCTGCAGTCGAGAACTCCGCAGCACACAGCGACAGGACAGGGGTGCAGATGCACGGCCACTCGTGCAATAAATCTGGTTGACTTGCATGCAGGAATGGTGACACTTGACCCTAGACACCTTAAACCAGGTTTTGTGGATAAGAGGATGCTTGAGCAGGTGTGGCTGTGCTGGGGGGTTTGATGCGACATGAGAAGAGTCGCACTTGCTGGCTTCAAGAAGCATCATATCATCATTTTCGGACATGCAGATCAAGTTCTGGACGGAGCCTAGGAGCTCATGCAGCTCTTCTGGTTGCTTGTCTAAGCTCTGCGGTAGGATCACCGTGAGCAGGTCTGGGCGTTCGGCTCTGAGCGCTCCCCTTACCACTGCAGCATTGGTACCCAAGCCGCCAGATGTATAGATGTGGTTGCCAGTGATGACCATCGCATAGGAAAGAATTTCGATCAGCTGTTGGTGCAAGTAGCCCATGTTCCGTGTCCCGAAGAATCCGATATTCTTTGCGCCATTCTGCTGAATCGCTAATAGTTCCTGCGAAGATGTTAATTTTAAACGGTAGTCAGCAAGTGGGTGGCGGTGGTCTAGGTTTAGTTTGTTGTTAGGATGTCATCTTGAGCAAGCAGGTGGCATAGGTCGTGACCTTGAGCCAGCGTTTGGCAGTCGCCGCTGCGAATGCTGAGACAGTGAAGGCAGTGATTTCCAGATTCACAGGACACTATGGCCATGCCGCGTGTTGTGATGTGAGCATTCGTACCATGGTCATGCCAGAGACCCGTCTTGCGACACTGCCCCGCATCCCATTCGGTCAGTGTCGCGCAGCCAGACATACGGCATGGCTGACCACAACTTTCGCAAAACGTGAGCGAAATACACATAAGTACCAGATACTTAAATTTAGCGCGTGCTGCTCGTTCGTTCTACAGCGCGCCCCCGACGGCACGCAGATGAAGCCTTGAAGAGCGGGGGAGGATCAATGCCAACAGGACTTCAGAGAGATACGAGGGATTGTAAACAGGCAGAACAGGCGGCTAGAGACTCACTTGGAGATAGTCGATGTCAGCACTTCCTTTCTTTTCGTCGTCTTCTTTCTCTAGAACTGTTACGACTGGCTCTGGCCCCTTCACCACGCTTTGGCCCTGGTTGGGCAGCTGAATCCCAGGCTCTCCGGGAGCTGGACGATCCAGTGGGTCGTCAGGGAATTTGCTTACCGAGCAGCGGACCTTCACACAGATTGTCTGCCGTTGAGCCTGCAAGACTCTCGTCGAAGATCGTAATACACAAGCCCTGCGGCTCGAGGACACGCGAAAGGAACGAAGGTCAAGGCAACAGCTCATTCGTTTGAAAATGATGAGATACTATAATGATCAATTGCGCGCGAGCTCAAGCTTCACACTACGTGGCAGGGCCTGACATGGTCTCCACACGCACACAGTCCTATCGTCTACGCTTCACTACCGGCTTGAGTCTCGTGTGGACGTGAATGAGCGGTGTACAATGTGTAGCTGGCACGATCACACCGGCGTCTGCACCTGTCTCGGTACTGGTCATGCATGGCGTGTGCGACAGTGGATGCCGTCCACCTTGGTCTCGGCCGACGCGAAACCACTCAGGTATGCTGTCACACCTCCCAGACGCATACCAGCGGGGTGTCCGCGGGGTGTGGGCGATCTACAGCTCCCACACGCGATCAGCATCAGCGGTGCATGCCCACTCGGGCATCGGCAGTCCCCCTGCTCAACCGGCGTCACAAATGCATCTAAATCGGGCTGCTTCAGGTCTTGATCGGGGAGGGGGTCTGGCAACTCGATGGGCACGTACCGCACCATGATTAGATGCCGGCAGTATTGGTTCCACGACAGCTGCAGATAGCCACCTCTTACAACAGCGGTATATGTGATCATGTCTGCGGCCATGGAAGCTTCGTCAAGGCTAGACGCGGTGGACGATTGCATTGACGCTCTGCGCCGACAGCACCCCGAACCTTGCGCTTTGATGATGAATGGACCAGAGTGTGGACTCTTGTGCCCGGATGTCACTTGTGGCTTCACAACCACCATGATTGATGGCGACTGCCCCTTACACATGCACATCGCAGCTGGGTTCCATGAAGACAGTAGGCTCAGCAGGCCAAATGCTGTAGCCACTTCCCAGCTTCGGCAAGCCATCGCGAATCGTCATTTTCGAAACGGCCGCCGACCTCCTGCTACAACGCTGCACCATCAGCAGTTCATAGCCTTGAGGCTCACAACTGGATCTGTAGGATTCGCAGGTTGACCTTTGATCTCCATGATGAGTGTGCCTTGAAAACGCAGCACCTCAGCGGCGCCACGGTACTGCCACCCACAATTACAATCACGAACGCGTACGTCCACTCGTTGTCTCGATACATCCCTATCACTCCTCTTGAAGTTCTCATGACACAGACTCACAGAGCATACAACAGCTCCGATTGCCTTGTCCGCCATACAGCCCCCTGCGCCGACTGAACCCCCCTGCCCCCCCAGGACAACAACCCCAAAAGCAGGCAGCACATGTGATGACCCTGCATGCGCTTTACGTTGCAGCACGCGCGCATGCACGCGCAGGCAGCCACACAGCCCCGGGCGGATCTCGCCGGATCTCGCCGGAACAATTCATCTCACCTCAAGCGTGCCCCCGACCGCCGACCATGCCAGCCAAGCCACCCACGGCCCGCACCGTCACCAGTCCATCCACCGAGTTCCGCTCAAACACCGTCACCGGTGGGCTCTAGGACATCGCTCGGCCGAGGAAGCCGCCGGGGAGCTTCTCGCCGAACTTGCCGAGGTTCGCGCCACCGCACCGCTTCAGGGCGATGATGTGGTCCGCGCTGCCCGGCCGCAGCCGCGGCAGCTGCGCGCAGGTGTCGCGCACCGCCGCGTCGGGCACCTGCACGAGCTCCACCAGCTCCAGCACGCTCAGCGCCGGCAACCTGCATGCATGCCACCCTGGTGCAGCTTGCCTGCACCCCTGGAGCGGCCGCTGAAGCTGGACGCGAACGGTCCATGGCGGTCATGATGCAGACGGCGGTTGCGCGCAGGTCGAGGATAGGGAGCTGTCAAAACCGTAGAAAGCATTGAACCCGAGTGCGGCGAGTGTGAAGCCGAAACACGGCGGCCATGCATCCCGCCGCATCCACAGAGCCACAGATGCATGTGCACCGAATCACCGTACGCGCTCCAGTGCGGGCCTGCGCCCCACAGCCCACACAGACACGGTCTGACCCAACGAGATGATCAATTTCAGTGCGGGCGGGGCGGGGCGGGAAGGGTGGGCGCACGTGGTGACGAGCTTGAAGGTTTCGGGGTCGACGCGGCAGGAGGTGTCGAGGTGGAGGCACTCGAGGGCGGGGCAGGAGGCGGCGACGGCGGCGAGGGCGGAGCGGTCGAGGTTGCGGCAGGCCTCGACGTGTAGCACGCGCAGCGCGTGCCACCGCCGGAACATCGCAAACGCGCGGCCCGTCAGGCGGTAGAGGTCCCACGCGTTGCAGCCGAGCTTGAGCGCGGTGACGGCGGTCAGCGGCGCGAGCAGCATGAGGGAGCGGTCCGTAACCTGCGCGATCTTCGCGATGTCTAGCCGCCTGTAAATCAAAGCACAGCATTGCCTTGCGTGTTCGGGGGGGTAGGGAGGGGTTGTATGTGCTACCCTCCGCCTGCGCCGGACAGGCTGCGGCACATCGACGCGCGAACTGCGGTGCTGGAGTTCTACACAGGATCCTGTGACTGAGTGCTGACGATCGCGCAGGCAGTTCGCGGCGGGATGAGGCATGTGTTGGGGTATTTTTGAATCTACAGCCTGTGCTGCAGTGGGCTGTGCTGCGGTGGATCGCGCTACGGGAGCGCGCGCACGGGGGCGGTGGCTAGGGGGTCGCACCGGAGGTGCGTGGCGCGGGCGAGGGTGCGCAGGTGCTTCGGGTCCTTCATGATGCTTTGGTTGTCGCCGGCGCCCTGCCAGAAGAGGTCGAGGTGGCGGAGCTGCGGCATCGCGTCGAGCAGGCCCGCCAGCGCCGGCACCGTGCGCCGCTCGCCGATCAACGGCATGAACGACTCGTTCACGACCTGCACCGCATCCACCCGCCACATCGCGTGCTGCACCACTCCACGTCCACTCACCGGCACACGGCCGCTGCGTTGCCCCGCCATGCACCCCCGCCAATCGAACTCATCTTCGTCCTGTCTTGTCTTGTTGGTGTTGATGCGGATGAGATTCGGTTTCAGTGTTTGTTTTCTCCCGTTCACTCTTTTGTAATCAAACTCATCTTCGTCCACACATGGCGGCCGCAATCAATCACAGCAACACCCAGCGCCTGCCCGTGTGAATGCATGAGTGCATGCAGGTTCGGCGCATACATGGACATTCGACTGTCCAAAGCCACCCCCGCATCCCAAGGCGCTGCACCTGTGAACGCAGGAATACCACCCGCAGGAACGGCGCATGCATGGGGTTCGCATCGAAGCCGCACCTTGACGTTGGGGATGCGCAGCTGCGTCACGGCCGTGAGTGTCTCCAGGGGCGCGAGCGCAGAGAGCGGGAGGTGCACGCCGGTGAGGTCTAGGGCCTCGAGGGCGGGCAGGGCGGCGAGCAGCGCGAGGTGGGAGGGCGCGACGGTGTGGGAGTGCGAGAGGTCGAGGCGGCGCAGGCGCGGCAGCCCCGCGACCGCCGCCCACACGCCCTCCAGGCTCTCTGGGGGTGGCAGCAGCGCCAGCCTGCAGCGCGGCGGCGCGTCAAGGCCCCGGCTGCTTTGCATCAGTTCTGGTATCAGAAGGCACGCTCCAGTGCGACTACGGTGCCGAGTGCTACGCCAGTCCTCGATGCGGCAGCAGCCCGGGGGGGTGGGCAACATGTGGGTGCCTCCGAGCATTACCTGCCTCGGAGTACATCAGACACAATCAAGTGGACCGGGCCATGGACCACCCCAATGGCGAGAGGACAACAGGCAAACCAACCGCCCCTGTGCACATGCACCTGTACACATGCACATAGAATGCGTGAGTGGATTTGCGGATGGATTCCTAGGAACGGCCCGGTGTCCGGCCTCTCTTCTTCGCAACTACATGCGCATGCGCATAGCTCCACAACAACGACTGAACAGCAACACGGCACGGCGAAGGGGACATTGGTGTGACCGCCGCTGGCGTGAGCTGCGCTACGCGTGGGCGCCCAGCGGCGGCGCGGCCACGCGCACGTGCCCATGCATGGTGGGAGGGAGGGGAGGGGGGCGTACGGCAGGCGCGCGGTGACGCGCACGTGCCCATGCATGGTGGGTGGGAGGGGAGGGGGGCGTACGGCAGGCGCGCGGTGACGCCGAGGCGCTGCCGCCGCTGCAGCCGCAGGGCAAGGTGCGTCAGGCCAGTCATCGCGGCGAGCGCGGCCGCGTCGAGGCCGTACGCCGCCTGCCGCACCACCAGCATCTGGAGGTTGGCAAAGGGGCGCAGGGGGCTGAGGGCAACGAAGGCCGGGCGGAGGGGGGCGTGCTGCGGGGCGATGAGGTCCCGGCGGGCCCGCATCGTGACGGGCGCCACTACCGGCCGCTGCAGCATCGCGCACCGCGGCAGGGGAAACCTGTAGCCACCCCCGGTCGATTTAAAGCGCATCCCCATGGGACTGCGACCCGGAGCGATCCACACCGGGATCGTGTCTGCGCTCGAAAATGCACATGCGCGTCGAGTCAGTTGTGATCGTTCTATGCCAGACCGCACAGCTGCACGGCACGAGGCTACAAGGCAAACAAATCCCCCCCCCGGCACAACTGGCCGTCGTGTGTGAGCGTGTTTGGCATGGCTGGAGATGGCGTCCTCATGGACGCAGCGGAACTGGCACGTGGCACACACCGGCTGCAATCGTCGCCTTCGGCCGGCGCAGCCTTGACGGCCGGGATCGGGTCGTCACCGGCCCCGGCGCTGCTGCCGGCGCCTCCGCCCCCAGCAGACGTGGACGCCTCGGACTTGCACACATCACCACTGCCTGAACCCTCCTCCCCCGCCTGCATGCATGTACCGCTTTCAGCGGTGCCCAGTGGCCATTGGGCGCTGCACATATGCATGCGCACCACCCTGGCTTATGTCAGCACGCCGTGCGCGTGCAGGCAAAGCGTGATCAAAGCCGCCAGAGACGGCAGCTGCAAAGGCATGTGGAGGCCTGACGCAGATCCAGATTGCAAGAGGACAGACAAGCCACCGAGCCACAGCCGGGGCCAAAGTGCACTGTCCGCACCTGCTCCTCGCTCTGACGCGCCTCCGGGAGATCTCCTCCCCGGCCCCCCCCCTGGATCTCGGCGGCTCCGCCCCCGCTGATCTGACCGCTGCGCGAGCGGCCCCAGAAGTTCATGAAGGCCAGCCGCGCGCCGCTCGCGCTCCCCGGGGACGCGCCCGCGGCACTCGGCGACCGGCCGTCAGACACGCCGCTGCCGATCCGCGCGGGCCGCGGCCCTGGCGCCACGGCTGCGGCGGCGGCGGCGCCGGGCCGTGGCTGCAGGGTGCCGGGGACACGCAGGACAAGTTCCGGCAGCTCATCGCTGTCTCCGGCGCCGCCGAGACTGGACTGCTGACGGAACTGCCGTCGCAGCTGCAGAGCATACTCGTCCAGCTCGCGGTTGCCGACGACGATGACGCGGTCAGCGGCGGGGAGGTGCTGGGAAGGTGGCTGACCTGGAGCTGATGCACTGGCAGGTGGGGCGGCGCTGGACTGCGCGGCGGGGTCGCCCGTGCTTCGACGAGATCTCGATGCGAACCACAGGCGCCTCGCCGGCTTTGTGCGGCCAGTTGATTCTGGAGGCTGTCCATTGAGATTGGGCGGATATTTTTCAGCACTGGGCTCCGGGACAGATAGGAGTTGGCCTGCAGAGCCAGTCCTGGGTATGAGGTGGTGCTGGTGTGCTGGAGAGGTGTCAGCTGTGTGTTGGAGGGAGCATGTTGCGCGGAATTGGCTGGTGGATGGGGTACCTGCTGTGGTTGCCGTAGCTGGGACTGATGACTCTGCATGAGCTGTAGGAAGGAGAGCATCGGTGGCCTCTGCTGTGTCGAGACAGTCTTCGTTGTCGCTGGATGCCGATGAGCTTTCATCTACGTCACTGTCGATGCTCACCTCGCATGGGAAGTGGCCCAGTGAGTTTGCTCTGGGGAGGTCCCTGGCCTGGAGGCGTGCTTTAGGGAACATAGCGGACGCCTTCAACTGATCCCAGTGCGCATCAGCTTCTGCTCGTGCTGCTTCAGCCTCTTTGACTGAGACAGTGTTGACCGGACGGACTGACTCAGTATCTGGCTCTGGATAATGGAAGGCATAACTAGACTCCAGAATGGCCTCGGTGAGGCTAACATAGTCGGATCTGCATGCATAAAGACTCAGAGACGTGGCCGTGTTCGGCATGAATCGCTCTCGTATGTGGTACGATCACCAGTGACACAGAAACGACGCTCTCGCATACTCACCGAGTCGGAACGCGCAAGCCCTCAAGCGAGTGGTTAATTATAGGTCGTTTCTTGCTGTCGATGTCGAGGCACTGCTTGGTCAAAGGACGCAACACAGCGGCTGTTATGTTCACGGACAGAGCCTCGTGCCATGACCGGCAGACCAGTCGTGCTGCCCTGACAGTGTCAGCATCTGCATGCCCTACGACATGAGACATGAGGACCCGAAGTACATGCCAGGGCAGGTCTCCGAAGCCATGCGCCTGTCTGGGATGAAATGCGGTGGCGTTTTGCCCGGCCTGCGTCTCTGTTCCCGCTTCCACCGGCAACACTTGGACACCGCCACCGGCAACTTCCACATTCCTGCAGTACAGTTACTTTGATCTTGGAGCATTTCTGGATCCCCGTGTTAGACTCTGCTTGACGCAATTCACATCAGCTGGCGCATGCCAAAAGTACACATCGTGTCTCAACAACACCAGTGCCATTGCCACGATCAGCTGCGTAAGTCATTGGAAGTCTGGGCTTCGACTGGTGGCTATCGCATAGTCGGGGCAGTACGGATGCTTCATAGGAAGGTGATGCGTGCATCGATGCATTTTCGCTAAGCGCACAATTATAGTGACTTTGCCCGCACCTGCTATCAATACCTCCCCCGGAACCTCTCAAACACGCCAACATAGTGCCAACTGGTGAAATTCTCGGAGCGTGTTGTAGCCAGTAGTGCGGTAACCGATGTCTGTACTGCACTACAAGCTTGGCGAGTTCACTGTAGGCTAGCCCGAGGCGCCCCAAGCATCCGCAGGGTCACAGCCAGAGAAATTGAAAAACTTTTGGTGCGCAAAGGCTGGTCTGTCACGCGCACTGCAGGTGCCCGCAGATCACGGTGCTCTCCTAGCAAGGCCACACGATCCATCAACCGAATCCAACTAGCTGCATGCAGGTAATAAACGCACGCAGTTTCTGTTGCTGGACAAGACAAGCGGCACGAGCGAGCTGCCTATCTGGTCCACGAGCTTCTGAACCATGGTCCATGTCGTCAGCGTCACGAAAAGAAGAATGCATGGACGTTATTGACGGTCGGGTGGTCCGCTGCCGGAACCACCAATTCCAGCCTGTAGCCACTGCGGTGCTGCTTTACGCCGGCACGAACCTCGAAGCTGCGCGGCCCCGCAGCCCAGATCTAAACGCAAGAAGCAGTCGCAATGAATGCTCGACTCGAATGATTGTTCTCTTGTGCGCATGTCTATCTCCATATTGATGTATACCAAATTGATCACGTGGTGCGTATACGTACA